>CAWUFW010002772.1:0-1200000 GCA_963921515.1 Calotriton arnoldi
CCCCCTGGCTGAGGGTGGTAGTAGTGGTGGGCATCCTGCCCCCTGGCTGAGGGTGGTAGTAGTGGTAGGCATCCAGCCCCCCTGGGTGAGGGTGGTAGTAGTGGTAGGCATCCTGCCCCCTGGGTGAGGGTGGTAGTAGTGGTAGGCATCCTGCCCCCTGGCTGAGGGTGGTAGTAGTGGTAGGCATCCTGCCCCCTGGCTGAGGGTGGTAGTAGTGGTGGGCATCCTGCCCCCTGGGTGAGGGTGGTAGTAGTGGTAGGCATCCTGCCCCCTGGCTAAGGGTGGTAGTAGTGGTGGGCATCCTGCCCCCTGGGTGAGGGTGGTAGTAGTGGTGGGCATCCTGCCCCCTGGCTGAGGGTGGTAGTAGTGGTAGGCATCCTGCCCCCTGGGTGAGGGTGGTAGTAGTGGTGGGCATCCTGCCCCCTGGCTAAGGGTGGTAGTAGTGGTAGGCATCCTGCCCCCTGGCTGAGGGTGGTAGTAGTGGTAGGCATCCTGCCCCCTGGGTGAGGTGGTAGTAGTGGTGGGCATCCTGCCCCCTGGCTGAGGGTGGTAGTAGTGGTAGGCATCCTGCCCCCTGGGTGAGGGTGGTAGTAGTGGTAGGCATCCTGCCCCCTGGCTAAGGGTGGTAGTAGTGGTAGGCATCCTGCCCCCTGGCTGAGGGTGGTAGTAGTGGTGGGCATCCTGCCCCCTGGCTAAGGGTGGTAGTAGTGGTGGGCATCCTGCCCCCTGGGTGAGGGTGGTAGTAGTGGTGAGCATCCTGCCCCCTGGGTGAGGGTGGTAGTAGTGGTGAGCATCCTGCCCCCCTGGCTGAGGGTGGTAGTAGTGGTAGGCATCCTGCCCCCTGGCTGAGGGTGGTAGTAGTGGTAGGCATCCAGCCCCCTGGGTGAGGGTGGTAGTAGTGGTGGGCATCCTGCCCCCTGGGTGAGGGTGGTAGTAGTGGTGGGCATCCTGCCCCCTGGCTAAGGGTGGTAGTAGTGGTAGGCATCCTGCCCCCCTGGCTGAGGGTGGTAGTAGTGGTAGGCATCCTGCCCCCTGGCTAAGGGTGGTAGTAGTGGTAGGCATCCAGCCCCCTGGGTGAGGGTGGTAGTAGTGGTAGGCATCCTGCCCCCTGGGTGAGGGTGGTAGTAGTGGTAGGCATCCAGCCCCCTGGCTAAGGGTGGTAGTAGTGGTAGGCATCCTGCCCCCTGGCTAAGGGTGGTAGTAGTGGTAGGCATCCTGCCCCCTGGGTGAGGGTGGTAGTAGTGGTAGGCATCCTGCCCCCTGGCTAAGGGTGGTAGTAGTGGTAGGCATCCTGCCCCCTGGGTGAGGGTGGTAGTAGTGGTAGGCATCCTGCCCCCCTGGCTGAGGGTGGTAGTAGTGGTGGGCATCCTGCCCCCCTGGGTGAGGGTGGTAGTAGTGGTAGGCATCCTGCCCCCTGGGTGAGGGTGGTAGTAGTGGTGAGGCATCCTGCCCCCCTGGGTGAGGGTGGTAGTAGTGGTAGGCATCCTGCCCCCTGGGTGAGGGTGGTAGTAGTGGTGGGCATCCTGCCCCCTGGCTAAGGGTGGTAGTAGTGGTGGGCATCCTGCCCCCCTGGGTGAGGGTGGTAGTAGTGGTAGGCATCCTGCCCCCCTGGGTGAGGGTGGTAGTAGTGGTAGGCATCCAGCCCCCTGGCTAAGGGTGGTAGTAGTGGTGGGCATCCTGCCCCCTGGGTGAGGGTGGTAGTAGTGGTAGGCATCCAGCCCCCTGGCTAAGGGTGGTAGTAGTGGTAGGCATCCATGCCCCCTGGGTGAGGGTGGTAGTAGTGGTGGGCATCCTGCCCCCTGGCTAAGGGTGGTAGTAGTGGTAGGCATCCTGCCCCCCTGGGTGAGGGTGGTAGTAGTGGTAGGCATCCTGCCCCCCTGGGTGAGGGTGGTAGTAGTGGTGGGCATCCAGCCCCCCTGGCTAAGGGTGGTAGTAGTGGTGAGGCATCCAGCCCCCTGGGTGAGGTGGTAGTGGTGGTAGGCATCCTGCCCCCTGGGTGAGGGTGGTAGTAGTGGTGGGCATCCTGCCCCCCTGGGTGAGGGTGGTAGTAGTGGTGGGCATCCAGCCCCCTGGGTGAGGGTGGTAGTAGTGGTAGGCATCCTGCCCCCCCTGGCTAAGGGTGGTAGTAGTGGTAGGCATCCAGCCCCCCCTGGCTAAGGGTGGTAGTAGTGGTAGGCATCCTGCCCCCCATGGGTAGGGGTGGTAGTAGTGGTAGGCATCTGGCACCCCCTGGGTAGAGGTGGTAGTAGTGACAGGCATCCAGCCCCCCATGGGTAGAGGTGGTAGTAGTGACAGGCATCCTGCACCCCATGGGTAGAGGTGGTAGTAGTGACAGGCATCCTGCCCCCATGGGTAGAGGTGGTAGTAGTGGTAGGCATCCAGCCCCCATGGGGAGAGGTGGTAGTAGTGACAGGCATCCAGCCCCCCATGGGTAGAGGTGGTAGTAGTGACAGGCATCCTGCCCCCATGGGTAGAGGTGGTAGTAGTGGTAGGCATCCAGCCCCCATGGTTAGAGGTGGTAGTAGTGACAGGCATCCTGCCCCCCATGGGTAGAGGTGGTAGTAGTGGTAGGCATCGGGCACCCCCTGGGTAGGGGTGGTAGTGGTGGTAGGCATCCAGCCCCCATGGGTAGAGGTGGTAGTAGTGGTAGGCTTCCAGCCCCCCATGTGTAGAGGTGGTAGTAGTGACAGGCATCCTGCCCCCCATGGGTAGAGGTGGTAGTAGTGGTAGGCATCCAGCCCCCCATGGGTAGAGGTGGTAGTAGTGACAGGCATCCAGCCCCCCATGGGTAGAGGTGGTAGTAGTGACAGGCATCCTGCCCCCCCATGGGTAGAGGTGGTAGTAGTGGTAGGCTCCAGCCCCCCATGGTTAGAGGTGGTAGTAGTGACAGGCATCCTGCCCCCCATGGGTAGAGGTGGTAGTAGTGGTAGGCATCTGGCACCCCCTGGGTAGGGGTGGTAGTGGTGGTAGGCATCCAGCCCCCCATGGGTAGAGGTGGCAGTAGTGGTAGGCATCTGGCACCCCCTGGGTAGGGGTGGTAGTAGTGGTAGGCATCCAGCCCCCCATGGGTAGAGGTGGTAGGCATCTGGCACCCCCTGGGTAGGGGTGGTAGTGGTGGTAGGCATCCAGCCCCCCATGGGTAGAGGTGGTAGTAGTGACAGGCATCTGGCACCCCCTGAGTAGGGGTGGTAGTGGTGGTAGGCATCCAGCCCCCCATGGGTAGAGGTGGTAGTAGTGGTAGGCATCTGGCACCCGCTGGGTAGAGGTGGTAGTAGTGACAGGCATCCAGCCCCCATGGGTAGAGGTGGTAGTAGTGGTAGGCATCTGGCACCCCCTGGGTAGGGGTGGTAGTAGTGGTAGGCATCCAGCCCCCATGGGTAGAGGTGGTAGTAGTGGTAGGCATCTGGCACCCCTGGGTAGGGGTGGTAGTAGTGACAGGCATCCAGCCCCCATGGGTAGAGGTGGTAGTAGTGGTAGGCATCTGGCACACCCTGGGTAGGGGTGGTAGTGGTGGTAGGCATCCAGCCCCCATGGGTAGAGGTGGTAGTAGTGGTAGGCATCTGGCACCCCCTGTGTAGCGGTGGTAGTAGTGACAGGCATCCAGCCCCCATGGGTAGAGGTGGTAGTAGTGGTAGGCATCTGGCTCCCCTGGGTAGGGGTGGTAGTGGTGGTAGGCATCCAGCCCCCATGGGTAGAGGTGGTAGTAGTGACAGGCATCCTGCCCCCATGGGTAGAGGTGGTAGTAGTGGTAGGCATCCAGCCCCCATGGGTAGAGGTAGTAGTAGTGACAGGCATCCAGCCCCCATGGGTAGAGGTGGTAGTAGTGACAGGCATCCTGCCAACCATGGGTAGAGGTGGTAGTAGTGGTAGGCATCTGGCACCCCTGGGTAGGGGTGGTAGTGGTGGTAGGCATCCAGCCCCCATGGGTAGAGGTGGTAGTAGTGGTAGGCATCTGGCACCCCTGAGTAGGGGTGGTAGTAGTGGTAGGCATCCAGCCCCCATGGGTAGAGGTGGTAGTAGTGGTAGGCATCTGGCACCCCTGGGTAGGGGTGGTAGTGGTGGTAGGCATCCAGCCCCCCATGGGTAGAGGTGGTAGTAGTTGTGGGCATCTGGCACCCCCTGGGTAGGGGTGGTAGTGGTGGTAGGCATCCAGCCCCCCATGGGTAGAGGTGGTAGTAGTGGTAGGCACCTGGCACCCCTGGGTAGGGGTGGTAGTAGTGGTAGGCATCCAGCCCCCATGGGTAGAGGTGGTAGGCATCTGGCACCCCTGGGTAGGGGTGGTAGTGGTGGTAGGCATCCAGCCCCCCATAGGTAGAGGTGGTAGTAGTGGTAGGCATCTGGCACCCCCTGGGTAGGGGTGGTAGTGGTGGTAGGCATCCAGCCCCCCATGGCTAGAGGTGGTAGTAGTGACAGGCATCCAGCACCCCTTGGGTAGGGGTGGTGTTAGTTGTTGGCATCCAGGCCCCTATGTGTATATGTGGCATTGGTGATGGCCATCCCGCCCCTATGGTGCTGCTGTTGCTGGTGTAAGTAATTTCTGCATCCCTATGTGTGTGTGTGATATGCCGGGTACGTGTAGTTTGTTTTTGTGGTTGGTGTCTGACTTACCTTCTGCGCCGTACGCGTCCGTGCCTGTTCCGGTAATAGATGTAGAATATTGGTAGGATCGGCACGATGGGATTCATGGTTGGTTCGTCTCGTTCGTCTTTCTCTTTGCTTCGCCTCGTCCTCGTGGCTGGCGTGTTCATCTCGTAGCCGTGGATCGTCTTGTGTCGCGAATCGGAGCTTATGTGAGCCTCTCCCGGATACTTTGACGTGCCGTGCGTAGCGACGGGTTCGGCGCGTACGGAAAGCGCATCGTACTTGTCCGGCCGGACGGGGCTGCATTTTGGCTTCCGTGCGACTCGATTCTGCGTTTACGGATCCAGCTCGGTCGGAGAACAGGACCTGGATTGGGTGAGTACGACTGGGTCGGAATCTGTGCAATTGTGCGAACCCGTCGCTAAGCACGGCACGTCAAAGTATCCGGGAGAGGCGCACATAAGCTCCGATTCGCGACACAAGACGATCCACGGCTACGAGACGAACACGCCAGCCACGAGGACGAGGCGAAGCAAAGAGAAAGACGAACGAGACGAACCAACCATGAATCCCATCGTGCCGATCCTACCAATATTCTACATCTATTGCTCGTTCGGACGTATGTGCGAATCGGTCGGGAAACAGGCATTCGCCTGGCTTTTTTCCCGGCCAAATGGTATTAGGTGCGCCTCCGACCGCGATCGGAATCGACCCCCTAATCTTACAAGTTGACCCTTAGAATCCAGATGGCGCTTGACATTTCGGATGGACCTTTGCCACCTTGTTGCGAATGGAGCTAAAACAAAACACAAGTCATACATATATCATCAACTGCCAGATCCTTAATATTCAGTCAATGATGAGAGGTTGAAGAAGTTTTAAAACCTTTATTTATCTTTAGGGGCCGATTCCGATCTCGGTCGGAGGCGCACCCAATACTATTCGGTCGGGAAAAAAGCTATGCGAAAGCCAGTTTCCTGCCCGATCCCTACAGCACACCGAATGAGCAAGTACGATGCGCACAACAGCAAAAATTCCGGCCGAGCCGTACTCACCCAAACCAGGTCCTGTTCTCCGACCGAGGCGAATCCGGAAACGCCGAATCGAGTCGCACGGAAGGGAAAATGCAGCCCCGTCCGGCCGAACAAGTACGATGCGCTTTCCGTACGCGCCGAACCCGTCGCTACGCACGGCACGTCAAAGCATCCGGGAGAGGCGCACATAAGCTCCGAATCGCGCCACAACACGATCCACGGCTACGAGACGAACACGGCACCGACGAGGACGACGCGAAGCGACGAGGACGAAGCGACGAGGACGAAGCCAAGCGACGAGGACGACGCGAAGCAACGAGAAGGACGAACGACACGAACCAACCATGAATCCCTTCGTCCCGATCATACCAATATTCTACATCTACTACCGGAACAGGCACGGACGCGTACGGCGCAGAAGGTAAGTCAGACACCAACCACAAAACACATACAACACGTACACGACACATCACACACATACACTGGGAATCTGAATATACTTACACCAGCAACAGCAGCACCATAGGGGCGGGATGCCCATCACCAATGCCACATATGCACACAGGGGCCTGAATGCGCGCCACCACCCCAACCCAGGGGGCTGGATGCCTACCACTACTACCACCCTTAGCCAGGGGGCAGGATGCCCACCACTACTACCACCCTTAGCCAGGGGGCAGGAAGCCTACCACTACTACCACCCTCACCCACGGGGGGCAGGATGCCTACCACTCCTACCACCCTTAGCCAGGGGGGCAGGATGCCCACCACTACTACCACCCTCACCCAGGGGGGCAGGATGCCCACCACTACTACCACCCTCACCCAGGGGGGGCAGGATGCCTACCACTACTACCACCCTTAGCCAGGGTGGCAGGATGCCTACCACTACTACCACCCTTAGCCAGGGGGCAGGAAGCCTACCACTACTACCACCCTTAGCCAGGGGGCAGGATGCCTACCACTACTACCACCCTTAGCCAGGGGGCAGGATGCCTACCACTACTACCACCCTTAGCCAGGGGGCAGGAAGCCTACCACTACTACCACTCTTAGCCAGGGGGCAGGATGCCTACCACTACTACCACCCTTAGCCAGGGGGCAGGATGCCTACCACTACTACCACCCTTAGCCAGGGTGGCAGGATGCCTACCACTACTACCACCCTTAGCCAGGGGGCAGGAAGCCTACCACTACTACCACCCTTAGCCAGGGGGCAGGATGCCTACCACTACTACCACCCTTAGCCAGGGTGGCAGGATGCCTACCACTACTACCACCCTTAGCCAGGGGGCAGGAAGCCTACCACTACTACCACCCTTAGCCAGGGTGGCAGGATGCCTACCACTACTACCACCCTTAGCCAGGGGGCAGGAAGCCTACCACTACTACCACCCTTAGCCAGGGGGCAGGATGCCTACCACTACTACCACCCTTAGCCAGGGGGCAGGATGCCTACCACTACTACCACCCTTAGCCAGGGGGCAGGAAGCCTACCACTACTACCACCCTTAGCCAGGGGGGCAGGATGCCTACCACTACTACCACCCTTAGCCAGGGTGGCAGGATGCCTACCACTACTACCACCCTTAGCCAGGGGGCAGGAAGCCTACCACTACTACCACCCTTAGCCAGGGGGCAGGATGCCTACCACTACTACCACCCTTAGCCAGGGGGCAGGATGCCTACCACTACTACCACCCTTAGCCAGGGGGCAGGATGCCTACCACTACTACCACCCTTAGCCAGGGTGGCAGGATGCCTACCACTACTACCACCCTTAGCCAGGGGGCAGGATGCCCACCACTACTACCACCCTCACCCAGGGGGGCAGGATGCCCACCACTACTACCACCCTCAGCCAGGGGGCAGGATGCCCACCACTACTACCACCCTTAGCCAGGGTGGCAGGATGCCTACCACTACTACCACCCTTAGCCAGGGGGCAGGATGCCTACCACTACTACCACCCTTAGCCAGGGGGGCAGGATGCCTACCACTACTACCACCCTTAGCCAGGGGGCAGGAAGCCTACCACTACTACCACCCTTAGCCAGGGGGCAGGATGCCTACCACTACTACCACCCTTAGCCAGGGGGCAGGATGCCTACCACTACTACCACCCTTAGCCAGGGTGGCAGGATGCCTACCACTACTACCACCCTTAGCCAGGGGGCAGGATGCCCACCACTACTACCACCCTCACCCAGGGGGGCAGGATGCCCACCACTACTACCACCCTTAGCCAGGGTGGCAGGATGCCTACCACTACTACCACCCTTAGCCAGGGGGCAGGATGCCCACCACTACTACCACCCTCACCCAGGGGGCAGGATGCCCACCACTACTACCACCCTTAGCCAGGGGGCAGGATGCCTACCACTACTACCACCCTTAGCCAGGGTGGCAGGATGCCTACCACTACTACCACCCTTAGCCAGGGGGCAGGATGCCCACCACTACTACCACCCTCACCCAGGGGGGCAGGATGCCCACCACTACTACCACCCTTAGCCAGGGTGGCAGGATGCCTACCACTACTACCACCCTTAGCCAGGGGGCAGGATGCCCACCACTACTACCACCCTCACCCAGGGGGGCAGGATGCCCACCACTACTACCACCCTTAGCCAGGGGGCAGGATGCCTACCACTACTACCACCCTTAGCCAGGGTGGCAGGATGCCTACCACTACTACCACCCTTAGCCAGGGGGCAGGATGCCTACCACTACTACCACCCTTAGCCAGGGGGCAGGATGCCCACCACTACTACCACCCTCACCCAGGGGGGCAGGATGCCCACCACTACTACCACCCTTAGCCAGGGGGGCAGGATGCCCACCACTACTACCACCCTCACCCAGGGGGGCAGGATGCCTACCACTACTACCACCCTTAGCCAGGGGGCAGGATGCCCACCACTACTACCACCCTTAGCCAGGGGGCTGGATGCCTACCACTACTACCACCCCCACTCATAGGATGGACAATGCATGACACAACAAGCACACCACAACCTAGGGAATGCAAGATTAAGACATCCCCCCACCACCATGACAAGCGTGTGAGCAGGCTGTGTCAAATGCCTACAACACCGAACATGACTTTGAACATACAATGTGACCCCCTAGCACATGTGCCACACATATATGTGTGTGGCACCCACAATGCAAGCAGCCCATGACCATTGTGGCAATGGGGCCTAAACCCCCATCATCACAGTGACCACAAGGTAAGTGTGGGGTCCATAGCTGAAGCACATTTTGACCATTGTGGCAATGGGGTCTAAACCCCCATCATCACAGTGACCAAAAGGCAAGTGTGGGGTCCATAGCTGAAGCACATTTTGACCATTGTGGCAATGGGGACTAAACCCCCATCATCACAGTGACCAAAAGGCAAGTGTGGGGTCCATAGCTGAAGCACATTTTGACCATTGTGGCAATGGGGACTAAACCCCCATCATCACAGTGACCAAAAGGCAAGTGTGGGGTCCATAGCTGAAGCACATTTTGACCATTGTGGCAATGGGGACTAAACCCCATCATCACAGTGACCAAAAGGCAAGTGTGGGGTCCATAGCTGAAGCACATTTTGACCATTGTGGCAATGGGGTCTACACCCTCATCATCACAGTGACCAAAAGGTAATTGTTGACAAAGAAAGAGCTGCAACTGCCAAACTGCATGGATCATTCCTGGTCACAGAACCAAAAACTCATCTGTGGCAAAGTAGTGTATGTGTCCCATTGCAACATAAATTGGGGGAGCCAAATACTGCAGTGCAAATGAAACATTCCTTTGGCCATGTGCAGACAAACAACACCCATGGGGGCTGAGACCGTCAACAGTCATCAATGACACAATGACAGAAGTGACCATCAGAATGCAGAACCACATATTTGCACCAATGGGCACACAAATGCAGATACCCTGTGGAGACAGCAGATGTGAGGTGAACAGATACCATACCATGGCAGCAATGGGACACACAAACCATGATCACTGTGCTGACCGATGACCTAGGAGTCCCAGGGACAGCAGGGGAAACACACCAAACAACATACAGCCAATGGCACACCCAAGATATGCCAATGCAGTGGTGCAGATGCACAAACACAAACAGGCAGACCAACACTGTCATCATACACAGCAGGTGAGGGGTGGGGGTGCCAGTGTCCCCAGGCAACAACACAACACATGAGGAGAGCTGAATACCAATCATACAGATGTGCATACACTGCCACACTAAGGTAACTCATGGATCCAAATCCCCTATGTGGGCAAGCAGGCATTGACAGGTGAGAGGGAGCACAAAACACACATGTCACACAGGCACGTAGGAACAACAACTGACACAGCAAGTCACAGACACACCACAGCACCACCCCCAGGGCCCCCACAATGTGGTGACCCTGGGCTGAATAAAAATACCACTGTGATGACAAAGCTAAATGTCGTTCACACTGTGAACCACAGTCAGGTGTCCTGAGCAACAAACTACCATCACACCTACACAAGCACAAATCAATCAGCATGGCCAGTAAGCCAAGGCCAACATGGAGGCAGGGGACTAGCCGGGCAACAACTCTCATCTGCACACACTCAAGACCACACCCCTCGACCTCCAACAATGTGCAGCAGTGAAGTACACATGCACTGGTGACATTGCACATGCACCCATGACTATTCCAGGGTGGTGGGTGGGAACCAAGGTGTAGAAACACATCACACATGGACACTCAACAAGACTCCTGAATGTCTGACACACTGCACACTACGCTGTACATGGACATGACGGCAATACCACACCGACCAATGGGATCCCAGCCACAGTCACACACCAATGAAGAAGCCAAGGTCACCCACAAAGAACACACATAGACAACAACCAACATTGCAGCCCGGAACCTAAGGAGTGCCAGCAGTCACACACACAACGTGTCACAATCACTGAAAGATAACACAAACTGGAAATCACATGACAGGGGCAAACAACAAGTGCCAAAGGGAAACCTGACTGTGACCCATCTGCGTCTGCACACAAACTCTGCCCTGACAGCAAACACACCTATGGGTGACACCCTGATGACCAGTAATGTGCCATGCACCCACATCACAGAGAACACAGGGAGAAGACTTTGGGGGAACATAGCTCAAGTCAGCAAGCATCACAAACAGGTACAACACTAGGGATCACAGCATGCGCAGATGAATGGAAGTGAACACACAGACATGCACATACAACACACACCTTGGGCGCAGGCAATGTCACACGTGTACACACTGCCATGAGGGGACTCCACTCCTGTGTGAGGAAAGCTGTGCCATATGTTGCCTCAGTAGGGCCCCATCATGTCAGCTGAGCACTTGGTCACACAATCAACAATTAGCACCAAATGAGGGCTCCCATCACATCAGCCTGGTCATGGATGTGCCAACGGAATCATCAGCACAGATCCAACACACTTGTATAGCAATGTTGCACTGACTACACGGATGAGTCCCTCCACATTGATGCCCAAACCTGCATGTCCACTGGAGATGGCAACACGGTCAGGGAAGTAGACAAATGCAACGATGGCAGGCACAACAGATGTGCAGGGGTGGAAGCCACAGATATGAAATTGCCAATGTAAGTAGGAAACCCATTGCCAAATACTGAACACATGACACCCTCAGATGCTGCTATTGATGACATGGATACACCACATGATAGGACACATTCCCCCTGGACCACATGGGTTCCTGCACAGTAACACTTCATAATCATGAGACCAGATATCACCATCACTGCAGCAAGGGCATGGTTAGCTGCACCAACAACATGTACATCTGAAGCATGAGCACTAGAGAAAAGAAAGTTGCTTTATTCAGCATATGTGTTGTTTGATAACGACGTCCAGAAGAAATTAGAGCAAAGGCCAATGGCCAGTCCATTGTCAAAGTTCAAACAGGGTGACACTGGCAGATGTCACCCTACGCATGCCTGCACAATACCAGGGACAATCCACTAGGAGGGGCAACCGGGGGGCAGGCCAGGCACCGCAGGGACAGGATCAGGGCTCACCAGGGGGAGTCAGGGAAGGGGTGGTGGGTGCTGGAGAGCCACTGACAACTGCAGTGGAGGTGTCTGACATGGTGTGTGCCGGCACAACTGGGGGCATGACACAGATGTCGTGGGTGCCGGCACAACTGCAGTGGACCCTGCAGATGGGGTGGACAGGTCCGCCACTGCAGTGCCCAAGTCAGACAGGGCGGTAGTGGACTCCACTGCAGTGCCTACCTCCAGGGGAGGAGAATGGGGAACAGGCAAGGTGGGTTGGACAGAGGGGGAGGACACCCTCACCACATCAGTGGCACAGACAAGCGCAGCGGGGGTGTGGTGCTGGGAGAGCAAGTGGCAGGGGAGAAGGCCGGAGCATCTTGGGGATGGTATATCTGTGGGTGGGGGAACCTGGGGCAGGGTGTGGTGGGGGCACCTGTGCAGTGGGGGCCTGAGGGATGGAGGACGGAGACCTTGTGCCTGAGCTGCAGGGCGGTGGCGGGGTCTTGCTCTTAGCACTCCGGGGGGACTTGCGGGTGGGGGCCTCAGTCCGTCTGCACCTGGGGGAGGGTGTCCGGGGGCGAGGGGCACTCTGCTCCGTGTGGGTGGGCTTCCTCTTCCCCCGGGATGCTGGAGCAGCTTCATCGGTGGGGAAGAGGCCGAGGTCACAGAGGAAGAGCTGCTGTGACTTTGGGGTTGCAGGTGAGGCAAGGGAGGGTGCTTTGGAGGGAGAGGGAACTGAGGACTGCGCAGTGCATGTGGATGCGTGTGTGTGTTCCAGGGCCCCATCCCCTGTGAGTCTGGCTTCAGTCCCCTGAATGTGCGTGCGTGTGCGTTTTGTCATTGGTGTGTGTGTCAGTGTGCTGGATGTGTGTGTGCTGGTGTGTGCCTGTGCCAGTGTGTGTGTGCCTGGGATGGGTAAGGTGCTGGGGAGTGTGGATGGAGCAGAGGCAGGAGGGGTGAGGGACCGTTTGAGGAGGGACACTGCTGCCGTCAGGGAGGAGTCCATGGACCTATTGCCCCTCTGTAGGTCAGACATGCCCGATGAGATGCCCTCCATGAACGACACCAGCTGAGTCAACAGCGCGGTGTGCGCATGGAGGACACTCAGCATGGCTGTCTGCCCTACATGGAGCTGGCGAAGGAGGTACACAGACTCCTCACTCAGGGCAGCAGGGGACACAGGGGCAGGGGGTGCGGTGCCTGGCCCAAAGGAGACACGCTCCCGGACATGGGAGCCTCCACGGACCTGGGGAATGGGAGCCGATGGGAGGGCGGTGGTGGTGCTGGTGGTGGCGGGGACAGCAACACTAGCTGGGGTGTGGTGGCTGCTGACACCCGCCTCCACAAGGGAGTCATCCTCCGAGTTGCTCTGGTCCTCAGCTGAGGTGGATGCTGCTGAGGACTCCTCGGTGTGGCTCCCCTCGCCCTCCGTGCCACTGGGTCCCTCCGACCACTCCTCGGCTGCTGACCCAGTCTGGCTCTCCGGCTCCTCCTGGTCCGTGGAGCTGTCCCCTTCCGTGGCCGTGGATGTATCTGCAAACAATGGGGAAACAGACAGACATCAGTCACCTGCACATAACGCACACACCACTGTGAGCACAGCACATCACAGAGCAAGCCCTGGCATCATTAGTTGTACATTGCTAAAAGTGCACTAATTGAACAGGAGAAGTCAATTGTCAGTCTGATGCCAAGCATGGCACTCACATCCCACATGGCCTTGCACCCATCTGTCTGGTGTCTGTTGGATTGCAACACCCCAGTGTTGACACATGCACCAAGTACACAGTAGTTGGACAGTGCAGAGGACACGGTGTGGACACATCACAGCTCTTGCCACTGAGTCAGTACAGGTTTACGGATGTAAGGGATGCCCAGAGTCAAATAGGAAATGCATGTGATGCATACCAGCGACAGACACCATGATGCACCCATGTCCTGATAGCCAGCGCCACTATGGTGTGCATGTAGCACATGTCACTCCCCTGCAGGATCACCAATCAGTAGACACATGCCATGGCGGAGGCATGACTGCAAAGTCATACATCACTGTCTCAGTGATGTATGACTTTGCAGCCAGACAACAACACTCTGCACTGTGTCACAATAGTAGGTCATGGGGAATGCAAGTCCTGGAGCTGCACAAGTGCACATGTACATCCCCCCACAACACATCCTCTTAACCCTCATCTGTCCAGGTCATACCTATTGGACATATGGGAGACCTGTGACACTACCCTCTGAACCTGAGCCCCTCACACTCTGCTGTGCATGGGGAACAGCTGCCTGAACTTCACATTTACATGCCCCATTCTGCATGGGCAGCTGATCAGACACCTATGTGTCACACAAGTATCGTCTCCTATGGTCACATCTCCAGTGGCATGCTGAGCCCCTACCAAGAAACTCCACAGCAGTCCTGGCGACTAATCCACAGCACACTGACACAGAGGCAGACACCTGAGGGGTCAAATCACTGTGCACAATGTGTCCGCTGATACACGGGAGTGGGAGTACAGAGTGTATTGTATGGCCTGGAGTAGGCATGACTGTCCAGCCCCACATGAATGAGGGATGAGCCCTGGACTGTAGGCAGCTGGCTAAGTATGTGTGACACACGTCATATACATACTCCTGGGGCCCAAACATTGTTCCCACCCGCAGCATGGGTGTGTGCCAGGTACCCCAGCCACATGTGGTGGATCAGCTCAGCAATTGGACCACAGATCAAAGTAACACGCTGAATACATGTCAGAATACAGGCATTGTGTAAGCAATGGACCCACCCATGATGCCCACCACAGAGTCAGGGAAACAGATGCTGTCTCCCACCTTGAGTCAAGCAAACTGCAAGGACACAGTCCTAAGTGACAGAATTCCCTGCATGTAAGGGCCACACCTGGGTATCAGATGAGGAGTGGGCAGTGCACAATAGAGGGACATGGCTCCTGGACAACATGACTGCTGTACTGTGGCAGTTCAACCTGGCCCGAGGAGGGCACATAGCATGTTAGACAGAGTACACAGTGCAGTCTTTGACTCACCCCCTCCTTGCTGCTCTCTGGCCTTCAGCTGCCCATCCAGGTCTGGAAAGACCACCGCCAGGATCCTGAGCATGTGGGGGTCAGGGTCCGTGTTCCGCCCCTCCTGCGAGGAGGCGACAGCTTCAGCTGGACCCGTGCAATCCTCCGGGTCCAGCCCCGAAGGTCCTGCCACCTCTTTTGGCAGTTGCGGATCCGGCGCTTGTAGACCCCCACGGACCGGACAGCCCGGACGATGTCCTTCCATATATCATGCTTCCGATGGGCAGAAGCCTGTCAGGATGACAAAGTGATAAGGCCATTACTACACATGCAACATATCCGTGCATGACACAGTTGCATATACATGTCGCAATCACAGGGGCACATGGTGTACCCAGGCAGTGCACGGCTGCCCATGGACAGTTTTCCAGAAGTCACTACATGGTATCATTGCATGGGGAGTAAAACCCTGTTCAGAAGCACTGTCACTGCACCATACCTGTCCAGTGCAAGTCACTACACACTATGGGGGTGACAACTACTCAGTGAGCCTGCTAGCCAGTGGTGTGCTGACTCTCAGCCTTGCTAGTCAGACAAAATGCACATTCAGAAAGGCAGTGCACAGAACACTCACCTGCTCCCCTGGTGTCCCATACAGCTTGCTGTACTGTGGAAGTAGGCTGTCCAGCAGGGCCTGGTTCTCCTCAAGGCTGAAGGCTGGGGCTCTCTCCACAGTACGTGCCATTGCAGGGTCCAGAGGGGCAGAGACAGCAGCAGTGCAGTGGCAGATGTCGTCCTGGAGCATGTAGTGCAGGCAAGTGGGCTCTCAGGGGAACAGGCAGCAATATATATGTGCTGGAGAGGCAGATACTGTCCCTTGTGTCCAAAGTGATAGGTCCAAGTCGTTTGCATCTTCTGAATCTGGCCAATCCATGGAATAGCAGCACCAAAACACGCCCACAGCATCCTTCAAAATTTCAACTTCATGACATACATGATTTTGCAACATTGTTGTGGGTGACCAACTGATTTTCCAGCAACCGACTCGTTCGAAATTCGAAAACGCGTCCGTTGCCAGGCAAGCCCATTGTCAATGGGTGCGCACCGATCGGTCCATTGAGGTACAACGCGCACAGGGGTACAACGCGTACCCGCACACATTGAAAGCAATGGGCCGGCCGGAGGCACCGATCGGTCCATTGCTGTTCAACGCGCACAGGGGTACAACGCGTACCCGCACACATTGAATGCAATGGGCCGGCCGGAGGCACCGATCGGTCCATTGCTGTTCAACGCGCACAGGGGTACAACGCGTACCCGCACACATTGAATGCAATGGGCCGGCCGGAGGCACCGATCGGTCCATTGCTGTTCAACGCGCACAGGGGTACAACGCGTACCCGCACACATTGAAAGCAATGGGCCGGCCGGAGGCACCGATCGGTCCATTGCTGTTCAACGCGCACAGGGGTACAACGCGTACCCGCACACATTGAAAGCAATGGGCCGGCCGGAGGCACCGATCGGTCCATTGCTGTTCAACGCGCACAGGGGTACAACGCGTACCCGCACACATTGAAAGCAATGGGCCGGCCGGAGGCACCGATCGGTCCATTGCTGTTCAACGCGCACAGGGGTACAACGCGTACCCGCACACATTGAATGCAATGGGCCGGCCGGAGGCACCGATCGGTCCATTGCTGTTCAACGCGCACAGGGGTACAACGCGTACCCACACACATTGAAAGCAATGGGCGGGCCGGAGGCACCGATCGGTCCATTGCTGTTCAACGCGCACAGGGGTACAACGCGTACCCGCACACATTGAAAGCAATGGGCCGGCCGGAGGCACCGATCGGTCCATTGCTGTTCAACGCGCACAGGGGTACAACGCGTACCCGCACACATTGAATGCAATGGGCCGGCCGGAGGCACCGATCGGTCCATTGCTGTTCAACGCGCACAGGGGTACAACGCGTACCCGCACACATTGAATGCAATGGGCCGGCCGGAGGCACCGATCGGTCCATTGCAGTTCAACGCGCACAGGGGTACAACGCGTACCCGCACACATTGAATGCAATGGGCCGGCCGGAGGCACCGATCGGTCCATTGCAGTTCAACGCGCACAGGGGTACAACGCGTACCCGCACACATTGAATGCAATGGGCCGGCCGGAGGCACCGATCGGTCCATTGCTGTTCAACGCATCACTGTATATGTGACTGGCATAGGTCAGCATGCCTGTCTCAGATGGACATGTGCCAGCCACAGATAGCTCCCAGGGAGTGAGGGGCACACCTACATCACGACAGCCTGTCCAAACCTTATCATAAGGCATGTAAGGCTGCATTTCCTATTGTGTGTATGTTGGTGTACATGTTGTCCTGTGGGTGTCACCTGTGGGCAGCCACCCCCAGGCTGTGCACGTGTTAATGGGGACAGGATCCTGGGTGTTACGTGTACGTGACCACTGTGATGTGCAACTGTTCATATCTGTGCATGTGTCATGGTCACATTTCACAGTGGTGTTTGTGTATGTCATGTCACATACCCCGTGAGTCCCATGTGGGACGGTATGTTTGAGCCAGGGTGTCCCAGTGGCACAATAGTGATGGCCCTCCACAGTCTTTGTGCATGTAGTGTTTACAATGTCTCTGATTTCATGTGCACAATGGGAGACAGTCTCCACATCCACGTTGTGTGTGCATGGACTCTGATGTTGTGCGTGTGTGTCACAGACGTCCATGGCTCTCCTGCCATGGCAAGTGTGGCCACTACCTGTGGGGGTCATGTTTGTTTTGTTGTGGTGTACACATGATACTCCAGGTGATGCCAGTGTCCATGTGGCATTACAGGGTCCCTGGGAATGTGCCTGTCGTTGAGCTGTGGTGCCTGGGGCACATCTGTCCTCACATGTCACTGGGGGGTGACTGTGACACAGCATCATGATATCCAATGGGCCAACCTGGGACAAATTGATGCCACCTGTAGGACCGTGTTGACAGATGTTGGCCATGTATGTACCATACATGTCGTTCCGGTACTGCACACTTCATGTAGTTGTGCCTCATGATGATGTATGTTGGGATCTTGAGTGTGTTCAATGCCGCATATGTGGGGTGACTGACGATCTTGCTTACTTCTCCTCTGCACTGCAGGGCTCCTGCTGTCCATCGGCCATTCCCAGACCTGGCAACGATGGTGGAACGGGACAGCATCCGACGGTACCGCTTCACCAGGCAGCTGATTGAGGATTTTGCAGTGCAGTTGTCCCCACATTTGCAGCCTGGCCGGCCGTATCCTACAGCGCTGACCCCCAAGGTGAAGGTGATGGCAGCCCTACACTTCTTTGCCACCGGTACCTTCCAACATACTGTGGCGTCTGCTGGTGGGATGTCACAGACCATGTTCAGCCGTGTGCTCCGCGATTTCTTGGCGGCAATGTTGCTCTTCCTGAACCGGTACATCTATTTCCCTAGACTGCGACGACTCACTGACGTGAAGAGTGACTTTTATGCCCTGGGGAGGATGCCGCATGTCATTGGCTCCATTGATGGGACACATGTGGCTTTGGTACCACCACAGGCCCAGGAGCAGGCCTACAGGAACCGCAAGCACTACCACTCGGTCAATGCACTGGTGGTGTGTCTTGCAGACATGACCATCACACACGTGTGTGCCCGTTTCCCTGGTTCAGCACACGATGCCTTTGTGATGAGGAGTAGTCGCATCCCCAGGTTGATGGCACAGATGCAGAACCAGCGTGCCTGGCTTGTCGGTGTGTACTGACTTTGTGCCATTGTGTGTGATCTGATCTGTAGTATTCCGCCCACTTTTCCAAGTCAGCTGATGTGCACTTGTCTGTCCGTAGGTGACTCGGGATACCCCAACATGCCGTGGTTGCTGACACCCCTCAGGAACCCTGTGACACCTGCCCAGATGCGCTACAATGAGGCACATGGTCGGACCAGGAGAGTGATTGAGCGGACCTTTGGTCTCCTGAAGAGCCGCTTCCGCTGCCTGGACAAGACCGGAGGGTCCCTCCCATATGCCCCTGCGAAAGTGTGCAAGATTATCATCGTCTGCTGCATGCTCCACAACCTGGCAGTGCGGAAGGAGTTGCCTCTCATCCAGGATGACGATGACCAACATCCGCCACCTGTGGAGGATCCTGGCCTGGACCACGATGCCAGTGACGATGATGATGATGATGGTGATGGTGATGTCCGCACACAGCTCATCACCAACTTCTTTAGCTGAATGTGAGTATCCTGAGGTGTCATGTGAATGATGTGAGTTGGCATGATGTGTGGGTGGTGCTCTGGTGCTGTTGGAGTGTGTCCATGGGCTACTTGACAGGATGTGTGTTGCGATGTGTGGTGACAGGTGGGCTGTACTCCCCAACAGTGTTGACATGCTAACTTGGTTCTGGGTGGGTATCTTGTAACATGTATTGTGCATGAGTTTTGCTGTTCTGTCCTGTACTGCATTGCTTTTGACTGTGTGTCATTTCTGTCCTTCACAGGGTACTTTCAGATTCGTTTGGTCAACTGTGTCCACCGACGACGTGATTGCACATCCAGGCTGGTAGCTGTTGTGTCCCTACAGGTGATGTGCGCCACACCCATGGACTTCCTTCTGTCTACAGTTGTTGACTGTGTGCCCGCTACCAGGTGGGGTTACCTTGCATCTGTAGTGGTTACGGCATGTTGCTACTGTGTAATAAACCTGTGCTTCACTTAGTGATGTGCGTTGTCTGTGGTCACACATTTGACTGCCATTTGCTTACTGCACCTGTGGGCTACTTGACTACAACTGGGAATGGGTGTGGTGTCTGTGCATTGCACCGTCTTCCCTGGCAACATCAGTGTAGGCAATGAGTCAGATGGCCTAGGTGTGTATGTGTTGTGTAGCCCTGGTGGTGTGTCTCCCTCATATGTGTCACGTTGCCTGTACTCACATGCCTGTGTTGTCCTTGCTGTTGCAGTTCGCATACACAGTGTAATTTTGCAGTTCATCATCCCCATAACAGCACCCACGTTGGAATCACGACAGAGGCAAGTATGGTGTATTAGTGTGTTTATTGTGATACATCTGTGATAATAGTGCATAGGATGGATTGTGCTGTACATGAATCTTGCAATCCCAAGTTCCTAGATGAATAGAAAGTCCAGGTAGACAGGATCCCCAGTATCGGGGCCACAGTTGTCTGACACATTGTTCCAACTTGTACTCCCCATGCAATGTGTGGGAGTAGTGTTGCCATCAACAGGGTGAACAGTCTGTGCACAAAGGCGAAAATCCAGAACAGGTTCAGGCTTCCTGGGAGTTGCGCTTGGCCATCAGCCTCTCACTTTCCCCTCCTCGGACGACCCCTCTTCTTGGGGGGGGGCCCTCAAGTGCAGGCTGCTGCGGTGCAGGGGACTCTCCGCCAGAGTCCTCCTCCCTCCCTGTGGCAGTTGCAGTTTGTTCGGTACCAGATGTTGTTGGCACACAGGGAGGTGTGGACTGGTTGCTGTTCATCTGGCGGAGGCATTGTAAAATGTCCCTGTGCACCGCCGTCATCTCATGTAGTACATCCCACTTGGACTCCACGCGGGACATGTGGGAGTCCACACGTGACATGTGTGACTCCACGTGGGACATGTGGGAGTCCAAGCGGGCATGATGGGCAGCCTGCTGCTGTTTGATGTCTCTGAGGAGCCCCACTACCTGGCTGAGCTCTCCGGTGCTGGACTGGTACGCATCAGCTATGCGTACCAGTTGTGGGTCTTCATGCACACCAGCAACGTCTGCAAGCAGCGACCTCTGTCTCCCACCCCTCCCACCACCCCTGCTGACATGTGCAGTGTGTGCAGTTGCACGCACAGATAACCCTGGTCCACCTTGGGGGTGGTGGTGGTGGTGGTGTCCATGGCCCCAGGTTGGTCCAGGGTCACTGCGCTGGTGTTGTTCCTTATTCTGTCCATGTCGGCAGGGATGGTATTCGTGGTGACAGTCGTTGGAGGGGTGGGTGCAGGGGGTGCAGCTGGTGGACCTGCTGGTGCTGCAGCTGGTGGTCCTGCTGGTGCAGCATGTTGACTTGCACCGGATGTGCCAGGTTGTTCATCGTCCGAGGAGGACAGAGGCTGTACGACGCCAGTGAGCTCGGCATCCTCTTGAGCCTGGGACTGGGACTCCTCAGCGTCTGCTGCTGTGTCCCTATCATCACCTGTTTTTGGGAGACACAAACAATGTATGTCATGTTTCTGCAGGCATCAGTGGTTGACACACCTGACAGTTGTGACTGTGCCTCGGGGTGCGGGCCTGTACATTGTATTGTCCTAAGTCGTCACAGTCAGGGGTTGATATTGGTGTGGCACATTGTCCTGCATTATTTGGGCATTTCTATGTATTCTCTGGGGTGTGAACATGGTCTGCATTGATTGTGTTTGGTTGACAGCCAGACCTCCTTCCCACCCACCCACCCACCCAGTCAGTTATCCCACCATGGAACGTGCTTGCATTGCAGGGAGTGTAAGTTGTCTCTCAGGATGTCAGTCAGTGGTGTCCTGCTGTTTGTTGGTGCACAGTTGGCAGCAGGGCCTTGTGCTCCCCACAGCAGTAGCCAGTGTCAGCCATCTTGTGAGTCCTTCTCCACTCCCTGTGATGTGAGCATGGTTCAGGGTGGTGTTGATGGGCCAGTTGTGAGGCTGAGCAATGTCTGTGACTACGACTCCCATCATGCTATTGCCTCCACCCCCTTCCCAGCATGCCCATGCTTCCTTCCTTTTGACTTTGCTTCCCTGTGGGGTGGGCTGGCTGTGCTGACAGGATGGCTGGGAGTGTTGTCCTGGCAGTTGTTTGGCTAAGAGTGTCCCTGTGCTTCACACAACATAACCCAGGGTGGTGGTGCTTTGTGGGATCTTGTGTTAGGATGGAGGGCATTGCATTCTACCAGGTGGGTACTGTGGAGTTTGTGTGGGGGGGGTATGAGGGGAGGTGCTGGTGACTATAGTCAGTGCTGCAAGTCCCCCTTCCCACCCAGCCAGCCAGATATCCCACCATGGAACGTGCTTGCATTGCAGGGAGTGGAAGTTGTCTCTCAGGATGTCAGTCAGTGGTGTCCTGCTGTTTGTTGGTGCACAGTTGGCAGCAGGGCCTTGTGCTCCCCACAGCAGTAGCCAGTGTCAGCCATCTTGTGAGTCCTTCTCCACTCCCTGTGATGTGAGCATGGTTCAGGGTGGTGTTGATGGGCCAGTTGTGAGGCTGAGCAATGTCTGTGACTACGACTCCCATCATGCTATTGCCTCCACCCCCTTCCCAGCATGCCCATGCTTCCTTCCTTTTGACTCTGCTTCCCTGTGGGGTGGGCTGGCTGTGCTGACAGGATGGCTGGGAGTGTTGTCCTGGCAGTTGTTTGGCTAAGAGTCCCAAGAGTGTCCCTGTGCTTCACACAACATAACCCAGGGTGGTGGTGCTTTGTGGGATCTTGTGTTAGGATGGAGGGCATTGCATTCTACCAGGTGGGTACTGTGGAGTTTGTGTTGGGGGTGTGAGGGGAGGTGCTGGTGACTATGGTCAGTGCTGCAAGTCCCCCTTCCCACCCAGCCAGCCAGATATCCCACCATGGAACGTGCTTGCATTGCAGGGAGTGTAAGTTGTCTCTCAGGATGTCAGTCAGTGGTGTCCTGCTGTTTGTTGGTGCACAGTTGCCAGCAGGGCCTTGTGCTCCCCACAGCAGTAGCCAGTGTCAGCCATCTTGTGAGTCCTTCTCCACTCCCTGTGATGTGAGCATGGTTCAGGGTGGTGTTGATGGGCCAGTTGTGAGGCTGAGCAATGTCTGTGACTACGACTCCCATCATGCTATTGCCTCCACCCCCTTCCCAGCATGCCCATGCTTCCTTCCTTTTGACTCTGCTTCCCTGTGGGGTGGGCTGGCTGTGCTGACAGGATGGCTGGGAGTGTTGTCCTGGCAGTTGTTTGGCTAAGAGTCCCAAGAGTGTCCCTGTGCT
This sequence comes from Calotriton arnoldi, assembly GCA_963921515.1. Classification (NCBI taxonomy): domain Eukaryota; kingdom Metazoa; phylum Chordata; class Amphibia; order Caudata; family Salamandridae; genus Calotriton; species Calotriton arnoldi. Next base: position 22,685 of record CAWUFW010002772.1, read on the forward strand.
TCACACAACATAACCCAGGGTGGTGGTGCTTTGTGGGATCTTGTGTTAGGATGGAGGGCATTGCATTCTACCAGGTGGGTACTGTGGAGTTTGTGTGGGGGGGGTGTGAGGGGAGGTGCTGGTGACTATAGTCAGTGCTGCAAGTCCCCCTTCCCACCCAGCCAGCCAGATATCCCACCATGGAACGTGCTTGCATTGCAGGGAGTGGAAGTTGTCTCTCAGGATGTCAGTCAGTGGTGTCCTGCTGTTTGTTGGTGCACAGTTGGCAGCAGGGCCTTGTGCTCCCCACAGCAGTAGCCAGTGTCAGCCATCTTGTGAGTCCTTCTCCACTCCCTGTGATGTGAGCATGGTTCAGGGTGGTGTTGATGGGCCAGTTGTGAGGCTGAGCAATGTCTGTGACTACGACTCCCATCATGCTATTGCCTCCACCCCCTTCCCAGCATGCCCATGCTTCCTTCCTTTTGACTCTGCTTCCCTGTGGGGTGGGCTGGCTGTGCTGACAGGATGGCTGGGAGTGTTGTCCTGGCAGTTGTTTGGCTAAGAGTCCCAAGAGTGTCCCTGTGCTTCACACAACATAACCCAGGGTGGTGGTGCTTTGTGGGATCTTGTGTTAGGATGGAGGGCATTGCATTCTACCAGGTGGGTACTGTGGAGTTTGTGTTGGGGGGGTGTGAGGGGAGGTGCTGGTGACTATGGTCAGTGCTGCAAGTCCCCCTTCCCACCCAGCCAGCCAGATATCCCACCATGGAACGTGCTTGCATTGCAGGGAGTGTAAGTTGTCTCTCAGGATGTCAGTCAGTGGTGTCCTGCTGTTTGTTGGTGCACAGTTGCCAGCAGGGCCTTGTGCTCCCCACAGCAGTAGCCAGTGTCAGCCATCTTGTGAGTCCTTCTCCACTCCCTGTGATGTGAGCATGGTTCAGGGTGGTGTTGATGGGACAGTTGTGGGGGGGGGCAATATGTGTGACTGCGACTCCCATGATGCTATTGGCTACACTGACTTGGCCAGCATACACAGAATTCCTTCCTTTGAGTGGTCTTCACTGTGTGTTGGTGTTGTTGTGGTGGCTACATGTGTGGATGTGTGTGTTAGTTCTATTTGTGCCACTGCCTAGCTGTAGTTGTGGTTGTGTTTGTACATGTGTTGGCACAGTTGGATGTGACTTTTTTGATGGCATGTGTTGTGTTTATCTGACTGACATACACATTTTGGGATGATTCTGTTCTAGTTGCTGTGTAATTGCTATGTGTGCATGGTTTGACTCTCCCCTTGACAGTGATGTGTGTGTTTTGTGGCAGTTTATTGTGTACATTTGTTGTGTACTCACCAGGCTCTGGGATGTTCTCTAGTCCATATACGCTCACTGGCGGAAGGATGGCCCGCACCTTCTCCTCCCAGGGCCTGAGGTATATTGGCTTGGCAGGAGGGCCACTGCCGGTATGTTGGCTGTTGATGTAGTCTATCTTCAGCAGGTCCCGTACCCTCCTGCGCACGTCATACCACCTGTTCTGGATGTCCGTCTTTGTGCGCCGACATGGTGATTGTGCGTTCACCCTGTTGATGATCCTCTCCCACATCTTGGTTTTCTGCGACATGGGGGTCTGTTGGACCAGAGTGCCAAACAGCTGTGGCTCCACCCTGAGGATCTCGTCTACCAGGACTTCCAATTCACAATCTAGGAACTTGGGATTCTTCTTGGGGGGCATGGTGATGGGTGGTGATGGTGAGTGATGTGTGTGTTGGTGTGCAGGTGTGGGTGTGTGAGTGTGTGTTTTGCTGGGTGTATGTGAGGTAGGTATTTGTTGGTGTGCTGATGGTGTGTGGCTTGTGTGAGGGGTGAGCTGTGGGTGTGTGGTTGCTTTCTCTTGGGTGCTGGCAGTGGAATGGCATTTGCAAAGGCTCATGGTAGTGATTTGTGTCCTTTATATAGGTGGAGTTGTGGGTGTGTCTTTGTTCTCTGTCCCCACCCCCCCTCAGTATTTATTGGCTTGCTAATTGCTTGTTTGGCCTTTTTTTGGGTGATTTTTCCTTTGTGCTGTTTGTGTATGTTGGAAACGTTCTTGTGACCGAGTCGGACCCTGCATTGGTCTCGTACGCTGTGTTTGTGCAGTTTTGTATGCTGCGTACGCGTCGGTCGCGGTGTATTGTGTTGCTTCGGCTCGGTTTTGTATGCGTGTCGGTCGTACGGCTTGTCCTCCGTCCGACTCGGTCGGGTTTTTCGCGCCTTGCATCGTACTTTGCGGGTTGGAGTTGGCGGGTACGATTCGGTCGGATTTGTTCCGGGTGCGTGTCGGTCGGTTGGATTCGCGTGTTTTTCCGGCCGGATTGCTATTTTCCGAGCGGCTCGGTCGGTCGGCTTGGTTTCCTGACGTGTCGGTCGGATTTATCGCGGCTTGCATCGTACTTGGCGTGTCGGGCGCCACTGGTACGTGTCGGTCGGTAATTTTTCCGGCTCCGAGTCGGTCGGTGCTTTTTCCGGCCCGAATCGGAATCGACCCCTTAGTATTTAGTAGGTTGGTTCATCTTTATTCGGATTAGTCCAGTTAACAGATATAATGAATTAAAGGTTGATTAATGACAGTATAAATCAATACAGCATGTTCCATAAAGGAAATTATCTCTACACTAGCTAAAGGACCTAATCTGCCCTAAGGAAGGACCCTTAAAGAGTCCCTTCTAGAAAAGAGCAAGATTTTCAGAGCATAGATAAAGACTGACACTTCCCATAAAGAGTCGTTCTGGAAACTCAGCCGAGTTCCCCATGGCTGCAGTAGCATCCTTTAGAATATCAGCGATAGAGATTTGACCGTTTTAGTAGCATTGATAAGAGAAAATCAGAATAAGGAAAAAAAATAAAGTCACCTTTAGCAATAGTTATAGGTAACAAAGGGCAAAGAAGTAAAAGAAGGACTCTCCCTTAGTAGAGTCATAAGGGGTGTCCTTTTCCTCACTAACTACGAACACTTATTATAATATAAAAACACACAATAAAGTAACGAAAATTATTAGGTGTCTGAGTCTCTCGACCAATGGAAACCGCTAATCTGATGGTGTCGTCAACATTTGTTGCTTCTCCTCCCGATTCCCACAGTAAACATTCACGACGGTATATAGTAAAACAGTGTTGCAAGTACTAGAAACATGTAGAAAGTTCTCATGGGAACCTTTTTACCTAAGCTAAAAGCTGCGTTCAATGTCCTATTGTGAATACAAATCTAGTCAGATGCACTGAAACAAATCTATCAATAATGTTCTAGTTAAGCATACATATAAAATCAATCTAAGTTATTGTTCATTCTAGCAGTTTATTCATTATAAATTCACAGCAAGGTTCATTGTTAATACGAGATGATCTAATATGGTATGATGAGGCTAAGGGAACATAATCTTGAAGTCAGCACATTCTTTAGCAAGCTGCTGGTGCGAGCCAAAGTGTCCTAAATATATATAAAAGTGTCCTATTTATCTATGAGCAAGAGTCAAAAGAAAAGGCTTGGGCCAAGTTACAGAGGCACATTTAAGAATGATAACCTAGTACAAAAAAGTTTCTTCTGGTTTTTTTTCATATACTTTAGCACATTTTCCCTGTGTGTGATTTACTTATGTGTTCTTTTAGCAAAGCTTAAATGCATTCTAAAGTGATTCTTTACACATTTAAAGCAGGCAAATTTTTCCTATGTGTGATTTATTATGTAAAAACCTTTCTGCAACGGTTTAAACACATTCGAAGGTGAAATTCCAATATGGTCTGCAAGTCGAAAGTTGTTTTAAAATCTCATTCCTTACAATCCCACCCTTTTGATGATTTTTTAATCATCACATCTCTTTGTTTCACATGCAAATTCAAGTCTAGAAAGCATCTTCATCCTCAGATGTGTCTTGTCTCTTTCTTTTGATCCCCCTAGTAAACTTTAGTGAATTCATGTAGTCGTCATTCATAATGCCACATAATCCCATGTCCCTTTCGTACATTTTCTTCTGTAAAATTTCGCATGCAATATTTACAGCTCAGAAATAAAATATAAAGAAATATTAGACAAAGCCCTCATATTACTGTTGGCATTAGTATTGCTTTCAGTATACCCTTTTTGGCCGATGAAAACCAATTTCCAATTGTGCTCAGTCCTTTCCAAAAATTCTCATATAAACTTTGTGTTTCCTATTCATGTAATTCAGGTTCTAACCCTGAAATGTTCTTTGCCTAATTTTCTATTTCCTTGCTCTCATCTGGTATGAATGCACAGCAGTGTGTTAATTTCAACATGTGGCGTACTCCTCTCTTCTCAGCGAGTAATATGTCTAAAGCAAAACAGTCCTACAAACCCATGGACCTTATAGCAATTAGTTGAGTGTTAATCAAAAGTAAAGCTCCAGAAATGCTGGTTTCCATTGTATCAACTACAGTAGCTAGTTACCTGATCTTTTCATCATTTAGGATGACTCCTACAGGTGGTATCACTGCGCCAAATATGTCTCCTACTAGTCCGGCTCCTTTGCTTGTGCTGCATTTCTGTCTGTGTGCTGGTGTTAACGCTAGTGCATCTAGTCTTGTAACATGGTACATCTTCGGAATTAGTATGCCTAAATAGCAAGTTCCTTCCCAATGTGCAGGCAATAAGAAGTAAGCATTTTGTCCACAAATGTAGTAAACCCCTGGAATTGCGTTTTCGTCCCCGTGTAATATTTGTTTCCCCTGTCAATTCGAATGTGTGTTCACAGCTGCTGATCCCTACATGACTAGTCCTTTTTAGTATTCTTCATTTATAAAAGCAAACCTTCCCCTTGTGTCCACTTTCTAGTCTGAGTTTAGGGTAAACCATTTTCTTTCTAAATTCATTCTCTTCTTTCTTCCATACATTCTTTAAAACATCACTCTTTCTGTCTGTAGCTTTTGTCGTGTTCATGTATATTTTCTCTAAAGCCATAATGTAAGCCTTCTCTACAGGTTGCATTAAGCATGTTACATTGTTTTTGTAATCTTTTACGCTATCTACAGGTGTATATGGGAAGAAATAATACCGAGCGGTATCCATCATTTTAGCTTGTGGGTGTAAGTTCATGCTTTCTATTAAAGGCACTCTAGATGGATCACTGACAGAATATCGACAATAGAAATATTGTGACAAAAATATTGTTGTCAAAAATATCGACCTCCTACCTTCATAATGGTAAGTACAAAAATATCACAAAAAAATATCGTTGTTAAAAATATCGAAGTAGAAAATATAGTTTTTTAATATGTATAAAAAATAATGTAAAATAAATTAAATAATACATTTAATTTTTTTTTTTTTAGATCTATTTGTATATTTTAACAATTATAAATAATAAATGTAATGTAAAAATAAATTAAACATACATATTTAAAATGTAATATATATATATATTTACTTAAAAATAAGTAATAAATAATAATTTTAATTAATTATAAAATGTTAGAAATATATTAAAATTTATAAATAAATACATATATATATACATACACCTGTAACATAAAAAAATGATATTATAAATTATAATATTAAAATATGTAATATTTTTTAAACCTACACTTTACACTACATTGACTGCAACAGTAGGGAAAGTGTTGGATAGCGGAGGAGAAAAAATTACTATTCCCACTCCAGCAAGTGCAACAGTAGGGAAAGTGTTGGATAGCGTAGGGATAAAAATTACTATTCCCACTCCAGCAAGTGCAACAGTGGGGAAAGTGTCGGATAGCGGAGGGGAATAATTTACTATTCCCACTCCAGCGAGCGCAACAGTAGGGAAAGTGTTGGATAGCGTAGGGGTAAAAATTACTATTCCCACTCCAGCGAGTGCAACAGTAGGGAAAGTGTTGGATAGCGGAGGGGAATAATTTACTATTCCCACTCCAGCAAGTGCAACAGTAGGGAAAGTGTTGGTTAGCGGAGGGGAATAATTTACTATTCCCACTCCAATGAGTGCAACAGTAGGGAAAGTGTTGGATAGCGGAGGGGATAAAATTACTATTCCCACTCCAAAGAGTGCAACAGTAGGGAAAATGTTGGATAGCGTAGGGGTAAAAATTACTATTCCCACTCCAGCGAGTGCAACAGTAGGGAAAGTGTTGGATAGCATAGGGGTAAAAATGACTATTCCAACTCCAGCGAGTGCAACAGTAGGGAAAGTGTTGGATAGCGCAGGGGTAAAAATTACTATTCCCACTCCAGCGAGTACAACAGTAGGGAAAGTGTTGGATAGCATAGGGGTATAAATTACTATTCCCACTCCTGCGAATGCAGCAGTAGGGAAAGTGTTGGATAGCAAAGGGGTAAAAACTTCTATTCACACTTAAGAAAATTCAAATTTAAAAACAAACAAAATATCAACTACTATACAACATATAATAAAACACCCAAAAACAAAACATATCTATTATAAATTTTTACATAACATAGAAACATATAATAATGTAGAAAACATATAAAATTTACATAAAAAGACTATTTTTTAAATTTTAACAAGAAATTATCAAACAAATAAATATTTTGTAATTGAAATTAATTGTAATCTAAAAAAGATAATTATTACATAAATGTAATATTTTTTTTCCTACCCTATAACACCACACAATTTACAACACACATCTAAATTAAATAAAAAAGTGTACCTCCATAATTAACATAATTAATTATCAAATTTAAAAGTATTAATAATTAAAAAACATATTTAAAAAGGTCAAAATTATTGTAGTAACCAAACATTACAGCTATACAACATAAACCCCCAAACAAAAACAAAAATACAATTACCAAAAATATTTAACAATTAATAAATAAATATTAATGATCAAGTAATGATTAATTAATGTAAAATAAATTACTTTCCACCATCTACCCCAATAAACACCATAACACACACCTAAAAATATTTTCAACAATTTCCATAACTAATTTTACATTAATAAATTCATATCAATGAACAACAAATAAGTAATTAATTTTAAAACATTTAGGGCATCATTACGATGGCGGGCGGACTTTGTCCGTCCGCCACCGTACCGGCAAACGGGACCGCCCGCAAGAGGTGCGGCGGTCCCGCACTGGCAATTATGATGCAACCGCCACGGCGGCGATGGCATCCCGCATATATTGAATTGCGGCGGGCGGTGCTGTAAGCAGCACCCGCCACAATGTAATATATGCATGTTGTGCATTGGCACCGCGCGGTGCCTGCCACCTTGTCCATGCCAATGTTGGGGGGTACCATAGGTACCCCCCAAGTGCAGCCCCCCCCCCCCTGGGGGCCCACAATGGGCCCCCGATGCGAAAACCGCATGCCTTTCCATGGCGGAGTCTCCACCATGGAAAGGCATAACACCGCCCACATATTATAGGCCTTTTCCGCCCGGTAGGCAATCGTGACGATTGCCTACCGGCAGAAAAGCGGCGGACGGTCTTTCCGTCCGCTGCGGTACCCCCCGCCATGCTAATGTGGCAGGGGGTAAAAGGCCGTCCGGCGGGATGTTGTGGCGGGCGGCTCGCCACCGCCGGTCGGACGGTGGCGATCCGCCCGCCATGCTAATAGGCCCCTTACTTCCCACCATTTACCACTATAAACACCACAACTCACACAACAAAATTATTACACAAATGACAAAATTAAAATGTAATTAATTGATTAGCATCAATTAACAAAGAATTAATTAATTAAAAATAAATTACCTCCCACCATATTACCCTATAAATGCCACCAACAATTTCGTAAAAAATTATACAATTAACATAATGAATTAACAAATAATTAATTAATTAATAACAATTAACAATACAAATATAAATAATGATAAATAAATTAATTCACACAATTAACACTATCAAATAATAATTAATAAATATATAAAAAATATAATTACATTTATTAAAATTAAATTACTTCCCACCCTACTCCCCTATCAACCCACAACCCACTCCTAAAAGAATCACACAATTAGCATAATTACCAATTAATAAATAATAATTAATAACAAATAAATAAATAATTAATAACAACTCATTTCCCACAATTAACAATATAAAATATTAAATAAATACATATTAATTATGAAAAATATTAATAATTTAATTATAATTAAATTACTTCCCACCCTATTCCCCTATAAACCCACAACCCGCTCCTAAAAAAATGACACAATTAACATATTTACCAATTAATTATTCAATAAAAATTAACAGCCAATTATTAATTAATTATTAATAAATTAATTACCATAATTAACACTATAAAATCAAAATGAAATAGATACTAATAAATAAAAATTAATATTCAATTTATTATAATTAAATTACTTCCCACCCTATTCCCCTTTAAACTCACAACCTGCTACGGAACTAAAACGCAAAATTTAATTAAAATTAAATTAATATTCAATTTATTATAATTAAATTACTTCTCACCCTATTCCCCTATAAACCCATAACCCGCTACGGAACTAAAACGCAAAATGTTATTAAAATAAAATTAATAACTTCTAAAAATTTAACACATACATTAAAAAAAAAATGCAATACTTAGACAAAAAAATATAGCACATACATTTAAAATACATACTAAAATACATAACACTAACTAAAAAAACAATCTTTTTAACAACTATATTTTTGCTAACGATATTAATGACTAAAATAAAATTAATAACTTCTAAAAATTTAACACATACATTAAAAAAATGCAATACTTAGATAAAAAAATATAGCACATACATTTAAAATACATACTAAAATATATAACACTAACTAAAAAAACGATATTTTTAACAACTATATTTTTGCTAACGATATTAATGACTTCGATATTTTGGAAAACGATATTTCTTACCTTAAACTCGATATTCTTTACCACGATATTCTGGCAGTCGATATTTCTGTATCACGATATTTTGCACTCGATATTAGTGCAAATCGATATTTCCTACTCGATATTCTGACTGTTTACCACTCTAGATAATACTAAATCATAATTAGAATAAAAGTATTCGAAATATCCTTGCCTATAAACTAGTGAAAGTAAAATGCTACAAGAAACTGCATAAGACAAAGGTAAGTGATAATATGTGACCTCCTCAGAAACAGAAGTCGGTAAGTGTGCGCATACATAGCAATCTTTAACAGCCATAGCATTAGTGTATTTTTGTACTAATCTAGAATACAGCAGTCATCTTTCCTATAACTCACAAACGTTTTAGTGAATATACTAGCCCTAATATTGTGTACGTGTGTACTAGTGAGATTTGTGCTTGGTGGCTCTGAATCAGGTGTTAGGTAAAACCCTATTAGTACTATTGTGATCATTCTAACTGTTATTTCGAAAACCACACCCATGATACATTTACACTTATTTCTAATGCAACATATTGTTCTGAGTCAGTATTTAAATAGCTTGCTGTAGAATATTAGTAGACGATCTTTAAGAGGTGTTACGTCGCTGTTATGTTTTTTTCTCTTAGTTGCTCAGTTCCCTAATAGACAATCCTTAGCCCTACTCCGTGTTCTTCTAAAATGTTATCCCTATTCTTCTGTAACTTTCTTCTCAGATCTAGTTTAGTCTTCTGTAAAACAAATAATTAAAATAACAAACATCTAATAGGAACAATTCACAGCTTTTCTTCTATTTGCATTAAGTTAGTTTTTATCTTTCAAATCATGTTTTCCAAATCATAATGTCTCCAGTTCAAGGGGGTTCTAACAGTTCAGGATTCACATTGCACAGATATTCCAAGTGACATTCAATGCTGCATTTACGTAGTAAGACCATTCAGGTGCTGAATATCTTCTGCAAGGTATTTGAGTCCTTCCAGACCTTCTTAGAACTTGATGATTTGGATCAAAATCACATTCATCTTCTGTTTCACTCTCCTCATGCACTGTCTCTGAAATCGGTGCTATTGATGATCTTCTCCTCAGTCTCTTTCCCGAGACTTCTTGGCCACTCTCCTAGGCAACTAACTTTTTCTTCATCCCAGAACTCATTCCTTCACCAGGATCTTGTTCGTTTCTTTGTACTGATTCACAGATGCTTTCAGCGTGTGGTTCAGTCTCTGCTTGATCTTCGTCAGAGATTTCAATGCCACTCTGTCTAACCTCAGGCACTTGTACTTGTCTTTCAGTGTGCAAATCTTCATCCCTTTCTTCTCCTTGTGCTTGTCGCTGTATTTTAACTGGTGCTGGTGGTCTAGGTGGTCTCTCGACTGGTGGTGCGACCAATAAAGCTCTTCTTTCCGGATTATAGACCAAAGGCATTTCTTCTGGATTGCTCACTTTCTTGGTGTGTGAGGCATGTATCCAGTTGGAATTCCAGCACATTTAACAGCAGAGTTTGTGATAAGTATGACTTGGAAGGGGCCGTTCCATCTGGGTTCAAGACAAGTCTTCCGAACATGCTTCTCGATCACGACCCAATCACCAGGATTAAGGTTGTGGCACTGCTCTTGGTGGAGGCCTTGAATGGCAGCTGATACCTGATGAGAGACAGAATGAACCACGTCAGCCATTGTCTTGCAATAGTCCAATATCATATCATCTGTGATATTCACAAGGGCACTTGCAGGCACAGCAGGCAGTCTCATAGCCCTTCCCATTAGGATTTCGTGAGGGGATAATCCTGTCTCCCTGTCTGGTATGCTTCGAACGCTCATCAGCACCAAGGGTAATGCTTCTGGCCATTTCAGTGAAGTCGAAGCACAAACCTTCGCCAATCTAGATTTGATTGTTCCATTCATTTGGTCGACTATGCCTGATGCTTCTGATCTGTAACTGCAATGTAGCTTTTGTTCAATCTGGAGAGCAGCATATAACACGTTCATCACTTCATTGTTCAAGTGCGTTCCTCTATCTGACTCAAAAAGGACTGGCATCCTGAATCTCGGAATGAGTCGCATATTAACAGTTTAGCTACAGTCAAACTGTCATTTCTCCTTGTTGGGTAGGCTTCCACGAATCTTGAGAAAACACAGATAATTACGAGAATATATCTCAACCCTTTGTGCACTGGCATCTCGTTAAAAATCCATCTGTAGTCTATTAAACGGGCCACTTGATCTACCTATGTGTGTGTTTCTAACGTATTTTTCTCACTGCGTTCAGCTGTTGACATATAGCAAACCTTCTGCAATTCTCATCAGCAATCATTCGAAACCTGGGATTGTTTCAACTTTGGCAAAAGACTCTCACCATGCATCCCTCCCTAAATGTGTGTAACCCTGGTAGTAATGTGTCATTGGAAACAACAAGCTATCAGGCAACACTGGCCTTCCATCTGTTGACATCCAGATGTCATTTGCAGTCTTTACACAGTCTGACCTGATCCACCCATTTTGTTCTGCTTCATACACATTTTCCTGTACTCTTTTCAATTCCTCCCAACTGTCAGTTATTTCCATTATCATTGCAAAAGCACTTTCTTCCTCAGATTCACATGTAAAACCTCCATTAAATGTGCATGCTAGCAGTGCACAAAACCTGGCTACGGAGTCAGCTTATCTGTTTCCCATGGGTACCCGCTGCCTGTTTGATGTCCTGGACATTTTACAACAGCAATTTCACTAAGCATTTGGAGTGCGTCCAGCATATTTTTAACATGGTGTAGATTCCAGATAGAAGTACCTTTGGAGGTGAGAAAACCACGTTGAGACCATAATTGCCCAAAGTCATCCACTAGGTAAGGGAACCATTGGCCCCTACCTGCTACTCCCCTGTAACGCCCCTAAATCTAGTATTTAGGGGGCTCCCTCAGACTCTGAAACGAGTTCCTGCCGACCTAAGAAGGACAAAGAGGACGGCGTGCAGCGAAGCCTGAAGATGCTTACTGACTTGGCCCCAGCCCTTCCGGCCTGTCTCCAGCTTCAAAGACCCGGCAAAGAAGACGATGCCTGCCTTGCAGCAAGCGACCTCCAGAACCCAAGGAGTACTGCCTGACCTTTGATAAAGACCAGAACTCCAGAGAACAGCGGACCTGTCTCTAAGAAATCTACACAAAGGACTGTGGTGCCCTCCGGAACCGCGAGTCCTGACAACTCTGCACCTGACGCCTCTGGCCCGTGTCCAGGTGGCCCACCGATCCAGAACAGGCTCCCCTGCGATCCTGACCTCAAGTCCAGCTGACTCCTCCTGTACTCCACGACGACACCTGCAGTGTGCATCCAAAGGCTTCCCCTGACCACGACCGGCTCCAGTTAGAAAAATCCGACATCAAAGGATACCCCTGCACCCAAAGCCCCTGGGCCTAGGGGAGCTCGACCGATGGTGTCCCTACTACCCTCTACACTTCAACTTGCTTCTGCTGTTGCTGGTTTCCTGCGTGTAGCCTCCAGCTTATCGCCTGCAGCCTGTCTTCAAATCCAAGTTCCTCCATTGAAGCGCAATGAGCGCCCAACGCTGTATTTCCACCCTGCACCCGTCCACCCCTTTGCCGCTGGTGGTGTATGTTTGGTGCTGCCTTGTGGCCCCCTTGTGCTTCCTGTAACCCCCGAAGCTTGGCCCCTGCAACCTACATATCCTTTTCCTTAGGATACTCACAATCTCTATCTTGTTGAAACACCTGCAATAACCTCTCATTGTACTCATGAACTGTCTCTGTCGGCTCCTGTGTGTGGTTCTTTTAATTTTCTACCAATTAGTGTCTGTTAAACCTGGTATCCTTGGCGTGGGTTTCCCCTGTATTTTTGCCTTTGCCTCCTGTGTTTTTACTGTGTGTTGGACTTCGTGTTTGCTGGTCTAGATGCTTTGGGCACTTTGCCACTGCTGTTCAGTGCCAAAGTGCAAGTGCTCCCTCTGTAAATGGTGTTTATGGATTGGTAATTCCATGATTGGCATATTTGATTTACTGGTAAGTCCCTAGTACAGTGCACTGTGTGTGCGCCCAGGGCCTGTAAATCAAATGCTGCTAGTGGGCCTGCAGCACTGATTGTGCCACCCACACGAGCAGCCTGTAAGTGTAACTTAGACCTGCCACTGCAGTGTGTGTGCACAGTCTGATACTGCCATGTCGACCTGGCAAGTGCACCCACTTGCCAGGCCCTAACCATCCCTTTTCTTGCATGTAAGACACCCCTAAGGTAGGCCCAAGGTAGCCCCATGAGCAGGGTGCAGTGTATGTGAAAGGTAGGACATGTACTGAGGCGTGTGACATGTCCTGATAGTGAAATACAGTGTATTTCATTTTTCACTATTGAAAGTCTATCTGTCCCATAGGATAGAATGGGAGTTTATTTATAACATCTTATAAATATAAATTTCCATTGGGACAAGATAGGAAGTAAACTTTAGTATGTTTGAACTCGGAATGTGAAGATGCATCTTTTAGTATGGATGATTTTTACATTCTGGATTTGAAAATACCACTTTTAGAAAGTAGGTATTTTCTTGCTTAGCCATCCTGTGTGCCTCTGCTAGGTTAGTGTATTGACTGTCTGGCTTTGGAGTGACAAGGGCTGGGGATGTGCATTCTGTTCAGACAGCCACTTGGGGGGGTGAGGTGTGTCCTGCCTTTCCAGGGTGAGTCAGGGCTGGGCTGAATAGACCTGGGCTGCATTCAGAGTAGGGGTAGGAGATTTCATTCAATACCTGAATGGGCCTGGTCTGCCTCGGACAATGCTGTCTCCACCCCCTGCCAGGAAGCTACACCAGAGAGGACAGAACTGTTTTTGACGGGGCAAAGAGCTTCTCTGCCACCAGAGAACAAAGGATTTTGTGCTATAAAAAGTGGGGCCCAGACCCCAGACCTTGAGATTACTTCTGGGAATCAAGAGGAACCTTTGCCAAGGAGAAGAGCTGGAAAAAGTGAGGAGAAGTACTGCCCCTTTGCTGTGTGCTGTCTGGTGTTGGCCTGCAGTGGCTGTTTCTTCCAAGGAAAGGACAAGGACTTTGCTGTGTGTTGTGTCCCCTGCTTGAGGAAGAGCTCCAAAGGCTTGAAGTAGAGCTTGCCTCCTGTTCTGAAGTCTCAGGGACACAAAGACATCACCCCCAGTCCCCCCTGAAATCCTTTGCTGGGAGTTCTGACCTGCCAAGAGGTGCCTGCCAGTGTTCTGTGCCTCTGAATGTTGTTTCTGGGGTTGGGAACTGCAAAAGACTGTGAAAATCGACGCATCGCCTGGTTCCGACGCATCACAGCGGTGCGAGAAGAATTTCCGACGCATCGCCGCAGCCAAAGAATCAATGCAGCGCCTGCCCGCGGCTGAAGTGACTGCTGCGCGACGAGTCCTGTGCACCGACGCGCGAGATCACCGCACCGACTCTGACGCAGGCCCTGCTGTGTAAGAACCGACACATCGAGGGGACGCGGCTGGAATCGTCGCAGCGCATCGCGGATGTTGATGCATTGCATCGTCTCGGATTGTCACACATCGCATCGAGGCGCCAGGTCTGTCCCATCGCTGGGGAATGCAGTAAGAAACCGACGCATCACCTCCCCACGCAGTAAGAAACCGACTCATCACCTCCTCTCCGGTAAGGAACCAACGCATCACCTCCCCTGTGCAGCAGTAAGGAACCGACGCATCACCTCCCCCGGAGCAAGGAACCAACGCATCACCTTCCCTGTGTGTAAGGAACCAATGCATCACCTTCCCTGCGACCCTTTTTGCTTGTGTTTTTGACGCATCTAAGGTACTTTGTGTTGAAAGAGTCGCATCCACCATTTTCTATGAATAGAACTATTTCTACCTTTTAAAAGTCATATTTTGATTACTGTATAGTGGATTTTTGTCGTTTTGGTCTTGTTTGCTTTAGATAAAGATTACTTAATTTTCTAAACTGGTGTGGTGTCCATTTGTAGTGTTTTCACTGTATTACTCTATGTGTGCACAAATGCTTTACACACTGCCTCTTAGATAAGCCGTCTGCTCGTGCCAAGCTCCCAAGGGGGTGAGCAGGGGTTATTTTAGAAGTGTATCCCCCTTACCCTGACTAGGAAGAAGGGTCCGTACTTGGACAATGGTGCAAACCATTGCCATCTAGAGACCCCCATTTCTAACATTGGTGGTCATTGGTGAGGATCTGGACTTGCATTTGTGCCTTACATGCAGTGATTGGTGTACACTACTAGTATAGTGTAGACCACAGGTACTCATAGTACGGTCCGCAGGCCGCCAGCGGCCAGCCGGCCTTCAGTGGACCTTGTCTTGGCATAATGCCATTTTATGGAAGTAAACAGAGAAGATGGCCGCAGGAGCATACGTAGTGAATATGTATTCAATATGTATTCACTACGTTTGCTCCTGCGGCCATCTTCTCTGTTTACTGCTTGCCTCCGAACAGCCCGCCTCTGTGACGTCACACACGGCACACGGCGGGAAGCACAGGCCATTTAAAAGTCAGCTGTAAGCGCTGTTACAGCTGACTTTTAAAGGGCCTTTTGGGAAGCTTCCTGTGTCCGTGATGCCACGACGTCCTCTCGTCCTCTCCGCCTGCAGCACCGTCAGCCTGTAATCGACCGGGGAATCTTCACTGCCTAAGGGCATCCTCTCCGCCACAGTCTCTTCTCGCCCCGGAGCCTCTTCAATCCCTGAACGCGTCCTCCGCCGCAGCCTCTTCTCGTCCAGCGCAGCCTCTTCTCACCCAGGAGCCTCTTCACTGCCTGAGGGCGTCCTCTCCCCCGCAGCCTCTTCTCGCCCCGGAGCCTCTTCAGTCCCTGAGCGTGTCCTCCGCCTCAGCCTCTTCTCGGGACGCAGCTTGCAGTTCAACTTGGCCCACAGCCCCTTGGATTTGGCCAGCAGCAGCTCCATCACCACATCTGCCTCCATCTCCACGACCAGCTTGATTTCCATCGCCCTGCAACACCAGCTCCACCCGCAGGTAGATCTTCGCACCCCGAGAGGTAAGCACAGGATCCTATTTAAGTATGCAATGTGATGGTCTCTCATCTGTTTCTCCATTTGTCTCTTCCTTACTTTCCCCTTGTGTGACTCTTTCACCCTGCGCCTTTTCTCAAGACTCTCATCATCTCTCTTTCTCCCCACCTGTCTCACAATGTCCCCCACCCCCCTCTCTCTGGGTGTCTGCCATGTTTATCTTTCTCCATTTTTAAAAAAATTAATTGTACAGTAACTGCATGGCACAAAAAGCTGCAATGTTTAATGATTAATGAAGTGTCCTTACTTGTAAACATATGCACACCATCTTTAGTCTGCGATATTTTTACTTTTTATTACTTGTAATTTTTTGATGACCATTCCATATGTTTGCAGAATAATAAAAATAAAACATTGCAATCTTGCCAAGGCCAGACCTTTTGGCTTTGCCAATGCTTGCTCTGGCTGGTTAGCAAATCTATCCAAAGGTTCTGAAGTTTTTGTTTTCCTCTTATTTCTGGTCGGGCCGTGTCACATTTTAGTTGTTTGTGAAAAGGTGTATGCTCATAGAGTTTTTCAAAACAGATTGAATTCAGCTTAGTTGGAGAGTGGCAGGGTTATTCTTTTGCTCCTGTTTGCTGCTGCTTTTCTTCTCCCTGTAGTAATTTTTTTAAACAAATAGGACTTCTCTCTTTTCTTTGTGAAGTGAATTGTCCTTGATTGATGGGTGCATATCGGTTGATCCTGTTTTAAAGTAGCTTTGTGCGTGACCTTGAATGTTTTATGGATTAAAGTCGTGGCAGCTTTGCATTGCATCCTTATTTTTACTTTCAGCTAGCTGGAGATATTTAAGAATGCAGCAAATTTGCACGAAGTAGGGGATTGCTTGATGGTTGATAATTGATCGGGTTCGGTAGAGTGCTGGTCTGAAAAGATTTGCCAGGGCTGCTTTTGTTTCCCAGTCCGGCCCTGTCCGCGTCTAAGAGAGAGACCTACTGTGACAGCTTCTCTACATACACGGTAACAAGTAGTGTCAATGCTAAATTGGTGTGTCCAGTTCTTATGACCTGATATGAGCAAGCAGTAGTTTGGCAAAATAATTTCCACCTGCATTATTCAGAGATGTCAGCTGACATAGAGGGCAAATTTGAGCTACAATGTTTTGTTAAAACTGTCAGATTAAGCAGCAGATGATGTATTATGTGTCAAATATGGCAGGGCCATAATTATGTGGAAAACATTTGCAAAGTAGGATATTTTCCCAATCATGTTTTAACTGCTCTTGAGGAAAAAGGGATGAAAAGTACTGATGACAGAAACTGCATGCCACGGAGACAAATGGCTTGTGAATCCACTTTTAAGCGTATTTGGAACATTTCTGTGATTGGGAACATATTCCACTTTGTGAATGTATTTTAATGTCAATAACTCATATTAAACCTTAAATAAACATGTGTATCCATTGGTTGAATTACATAACGTAATAAGTTGTAACTGGGCAATGAAATGCCAAACAAATAATAACAATTGGGATGTTTTGCTCTTTCTGGCCACACCTGACTCTGACCACTGGCCCAGTCTTCAGGTTATTCCCGCCCTCTGATTCTCCGCCCACAGCTCCCCCAACTTTTTTCCCCCCACTTCGACCACTGCTCGGCTTACACTCAACACTGAACTACGAGGTTGGGAGGGCACCATTCCCTCCACCTCCTCCTCCTCTACTAACCCCCACCTGAAACCTGGCCCCTCCCCTCGCCCATCCCCTCTCTACAGGCCGGACCATTGTATCTGAGCCTTTCAGATTCCTATAGTGACAGCTGCTCCACACCAAATAGCGCTGTCCTGATTAGCTCCTTCCATATGTTTTTCTACTATGATAACTGACTTTCCCTACGTTTGTGCAGACTGGTCGCTATTAGATCTGTTACAACTGTCACAGTTGTTCTAATTCCAATGTTTTCTGCAATTGCTGTATTTCCAATACAGACAGAGCGGCCAGATTTGATTTAGTTTAATTGGATTTATTTTGGTCTAATTTGACTCGAGATCACCGATTTGGCAGGTTACCGTTTTTTTTCTCCTGTTGGCTCCCAGTCTGAAACCACCTCAAACTCTGTACCCTTGTACTGTGTGTATGCCGGGTCTGGTGGCTCAGTGGACTAATGCGTCCACTGCAGGGGCCTGTATTCTACCTCATGGTCACAGGTTCAAATCCCGGGGGGTACTGCCTTTCATCCATCTGGGGTCGATAAAATGAGTTGGGTAGCAATAAACATCTGTTACTCAGCGCCAAGATACCTATGGGTGAACGTGCGCTTGTATATACGTGTGTGTGTGTGTGTGTGTGCGCGTGCCATTTATTTCAAATCCCTATTGAGTGACACATTTCCTGTATAAACCACTGGCTTTAGGAAAGCCTCCTGTTTTTCATTTGCAGGTTTACCCATTACTTTGTATGTTTAAACAAAACATTACTTTGGTGTTGCTCACAGATCTGTTGCGAGAAGTGGTGTCGGTCCATCGGTCGTGACGCAGTGACGGTCCATGGGTCGTGACGCAGTGACGGTCCATCGGTCGTGGGGCGTGTCGGTCCATCGGTCATGGGGCGTGTCGGTCCATCGGTCGTGGGGTGTGTCGGTACATCGGTCGTGCGGCGGTGTCGGTCCATTGGTCGTCAGGTGGAAAATCAGATTCCTGGTCCTTGTTAATTATTGCATAGTAACAAACTAGCTGGAGAGCTCCGCAATGGCCTACAGTCCAGTTTCCAAACCTTGCAAACGACCCAGATCGATACAGAGCAAACACAGGACCTTCCAGGCAGCATGGGAAGAAGAGTACTTGTTTGTTGAATGCCCAAAAGAAAAAGCCACCTGTTTGCTTTGCAAAGAGAAAGTAAATGTTCTTAAGAGGTATAACCTGGAACGGCACTACAAAACACGGCACTCTGGATACACTGCGAACTTCCCACTGAACTCAAAACTGCGTTCTGCAAAAGTGGCATCGTTAAAGCAAGCTCTTCTTTCCCAGCAGAAGATCTTCCTTTGCCAGATGAAGGAGTCTGAGGCCGTTACAGAAGCGTCTTTCAAAATATGCTACTTGCTTGCCAAACATAAAAAACCATTCACAGATGCAGAGCTGGTGAAGAAATGTTTCCTTTCAGCAGCCGAAACTGTATTTGACAACTACACTAATAAAGCCAGCATTTTAAAGGAAATCGGTGCATTGCAGCTATCAGATTCCACGTGTGCAAGCAGAATAGAGGCAATGGGTCAAAATGTCCAGGAGCAGGTGATCAAAGCAGTCAGAGAGTCACCGTTCTTTAGCATTGCCATGGATGAGTCCACAGACATAGGCGATGTGGCCCAGTTATTAGTTTGGGTGAGGTATCTGGACCAATCGCTTCATCCCAAAGAAGAGCTCCTGTGCCTTCTACCACTGCAAGGGCACACAAGAGGAGAAGATATACTGGACAGCATGTGCAACTACTTTAAAACAAATCACATACCACTGAACACTCTTGTCAGCATAACAACAGATGGGGCTCCTGCCATGGTAGGCCATGACAGAGGCTTCGTATCTATGCTTAAAAAGAAGCTCATAGGACAGACTGTGATAGACTACCACTGCATTATTCACCAAGAAGTATTGTGTGCAAAATTAAAGCATGGAGAACTGAATAATGTCCTAAAAGTTGCAGTGAAAATTGTTAATTTTATTCGTGCCAAAGCTCTGAACCATAGACTTTTTAAAGCAATGCTGCAGGAATCTGAAGCGGAATATACAGACCTCTTGATGCACACTGACGTGCGTTGGCTAAGCAAAGGGAAGGTTCTGGAGCGGTTCATCGCATTGCTTCCTGAAATTGAACTCTTTGTGAACAGTAGAGGTCAATCTTTCCCAGAACTAACGGATGTGAAATAGCTTATTATGCTCCATTTTCTTTCAGATCTTTTCACACATTTTAATGCTCTCAATTTGACCCTGCAAGGTAAACAACAGCTTGTGTGCTCCATGATGAATGGTATTTATGCTTTTGAAAGTAAGCTTGTGCTATTCAAAGAACAACTGGATGATAGTGACTTCACCCACTTCGCAAAACTGTTGGCTGTGATGCAGAGGTTTCCAGATGCACAAGAAATTCTGTCAAAGCTAGACCTTGGTGCATGTCTTGAAGAAATTTCTGGGGAGATCAAGCGCCGATTTTCTCAATTCAGAGCCCTCACCCCTCTGTTCAGGCTGGTTGAAAACCCCTGGATGGTGAGTGCATGAAATCTTGACATTGTTGCCCTTATTGGCATGGAAAGGGCTCAAGCAGAAATAGAGCTGATTGACATGCAGCACAATTCAGCCCTCGAAGCATCTTTTTTGGGGCAAGCATCAGAAGAATTCTGGAAAATTGTGCCTTCTGACAAGTTTCCTCTTCTTTTTACAGAGGCCCAGAAGGTAATTTGTATGTTTGGGTCAACATATGTTTGCGAAAGTTCATTTTCCACAATGGGACTGTTGAAGAGCAAACTCAGAAATAAGCTTACAGACATACATCTGGATCAGCTCTTAAGGCTTGCCGTTTCAGACTTGGTACCAGATTACAGAAAACTAATTGGTGACATAAAATGTAAAATAAGTTCGTAGTGTTTGTCTTTAACGTACCTATTTTTGGACTCTGAAGCCTGTGCTGCAATGGGCATGTGCTGAATATCCGGTTACTGCAAATTGCCATGCAATCCCTCTTAAGATTGCTATTATCTGATAATAAAAAATTATTATAAAAATGTGCTCCTTGTAGTTACATCTGCTTTGGAAATACAGCATTGTCTAACAATGTTTTGAAACGGTAGTGATTTTTCCCCCCTCTAGCCCCGCCCCCCACTGACCCCGCCCCCACTGACCCCGCCCCCACCGGTGTGGCCCTCGGCCACAAACCACACTGTAAATTTGGCCCCAGAGAGAAAGTTTGTGAGTACCCATGGTGTAGACCATTATGCGACCACATACAATTGGTGGAACTTTTTCTTCTTGGAATTTTTTGCATCTTGAGAACTACCAATTTTCCCCATGACAAAACCAGCATCAATTGCATCTGTGGATATTGAATTTGAAGAAGATAGGGTTGAAGTCTACACTGTGCCACAATTGTAAGCTGTGTGCAAGAAATTTAAATCTCAGTAAGAGGCCTCACCAGAAAGGAGGAATACCAAAAGGCGCTGAGGGACTGATTGGAATCAAGGAATGCCAGTGAGCATACAGAGGAGCCTATGGTGGAGGCTGAGAATTTAGATGGGCAGCTGGATGGGCTATTAGGTCTGCCTGGAGGGAAGTTACCATCCGGGGGGCAGCAGTGTGTCTTCAAAGGGGCTGTCTCCAGAGGAGTTGGAGGACAGAGAGAGAGAAGCAGAGTGCATGAGTTGGAGCTTACAAAGCTCAGGTTGGGGAAGGAGAGTGACATGGAGAGTAAGAAATTGGAGTTAGAGAGGCAGAAACTGGCCATGGAGGAAAAGAGGATGCTCTTAGAGCATGAGAGAGGTTTGAAGGAACTGGACATAAAGGCCAAGAGTGTGGAGTCCAGTTCCAATAGTGGCAGCTTGTTGCCAGTGCCTGGAGAAGGGAGAGTATATATCCCCAAGGAAGTGATCAAGGATTTTTTGAAGAGTGAGGACATTGGTCAGTGGTTTAAGGCATATGAGGTAGCAATGAGGTCCCACAGAATCCCTGAGAGAGACTGGGGATCGGGGTTGTAGAGCCGCTTCATCACAGAAGGGAGGGAAACTTTGCTACCCTTACCAAGCGAGGATCAGATGTCTATGAAGGAAGCCTTGATCAGGAGGTATGGTTTGACCCCAGAACTATACAGGCAGAAGTTGAGGGCCTGTAAGAAGCTGGAGTCAAACACTTGGGTGGAGTATGTGTCCTATTTTGGCAGAGCACTGGATGGTTGGGTGAAGGGTAGCCAGGTAAATGATTTTCAGGGGCTCTATGATTTGGTTGCATGGGAGTACTTGTCTGTTAGTTGTTTTCCAGAGCTACGCCAGCATTTGATTGACAGTAGGCTGACTGATCCCAGGAAGCTTGCTGTGGAGGCGGACCGCTGGGTCAGTATCAGGGTCCACAAAGGTCATATGGGAGACTCCGCCAAAGGTGGGCAGGGTCCCCAGCAGAAGAGTGGGGGGGACAAGTGTAAATAAAAGGTGTTCGAAAAAGGGACCCAAAGTAATTCCCAAGGGAAGCAAGGGAAAGGTTCCCAGCCCCCCAGTGAGAAGAAGCCATGGGTCCCTGCGGGTAAGCCTGCCCAGAAGGGCTCCTGCGCATGTTTTGATTGTGATCAGGTGGGTCACTTCATAGGGGACCCTAGGTGTCCCAAAAAGACCGCCACTGCACCCACGGGTGCACCGCCCTGTGAGTTGACTAGTGGAGCCTTGGGGGAGGAGTTGGGTTCACAGGAAGGGTGGGAGCCAGCAGAGTTGACCCTGGTCTCACTAGGAGACAGTGAGATGGCCCCAAGGACCCACATGTCCCGCTAACACTAAGAAATACGGGCAGTGGGTGACCATAAATGGCCATAGTGTGCAGGCTCTGATGGACAGTGGAACCACTGTGACAGCTGTCAGTTGTCTGCTAGTAATTGGAGAGCAGGTAGTCCCCAAAGTACTTTACGCAGTAGTTGCAGCTAACAACTCCGTGTGCCTCTGCAAAGTGGCACAGGTTCCCTTTGACTTGTGGGGGGGTCTCAGGTACTTTGAAAGTAGTTGTGAGGCCAGCCATGCCTGTTGACTGTCTGCTAGGCAACGATCTGGAGAGCTCCCCTTGGGGGAAGGTGGAACGTAAGTCTCATTTGGAGATGTTGGGTCTGCCTGAGTGGGTGTGTGTGACCACTCGGTCTATGGCAGCCGGTAATGGCAATCAGGAGGACCTGGAGCCTGGAAGAATGGCCCAGGTGCCTGCCAGAAAGAGAAGAGGCAGGGGACCTGGAAACTGGCCCCTGAAGTTCCCACAGCCCAGGAGGAGGCAAACCTTGAGGGGGATGCCCTGGAGCATACCGGGGAGCAAGTGGCCAAACTGGGGGACCTGCCTGAGCTGACCCATAGGCAGCAGGAAGGGGGCCCCTCCAGGGTTGAATTCTGCAAGGAGAAGCAGAAATGCCCTTCACTTGTTGGTTTGCAGCAACAGGCTGCAAACCAGGCAGCAGGTGATCAGTCTGGATCATATTGGATCTACTGGGAAAATGGTCTCCTGTATAGTGAGCCTAAGGTTGCTGAGCCTGGGTCAGCCCATTTGCTGGTGGTACCCAAGCGCTTCAGAGCCTTCCTCCTGGGTCTGGCTCATGATGTGCCGTTGGCAGGGCATTTGGGGCAAGACAAGACCTTTGAAAGGCTTGTCACCCACTTTTACTGTTTACTGGCCCCAAATGCACAAGAACTTTGACACACATTGTAGGTCTTGCCAGACTTTCCAGGCAAGTGGTAAGAGTGGGAAGAAGTGCAAGGCTCCTCTCCAACCTTTTCCTGTAGTCAGCACCCCCTTTGAGAGGGTGGGTATTGACATAGTGGGGCCACTGGATCCCAAGACAGCCATGGGCAACAGGTTCTTCCTGGTCTTGGTAGACCATGCCACCCGGTACCCAGAGGCTATCCTTCTCAGGACCACGACGGCCCCCGTGGTGGCCCGGGCGTTGATGGGGATCTTTTCCCGTGTGGGGTTCCCCAGAGAAGTGGGATCCGACCGGGGTACCAACATCATATCCAAGTATATGAAGTCCCTGTGGCAGGAGTGCGGTGTTACCTATAAGTTCACCACTCCTTACCACCCCCAAGGTAATGGGCTGGTTGAGAGATTCAACCGGACCCTAAAGGGGATGATTATGGGTCTTGGTGAACCCATGAGGCGTAAGTGGGACGTCCCCTTACCATGCCTGTTGTTTGCTTACAGGGAGGTACCGCAGAAGTCCTTAAGGTTCAGTCCCTTTGAACTCCTGTATCGGCATCTTGTAAGAGGCAAACACAAGGAGATGATGGACGGTGCACTGAAACTTTTCAGACACTCCCCCCCAGTCACAGATCTTGGTTGAATCCATCATCGTTCTTTAGCTCACTTCGCCACCTCGGTTCAGATCCAACTATATGCAAATCAGTCTTGACACTGTGCCTTATGGGAACAGGCCAGTCCGAACTGCCAAGCCAAGTCTTCCCTGAACCGGAAACAAGCATCCTGGGACCAGTTTTGGGATAACACCCCTCATCAGCCAGGCTAGCTTGAATCCAGTGGCAAAGTGAGCAAGGGACCCACGTCTGGGCATGCCCTGCCAACTTAGGGCGAACAAAGCAAACACAAAGAGATGATGGACGGTGTGCTGGAACTTTTCAAACACTCACCCCCAGTCACAGATCTGGGTTGAATCCATCATCGTTTTTTAGTTCACTTCGCCACCTCAGTTCAGACCCAGCTATATGCAAATCAGTCTTGACCCTGTGCCTCATGGGAACAGTCCAGCCCGAACTGCCAAGCCAAGTCTTCCTGAACCGGAAACATGCATCCTGGGACCAGTTTCGGGGTAACACCCTCATCAGCCAGGCTAGCTTGAATCCAGTGGCAAAGTGAGCAAGGGACCCACGTCTGGGCATACAGAACGAGGATGGATTCAACCCAGATCTGTGACTGGGGGTGAGTGTTTGAAAAGTTTCAACACTCCGTCCATCATCTCTTTGTGTTTGCTTTGTTCGCTCTAAGTTGGCAGGGTATGCCCAGACGTGGGTCCCTTGCTCACTTTGCCACTGGATTCAAGCTAGCCTGGCTGAAGAGGGGTGTTACCCCGAAACCGGTCCCAGGATGCTTGTTTCCAGTTAAGGGAAGACCTGGCTAGGCAGTTCGTGCTGGACTGTTCCCATGAGGCACAGGGTCAAGACTTATTTGCAGATAGCTGGGTTAGAACTGAGGTGGCGAAGTGAGCTAAAGAACGATGATGGATTCAACCCAGATCTGTGACTGGGGGTGAGTGTTTGAAAAGTTTCAGCACTCCATCCATCAACTCTTTGTGTTTGCTTTGTTCGCCCTAAGTTGGCAGGGTATGCCCAGACGTGGGTCCCTTGCTCACTTTGCCACTGGATTCAAGCTAGCCTGGCTGAAGAGGGGTATTACCCCGAAACCGGTCGCAGGATGCTTGTTTTTGATTCAGGGAAGACCTTGCCTGGCAGTTCGTGCTGGACTGTTCCCATGAGGCACAGGGTCAAGACTGATTTGCATATAGCTGGGTCTGAACTGAGGTGGCGAAGTGAGCTAAAGAACGATGATGGATTTAACCCAGATCTGTGACTGGGGGTGAGTGTTTGAAAAGTTTCAGTACTCCGTCCATCAACTCTTTGTGTTTGCTTTGTTCGCCCTAAGTTGGCAGGGTATGCCCATACGTGGGTCCCTTGCTCACTTTGCCACTGGATTCAAGCTAGCCTGGCTGAAGAGGGGTATTACCCCGAAACCGGTCCCAGATGGCTTGTTTCCAGTTCAGGGAAGACCTGGCCTGGCAGTTCGGGCTGGACTGTTCCCATGAGGCACAGGGTCAAGACTGATTTGCATATAGCTGGGTCTGAGCTGAGGTGGCGAAGTGAGCTAAAGAACGATGATGGATTCAACCCAGATCTGTGACTGGGGGTGAGTGTTTGAAAAGTTTCAGCACTCCGTCCATCATCTCTTTGTGTTTGCTTTGTTCGCCCTAAGTTGGCAGGGTATGCCCAGACGTGGGTCCCTTGCTCACTTTGCCACTGGATTCAAGCTCGCCTGGCTGAAGAGGGGTGTTACCCCGAAACCGGTCCCAGGATGCTTGTTTCGGGTTCAGGGAAGACCTGGCTTGGCAGTTCGGGCTGGACTGTTCCCATGAGGCACAGGGTCAAGACTGATTTGCATATAGCTGGGTCTCAACTGAGGTGGCGAAGTGAGCTAAAGAATGATGATGGATTCAACCCAGATCTGTGACTGGGGGTGAGTGTTTGAAAAGTTTCAGCACTCCGTCCATCATCTCTTTGTGTTTGCTTTGTTTGCCCTAAGTTGGCAGGGTATGCCCAGACGTGGGTCCCTTGCTCACTTTGCCACTGGATTCAAGCTAACCTGGCTGAAGAGGGGTGTTACCCCGAAACCGGTCCCACGATGCTTGTTTCCGGTTCAGGGAAGACCTGGCTTGGTAGTTCGGGCTGGACTGTTCCCAAGAGGCACAGGGTCAAGACTGATTTGCATATAGCTGGGTCTGAACTGAGGTGGCGAAGTGAGCTAAAGAACGATGATGGATTCAACCCAGACCTGTGACTAGGGCTGAGTGTTTGAAAAGCTCCAGCACTCCGTCCATCATCTCTTTGTGTTTGCTTTGTTCGCCCTAAGTTGGCAGGGCATGCCCAGACGTGGGTCCCTTGCTCACTTTGCCACTGGATTCAAGCTAGCCTGGCTGATGAGGGGTGTTATCCCAAAACTGGTCCCAGGATGCTTGTTTCCGGTTCAGGGAATACTTGGCTTGGCAGTTCGGGCTGGACTGTTCCCATGAGGCCCAGGGTCAAGACTGATTTGCATATTGCTAGGTCTCAACTGAGGTGGCGAAGTGAGCTAAAGAACGATGTTGGATTCAACCCAGATCTGTGAGTGGGGGTGAGTGTTTGAAAAGTTTCAGCACTCCGTCCATCATCTCTTTGTGTGTGCTTTGTTCGCCCTAAGTTGGCAGGGCATGCCCAGACGTGGGTCCCTTGCTCACTTTGCCACTGGATTCAAGCTAGCCTGGCTGAAGAGGGGTGTTACCCCGAAACCGGTCCCAGGATACTTGTTTCCAGTTCAGGGAGGACCTGGCTTGGCAGTTCGGGCTGGACTGTTCTCATGAGGCACAGGGTCAAGACTGATTTGCATATAGCTGGGTCTGAACTGAGGTGGTGAAGTGAGCTAAAGAACGATGATAGTTTCAACCCAGATCTGTGACTGGGGGAGAGTGTTTGAAAAGTTTCAGCACTCCGTCCGTCATCTCTTTGTGTTTGCTTCATCCTGTAAGAGGACCTCTGAGTCTGGTCAAAGAAGGCTGGGTGAAAGCTCCCAGTAAACCTCCTCAGGATGTATATAGCTACAAGCTGGCCTTCAGGAACCAGACTAAGCGTTTCAGACAACTCGCTCAGGCGAATCTGGAAGCCAGCCAGGGAGAGATGAAATGGTGGTATGATCAGAATGCCACTCTGATCGAGTTTCAGCCCGGCCAGAAAGTGTGGGTCATGGCCCCAGTGGAGCCTTGTGCGCTCCAGGACAAGTGGACTGGGCCATTTGAGGTGGTGGAGCGCAAGAGTAGTCACCT
Organism: Calotriton arnoldi; assembly: GCA_963921515.1. NCBI lineage: Eukaryota > Metazoa > Chordata > Amphibia > Caudata > Salamandridae > Calotriton > Calotriton arnoldi. Next base: position 49,793 of record CAWUFW010002772.1, read on the forward strand.
ATCCGGTGGACTTGCAGTCTCCAAGGAACCCTTTGCGGGTCCTACATGTGAACCGCCTTAAGCCCAACTTGGAGAGGTCCAAAGTGGGCATGCTCCTAGCGACAGATGCCGGAATGGAGGAGGAGACTGAGCCTCTTCCTGACCTCCTGTCTGCTAAGGAATATGATGGGTCAGTGGATGGTGTAACCCTCTTCCCTGCCCTGACCCCTGAACAGCAGAGGGACTGCTGCCAGCTGTTGGGGCAGTTTGCTGCTCTGTGCTACCTAACCTCAGGTGTCACTCAGTGGTGTGTCCATGGTGTGGACACTGGGGACAGTCCTCCTGTGAAGCACAAAATTTACAGTGTGACCGACAGGGTGAAAGCTTGCATCAAGGAGGAGGTCTCCAAGATGTTAGCGGTAGGGGTGATTGAGCCCTCAAACAGCCTTTGGGCCAGCCCAGTGGTCTTGGTCCCAAAGGCTGCCCCACCCGGTGCCACGCCAGAACTCCGGTTCTGTGTGGACTGCCGAGGGCTCAATTCCATCACCAGGACTGACGCACACCCCATTCCCAGAGATGATGAGCTCATAGATCGGTTGGGAGCTGCTAAGTACCTCAGTACATTTGACTTAACGTCTGGGTACTGGCAGATTGCCTTAACCAATGGGGCCAAGGAGAGGTCCGCATTTTCAACCCCAGAGGGGCACTACCAATTCCGGGTGATGCCCTTTGGGTTGAAGAATGCCCCTGCCACCTTTCAGAGGTTGGCCAACCAGGTATTGGCTGGACTGGAGGATTTCAGTGCCGCCTAATTGGATGACATTGCAGTGTTCAGTGCCACTTGGGAGGAACATCTGCACAACCTCTGGGAAGTGTTGAAAGCCCTGTAGAGGCCATGCCTCACATTCAAGGCCAGCAAGCGCCAGATCAGGCAGGGCTCAGTGGTGTACTTAGGACACCAGGTAGGAAGCGGCCAGGCGGTGCCCCTACAGCCTAAGACTGACACCATTCTGGCTTGGGAACCCCCTAAGACCCAGACAGAGGTGAGAGCCTTTTTAGGCCTCATCGGCTATTACAGGAGATTTGTCAAGGGGTGTGGAGCCATTGTTGCCCCCTTGACAGAGCTGACTTCCAGGAAGCAGCCCAGGAAGGCGAACTGGACAGACGTTTATCAGAAAGCTTTTGATGCCCTGAAATCTGCCATGTGCACGGCGCCCGTGCTCAAGGCACCCAACTTCTCACAGGAATTCGTGGTGCAGCCAGATGCTTCAGAGCATGGTGTGGGGGCTGTGCTCTCACAACTCAATGAGGAGGGCCTAGACCAACCCGTAGCCTTCATTAGTAGGAGCTTACTTCCACGGGAAACGAGGTGGAGTGCGATTGAGCGTGAGGCTTTTGCTGTGGTCTGGGCGCTGAAGAAGCTGAGGCCCTACTTGTTTGGGACTCACTTCCTGGTTCAGACCGACCACAGGCCCCTCAGATGGATGATGCAGACGAGGGGTGAGAACCCAAAATTGTTGAGGTGGTCCATTTCCCTACAGGGGATGGACTTCACGGTGGAACACCACCCTGGTACAGAACACGTCAATGCTGATGGCCTGTCCAGATTTTTCCGCCTTAGTGAAGAGAACTCCCAAGAGGGTGGGTAGTTCTACCCACATTTCAGCTGGAGGGGACACGTGTTAGACCTGACATCCTTGGCGTGGGTTTCCCCTGTATTTTTGCCTTTGCCTCCTGTGTTTTTACTGTGTGTTGGACTTCGTTTTTGCTGGTCTAGATGCTTTGGGCACTTTGCCACTGCTGTTCAGTGCCAAAGTGCAAGTGCTCCCTCTGTAAATGGTGTTTATGGATTGGTGATTCAATGATTGGCATATTTGATTTACTGAAGTCCTTCAGACAGTGCACTGTGTGTGCCCAGGGCCTGTAAATCAAATGCTGTTAGTGGGCCTGCAGCACTGATTGTGCCACCCACACGAGCAGCCTGTAAATGTAACTTAGACCTGCCACTGCAGTGTCTGTGCGCAGTCTGGTACTGCCATGTCGACCTGGCAAGTGCACCCACTTGCCAGGCCCTAACCTTCCCTTTTCTTACATGTAAGATGCCCCTAAGGTAGGCCCAAGGTAGCCCCATGGGCAGGGTGCAGTGTATGTGAAAGGTAGGACATGTACTGAGGTGCGTGACATGTCCTGATAGTGAAATACAGTGTATTTCGTTTTTCACTATTGAAAGGCTATCAGTCTCATAGGACAGAATGGAAGTTTATTTATAATATCTTATAAATATAACTTTCCATTGGGACAAGATAGGAAGATAAAGTTTAGTATGCCTGAACTCGGAATGTGAAGATGCATCTTTTAGTAAGGATGATTTTTACATTCTGAGTTTCAAAATACCACTTTTAGAAAGTCAGTATTTTCTTGCTTAGCCATCCTGTGTGCCTCTGCTAGGTTAGTGTATTGACTGTCTGGCTTTGGAGTGACAGAGGCTGGGGATGTGCATTCTGTTCAGACAGCCACTTGGGGGGTGAGGTGTGTCCTGCCTTTCCAGGTTGAGTCAGGGCTGGGCTGAATAGACCTGGGCTGCATTCAGAGTAGGGGGAGGAGATTTCTTTCACACCTGAATGGACCTGGTCTGCCCTGGACAATGCTGTGCCCACCCCCTGCCAGGAAGCTGCACCAGAGAGGACAGAACTGGTTTTGGCTGGGCAAAGAGCTTCTCTGCCACCAGAGGACAAAAGATTTTGTGCTATAAAAAGTGGGGCCAGACCCCAGACTTTTAGATTACTTCTGGGATTCAAGAGGAACCTTTGCCAAGGAGAAGAGCAGGAGAAACTGAGGAGAAGTACTACCCCTTTGCTGTGTGTTGTCTGGGGTTGGCCTGCAGTGGCTGTTTCTGCCAAGGAAAGGACAAGGACTTTGCTGTGTTCTGTGTCCCCTGCTTGAAGAAGATCTCCAGGGGCTTGAAGTAGAGCTTGCCTCCTGTTCTGAAGTCTCAGGGACACAAAGACTTCACCCCCAGTCCCCCTGAACTCCTTTGCTGGGAGTTCTGACCTGCCAAGAGGTGCCTGCCAGTGTTCTGGGCCTCTGGAGGGTGTTTCTGGGGCTGGGAACTGCAAAAGACTAAAGAACTGTGAAAATCGACGCATCGCCTGGTTCCGAAGTATCGCAGCGGTGCGAGAAGAAGTTCCGACGCATCGCCGCAGTCGAAGAATCGACGCAGCACCTGCCCGCGGCTGAAGTGTGTGCTGTGCGACGAGTCCTGTGCACCGATCTCTGGCGTCCGAGATCACCGCACCGACTCAGACGCAGGCCCTGCTGTATAAGAACCGACACATTGAGGGGAGGAGGCTGGAATCGTCGCAGCGCATCCCGGATCTTCACGCATCGCATCGTCCCGGATCGTCACGGATCGCATCGAGGCGCCAGGTCTGTCGCATCGCTGGGGGACGCATAAAAAAACCAGCGCATCACCTCCCCATGCAGTACAAAACTGACGCATCACCTCCTCTCTGGTAAGGAACCAACGCATCACTTCCCCTGCGCAGCAGTAAGGAACCGGAATTAGAAGAACTAATAAAGGGTTGCCTGGAGTTCTATCATTTAGATCAATACCAGAGAAATCAGTTAATCTACCTCTGCAAGGAGATTACTCGAAGGGCTGCTATGGTACATGACAAATTCTCAGGGATAGCAAAGAAGTATGATGTGGATACCAGGAAAATGAGTTAATCTACCTCTGCAAGGAGATTACTCGAAGGTCTCCTATGGTACATGACAAATTCGCAGGGATAGCAAAGAAGTATGATGTGGATCTTACCAAAAAAGTGAATCTGTATCGTAGTTATAGGGCTGAATTGGATGAACAGATGATGGAAAACATGAGGATTACTGGAATGCGTTTCCACCTTATCGAAAAAACAAAATGCATTCACAGATGGAAGGATGTGGAAAAGCTAGAACTTAGGTGGGCAAAGAAACATGAAAAGTAAAAGAGAGAAGCAGCTATAGAGGGAAAACAGGATGAGCTAAATGAGGATGAGGCAGCAGCCTATCCATTGAGAGAAATAGGTGGAGGAACTTACGTATATGTGCCATGGAATAGAGGTGACCTGCCAGCATTTACAAAATTTTTCCAAAATTGAGAGACAAGCCAATGTAATGGTATGCACAAGTGGAGAGGTTCATAAAGATTTCGATGGTGTTGTGGATTGATTTGAATACGTTCTTTGACATTGTGGTACCAGTCGATTTATGGGCAGAATGTAAGACCGTAGTACAATGGCCCAAAGGAGAACCACCTAAAGAGAAAGGGACAAATGCACCATCACCACTGGTAATGGAGAAATATGAAGCCGTTATTTCCTTTTTGAAAGGGAGAATACCTCCAAAAGACACTGTTAGAAATGGGGGTCTCTAGTTGGCAATAGTTTGCACCTTTGTCCAAGTAGAGACCCTTCTTCCTAGTCAGGGTAAGGGGGATACACTTCTAAAATAACCCCTGCTCACCCCCTTGTTGGCTTAGCACAAGCAGATGGCTTATCTCAGAGGCAGTGTGTAATGCATTTGTGCACACATACAGTAATACAGTGAAAACACTACAAATGGACACCACACCAGTTTAGAAAAATAAGTAATCCTTATCTAAATCAAACAAGACCAAAACGAAAAAAATCCACAATATAGTAATCAAAATATGACTCTTAAAAGGTTGAAATAGTTCTATTCATAGAAATTGGTAAATGTGACACTTTCAACACAAAGTACCTTAGATGCATCACAAATACAAGCAAAAAGGGTCGCAGGGAAGGTGATGTGATTCTATCTTTAATTTTGGAATATCCAATGGTCTATCTTGTCTCTAATTCTTCTGGAGGTGCTGTGACCTCTGCCCTCTTTTCTCTAGTAATCTCTTCAAGCCATGCTGGTAAATATTCATCTTCATTGACGCTTAAGTTATTGGAAGCTAAGGGAGTCATAAAAACTAGGGCCCCTCCTCCATCTACTAGAGCCTGCAAATTTTGTGGGGGTCTCCACAGAACTAATTGTGTGTTTTGGGTTGTTGGCACATTTCTAACAACTGATGTTGTTAAGACTTCTGGCCTACTCTCAATCTGGAGCGGTGTACTTGCAGCCATTCAAGGTGCAATGGGAATATAATGGGAACCACAACTGGTGGTCTTCTCACAACTGGTGGAGCAATTTGGAAAACCTGTAAAGGTCGTTCAATTAGAAGTGGATCTGGATCTACTGGAGCAGAAGCTATGGTCTGACTGGCACTAGCCCTTATCTCTCCTGGGTCAGAAAAGCTAGTAGGTGGTGGTGGTCGGGAAGACAACATCTGCTCTAATATCTCATCTCCCGAATCTATATCTGACTCATCTCCCTTCTGTCTAACCGTATCCTTATTCTTCTTCGCACCTTCTGATGTAAGAACAGGAAATAATCTGGCTCCTTCAATAATTTCCTTTCCCAATCTACGTTGTTCTTCATCCCATCGAGCATTTGCATAATTCTGCATTGCTCTTCCTGTCCTCTGATATTTCTCCCGCAACTTTTCCCCAAGCATTAAAAGCCTCATATTGCATGGGTCGAGGTGGTGGCTTCGTCTCGTACAATTTTCCCTTCAAATGATCTAGGATTCTGGTAATAAAATGTCCCATACCTAGGAAAACTCAAAGCACCCTTGTTTTCCTTAATCTTACTCCATTGTCGAAGCCATAAAAATGAACTTAAACCTTGTTCGGTAGTCATAATGTATGCCGGAGTACCCTCAGGAGGTGCCTCTTCACCTCTGCAAACAGGAATAGTTACATCTCCTATTACCAATTTCTTAAAATCTTAAAACATTTCGTGATGACAATTAAATTTTTCAAAATTTCACATATACCCAAATGTTTTGATTCTGTTTCGTACACTTTTAGTTCACCAATCAAATGACAGCTATTAATTTCATGCAATTCTTTACCAAATCCAAAGACAGCACTTAATTTTGACAATATCCAATCACAGCATGACACTGAAAATCCATTAGCCAATGGCAGCGCGAAAGCATACCAACCGTCCGATCCCAGCACGGAACACTATGACGTACAATCCCACTCCTTGCAGCAGTCACCCTCCTTTACAATTTTCTTAGTATTCGCACACACTTTCAAATAACTTCTTTAAACAATTTCTTGTGTGCTCTTACTATGGAAATTAAGTATCATAGCCACTCGACTTTACTACACTCGCGAGTAAATTCTCAACCAGCGAAAAATCACACAGATCAATGCAGTTTCCCTCGTTTGCGCAATAAGATTCCACTAACATTAACCAAGATTAATCAAACATAATAGCTTGTCCCTAATGTTACCAATGGAAGTGATGGTACCTCACACTCCACATCTAAATCTCTGCAAACAAGTTTAAAACTTTTGTTATTATCCCGGGATCTTTTGACTTCAATAAGCCTGAAACTCAACTTCTCCGCTTCAACAATTCGATGCCTCTATCACTCACTCCTACACCCTAAAAGAAAGACACTCACAACTGCGACACTTACAACCACGACATTTTCACCCTATTGACACTCATACCTTCAAAACTGCAACCGCCAATACCGCAACCGCTTTTGAATTCCACTTCACCATGCTGTTAGGATCTGGACACTGGAAACTGGAGTCGGGAATTATTTTAATATAGATTGGGTACTACATTTAATGCTCAATTCGGGGTGTGAACCATATCTTCTGCTACCAGAAACTGTTGGTGCCTAAAGGATTGGCCAAAGTGATCTCTTAAATTAAGCACCTAATTTTACAAGTTGACCCTTGGAATCCAGATGGTGCTTGACATGTCGGATGGACCTTTGCCACCTTATTGCGAATGGAGCTAAAACAAAACACAGGTCATACATATATCATCACCTGCCAGATCCTTAATATTCAGTCAATGATGAGAGGTTGAAGAAGTTTTCAAAACGTTTATTTATCTTTAGGATTTAGTAGGTTTGTTCATCTTTATTCAGATTAGTCCAGTTTACAGAAATAACGAATAAAAGGTTGATTAGTGACAGCATAAATCAATATAGCATGTTCCATAAGGAAAATTGTCACTAAACTAGCTAAAGGATCTATTCTACCCTAAGGTAGGACCCGTAAAAAGTCCCTTCTAGAAAAGATCAAGATTTTCGGAGCATAGATGAAGACTAGAACTTCCCATAAAGAGTCGTTCTGGAAACTCAGCCGAGTTCCCCATGGCTGCAGTAGCAACCGTTAGAATATCAGTGATAGAGGTTTGATCGTTGCAGTAGCATTGATCAGAGAAAATCAGAATAAGGAGAAAGAATAAAGTCACTGTTAGCAATAGCTGTCGGTAACAAAGGACAAGGATGTAAAAGGAAAGACTCTCCCGTAGTAGAGTCATAAGGGGTCTCCTTTTCCTCACTATCTAGGAACACTTATTATAATATAAAAACATACAATAATGTAATGAAAATTAGTAGGTGTCTGAGGGCCAGATGTATCATCATTGTATTTTGCGAGTCCATAATAGCGAATTTTACCGATTCGCTATTAAGGACTCGCAAAATGCAATGTATGTAGGTTTCGCAATAATAATTGCGATTCCTACATAGTCCTTAATTGCGAATCGCAAATTGCGATTCGCAATTAAGGAATACCTTCCCATTCATTCCTATGGGCCTAGAGGCCCATAGCAATGAATGGGAACACAGTCGCAATTTGCGAGTACCCAATAGGTATTCGCAAATTGCAAATGCAATTTCAAGGGTGCAAGGGTGCCAAAAGAACACCCTGTTGCACCCCTGAAATATGCATGTGTACACATGTGGCGCACATACATGCCCTAAGGGCATGTATGTGCGCCACATGGCACTTTGAAAAATGCAAAAAAGTGCATTTTTCTAGGAAATCGCAAATTACCACCAACTTGAAGTTGGTGGTAATTTGCGAATCCTTAAGGCCAGATCGCAAAATTTGGCTGCTTTCAGAATTGCATTTAAGGAATCGCAATTTGCGATTCCTTAAACGCATTCGCAAAATAGGGAATCGCAAATTTTGCAATTCCTTATTTTGCGATGGCCTTTTGGGATGATACATCCCAAAAGGCTTTTTCCCGTTCGCAAACGGGCCGGAAAACACTTGATACATCTGCCCCTGAGTCTCTTGACTAATGGAATCCGCTCATCCGATGGTGTCGTCAACATTCGTTGCTTCTCCTCCTGATTCCCATGGTAAACATTCCCGATGGTATATAGTAAAACAGTGTTGAAAGACTTGAAGCATGGAGGAAAGTTCTCATGGCAGCCGTCTTACCTAAGCTAAAAGCTGTGTTCAATGTCCCCTTGTGAATACAAAGGCTAGTCAGGTGCACTGAAACAAATCTATCAAGAATGTTCTAGTTAAGCTTACATGTAAAATATATCTAAATTATTGTTCATTCTAGCAGATTATTCATTATAAATTCACAGCCAGGTTCATTGTTAATACGAGATGATCTATTATGGTACGATGAGACTAAGGGAACATAATCTTGAAGTCAGCACATTCTTTAGCAAGTTGCTTGTGCTAGGCAAAGTGATCTAAATAAATGTCTATTTATCTATGAGCAAGAGTCAAAAGAAAAGGCTTGGACCTAGTCACAGAGGCACATTTAGGAATGCTATCCTAGTACAAAAATGTTTCTGCACGTTATTTTTCATATACATTTAAAGCAAGCACATTTTCCCTATGTGTGATTTACTTATGCATTTTTTTAGCAAATGCATTCTAAAGTGATTCTTTACACATTAAAAGCAGGCACATTTTTCCTATGTGTGATTTACCATGTAAAAACATTTCTGCAACAGTTTAAACACATTCTAAGGTGAATTTCTAATATGGTCTGCAAGTCAAAATTGGTTTTAAAAACTCATTCCTTACAGACATGTGTGCCATTTTTCTCTCCACATCTTCTTCAACTGCATATATTACACCTCATCTCTTTCCTTTGCAGCATCCTCTTCATTTTCTTCTGAATGCACTTCCTCATTTCAGCACTCCAAATACACTATGAACCCACACAAATGTAAGCACCGCATTTTCATTTACTTTCACTTTGTCAATATTTTGACAAGTGTGTACCTCCTTCTCACTCATTTGCACAGAATCACATTTGCAACTGGAATACTCAGCCATTGCTCTGTGTACTCTGCAGAGAGACTAAGAGTTGGATGGCCATGCATTCTGAACAATGCTGTGACAGAAACTCACACTGCCTTCAGCCTCAACACCAAAAATCTCAATCGTGACTTGTTATAAAATACCTGGAGGCGACTCATTTCAGAGTATGCACCATACAAGATGGATATGCTACATGAAAACAAAAACAGTAACACAACATCCTAGAAATAGCTGACAAACTTAGGGAATGCAAGATTAAGTAAAGCATGTGAAATATAAACTGGATTTAAATCGCTGACATGGAATACCTAAATGATTTTTACATTCATTGTTTAGAAATCGATCAGTGTTTTTGCCTGTAAAGTTAAGAACATTAATATAGAGCCTGGTAGGGACCGATTTTAGAGTCCATTTTTAATTACTACTGGGTCTGAAACCCAGAGGTAAGCTCGGGTGCTCTGCAGTCACTTCTCCATCAAGAACTTTTTTCTTTAAAATAAGGACAACAGGTCAATTTCTCAGCACCTTTTCCCAAATATATTGTTTTTAAACAGACAAGGTTTTGTACATGCCACAAAGTGCCGTTATCAGCAACCCTCCCCCGAAGCATAGTAAGGTACTTAGTACACACTGCAATAAATAATCACGCCACACAAATTTTGTTGGAAAACAGTTGTCCAGCAGGGGAACCAAGAGGACGGCCAGTGGGCAGGGGCAGGTATAAGTACCTGACACCCTCCCCTGGTGCACCAGAAATGACCCGGCGAAGGGGGGGGGACTCCTGTGGGGGGTCCCAGTCAGTGGAGCGCAGTGGATGTGCCAGAATGCAGCACTAAGGTGGCCGCCGTCTTAAAAGGGCACACTGCGTGCGCTGCGGGCAGCCGCAGTCTCAGCGCACTCAAAGGGACACTTTGCAGTAAAACAAAAGAGAGACATTGTATTGCCAAATTGATTTGCTCTGATATGTTTTTGAGAACTGTTACTGATCCAGGTGGCGGCCTTTTGTTAAATACATGCACACCTCTCAAGTCATCCTCTAGCTCATTTGCAGAGTATTACCTGCCTTGGAATCATTTTCGATCTCCTAACATGCCACCATATCTTTCAATTGACCCTCATTTGGCAGGTGTCACCCTCTTTTCATGCATTCACCCTCCTGACAAAATCCCTTCATAGATGTAAATGGGGGTTGCCGTGTCCTAACACCCAGATCCCAAAGGAACAACATGATGAGATGGGCAGGTGAATGTAGGGGTTTCTTTATTCGTGGCCAGCACTCCCGCTCATGCAGGCACCTCTTCCCTGGCTCGTGTCCCCACTGTAAGTGTGTGTCCTGCTCCTGCCACGCCCCTTCCTGACCGAAAGCGGTATCCAGTGTCGAGTCCCCTGCAGTCCGGTGTGTGCAGGGTGGTAGTGCTCAGCTACATCTTATCATTGCGAAAGGGGTTACCATCTTTCACATCTTTATGACACTCCAAAAACCATTCATTTTCCAGTCACTTTAACAGCATCACTCCCCTAAACTTTAGAGAGTCAATAGGTTGGTGGGAATGTGCCAAATGCTTACCATGGAATTCAGTGGGATTACTTGGTCAGCACATCCTACTCGGTTCACTTTTATTTGGTTATTCATTTGTTTGCAGTTTTATACTTCAGCAGCACAGTGAAACACAGGGTGTGATTGACCCCAGGTGCGGATGGAGAAGGGGAGTAGAGGATTCAGAAGACCTTCAGGGGAGAGCGATAGGACCCTGTCACTTACAAAGTACGAGGATGGCGCGGCTGACCTGAATTAGCGGAGGTCTTGAATAGCGGATCAAGATGGACAACACCATTCACATGTTGTGAAAGAGAGCAGTGCATGTGATGTAGTGGGAAGGTGGCGCTGCAGATGAAATGCAGTGCTAAAATGTATGTATGTATATAGTATTTCTATATCATGAACTTAGCCAAAAGGCAGTGGAACCCTGCACATGATAAAAGACGAGCATAATGTCGAGGTGTACCAGGAGAGGCTGCTGGGTTGTGAATGGGTAATGCTTTGTGAGGTGGTGTTCTTTAAAGAGTTGGACCTTCAACTCTTTCCTAAATTGGAGCAGTGCTGGGGCGATCCTGATGGATACGGGATGTTGTTCCTGATCCTGGGTGCACAGAGGGAAAAGGCCTGCCAGTACGGGAGTCTTGTGAGGATGACATGCTGGAGGAAGAAGTGGGATATTCTATGGCAAGCAATGTTGGTACTGACAGTTGGGGGTAAATGAGTGGAGGACTGTTGGAGATGGAGGAGCACCAAGGGGGTTAGTGTTATATGGGGTAGAGGCCTGCCCAAAAGGAGGAGGAGGACATTGCACTAATGGGGCCATCAGCAAGGTAGAAAGATAGGGGCTTGTATGTATAAGAAAGGAGGGGGTAAAGAGATGAGCTACTGGTAAAGGCCATATTTTGGATGAGCGATAGGCTAGGCAGAGGGGAGTGGCCTGGAAGGAGGATGGAGAAAGACTGAGCAGATAGAGACAGGTTACAGAGAGGAGGTGTACCAAGGAGAATGGAGGAATGGTTGTGATAGCAACAGCGGTTGCACTGCAGAATTGACAGTGGCTCAAAGATGCTGATCCACCTGACACAGACAAGCAAGGGAAGGATAGATTGGTTGGAAGTTTGCAGTGAGGATGGGTGATGGGGACCAACAGATTCAAGTGGGGTGATGATGAGTGAGAAGGAGTTTATGGGGCAGTAGATGTTTTATGTAGGAGGAGAAGGAAAGTGTAATTAGAGTATGTTGAAGAGGAGGCAAGTGGCAACAAAGATAAGAGTGTGGCAGAGAGTGGGGAGGATATGGAGTAGAGGAAAGTTGTTAAAGAAGACAGTGAAAGCAAAGCTCTGAAAGGACATATTGCAGGTGGTGGATGCTGACATCAGTGATGATCTGGAGAAGAACGCTGGCTATGGCAAAATACTGGAAGAGAAGCTGGCAGAGGTAATAGAAGCTCTCAGGAGTGCAAGCGTAATCTGAGGGTTTGGTGTTTCCTATAGGTAGCAGAGGAGCTGAAACCCTTGGCATGCCGGAGAAAGCAGTAAAGAAAGGCAGCAGCATCCTGTGGTATGTGGAACTTATTAAGGGAAAGCGGCATACCTCAGTAAGCAGAGGGTAAATTGGCAACAGGGAGGAGCATGTTAGCTTTTCAACAAGTTTGTACATTTTGACATTAAAAGACGCCAAAACTTTACCTAGTGCTTTGGAGTGCTAACAGTGAGTAGTATTGGACAGGAAGGGCAGGGAATGGGCAGTCAAGATGGGGTGATGTTTTGGAAAAGACTCGTAAACCAGTTAAATTGAAGGGATTGGAGTGTTGGTCAAACATCTAATCTGGTAGAAAGATAGCAGGCATTTTACAGGATGATATCCATTTAGGTTTTCTGTGGCATTATAGAGATGTTAGGGTTCTGTCGTGGCCAGAGAGTTGGAGTAGGGGCTATGCAGGAAGTGAAGTAGTGTGGAAAAATTAAGCAAGCCATTTGAGGAAGGTGAGACAGTGGGAGTAATAAACTAATGACCTTTGCATGATATTGTGTCAACATTGGGAGTAACACTGACAATGCTGAAAAGCAGATAATAAACTCAGAATAGTTCACCATTTGTCATATATTGAAGCTATGTTGGACAAGGACAGCCCAGTGTGTTACTCTTTAGGGCTTGTGTGGAAAGTAGGAGTGGTAGACAAGAGTCAGAGAATCTGGAGCTGCCTAATATGTAGCCTATGTTTTGGGGGATAGAACTGGAATCAGAGGAAATAAATAGAGGTTGAAGTTCTTTGGGATCATAAGAAGGCAATAAATGAGTTGATTGAGGAAGGACTGTAGAAGCTGGATATAATGAAGGGTCAACTACTGTTGAGACATTTTGTGAGTAGGGTAATAGGTCCTGCAGGGACATTTTGCAAATTCATGTGATTCTCTTTGTATGGAGCAGTGCTGCCCCATCATATGACTCAGAGCATTGTTTAAAGCAGGGAAGTGGGTGTAGAGAGCACTTTTCTGCTATTTTGACTGAGCGGCTAAGTAGTCTTAGAACACGTAGACGGGTTGGGACCTGCAGACATTTTGAGATGTTATGGGGGCAGGAGGTTTTCAATTGTACTAGAAGGGTACAAGGTGTGCTGAGAATTGGTTAGAGTCAAGGATGTGAGACATGCACAGTATTACATTTCTGGAATTTTTCCATTTAGTGGTGGTCATGGTGTTGTGGGACAGGGTTTTGACAGACAGGAAGATAAATTTCAGTGCTAATAATGAAGCATTAATAGTGCTAGTGAACAGTCAGGAAGAGATGAAAGGTTGTTAAGCTTCTTTGATTATGCATGACCCATAAAATGTTTTTAGGGTGAACCATTTGAGGTGTAAATACTGACATTGTACTCCTTTGCAGTGGCAGTTGTTGCATGGCCTAGTGCCGGAAGTTGGATATCAGAAGATTCAGATGCCATAGATGTGTTGTGAGATAGAGGACGGTAGATTGTCCAGATAGTTGACGATTCTTTGATGGAGTCTGCTGGAAAGGCCTATAGGCATGTGTTTTTGAGAAGCAATATGTAAGAAGGAAGGTGGAAGTCTTAAGATTTCTAATAGGGTTAATTGACAGTAGTTGGACCCTGGTAACAAATGCGTGTAAGTTAGCAGCTAACACACATTATAGTGAGTGGTTTGAGGATATAAACTCATGGAGGAGGAGATGAGGCAAAGGATGTTGGAAAGATGGGCATCGGCAATTGGCATGGTAGAGTACACTAAGAGGTTGTGACAATAGAAACGTTGAGGGTAATAGTCAGGGATGTTAGCGCTTTTTTGTTATTTGGTTTGAGAGAGGCAGTGTTCTAATTGTATATGATATGGGTGTTCTTCTGGGCTTCCAGAGTGTCACATGAGTTGGAGGGTATATGGGCACCGGGTTCGCAATGGGAGCTTGTTCATCGGGGATGAAGGATGCTGCGCACCATGCAGGCACGCGAACCCCCAGTATCCCCACAGGGACAGAAGTCCTTACAACGCTCCCAATCCTGCATAACCCATAGTAAAGCCCCCGAAACCCAACATACGCCCGCCTGCAAACACATCTCCCCGCCCAAAAACTACTTATCCCCGGTTCTAATCCCCAGTTAGTAGATAGTAGACCATGCCAGCAGTTCCATACCTGGACATATTTCAGAAAGGATAACCCCTTTCGGAGCCACAACAAAACATAATACAGCACTCCCCAGTTCCACTCGTACAATTAACACACGTTTACCACTTAATAACATTACCACTGTCTCTACAGTACAAACGTTTATGTAACATGTGTGTGAACTATATGTATGACACAAAAGAATATGGGCCAGATGTACGACCATTGAATGTTGCGACTCGCAAATTGCGACAAATTGCGAGTCGCAATTTGCGAGTCGCAAAATTTAATGTACAACAGTGTCTGAGACACTGTTTGTGATTCCCAATGGGGTCGCAAATTGCATGCCTCATGAATATTAATGAGGCTGTCTCAATTTGCGAACCCATTGGGAATGGCTGGCACTCCCAGGGGTGGTGGCCTGCTGGGGGTCAGCAGACCACCATGTCTGGGACTGCTTTTAAATAAAGCATTTTTTCTTTTCAAATGCAGCCCGTTTTCCTTAAAGGAAAACGTGATGCATTTAAAAAAATAAAAATGAAACTTTTCTGTTTTACTTTTTAACGGCAGGCAGTGGTTCCTAGGACCACTGCCTGCCCTTATAAAATATTTGCGCATGCATTCACAAAGGGGAAGGGGTCCCCTGGGGATCCCTTCCCGTTTGTGAGTGCTTTACCACCCTTCTGAGAAGGGTGGTAAACTGCGAGTGTTTTGCGACCGCGATTGCGGTCGCAAATCATTCATACATTGTTTTTGGAGTCGCTATTAGGAAGGGACGCCCTTGGAACGCCCCTTCCTAATAGTGAGTCACTAACCCTATTTTGCGAGTCGCAAATTGTTTGCGACTCGCAAAATAGGGTTTGTACATGGCCCACATGTTTTTTGCGGTCTAAAACCCCTTTGCGACCGCAAAAAACTGTCGTACATCTGGCCCTAAGTTTGTAAAAAGAAAGAAAGCTCAATAAAATAGTTTTAAAAAAAATCGGTGATGAAGGGTGGTTGGTGTTTAGCCTGGAAAGGTCAAATTCGAACCAAAAAAGAGCAGACAAAGAAGTGGTGGTCAAGAGAGCCGGAAGGCTTTTATCTGCCCTTATAGGGTGTTTAGGGCATATGTGTATTTGAGTAGATTAACTGTGGGAAGGTTTGGGCACCGGCATAGGTTACTTTTGACACATATCAGTTTTTGCAGGAGTGGCCTGGGCAAATTAGGTTTGCCCATCATGCACATTGGCATACATTCCTGTAGGACTGAAGAAGCAACTCAGTTTGTAGGTTTTGTGGGGGAGAAATGGTTACAAGGCCATGGCAGGTGGGGGTCCAGATGATGCAGGAAGTATGTGGGTCGTACTAAAATCTTTTATTTGTATCTGTTTTATGGCATTTATGCAGACTGTTCTGGGCTCAAACCAGGGCTCGAGTTGGGGTACCACGCGGGTGGACGGCGTCCCCCCACTTATTTTACCGGGTTTTACCGGGTGGACGCCGTCCCCCCTGCCCAAAAGATGGAGCCGGTACCCGAGTCTGCACCTGCGCGCGAATGATAGCCTTTCAAATGCACCCGAGGCTCAGACTAATCTCCCCTTCCACCTCGCGCCCTCCCCTTGCCAGCCTTTCTCAGAGCACAGCCGAGGCGCCAAGGCTTCAAGGAGCTGCGCTGTCAACACGCTGAGCATGTCACTTCCAGGGACCCCGACAGATGCCCGTAGTGCCTACGGTCCGAGTCTGTAATAACCGTGTAATCCGAGGAATGGGTCCTGTGTATAGTGTGTTCTTGTGTTTTGAGTGACTGCACTTATTGCAGTATTATTCCTCTACTTGTATCTTGTATGTATTCACACATTTCAGACGGAGACCGGCAAATTTCGTGACGTCACTTCCTGTCGTGACGTCACTTCCGGTGACACCACCTAACTTGGAGCGTCCCCCCACTTCTTTTTTTAGGACTTGTGCCCTGGCTCAAACAATATGAGAATGCACATTGGCACCGTGGACATTAAGTCACTTAGTGGACAGGAAGGCAGGCAAAGGGGTGCACTCAGTGGAAGGGGCTACCAGTGTGCGCAGAAAGTTAGGGTGTTCCAGCAGGGTTGGCCTTTGTACCTGGGTGGTGGAGCAAACAGGAGGTAAAAATGAGGAGGATGCTGAGCTGATAAACTTTGGATGACAGGTTTTTAAGGAGATAACAGAGGCTAGGAGAGGACAGATAGGTAGTGGAGGGTGGTCTGAGGATTAAGAAGGGGTCGGTGGATAGCTCATTTTACGCAAGGCAAGATGACAGATAGGCTTGAAAGTTGAATCGGAACTTACGGGGGCAGTAGTTGAACTTCACAGCTTGACCTAACAGTTGTGATGACCTATCTCAAGAGTACAATTTACACCAACCCTGCTGTTTTTGCACATTCAGGATGAGCATTTCGTTCTTTCATGTTTTTGAGTTAACCTTCGTTTATAACTGCTTTAGAGCGAGAGGGACAAGCAAAGTGTGAATGGATTGCTGAGCTGGCATGTGCTGCTCACTAATTACTTAAGTGAAGTGACTCATTGGATCTCGCCTCATATATCACAATTTGTTAACACACAAGACAGTGAAACACAAAATGAGAAAGCTAGTCTGGAGCACCAATAGTTACTTTTGTCTAACCAATTCAGTCTTTAACGAGGTACTTAGATCATCTGAAATCAGTGGTGGTTGTATTTCTTTTCCAAATTTTATTGACCTTTGACTGTGACAGAGTGACTATTGCCCCTGTTTGTGGAGGCAGCTTTTGACTACTGACGGACAAGTAGGTAAGAGGCATAAGCACTATTGTATTCACTCTCACATAGTGAGTGAAGACAAACTGCGAGCCTTTGCCAAGGTTAACAAAAGATGGAAGAGATGTGGCCTATTGGGTAGAGCTGCTGACTTTTAAACATGGGGAACCAAGTTAGAACATGGGGAACCGGCCTCGGCTCAACCTCCTGTGATTCTGGGTGAACCGCTTAATGTACCTGTGCCTAAAAAATGTGTAATGGAGTCTGGATCTGTTGTGAAGCACTGTAATGCCATTGGGCCAGATTTGCACTATAAACAAACCGTAAAAATAACCCACAACTGAAGGGTGATTAGCCTGTTGTGCTAGATGGCACAACATGAAAAACCACACTATCAGGCCCCTCTGATGAAACAGATGCATATCAAATATTATTTCCTGGTTGAATGCCTTACAGATTAATTAATAACCATCTAGTTAATCCTGTCCAGATTTTTAATCCTCCCAACAATCCTTGTCTTAACAGAAGCTCTGTAACTACCCCTCCTTTAAAAATGTCCCTCCAGAAATAAGGCCCCATGGCCAAAACCTTTCCAAAGCGATTGTGCTTACACTCATAACTGCATTACAACTGCCTTCAACACCACACCCTTTCCCTCTCTCTCGCTGGACTCCCAATCAGTAGCTAGACCAACCAATGATTGTAGCCTGTACCTAAAATCTACCAGCCTGCCAAGCCAGCAATAGCACCTGCTCATCAGTGACAAGCTTACCTTGAAAACCATATCCAAAATGAGTCTACGCACCTGTGTCATCCAAGCATCCCCAATCACTTCCATCCAGCACTAATGATATCTTCCCCCAATCACCCCAATACATATATACTGTTGCCCTTCATATCAACCCCCAAGGAAGATTTTTGTTTTTTTAACCCAACGAATCTATCCCAATCACTTCAAACTACGATAGCCTCACCTGCAGGTTACCCTCGCGTGTGCATACTGGGAAAGAGGGTCCTCCTCCCCATTGCCTACCTCACTCCTAACACAGTCACTAAACATCTAAGGCTAGCTCCCTGACTACACCTCCAGCTCGAAGAGCCTGGTGGGGGGAGCTCTGACTTACCCCTCCCCCTAAGTCTCTTTCAGGCGGAATGGCGATACACAAAGAACCCCACCATCTTCAGTGTGAAAAAGGCAGCTTTAATGAAACAGGAGCATATCACATATAACTTCCTTGCAAATGCCTTATAGACTAATAACTTCACTATACATGAAATTAATCCTGTCCAAATCCCTCCCATAAACACACCAACAATCCTTCTTGTAGTTGAATTTCTGTCCTATCTCTTCTTTTTAACCTGATGGTGCTTAAACTCATAACAACATCACAGTTTCCCACCAAACCTCACACCCCTTTCGCTCCCTTGAGGCAGACTGCCCAACCAGTAGTGAGACCAAACAATGTAATCTTAACCTAAAACCTACCAGCCTGCCTGTACTCTATTATCCCTGAAATAATGCTTATCCTCAAAATAATGTTTGCCATGCCTCATTCTTCTCAACCATTCTTCTCTACAAAATTTTCATTTCGAGGTTCTCCTTCCTGTGGGCCCCAGCTAGAGCTGCTTCCTTCAAGACTACCTTGAACACTCTCCTAGATGCCAACTCAGTCCATAAAACCATACCCTCTTTTAAGTCTTGCTTAATGTTGTTTGATATCGCAATGAGTCAATTGTCATTTACACATTGCAAACATCACAGTGTCTGTGAATAATGACATCACAGATTCAGGAACTGGGAGAGGAGCAGATATCTACAGTTCTTCCAAACTTATAATTAAGGAAAATGACCTCACACAAACAAGTCAGCAGAAAGAGGAGGAGAAACTTTAATGACAAGGAATTAGAAATGTTTGCTGAGGAGTGTGCTGGAGAGAATGAAATATTATCTGGTGAATACTCTCTTACAGCCCCATAGTCTACCAAAAACAGATCTGAAGAAGAAGCCAAAGCAGGATAAATGCTGTTGAGATTACAAATAGAAGTGTGGCAGAGATTTGAAAAAGGTAGTAAAACCTTAGGTCGAGAACCAAAGAAAATGTATTCACAAGGAAAAAGGAGACAGCTGCAACATGTGGAGGACCCAGCTAAGAGGTTTGTAGGAGGCATCGGCGGAAATAGAAGCTAGGAGGCTTGATATGCTTGTCAATTTTTGCTTCTTTATTCACAGAATAAATTGTTATAAGTCCTTCTCTAGTTATTCTCTGTTTGATTACTCGTCTCGCTTTTCTTCTTTTTGTTTCAGGTCCCTTGTCTTCAGGCGGACATCCTCAGGAGGCTGGAAAGAAGAAAAAGGACGATTAGTATCTTGAGGTTGGTATGTTCTGACTGGGAGTTGGGATAGCGTCCTCCACCACACCAAAAGTGAAAAGATGGGGTCTCACACACTCCTTAGGGTCGGGTGCAAGGTTGAAAAAAAAGAGGTGGGTATGTTTTTGACCCTTTTTCCCCCCACTCTCATTCAACTTTACCATAAAAATGAACAACAGGGGAAATTCCACTTGCGGGTGAATCAACTTTGGGAACAGAGTAGCAATAACAAATGTATAGGAGCGAACGTCTCGTGTTTAGCCCACTAAGATTCTCTGCCTTATTTTGCCTGGGATTTCACCCTCACTCTTACCCGGCAGTGCCTCTGTACCAAATAAACTAAAAAGAAAATGTAGCGTCACCCAAACAACCAAAATGCCTTGCCCGCTTTGTAACAGAGTACAAGAATGCCCTTTGCGGGGGCGTGGCCAGCAACATGGCCGAGTAGCCGCGTTGATCGCGAGCTCCGCTGGCCCCGATTGAAATCCTGGCGTAATCCTGTTCCTCTTCGCCGCCACACCGATTTACTGGCGACTGCTGGGCACCGGAAAGCAGTGGTGTGCCCGAAAAGCTGTGCCGCGGCTTCCCTGACCCGAAATAGAGACCTTTCCGGCGCGGTGGTCGACGCGCGGTCTCCCTCAAGATGGCGCGTGCGCTGCGGTGATCGAGGCATGGGACCAGAGCTTTGGTGCGCCACACTGACCTGGCGGCGGGAGGTGCAGACGAATACCGACGGTGACCGAGGCGGCTGCACCTGCGAACTGCTTTGAACCCCAGCGGTACCATCAGCGGTCTTTGACCGCGTTGGGAGACTCCGGCGGCGCTGCCGAGCAACTGCAGCTGGTGGTGCGGGGGTCGGGGACCCGGGCTACTCCCCGCCCCACGCTGCTGAAAAGAGAGACTCTGCGGCAGGAGCGATCGACATCGGGTCGCCGCCCGTCTCCTGGAGCCCCGCAGTGGATTCTGAGGTGGGGGGACGGCCTCACGGAGTTTCCGGCCGGAGAGATCGTGGCCCCGAATCTGGCGCTCGGTGACTGAAGCACCGGGAGCCTGCTGCACCTGCCCTCCCCCCTGATGTGGACTGTACCCTGCTGCTGGCCTGGCGGGGAGTCTTGGCACAGTGATTCCTGAAGGCGCCCCCGTCCCTGCCTCCCGACCGCTCTGTACCGGGACGGCTGTCACGGCTCATGCGAAGCTGCACGGGGGAGGCTGAGTTCCGACCATTGGACCAATCGCGAGGGGTGGCTCACCACTGGAAGTTGTTACAGTCTACCTCGAAGTGCCTGCTAACCTGGTGCGTGTGTCGGTGCCCTGCCCTGGGGCCCCCGCCGATGGAGTTGTGATGGCCCTTCCTGCTCCTGCCTGCGGCGCTGCCCAGTGTCGGGATTGAGGAGGGAGTGACACCGAGGAGTGAGGCCCGGTCGGGCCACTGACGCATTACCCCCCCTCCATTCAACCCACCCTTCCGCGGACTATAACACTGGAGGAGGGGATCAGGGGGTAGTAACCCATGTGGAGGGTTGTACTTCTCTCTTCTGTTGCGTGCTCTGGGCTCCGACGCGTGGCTGTACTTCGTCCGCCTCCTGCCCTTGCCTACACCTGTATCCTGGAATCCACTAACCTACACAGTTGAGCATACTTATGGGGGTGAGTTGGTGGTGAGTCGCCTGATACCTGGATCTCGCGCAGTTCCCGTGTCGCATGCAGTGACCACCGGGCGAAGTACGCTAATTAGCCCACTCAGCCGGGGGCACCTGATCATATTCCCCACACCCTACCCGGCGCGAATGTGCGGACGCTGCCTATTGTGGGTTTATCCAGCGCTGAGGGTAGTGATTCTCTCCGTGGACCGGCACGAATGTGAGAGTGCTCTTAAAGCCCTACACTGGTTTCCACGCCCGGCCCGGTGCCGCCGCAATTGACCCGGAGACGTTGGGACGCCCGGGGGACGAGGAGTGGTGGAGTTATAGACGAAGCGCCGATGGTTGGGGCCGTGAGAAGATACATTGGGACGTACTCTGGCGCAAAGTCACCCACGATGGCGAAAGATAAAGAACTTAAAACATCCCGACAGGGGAAACTGGACCGCTATGCCAAGGTGCTCTCTGCGGCGACGGGTGCGGAGGGCGGCCCTGCTCCTCCCCCGGACAATGCGACCATATTGCAAGCCATACATGCGTCAAGAGAAAGCTTAGAGGGGAAGATGGCGGAGATCCGTTCGGAGGTGACGCTGCTTCGTCACGACCTCCGCAAAGTCTCTGAACGAGTGACCGAGGCAGAGCACCGCATCTCCGAGCTTGAGGATGTTTCTCACACCACGCGGAAAGATGTAACAGGACTCTTGGCTTCCATGGCAGAGGTGGCCTGGAGGGTGGACGACGCGGAAAATAGGGCCCGAAGGAACAACCTGCGATTTATTGGTTTTCCGGAAAAAGCAGAGGGGTCAGATCCGGGACGATTTCTTTTGACATTCCTGAAGGACACCCTACCACAGGCACCATTCTCGACCTGTTTTGTCATAGAACGGGCGCATAGAATGCCGAATCTCCCTCCGCCTCCAGGAGCTCCTCCTCGACCCCTGATAGCTCATTTTCTGAACTTTCAGTACAGAGATTTGATATTGCGCGAGCTGCGAAAGAAAGGAGAGGTCCAATACGAGAACACCCGAGTGATGGTTTTCCCGGACTACTCACGTGATGTGCAGAAGCAGAGACGGAATTTTGACCCGGTCAAGGTGAAGTTAAGGGCGCTTGGACTACACTATATGTTGCTGTTCCCGGCTAAACTGAAGGTTATCTTTCAAGGCTCCACGTTGTTTTTTCAAACTCCAGATGAGGCATGGTCCTGGATTGAGGAGCGGCCACAGTTGCGACGTGGGACATCAAATGCCTCGAGCCAACTCTCGGCGAAGCGAGGGGGCCCAAGTCAGGAACAACCCAAAGAAAAGCGTCGGAGACGAGTGTTAAGAATCCGGAATTCAGCTGGGGGCACGCCGGGAAGGGCATTGAGATCCAGAGACACTGAGGAACACCTGTCGGAGTCTGAGGAGGAGGTGGTTCGAACGCGCCAGTCGTGGACCCTGATCGGATCAGATGACACTGGCCACACTGAACTGTCGGAGAGAGAGGATTCAGCGGATGCGGACAGTGAGCACCCGCTGCTTGAAAGCATTCAACGACTAGAAGAATTGGAGCAGACCCAGCCTGAAGCCGGTGCACAGCAGCAACAACTGCTCAGCAATGGCGAAGAGGTTTGAGAAACGGGGCCAGGTGGCCGCCAAAAGACAGTAAGACTACCCTAAGGTTTAGTGGGCACTACAGGACTTAGGCCAGTGCCGGGGAAGTACATTGTGTGTTTCTGTTTTACTATTGTGTAGTTAATTGATTGGGGGAAGGGAGGGCTACAGACCTCTTAGTGGATTACCCGTGCCTGAGTTGTCATGTTGACGAATTGGGGGGTGGTGTGGGTACCTGAAGAGTGTGGGGTGTGGGGTGGCCTGGACATTGTTTTGCGTAGTGAGTTGAGACTGTTCTATGGGAAAGGAGATTGTTTGGCTCAATTTGTTAGACGAAATGCTGGGGCTGGGGAGGGTGGGGGCAGGAGGGGCGGACCTCTGGTGGGACACTGGGCAGGTGACGAACCGAGAGACATTTTACAATGGCAGAAGACAAATATACAGTACTGACATGGAATGTTAACGGATTAGGCAATAAAGTCAAGAGGGGGTTGGTGACTCGGTATCTCAAGAGGCTTAAACCTGATATCATATTTCTACAAGAAACACACCTTTTGGGCTCGAGCTGTTCCTTCCTGGGAAGGGGGCAATATACCACTCTGGCACATGCGGGATTTACCAAAGGTTCACGAGGGGTGGCAATTCTCATTAAAAAGTCTCCTCCCTTCCATGTCACACAACAATGGGTGGACGCAGACGGGACCTAAGTTGCAGTACAGGGCATTTGGAAGCGCAAGACGTTTTTACATATTCGTGTATATGCACCCCCACGACTACAGCAGCGTACTTTGGATAGATTAACCGAGCTCCTCTTACACTCTGGTCCTGCCATACATATAATAGGGGGAGATTTTAACGATGTGAATGATCCCTCTTTGGACCGCACCCAAAGCCGACCTGGATCCCACGGGCCTACAATGTTGGCTCGATTCTTAGACACCCTGGGACTAACTGACCTGTGGCGGCGACACCACCCACATATACGAGCGTAGTCTTACTTTTCGGGGGCCCACAGTGTTCTCACGGTTGGACTACCTCCTCGCCCCAGCAGGAGAGGTCCGACAGGTGGACACCATAGAATACCTAGCTAGGGGCATCTCTGATCACTCGCCTCTCCTAATGAAGGTGGGTGGAAGGGGGGGTCACCAAGTAGCGCAGTGGCGATTGAACTCATGGGCATTGCAGGACGAGACGGTTACTAAGGAGCTTTGGGTGGACTCTGAACTTTATTTTCGTGAGAATGAAGGCTCGGTACAATTGGCGGTCACTTTGTGGGGGCATACAAGACGGTACTCCGCGATAGAGCACAAAATATAATTGCCCACAAAAAGAAACGCGAAGCCCAGGAGATTGAAGATTTAGAACACAAGCTCTTAAGCCTAGAGGGAAGCGACCCTACCACGCTAACCGACCATACCCTTCGCCAAATTGAAATAACTAAAAGAGACTATCTAGCGCTTGCGACCAACGAGGTGAGGGTACAACAATTGGCAACCCAACATCGGCTTTATGACACAGGGGATAGAGCAGGGAAATTACTGGCATGGTTAGGAAGGAAGGAACTAGAGACACGATGGGTAATGTCTATTACAGAAAGCACTATCACACATACCACACCCGAAGCTATAGCGGGGGCCTTTGCAAGATACTATACAGCACTATACTCAGCCAAACCCCAGATAGAGGAGCCACAATTACACCAATACTTAAATTCAATTGGTCTACCCTCACTCTCACAAGAGGGGAGAGACAGTCTAGAGGGGGATTTGACGTTAGAAGAAGTGACCGAGGCCATTGGCCGGCAGAAAGCGGGCAAAACCCCGGGTCCTAACGGTCTTCCGAGTGAATTTTTTAAACTAAATAGCACATTGCTAGCACCACACCTGCTTAAGATGTTCAAGGCGTCAAAGGAACAAGGGATTTTGCCACGGGACCTCCGTGTAACCAAGGTGGTGGTCATTCCTAAGGCGGTGAAACCCCCAGATGATTGTGGGTCATATCGCCCTATATCCCTGCTCAACATCGAGACGAAGATTCTGGCCACAATACTTGCTATGCGTCTCCTGACAGTTATTACCCCCCTGATACATAGGGATCAGTCAGGCTTTATGCCGAAGCGTGCCACGCGTTTTAATTTACGCCGTCTAGCTAACTGGATGGACACGGTACAGAGTCGAGATAGCCCCCATCTGCTCCTCTCGCTTGTCGCAGAGAAAGCGTTTGACACGATTCATTGGCCTTTCATGAGGTGCACCCTGGAAAAGCTGGGCTTTGGCCCGGTGTTCCGAGAGTGGTTGGCACTGTTATATTACACACCTGAGGCTAGAGTCCGAGTCAATGGGGTTGTTTCTGCGAGTTGGCCAATCCAACGCGGCACTAGACAGGGATGCCCCCTGTCTCCCCTATTGTTTGCCCTCATCCTGGAACCATTGGCCTGTGTGGTTAGAACCCGCCAAGGCCTTGGTGGCTTCATAGACGAGTCCCGTCTTTTGGACGAGGAACGCATATCACTATATGCAGATGACATTTTGCTCTATGTCGCGCACCCGGTTGAGACACTCCCCCTAATATTGCAGATATTTGAAGAATATGGCAGCCACGCGGGCTATAAGATTAACTGGAATAAGTCCACCCTATACCCGCTGAGCGGGCCGGTGGAGCCTCAAACCTACCAGAGCTGCTTGCGGCTTTCTACGGAGGGGTTCACCTACTTGGGACTCTATATCACCATTGACCCCGTATCTAGATTGGACCATAATATTAGACAAGTTCTTCTGAACTTTCAGGAAGATGTGAAGAGGTGGAGGAAACTCCCTCTGACCATCATGGGGAGGGCCGCCATGTATAAGATGGTAACGCTCCCCCAGCTCCTTTACATTTTACAAAATACCTATTATACACTACCAGACACTATTTTCACTGCCATTAACAGTGAACTGCGTCTCCTTCTGTGGGACGGAGCCCCTCCACGAATAGCACTGCAAACGTTACAACGCAATCCATACAATGGGGGTTTGGCCTTGCCGGATATTAGAGCATACTATAGAGCAGCCCATCTTATAGTCATCAACGAATGGAACCATGCGCCGAGAGATCATCCTACCTATAGGCTGGAAAAACTGCAATTCCGAAACTGCACTCAATTACACTACATATATGGGGGAGCAGGTGGTGCGCATCTCCTACCGGCCACCCAACGAGTGCTGGCGGCCTGGAAGAGTGCGGAAAAGCAGATGAAATGGGAGGGGAAGCCTACGTGGGAAACACCTCTGTGGGAGGGTGCTAGACTGCCCGAGATCAGAAAACTGAGGGGCTTTAAGAAATGGGATCTCATAGGTATCTCCAAGATAGGAGACCTGCTGGAGATGGGCTCTCTAGCCTCGTTTGCCTCGCTTCAGTCTAAATACCAACTTCATGATTCCCAAGCTTATGCCTACCTTAGACTTAAACACGCCTGGCACGCTGAGGGGTTGGACGCTGAGACATTGCCGGAATATGCCCCGTTAGAAGGTAGGCTCCTACAAGAGGAGATCCCGACCCAAGCCATATCCTTGACATATAAGACACAAATCAACAATATACCTGACAACCTTGGTCCGCTCCGAGCCAAATGGGAACTTACCACCGGCCCACTAGAAGATATTGATTGGGAAGCTGCCCTTATGCACCCGCGTGAAGTAGCGATTAGATTGAGACTGCGCCTCATACAATACAAGATCCTACATAGAACCTATTTTGACAGGGCACGCTTACACTCTATGGGGAGGGCTGATAACCCAGATTGCCTTAGATGCCACACGGAGCGTGGTACGTATATACACACCCTCTGGGTGTGCAGACATATTCAAACCTACTGGCACAGGATAGTGAAGGAATTGAACGATATCCTTGGAGCTCAGCTTGGGCTAGATGCAAAGTTTCTCTTACTAGGCATCCCCACAGATATCGATCTGCCGCGACATAAACTCATGCTGGCTAACCTAGGGTTAGTAGTAGCCAAGAGAGATATAGCTAAGTGTTGGGGGGCTCAACGACTTCCTACGCTCACAGAGTGGAGGTCCAATATGGATCTATACATGGTCGCAGAGAAGGTGATCTACAAGGCGAGAGGGTGCCCTCGTAAATTCCGAAAAATTTGGACGCCATGGATAGAGTATTATGGCTTAGATCTAGACATGGAAGAGGGGGGTGTGGGCCTCTCACAGGGCAGGACAGAGACCAGACATTAATAACTGTGATAAATAGCCCACTCTTGACAAATGTGATTGTATTGGAAATGACCCATGTATCTGTATATATGTGATGTTGGTTTAACCATGTGTTCCTTATTGGAGAATCTGCTGCAACATCTTCTGCCCACCATTACGTCTTGCTGCCCACTATTTGAGCCCTTATCGTGCATTAATGATTCCTTTTTTCAATTGTATGTTTCATTTGTCAAAAAACAATAAAAACATTTAAAAAAAAAAAAAAAAAAGAATGCCCTTTGCTATCGGACTGCTTTCTACCGGGATGCAGTTCGACGTGACAAAAAGAAAAAAGAAAAGAAGGGAAAAAGAGAAAAAAAGATTTTTGACGGGCCTTTGAGTCCTTTCTACCCCACTCCCTCAATACCCAATTCCCGCTCCCTCGATACCCAACCCCGCTGCCTCAGCGTCACCCAGTTAAGGGTCACTCACCATCCATGCCCCAACTCTCCTGAGTTGCACATCTTGCACATCTCCTGAGGGGGGAATCCACCAGTCTTCGCTCCACTCTTCGGACGTTTCTTCTTTGTCTCCGGAGCCTTCTTCTGGTTCCCCGCTTCCACCTTTCGGCGTCCCTCGTGGTCTTCCTTCCTCTGCATAGTGCCATTATTGGCAACACACCCCACCCACACAACCACAGAGCATGCATGATAAATAAATACACAACACAACTTTTGTTTGGGAAAATATTCCTGCAGGTTTATTCCATACAAAAGTATGCAATATGGTGGGTTATCTTACGGGCGATCCAAGGGCAGGCAGCTGTAACCAACCTATGCTGTCCTGCCCGCCTGATGAGCCAAGCACTGTGGAGAACCCAATCAGTGCTACCTTATGGGGTGATCCTCTTTCCGGATCACGTGACACATTGGTCCCTTATTACTCACGCCCCTTTCAGGGCGGAGCGTAGCAAGGCAAGCCCCAGGTTGTTCAGGCCCACAACCGCCCGAAGGACTAACGGGATGCCGACGCAGTTTTCTAGGAACCTGCCATGAGGCTCCTGGTATTTGACTCTGGCACCCCTATTGTGCCCCGCAGAGGTACCCTTCTGTACCCATCTGCTTCCAGATCGCCCTGTAACTCTGCCACAGCTCTGGAGGCGGCCCCCATCGTTGCCAGAGCCCCCCACCAAAACAGCTATATTCTCACCTGCAACCTGCTTTCTAGGGCCTCCTGTATGTCCAGTGGAACGTGTCCATGGCCACCTGTGACAAATACATCCCATGTTTGTCAACTTAACCTTAGGCGTACGCCTGGATGGCCCGTGCCTGCAGAAGCCCTATAATCCCCTTAGAACATTGAACATGCGCTTCGCGCTGTTTATCCTGCTCCTGGAATTTTAAACTGTCTCACAAGACCTGTAGGAATGCGGGGCCTCCGATGAGAGGTCTAACCTTAACCACGGCTATGTTACCCTCCAGCTGATGTGGCTCCAACCTTCTGCCGCCTGTGATTGCGGCCCATTTAGCACCGTACGTGCCTTAACCCCTGTGTCCCCAATTTGCGGGACCGCAGCCCACTTGTTGGGTGACTGCACTCGCAACCAGCCTGTCTACTTTGGATAACAGGGCGAAGCGTTATATGCTTAACTGGGGCACCCGTAACCTGTCCATGGACCAGAGTGCACATGCTCTGTTGAGGGTGAACCAGCATATGCCCAGACCTTGCTTGCTACATCATGGCGAACAGGGATGTCCATAACTAGGACTATGTGACAATGCTGAAGTGTGTGCTTATGTACTTGACATGTATCCCTTATCCCTTATGGGAAATCCACCTGTCCTGTTCCCCTGGATCAGCTCGTGTCTGATGAAACCAAGGCCCCTTTGGTCTGTGAACTTGTGCATTGACTATTCACCCCCTGTGGGAATGTTCCTCTGCCTTACATGACTTAGCCCCGTGCCAACTCTGCGCGGGACGATTTCAGACAACCATAGCTCACATTGCCCCATGTATTTGTTGATCTCACCTAGTTGCCGTCCTTCTAGCACTGTATGTGCCTGAACACCTTTGTCCCCATTCTGTGGAACAGTGACCACTCCCACAACCCGCCTGCCTGCTTAGGCTATCAGGGCGAGAAGTTGTATGCTTATCTGAAGCAACCTGTAACGTGCCCATGGAGCGGAGTGCACATATTTTTCTGAGGTTGACCCGACATTTGCACCGTCCCTTTGATTGCTAAATCAAGGCGCACAGGAATGTTCATGACCAGAAGTATGTGACAATCAGCAGGTGTGTCCTCATGCACTTGCCATGTATCCCTTATTCCTTATGGGAATTTAGCCTGCTCAGTCCCCTCTGTGGCGAAACCCCCTGGGCATTCCAGCTTAGTGATTCTGTCTGCTTTAATACAGTGTGCACTGTCTGCAATCTAGTGCCTAACATTCGGGATTTGACTAAGCCCTTGTTTATCCCCGTACTAGATTATTCCCAAATTTGGGGGGTTCACACTGCCCACCTGTGTAGCCCCAGCAGTGGAAAATTACCTGCTCCGTTAAATTTTAATTTTGTTGAATACTGGGCATGCCAAATGTTCTTTTTACATAGTAGCCTTTGGTGCTTGACACCTTGTTTCCCCCATTTATAGGGACAGCAGCACACTATGTTGGCTGGCAGTGTCCCCACCCAGCCTGGCTAGCATGGCTATCAGGGCGGGCATTTGAGCGTAACTGAAGCAACATGTCACCTACCCTCGGTTCTGGGGTGCACTTACTTCGTCCCCATTGACCAGACAATTGCACAGACCTCTTTGATTGCTAAACCCAGGTGAACACCTTAATGGTGTCAAATCTGGTTCGAAAGAATATATGTATTGTGCCCACTATTGGCGACACCTCACCCTTCCGTGGAGTGACAACTTACGCAGCTCACCACGCTTGCTTAACTGCCGTCCGATCACAGATGCACAGTACATGCTATCCATCTGTGCCCATGGATGCTTAAACCAGCAAAAGTGTCGGAATCCAAGATTGCCAGTTTAATGCTCAGCTGCAGTCCACCTTCAGTGGATCCACCCAGCATAAGCTGACCGTCTAGCGTTGCCGTAACACCAAGTGTGTCCCTTGAATCACCCTCCATCCTCCTTTGCAATATTCATACTGCTAAGTGGGCAATCAATTCAACATCCCACCTTTCCTGCCGGACTGTTGCCTGTTCAGTTTGAACCGTGGTGACTGCACCCAGACTACCCAGGCAGCATCATTGCTGCAAATGTGGGCAGTTAATCTTGGGGGAGTCTCGCGCTTGCAACTTGCAACTACAGCGATTATTTAAATTACAATGATTCTGTGTATCTGAAGGAACTATGCACAGGTAATTGAAACTCTCACATGTGCGGTTGTTGTGAGCAACAAGGTGGATGGCCAGGGTGTGTTGAGGGGCCTCCCCCCTACCAGTCGCTGCTGTAGTTTGTGGTGTAGGCTGTGGTGTGGCACTTTGCGGGGAGCCAGAAGATCCGGCAAATGGAGGACCCCTTGTGCCTAAACTATGCCCCTACGAGCTTTTGCATTGTAGGCCAACGTGATACACCTTGTTCTGGAGCCCCCCCCCCCCCATGGAACAGCCCGCTGTAGCTCCACGGACAGGTGAAATTGTATCCCAAGCCTTCTAATGTGTTGTTCACATGGAGAAAATTGGGGCTACTTTTGATACCACTGGTGGGGGGGAACTGGTGGAGTGCTGTGAACCTACTGCCAACATCTCCCATGCTCCGTCAATGTTTCGTAAGCACCAGTCCCGTACCCTCCTAGTCCCCCCCTAGGATTTAACAGAGTTGACCCCCCAACCTGGGGTGCGATGGCCCGCTAGCCACTGGACCGATAAGTGAGTACTATCAGGGACCTAAAGCTTTCATCTATCTCGAGCAAGGAATGGCCACCTACAGCGCTCAATCGCTCCCGAGTAAAATTATCTTCACTGGCAAGTTAGCATAGCTAAATTATTACTTGATGTCCAGTATGGGTCCAACCCAACACTTAAAGAAATGCTTGCTTCCTTGGTGTAGGTGATGCAGCCTGCATATACTACGCTTAAGAGCAGAGTGCACCTGCTCTGTGATCCCCAGGCTGCTTGTCTGGCCTTCCTTTATGCCCCAGGGATACCTAAGGCAACGCTTCAATTCCGAAGTGGTGGGACTGTGCAAGAACTGTAATGAGTCTTCGCCTGCACAAGTCACCCAACAGACAAGTTGGCCCTGACTAACCTTGTGTTCTGGTGCCAGATTTGGGAAAGCGTTTTACCATGTTCTGTAAACTACTGTGCTGTCCGCGCACACTCATCCCAGGCCATATAAGTTGTACAACTTAAAACTGCACAGGTTTGCTTTTCCATCACCCATCCTATGCCCCTTTTCAAAACACCATTTGACCTTCTTGCGCAAGTGGTCATTTGGCTGAAAGCCCCGTAGGACCTAGCCGTGCAAAACTCTCGCTTACTACACTGCCGAGTGAGCCCACAGTATTTCACAAAATTCCTTTAAAATTTCCATTTCTGACTAATTGTGAATACGTTCACCCCATGGTATCTTGGCGCTGAATAACACGTTTATTGTTACCCAACTCAATTGTACTTGTTTCATCGACCTCTCTGGCCCTCATGCTAGGACACAAACACTACCTGGCCAGTAACGTGACAATATGTGTCCACATTGAGATTAAACAAGTCAAAGGCTTTATTGCATCAGCTGGACCAAGAGTTGGAGTCCGAGCAGAATGGTCATAGTGTGGGCAAGAATGGAAGAGGTATATGAATGGCTAATGCAGGCCCAAAGTTCTGTGAAAATTGCTACTACATCCCAATAATGCCAATGGCCCTGAGTATAAGAAAAGATGGTGATGTTGCGATCCAACTTATGTAAATGTAGGCAGTGTTAACATCCGTCAGTTAATTGTTCAAGCACCTGCCGTAAAAGATGCATGGTATGCCTACCTCAGAGATAATCTGCTAGACAGTAAAACCCAGACCGGGCACAGATTTAAAGATTGTCAATGGGCTGGCTGCCAAGTAAAGTCTGGAACCATAGGACCGCCATGGAACCATTCGCTATCGCGACCACCTTGTGTTGAGGGGATGTGTTTGGGATATCCATCCCATAAAACACCCGCCCAGTATTACCACAACATGAACTACTCCGTGTCAGGGTGTTCCGGTCTTAGAACGGTTACCTACTACGACTCTCAGCTGCCCATCCCAGTGGGTGTCTGCAGCTCGATGAGTACAGGCCTGATAGCAAGAGCTGCCTACTGAATAATTAATGGCAACCTTCAAAGTGGATTCCATCTAGCACGAAAATGATTGTCTTACGTGAAGCACTAACTGTGGCCATGGGACATGCACTACAATAAATCGTTAATGCATAATAAAGTCAAATAAGATGCCAGTCCATAGAGATGGAACGTGGGCCGCACCATTGATGGCCCTGGGTCAGGTGACCTAGATGGATGCCCACAAGACAGGTATGAGTCCGCATCCGTGGGTCAGCATGGCTGCGTCACTGCCATCGGCATTAATTTGTGGTGTCATGATACGGCGGTTTGAGAGGCCCCCAAACTCCTCTTGGTCGTTCACGAGAACCGTTTCTCCGCCGAGTCTACCTTAACATTGAGTCAATACAATTACAGCAAATGCCAAAGAATAGTTACACCTGGAGATTGTCTCCGGAATAAATCTGTAAATCATGAAAAATGCTGGCTGTGAATCGGTGCCAATCCAATTACAGCAAATGCCAAAGAATAGTTACACCTGGAGACTGTCTCCGGAATAAATCTGTAAAATCATGAAAAATGCTGGCTGTAAATCGGTGCCAGGGAAAAGAACTCGGAAACGCAGCTGGTATGGGCGGTTCCGTCCCAGGTAACTACCGGCTGGACTGGGGATAATGCACTGGGTGGCTATATGCCCCCCCCCATGCCTGCCTAAAATACAGGTCCCTCCGGAAACAGGCAATAGCTAAGGAGGAGGAATGCCCTGTGGGATCCCAGTCCGACCATGGAAATACCAAGCAATAACCATAGCAGGTATACTGAGAGAGTACCTTCATGAGTAATCGGACTGGATGGGTACGCGTGCTGGTGAGGCTCAGGTACACCGCGCCAGGCCTTCGACCGCCCCATCAAACTATGGCCTGCTAACATAACGAAGAATCCGCTTTATTTGGCGTTCCCACGAATAAAAACCCACTGCAAATGGAAAACACTTTTAAAAGGGGGTTCTCGAGCCACGTTATTGCTCCATCACTGATACTTCCAGTAAACAAAGACCAAAAGACATGTTACTAATGAATAGAATACGCCTAAATGTGCACCACGTGCAAATCGGTCGCCATTTTTATCCGCATGTACATCTGCCAAGTTTTACCTGTGACCTTGTTATACGGAGCGCCACACTGTCCTCACTCGCGCTAGCACGTCCTTGCAACAAACAAGTACCGTGTTTCACCTAACATCGGCATGCGAGAACTCCATCGTCCACCGCAGCCCACAATCTAACTCGCCTTAATTTGCGGTTGGCCAGTGATACAAGCTTAAACATTTATACCGTAACGCTGCGTGTTCAGCGCTACCCTGTACATGAGCAACGCAAGTACCCTGTTCAAATAAACATCAGCATGGGCGAAACACATATGATCATTTCATACCTACCACACGATATGACTTGTTTAATCAGCAGTTGGCAAGTGAGCACACGCTCACCAATCTTTTGTGCTCACGATGCATCCAACTAAACACAAAATACCCAATCGCTGCGGACAACCTCGCGAAACGCTGCCAACGCCGACTGTAGCACAACAAGAACCGTCATACACATTTATACAATTGGCAAAACATTTAAAACGCGCGCAGGGACACCGCAGCAGGCCTTCACACTTCGCAACCGAGTGAAACCACGACCATTGCTTCTGCCGGCCGCAGCATGCTCAGTGGTACCTTTACCCAGACGCTCCTGCTAGCCATCGGGACGCCGCAATGGTCTGCTGCTCTGTACCCCCCAACCACGCGCCGTGCCTCAATCGTGCCACGTGCAACAGAAACTACAATCCATCAACAATAGCCACTGATCACAGCATGACCCTGAGCAAACCGTCTGTTGATTCGCCCGCACTTCAGCCACACGTGAAAGATAGCCCATAGCGGACCCGGCCTCCTTCCTGTCCCTACAACATTAAGTCCAATTGGCCCTACTGCCACAATCGTAGTAAAGCGGGACCCGCAACCTTCGCCCAGCGACCTTCCCATTGACTATTCACAGTCCAGACCCGCTGGCCATGAACTGGGCATGAACTTCCGGTACCATGTTGACCCCTGACCAGTCACTCTAAAACGCTACAGCAGACGAAGAGCAGAGGCCGTAATACACAATTTCTATTATATAATGAACAGGCATAACACGTAAGCAGTGACCTTTGGCCGAGTAATCCCCGAGGAGAGGGCAAACTCATCATCTACATTAACAGACACCAAAACCGAACCACCTAAGACTGCTCAGCTCACCTCAAACAATCTAAACCGATTCTGCCTGCCTCTGCTCATCGCGCTGCCAACTTTTTTAATCACAGGATGTTAGGCTCGAACCTGCTTCCTCACTCGAAGGTCGGCTGTTCTATAACATAGGCCAACGCCTCGCCCACCACTTGGTGCCCGCGGGCAGACATCCGAGCATTTGCGCCGCCCCCAAGAGTTGGGCCACCAACTCCCTGATTAGGACCCACCTCTTCTTCCGTCTCCAACGCGGCCGCAGGCTGCACTCAGACAGAAAACCGCCCGTTAGGTGCGCCGCATGCCCGCCACCGTTTAAGAACAGGGGCGAGCACTCTACCCCATCCGGATAAAGCCAGTAAGCCCTGGGCCCTTGTAGGGTGCCCGGTGCGCCCCAGCACTGCTGGAAACCAGAGGCACGCACGCGGCCGCCTCGGCACAAACCAGGAGGCCCAGGGACCTTGCACAGTCGCCTGGTGAGCCACCGCCATCGTTTCGGCGCCCCTCACCATGACCAGTAGCGGCCGCCGGTGTCCCCCGCAATTGCTGAGGACACGGCAAGTAAACCGAGATGGCCGCCCCTTTAACCACTACAAGGCGCTGCATATTAGCGCCCAACCAGCAGCGGACCATAGTTGGAGCTGCTGCTGGCAGTCAATATGTGCCGGGAGGTGAGGGGGCTCATAAGGGCAAACCCTCTGTGCCCCACCCGCAAGCGAACCATGGGCAGAGATGTGGGAAGGAGGGCTGGGGAGGGTAAAGGCAGACTCACCACCACGACGGTGGCGAGGACCAAGGCGCAGATGGACAGCGCGTGTCCAGCGGGGACTCGTTCCGGTCGATTGCGTGGCTCAGTGCTTTGAGTTCATGTAGGGGGGGTGCCTGCAGTGGGACATCCCTCCCCCCCCAGCAAACACCACCGTTGCCCTACAGTCCTGAGGGCTTCAGGGAGGCCGTGCTGAGGAGAATTAAGGGGCACTAGAGAGTGCAACCCCCTGGCAAGTCCCTCTAGGGTGGCGGGGGGCTATGCAAGCCACTAACCTCCACTCCGTATAGGTAGACCTGAGCGACCTCACACGACAACGCATTGGAACAGCACGACCTCCCAAGACGGTGTGCCCGGTGCAACAGAGGACGCCAGGATGGCCGGGGGAGGCATAAATACCCTCCCCAACTCCTCGGCGCACCGGAAGTGACGCGCCTATCGCGCCTAAGGCAAGGGGGGGGGGACTCCTCCATGAGTCCCGGCATTAGAGGGGGTGGGTTAGTGCCCAAATGGCACTAAAGGGCCACCCTTTTAGGGTGGCCCCCTGCGTGGGCCGCGGGCAGCCACATTCTCCAGTTACTCCTGACTCCTGACTCCGCCTCTCGACCTCTGCTCTGAGCTCTGCTTTCCCTTCCTGTTTCACCTTTTCTCCTCCCTGGTGGTTTCCGGATTGGTCCTTCTCTCGGTGAGCTCCTCCTCCTTCCTGTATGGGAGAGGCCGGGAGCAATGGATTAACCCTTTCTTGTTTTTGTTTTCCCCAGGTCCGTGGCGGTCTTGGCTTCCTTCCGCGGAATGTGTTTCCACCCATGGTAAATAATGGGTTTTGGGTGGCTCAGGGTTGGGCTCTCTCCCACAAGGATACAGCATCACCCTAGGAGTAGTTAATGGAAACAACTCTCCAGCCTGAAGCAGTATCTGGAATGTAGTGCATCATTTTTCCTGTACATTAAACTCAAAAACATAAGTACTAGATGCCTGAAACAAAAGAACACTCATAAGATGCAGACACATATTCTATTGAAAAAGGTACCTTAAAATTATAATGTAATTCAATATTATATGTATAAATATATATAAGTTTATAACCGGTAAAAATAGGACCACAATATTTACACATTTCATATGCCCCCAAACAGTACCACCTTCACATATCAAGCAAACAGAAAGAGTAAAAAAAACATCTGACATTAAAGTTCTGGAAGTAACTGAACAAGTGATCGTAGAAACTTCACCCACCACCAGAGATGATTAACTTATGGAGGAAATGGACACTAAGGGCCTGATTCACAAATGTACACTTTTGTGTTTACATTTTTTTGGTGTACACAAACTACGAGGTAATAGTTAGTTCACGGCTGTGGAGACTCCACTGTCGGGGTGGAGAACTCTGCACATTAAAAGATAGTATAGGTCTATCTTTTTATATGCGGAGTTCCCTGCCCCGATTGCAGATTCTCCGCTGTTGTAATCTTACTATTAACTCATAGTTGTTGAATTACAAAAAACATACATTTACACAAAAGTGTAAGTTTACCAGTGTGAATCAGGCTTTATGTTGCCATCTAATAATGAACCTGTTGTGAGTGAGAATGATCCATCTGATATTAAGTGTACTGTCATTGAAAGTGCTACATTGACATCTAGACACCAGTCTGAACTAAGACAGGGCAGGGCTGCTAGGCAAGCGCGGTCTACATTAATAGAGAATATTCTAGTGGGTGCTCCAAGTGCATCACATTTCATGCCCTTGAATCATCATTGTTATCAGTTCAGCATAAACAACTTAGGAACAAGCAAGCATAATCTGGTCTGGTATGTCAAATATTACTCAAAGTAGTGAGGGTTCCATACCATGCAATATCATCCGAAACAGAGGCATACAGGCATAGACAAAGACATAATGATATGTGCTTACAGGTCACGAGAAAGGATGTCATTTGCAACAACTGTGTAGACTTATCGCTAATATACAAGTAGAAATGGTACAACACAGCAGTGATGTAGCCAGAAGTTTGTCACCAATGACACATACCCTTCACAAATATAAACATCTAATGTGTCTAATAGATCCAATACTGACCAACAATAAAGCGAAGATGATCTAGTATTAGTAGTGTTTCTGCTACTCCAGAACCTTGTCCTACTAGAACAACTAGAAGTCAAACTTCACATGGGAATGCAGTTTAACATTACGTCCAGTTGAAAGATCAGCTTTCTGTTCAATATTTAGCCAACGAAAATTGAATATTTTGTACTATTGTTAAATACAAACAATTTATTTTGTACAATCCTACTAAAAAAATAAACATTATTGTAAGAACAAAAAGTTGATGGTTTTTTAATGACCTCAAAAATAATTGTTCATCAGATCAATTCTGCATTGTCAACCGTCAGCAGTTATCGTAGCATCTTGTCCATGGGTGGAGGTCTAATCAATCTCCAGCCTTTATCGTAGCATCTTGTCCAGGGGTGGAGGTCTAATCATATGTTGATCCTTATTGTCAGAGTAATTAGGCACTATTTCTGAAGGCATGCCTCTTCAGAGTGCAATGTTGTGTAGCACAGCACATGAGTGAAAATTCTACAACGTGGCTTGGTCATACTCCAGTGCTTTACCAGACTTATGCAGACAACTGAAACTTTCCTTGCAGAAATGTCATTTCGATAACTAGTCTTGCTTGTTTGTATGCAGTATTGTACCTCCTCTCTCCCAGTGATTATGGAGGAAAATATGGTGTCATTATTCAAGGTTTCAAGGAATGTGCACTGTCACCTGAAGACATGTAAATCAACCTATTTTTTTAGAAAACAAATTATATTTTAAGAATGTTAAAATCTTGAAATACGAATGTATCATTACCAAGCAACCATCCATCTCCAAACTGTCCCTTGGTCAACCGGTTATATAATGCACAATGTTTACAAAAATAGGATTCACAGGTGTTTCCTGGAAACCACGCTACTGTCAGTGAGGCACGAATCATTACTACCCACCTGGATAATTAGGTAGTGGTCACATGTTTGATTTCTATAGATATATTCGAATACTGATGGTGGACAAATGAGGACTTGTGTCCAATCCACACATCCAATTACATTTTGTGGCATTTTATATTGAATTAAAAACATCTTAGTGGCTTGTAATTCAGCTGGGGTATGAGGGAAAGAAATATCACCATGTAATATCTCAAGCATAGCATCTGAAATGTAGTGTAATCTAGAAAGCGCCCCCAGGAACTGCTACAGTGCACTGATAACTCCCAGATGCAAAGAGGTAAAGGCAACATAACACCTGAATATGTGAAGGGATAGCCACACTACCATGGGAGGAAATTCCTAAAAGAGCCTCCAATTCAGAAATTAAATTTGAAATAACCTGCTTACTAAATCTGTACCTACGATATACCTCTTCATCTGCTTGTTGAAACAAACTAACCCTCTGCCTAAAAGTACTCTCCCTGCATTTCCTCCTCTGCTGGGGTCCTAGAATGTGCACCCTCCTCACCACAGCATAAGTGTAGCCATTGTGAAAGATTGCAATGCATTTTGGGGGACGTTTTATACCTTGTGTCTGGTTACGACTTAGTTGAAGTTGAGGTTATTTAGCACATGCAATTTTCTCATTTTGCGACCATTTTCTAATTGTGAATGCTTTGTACATACAATTTGTGTTTTGGTAATTACCATTCGCAAATTAAAAAATACAAAAAGCAATGGCAAAATCAGAAATAAAAAAATATTCTGTTCTATATGCAATTTTAGCTGAACTGTATTTTCCAACTCAATAAATCTAAGAAGACCTATATAACAGCCGCAAAATATTTTGGAAATGGTTTGTGATTTTTTACCCATCATTCATCAGGCCCTTAGTAATTGAAAACTGGACAATATTTTCTGTTCTCACGAACAAACATACCACCCACTACCACTTATTTCTGCCATCTGGCCACAGGACAAATTTGGTTAACTGCACAACTCTATCTATTGTCCAACTACCCTCTTATCAGTCTTATCCTTCCTCAATGTCACTAGAAGTACCCCACTAAAATCAAAAACGGTTGGGAAATGAAACTCACTGGGTGTCAACCACTCAAGTGTGGGAAAGGAAGCAATTCTTTTTGGTTAAATAACCCTCACAGACTCTAGTAGTGTCATTCTTCATCATCGGGTTCACCCTGACTCCTAAAGGTCAGGGTGGGCTCAACCATATTTCAGGGAGCACTTAGAAGAATGTGGACAGGGGGTTTAAAGATTAAAACTCCTCCTGCAGTTCCTGGTATCCCTTTATTAGCGGAACCGTATGGAATATTAAAATTAGAAAAGGTATATATGGGTTGTCAGGAGGTGATGGTCCTATGACCCTAGTGCCAACATGTTTCAGTCCTGTGAAAATGGCCCATTAGGGTCCTGGACTTTCTTCAGGGCAAAAAAGATGTCCTCCCTGGTTTGGTTACTTTATGAATGCCCTATGTTTTAAGTTGTAGAGGGCAGAAAGCTGCACCTATACGAAAAAAAGGAAAAACAGATCACTTATCTTTTCTCCATTTGCGTAATGTTTTCACTCCATCCCAATGTGGAGGCATTACATCGTCTCAAGAGGCTGCGGCACTGTGGGGGGTAGCCTTGTAGTCAGACTTTCCTCAAAGGTCCTGCCCCGCTGCCACACCTACTTGGTCCGCGTCTCCCGGCCTTCCTCAGCCAACTTTCAGGTTGGATCTCAACAACCTATGTTGCCTCTCCAGATCTCGAAAAATCTACTCACCCACTCGCTATGGCGAGTCAGATTTTATCAGGTCAAACTATTTTTAGCACCTACTTGTCTCTTCTTGCAAGTGAACTTAAGCTGGAAGGAACAGGTGTTCTGTTCATTCAGAAAGTGAATGAGCAATAAAGACGCCTTTAAATTTAGTTTTTATCTTGACACATTTGCTGTCTGTTCAAGGGCATAGGTCAAATGTCAGTCTCTTATAACAGTTAGAGGTTTTTGTCAAGTGAGCCGGTTGACAATCATTCTGAAACAAAAATGTTAGAAATGGGATTTCTGGTTGGCTAGGGCAACCGCCTAAGCCAGGCAGAAACCACCACTCTAGTCAGGGCAAGGGAGTTACACACCGAAGATAACCCCTGCTCACCCCCTTGGTAGCTTGGCACGAGCAGTCAGGCTTATCC
Source organism: Calotriton arnoldi (assembly GCA_963921515.1). NCBI lineage: Eukaryota > Metazoa > Chordata > Amphibia > Caudata > Salamandridae > Calotriton > Calotriton arnoldi. The sequence continues at coordinate 90,110 of CAWUFW010002772.1, forward strand.
CAGAGGCAATGTGTAAAGCGTTTGCGCAACACACACACAGCAGCAACACACTAGGCACACCACAAAAGAAACTCCACATAAGGTTATATAAAGATAGCCTTTGTATTATCCAAAACACATTAGATCATAACCACACATATACACTGTGCCAACTGGCAATAGGCAATATTCACAGGGGATTATATACAGGACAGGGCCAATCGGGCCACTGTCAGAACCATCACAAAGCACAAGTAGTAATAATATCACAACCAGTAACTACTGGCAAAATACTGTACTCAGCATTAGCATTAGCAACATAAACACATTGTGTCTGCATCACTTTGGGCATAAAACACATTATGCAATCTCTGTAGGCATAAACACATTATGTCTGCATCACTTTGGGCATAAAACACATTATGCAATCTCTGTAGGCATAAACACATTATGCATCATCACAGTAGGCATCACATTAGGGCCTTGCGCCCTACCAACACTGACCCCTGGCCAACTGGCCTTCCACTGTGGCCCAATGCCCTTTGTCCCAAATGTCAGGGCGTAAATGTAGGGCCTTTCACTGGCCCTCTGGCTGCCTTGCAGCAAAACCACTGTGCGCCATGCACTAGGGCGCGGGGGCGTCTCACCCCCTCTCTCAGCAGAAAAAGAAAATGCCCCCTCTGTTGCAGCTGCCCGTAGTCAGGGCGGTACAGCTGTAGAGTCGCTTTGGCACTGCCGTGCCTCCTGAGCCCCCACTGGGACTCTACAAACAATTTGCCCCACGTTTCAGCTGCCCGCGCTCTCGCAGTGCAGCTGTGAAGCAAAAACAGGCCAAATGAGCACTGGCACTAATCGTGCCTCTGGAGCCCCCCTCCGGGACTCCTGGACCAAAAATGCCCCCTTCAACAAATGGGGCCAAACGAAATTAGCCCTGGCACCAACTGTGCCATGGAAGCCCCACTCCGGGACTTATGGTTCGAAGTTGCCCCCACTTTGGAGCGGTCCGCTCTCCTGCGGGGCCGCTCAGGGAAACAGGCACAGTCACCACGGTGCCTCGTGAGCACCGACAATGCTCCCGTTCCGCCCCCACTCACCGGGGCTGCTCCTCGCCGGGTCCAGGCACCGACAGTGTGCCTCGGTATGCCGCGAGAGCTGGTGGGCAGCTTCTCCCTCCTGCACCGGCCGTTTCTCTTTGCTGTGCTCCGAGGCGGGGGAAGGAGGAAAGGGAGCCCGGAGGCTCCTCTCCACGTCCAGAACAGGCCCCGCCCACAGTCAGGCACAGGCGCCTGACTTCCGCTTCTGCCGGTCTCAGTGCTTCTCGGCAGCGGAAAAGTCGCGGGGTGGGCTCCCGCTCAACTTATACAAATGCGGGGTGGGCTCCCGCAAGTAGGAGCACAAAAATGCGGGGTGGGCTCCCGCTCCCCAAATGCTCGCAAATGCGGGGTGGGCTCCCGCCGATAAGAGCACAACAACAGCGGGGTAGGCTCCCGCTTCTCTTCTACGCCGTGCAGGGGAATCCCCACGCCGGGATTCCCTCAGGACGCTCTGGCAGCCGAGCGCTGCCGAGCACACACGCTCCTCTCTTTCCTGGGGCAAAAGATATGGCACCCACAAGGCGCTAAGCCCCCAAAGGTTCCAGGGCAAAGGCTGGCCTCAGGCAGGCCAGCTCACAGGGCCCTCCAGCAGGGAGGCAGTCCCTTGTGGCGGTTCCTCCTGGGGCCCAGCAGCAGCAAGACCCAAATCGCAAGGAAGCACCAGAACATGGGGTCACAGCCCCAATATTTATACCACATTTCTTTTGTTCTGCCCTGGCACAGGGCTTGGAGAACCAGCCTCAACTGGTTCTGGGGGGTATTGGAGCACTTTGTTTACAGGGCTCCTCTTCCCCTTTGTCAGGTGGGGGCTCGGTCATCAGACACTCCACAGGGGGGCGGAGCCAGCATTCATCCAGGCAGGCACAGACCAATTCATGGTCAGGGGACTACTCCTCCCACTATTCCAAATGCAGGTCTCCCATTCAGCCTAGCGCTGACTCACCCTGCCCTCCCTGGAGCCACACACACCTCCCCAGCCCCTGTCACTCCAGAGCCAGACATGCAATACACATCAGGCAGGCAGACACATAGCACACAGAAATGCCAACTTCTAAAGGTGGCATTTCGAAAATAGTGATAATAACTCTGCGCACACCATTGCGCAGCATTTATTATTTCTATTCCAACCATACCAAACTTGACCACGCTGCTCCTCTCATATCAGGATTTACCACTGAAACACTTATCAGGGAATCCCCAATGCATTCCTATGAGAGGGCAGCCTCACAGCAGTGAGAAACCAAAATGGCTGTTTGTCACTACCAGGACATGTCACACACTTAAGGTACATGTCCTACCTTTTACCTACAAAGCACCCTGCCCATAGGGCTAGCTCGGGCCTACCTTAGGGGTGACTGACATGCAGTAAAAGGGGGGGTCACAGACATGGCACACACTTTAGGTGCCACGTCACAGCGGCAGTAACACTGCGCGCACAGGCCCTGTAATGGCAGAGGCCTGAGACAGGTTTGAAAGGCTACTTTGGTGGGTGGCGCAATCAGCGCTGCAAGCCCATCAGTAGCATTTAATTTAGCGGCCCGGGTATCTGAGATACCACTTTACAAGGGACTGACAGGTAAATTAAATATGCCAAACTGGTGTAGACCAGTCTTACCATGTTTACCACAGAGAGCACACGCACTTTACACTGGACAGCAGTGCTAAAGTGCACAGCACAAAACATATGAAAAAATCCCCACCCATTCAAAAAGTTGATCATTAAGGCCCACAAAGGAGTCCTATAATAATACCTGAACAACCAAGGCAATCCCGAGCATGCATAGAAGGAAAGACAGAAATACAATAAATAAATGTTTTCTTTTTATTAGCAAAGTATCAAAAGATGTATTAAATTGTGTTATGACATGGTGATACAATCAAAAAATAGAATACAATAAAAAAGACACAATAAAAAAGTACCCCACAATAAACCATCATCCATACCAACACACTCAAGAAATTCACATGAGCTCTTTACATCCATCAATCATTCATACATAAGAGCATCTATCCCGGTATTTACAAAAGCCAAAAGGTAAATAGATGTTTTAATAAACTGGTCAAGATGGTGAATAGAAAACCACTTCAGGTTATAAAGGGACCAACGCCGACGCGCGTTTCGGTGAAAACCCTACAACAGGGCTACACCTTCCTCAGGGCAAGTCATAAGCAGTGGAACAGATGGCGTGGGACACTCAAATACCTATTGGGGTATTCTCACAAAACATCATCCAACATAGTGGTATTAAGACATTAGCAATCTATGTCAACGGATGCTCAAAGACTGCATCCAACAAATCCGAATATATAAGCATGGAGGGGCATATGACGAAGAATCAGCCTCTCAGGACTTCAGCCATATCAGCTTTCATTCTGGTCCATATTAAGAGCGTAAAGTAATGACAGATCTAACAATGTGATCGCCATTCAAAGTACGGACAAGGATGTGGCCCGTTTCCCTGCTAAAGTGCCCAGAGTCCTAGAACCACCAACACCATGTCAGAAAAAATGCTAGGAGGAAGGCAAAAAGTTCAGGGATGACCCTGCAAAAAGGGCCAAGTCCAACAAAAAGGCTGCAAGATGTCAGGTTTTTCTAAAACACAACATTTAAACAGCTTGTAAATGAATACTACAAGTTTTTCCTAAAATATCAGGAATTACGAAGAATATTTTTTTTTTTGTAATTCAGAAGTGTGATGCAAACAAAGATTTAAATAGGAGCAAAAAAATTCCAAACACTTTACTTGGTGATCTGCAAATGACAAATAATTGCAGAAAATCGATTCCCAAACATTGTACACTATATAGTATTATCAGTAAAACCATGTCAGTGAGAAATGTTGTGGCCATTTCAATGGAAAATCTGCTGATTGTAAACAAGTGTGCTACCACTTCATGCTTCAGGTATGTATTCTTTAAAAGTAGTAGTTTTTAAACATGATTTGAGAAACATTCCTGTCCTCGCCCTGATGACAATGCTGTTAATGACCTAGGAGGCAAGTCAGCTGTCATGTGTATCCTATATGTGGCTAGATTTGTATTATATAGAGTGAAAAAGTTTAGTCTAATAAATCAAACAAAAGTGCTTTTTGTACAGCAGACATGCTAAACTCGTGTATTTGAAGATTCTCTCATATGTGATAAAGATGGAGATGGCGGCTCATTAAATTAAAATATTTGCGCAGGATCACAAAATTTGAAACTGGTTTATGGATCAAGAGCATTAAAATTAGGTCAAGTATATTATTTAAGTCACTAGTCCTGCAGGTCTAATAACATTTTTATGATTTTTTGAAGCCTGCTCTCAAACCGAGCAATTCCAACAACCGAAAAGAACAAACATGACATGAGTAAAGCAAGCAAAATTGCTTCTACAATATTTCTACAAACATCAGGTAACACTCCCACCAAGCGCATTAGCAAATGATCTGTGATAGTTCTCTGCAATCTTCATGCTCCAGGAGCCTCCCTTGACTATCCCTCCAGTATCCTCCTCCCCATTTCAACTGATGACAGTTCATATCCCCAAAAATGTTTCCAGTAAAAAGTTAGCTCAGCTAGCTTACTTTCTGTTGTAACAGCAGACAAATCTTATTTTAGTCAGACGCTTAATAAAATTCACCACATCATCCTGTTGATGTACTAAAAACCCAACTACCTTCTTCAGGCACCGAGCTCCTGATGCCATAAATTTCAACCATGCCTAGCGGTATGCTTCCGGTGTGGAGAATGGCGAAGACTTCTCGATTAACTGGACTATCATCACCAATCTATCTACCACAGCTCCTTCAGCCTTTCTGGCCTGTGCATTCTGCCTTTGGTGCCAAGTCACGGGCCCTCTTCTACTGCAAATGAGATAACGCATCCACAGTTTCATTATTTACACCTGGAACATGCCTTGCTCTAAAGACAATGTTAAACAAGCAACTTAAGACAAATACTCTCAACCGCTGTAATACCTTGACATCCCTTGCAGGCTGTCTAATCACAATGTTTACCATCTCCATGTTATTCATGTTAAAGAATACGTTTTTGACTTGAAAGTGCTTTCCCCACAAAACCAAGACAACCACCAAAAGCGCGGAAATTACAGATCTGAGTCCGGTTCACTCCACTTCCTTTTTGCATCTTTAGAACCTGTCATAACAAACACTGGCTAACCTCCAAATGTTATTTGTGTCTTACGTATAATGTCAATATATTTAAAAAGTGCAACACAACTCACAGGGGACTTCTCACAATATAGACTAGTATAAATGAAGAAAGCTGCAGTCCATTTTTCAATACTGACCGGCACCTCAGGCTGCTGTAACAGGTCCCACTATTCTTTTTTTGAGCCTTCCTTAGTCCAGACCCCTCTGTGCAACAACTAAAAATGGTCAACATACCCTCCATTTTACTTTTTTTTTCTTCTGTTGCTGCCATCAAATAGCACCCAATGGCTTTGTCACCCCCATATAAGGCAGGTTCTTATGTTTTATTTCTTTTCTCACTTTTTTCTTCTTCCTTCTTTGTCCACAATGTTTTCTCCCCTTCCAATACTCAAGACTACTACTCATTCTTACTCTTTGCCACCACCATCACTTCTTCTGTACCCATACCCTTGTTAACAACATACTTGCCTTTCTGTAGCGACCTTTCACCACAACTTCCATACAATCCCCCAACACCCATGTAGCGAAAACATAGTACATCCAATTTCGTATGTTGCAACATACCTGGTTTTAAAACTGGAGGCTGCACTGAAGCCTATCGTTCCTCCACCAGCTTATGAGTCTCTTCTTTTTTTCTGGGCCATGTGCGTCGCACTTTTCTGTTCCTGTAGAACATCAACTGCGCCCACCGTGTTATGTAACTCGGACCTCCACTGGTCCTTCAAGCCTTCGCACTAGTGCCATTCCTTTTTGTGCCTCTCTCATTCTAGGCTCACTCACACTAAAAGAACCTCCCCCTCGTCCAACTTAACACCCTTCTCATTGTAGTTAAGATCAATATCCTCCACTTCCTCTTGTCCTTTGGCAGCCACTCCACTCATACCAGAGATCTTGCCATCCCCTTCACCACCATCCCAAAACTAAATGACTCTGCTGACTTTCTTCTCAACTTCACCCGAGGGGCGTACTAAACCCTCTGTTCTCCAATATCCATTGCAATCACAATGCACCACACCGGGGAAGGTGGGGGCACACAAAACCGTTCCAGCTTTGTGAACCGCTATACGCACACCAACATATCATCACTACCGATCCTGTCCCCTTGGTGGTAAATGCATGAGAAAAGGGGCCTACCATACTCCAGGAACCATCAACTTCACCTTCATCTTTCATAACCCATACCTAGTTCCCTCTGGTCCCCAATGGCCCCTTTCTGTGCTGTCCCCTACTAGCCCATGGCTGACCATCCTCTCACCCCTAATTTGCTGTGAGGCATCTTGATGCCAGCCCCCTTTGCTCTGAAACAGCCAGAAACATTTACCAAAGGCATTCTGCCTATTCATATTACTAGTCTGCTGCAGCCTCTGTGTGTTCCCCCTTCACGATCACTAGGGTCATGCTCATCATTGATTATCTTAACTTGAACTGCCCCGGAACTCTGCCACATCAGCATCATACACTGTTCTCCCGACTCTTCCCCTTCCTCTATATTGCCCAGGCACCATACCATGTCAGATGCAGAGTGCGTCTCATACAATCCCCAATTTTTGTCTCCTCTAAGAAGGGGCCGGACCTCTGTCCCTACAACCATGCCCTTCACCACTCTCATTGCTTCCCTAGTGACACCTGCTGATGAGGGATCTGGCCTCCATGTTGGTGCCACCTGCCAGTTCAGTGCAGCTACTGTGCCCTCCTTAGCCTCTTTGGGAGCTGAAGCACCGATACCAAAGTCAACACCAAGTGAGACAAAGCGCTCCTTCTTAACAGAAACAAGCAGCTCTGCTCAATGAGGACACTCCTGTCACATCTTTTGCCCAGCGCCACAAGACACCCACTTCGTCCTACCTCACTCTTTCCCTCAGCTCTTTTCTGCTTTGCACAGGGTGGTGAGTAGGACAAAATTACCACAGCCACCTCTTCTGCTGACCTCTTCTATGGCCTCCCATGCTTTGGTACCCAGGCCTGATCTAAGACCCCTGAAATTAAAAAGGCCTCCCACCCGGCGTTCCTTAATACCAACAAAGCCTTCACTGCGCCTTTTGCCTTTTTTTTGCCTGCCATAACCCTAACTAAAGCTACCTGGACCTCAGGCTACAAATACCTTCACTAGCATGCAACCCTCATGAGCATCTACTGGGAATGAGGACTCCTCAGAAGCCTACCTCCCTCCTAAAACTGTCACTAAACCTGGTGCCCACAGTCCTCCCACCAATCACCCAGTGTGGCTTTCTGACTGTACCACATGCCTGAAGAGTACAGGAGGAGCTCTGACTTATGCTTCCCCTCAAAGCTCCCACTGTCCTGAGTTCCTCCAGGCCTTGCACTGCCATTCAATGACACAGCCCAGGCATATGCATAGGCTATTGCACCTAGTCTTGGCTCCAGCCCTGAAAACCCAGCCAGTCCCAATGGCGCTCTTTGCCACGAAGAGCAGTATCAGGATTGGCTACTTGTGGGCAAGGCACCCAATGCTCCATTATAGAGCTGGAAACTGCAGTGTCTGTTCCTTGCTCCCTGAGAGAGCATAGAATGCCTCTCATAGAGAAGCCTTTAAAGTAAGAAAGTCCATCTGGATGAGACAATCGAAAAAAATATTTACTTCACTCAATAGGTTATCACAGGCTATCCTGCCTGATGCAAGTCACTCATGAGGCAGGGCTTCCTGGGCCACGCCTCCTTCTTTATGCCATCTAGCTCCTTAACAGCATTAGTGGTCCACATCTCAGACTCTGTATAGTACATTTAATACGGAGGAAGGTGAGACAGAAAAACGTTTCTTTGATGTTTCAGACACAATCTTGCCATGTGTTTAGGTTACGTCTTAAATTGATATAAAAAGATTCAGTGAAAATAGTTTCACTTTAATACATTATTACAGATAATAGAAATGATTCTCCTTATCCCAATAGACAAAGATTATCCAATATGCGGGGGCCTGTGGTCTTCGGAAAGGGGTGAAAGAGGTGGCGTGATGGTGGAGTCTGTTCTGGCCTCGGAGCCTACCGTAGCTCAGATTTTGGTGGCAATCACCCAAACGTTTCAGGCGCTGGAGATAAAAATCAACACCATTTCCATCAAGATCAATTTGGTACAGACTGATCTTCACAAAATTAATGAATGGACCACAGAACTTGAAACTATGGTGAATGTGCTGAAATCCAATATGACGGATGTCCAACCTAAGCTCCGTTTAATGACTGATACAATACAGAGGCTCGGCTGGAGGATGCAGAGGGCAGGTCTTGCCGCAATAATGTACAATTTGTTGGTTTTCCTGAACTGGAGAATGCACAGCGGAGGTTGGGAGATAAATGTGACGTCCTAGATAGATTTGTTACACAACATTACAGGCAGCAACTCCACACAGATGGTGACAGACAGTGCAAAATGCTTGAGTGGCTTTTGTGGAGAGAGCACCCTTTCTCTAACATTTGAGCTTTGATTTACAAAAGGCTCACTGGTTAACACCCAGGCTGCTACCAACACCACTTTATGGCAGTATCTGCGAGCACTATATACGTAAAAGACAAATACCCCAGCAGACCAAGTAGCTGATTACCTTAGTGCTATTAGTATGCCCACTCTTGTTGGGGAACGTGCTGAGTTGGAACAATCTCTCACTAAGGAGGAGCTCCTGGTGGCTCTCTAGTGTATGCCGGTGGGCAAAACTCCAGACTTAGATGGCTTCCCACTGAGTTTTACTGCCGCTTCTGGGCTGACCTTACGGAAAAACTCCTGGAGGTCTTCGAAGAGTCATTTTGCCAACACAGGCTCCCGGACTGTATGAGAGAGGCCTTGGTCCTGATTATGTTGTGGTTGAACAGGAAACCACAGGACCTGGATGCCTAAAAACGTTACTTAAAGATGATCAACGTTGATACAAAAATATCAGCTAAGACCTTGGCAAATAGACTCATCCTGGTGGTAGCCTCCTTGCGCCATCCGGACCAGTGTGGCTTCATCCCTGTTTGAATATGCAAATGAACCTGCTCAGACTCTACCACGTCATGTTACGCTGGACATTAAAAAAGCCTTCAACACATTAGACGGGGACTATATACATGTGGTGTGTGTGGGCATGGGATTCAACCAAAGTTCAGAGGTTGGGACAAATTACTTTATACTGATCCGGTGGCCAGAGTCAACAAGCATTGGCATAGCCAATAGGTCTCGCCTTTGGGCCCTTATAAGTGTTTACCCATGCAACAGTTGATGTTGTTGCACCAAGGATATTGTGCTGCATAACTAAATACTTATAAGGTCCCAAAGGCGAGACCTATTGGCTATGCCAATGCTTGTTAAACTTGGTAACACTCTCTGGGCATTGGTTGCATTACGTTCGTACCAATTAAACACCCAAATACAGCAATATTTGACCTGTCCAGGTTTGCAAAGGTCCTTCCACTGTGCAGCAACACGTGCCGTCGCATTTTTAGTAACCTTTGAACCGTTTGAGCTAGAAACTTTTTTTGGGGTTAAAATCTGCAGATTATGCGGCAAATGCGGCAACTCTATAATGATGTGAAAATCGCAGCAGCCACACAATCACATAATTCCAGTGGCCCTGGACAAGACATAGTGATGCAGTGTGATAAAACATATTGATGGAGTGTGAAAAGATATAGTGATGCGGAGTGATAGACATGCCCAGAGGTACTCTTTATTTATCACAGTTACTGACACAGTGTTATATTTAGGGGATGATGCAGAGAGACAGACATGTCTGCGGTGTGGCATGGATTTGTGTGGTGTGATGTGGAGTTGTGTAGTGGAAATATGTGGCATGGTGTGCTGTGCAATTATGTGGCTAGCAATTAAATGGGATTACATGTACTGGAATTATGTAGAGTGAGATTATGTGTTATGGAGTTTATTATGTGGAATGGTATTGGTGTTGCGGAGTGGCATGTTGTGGAGTTGAATTATGTGGTGTGCTGTTAAATTTTGTGGCATGATGTGGAAATCTGTGGTGTGAATTGGAGGTATATGGTGTGTTGTGGAATTGTGTTGTGTATTTGAAATTTGTTGTTTGGTGTAGAATTATGTGGTGTGTATTCGAAATGTGTGGAGTTGAATTGTGTGGCCTGAAACTGTGTGGCGTTGAGTTAAATTATGCTTATTGGAATTAAGAGTTATACTGTAGAGTGCATTTATGTGGATTTCTGGTATGTGGCATAGATTGCATTTATGTGGGATGTATTTATGTTGTGTTGAGTAGAGTGTAATTATGTGGAGTGTAAATATGGAGCACTGAGTGGTATTATGTGGAATGTAATTATGTTGCATGGTCTAGAATTGTGTGGCATTGAATTGTGTGGTGTTGTGTGGAATAAAGTGGGTGGTTTGGAGTGGAATTATGTGGCATGTTGTGAAGTTGAATTTATTTTGTGTGATGCCTATAGGTGTCACATTTGCAAGAAGAGCTATTGGTGTTGTACATGACAATGTATTTTACTGGTGTGTTATGGAGTGGAGTGGACATATGTGGTGTGGAGTGGAATTTTGTGGATTGGATTAGAATTGTTAGCTGTGGAATTGTGTGGTTTGAAAATGTGTAGTGTGGAGCGAATGCGTGTAGTGGAATTATGTGGCATGATTGTTCAGTGGAATTATGTGGATAGTGATTATATGGCATTGAGTGTACTGGAATTATGCAGAGTGTAATTGAGTGTCATGGAGTTAATTATATAGAATGGTATTGTGTGTTGTGGAGTGGTATGTAGTGGAGTTGAATAATATGGTGTGCTGTTAAATTTTGTGACATGATGTGGAATTCTGTGGTGTGGATTGGGTATGTGGTGTGTTGTGGAATTGTGTTGTGGAGTTGAATGATGTGGTTTGGTCTGAAATTATGTGGTGTGGAATGGAAACGTGTGGATTTGAATTGTGTGGGATGGAACTGTGTGGCGTTGAGTGCTAGTATGCTGATTGGAATTATGCTGCATGGTGCGCTACATTAGTGTGTAATTTTGTAGACTGTCAAATGCATTTGTTCACTGCTATGCACTAATCCGAGAAATACTTCACACAACTTAATTAAGAACGAACACATTACTTTATAAGTATCTAAATTTGATGAATTCATTGCAGAACATCTGCTAAAAGCAGAATACGCCACTAGCTCGTTAAAAGCCAAAAGACTGCACACACAGCAATATCACTGAAAAGTGTGCCATGTTTGAGTATCTGGCAATATTAAAGAAACATTATGGATCATTGGAAACATGGAAAAGCCCATAACAGTTAAAATGAAACACGTTTTGACTGCTGCTGGACCAGTGCCTCATAACAGCATGCAAAAACTGTACGTAAGTAATTTACTTTATGCAATCAATAAGCTTGTTATCAAATGCAGGAGATGGTTACCATTTTTAACAAAAAATGTACAGAACGCGTTTCCGCTGGGGATATTATTATAACTAATAAAGATGTACCTGCAAGCTGCTGTCTGCCCTCATCACTTCAAGCACTAAAATAGATCTGTAGATGGAGAGGTTTTCTAAAGTAATCAGCTGAGAACCAAGGAGCCCGATTGTTAAGGCTGCAAGGTAGCTGAACAGTGTAAACCGGAAGTGGTGACATATTGGTGAACTGTAAACACTTGACTGTGGGAGTGGACAGGACAGTTCATCGGAAATGTAAGTAGAAGAATTTTGAAGCACATTGGAAACCTGTAAAAGCAGGACCTGAAACATCTGGAGAGCTGTAAATCATCCAGGAGTGCTTCGGGGAGCTAGAAACGTGAATTGGGAGCGCTTGCGCAAGCAGTGGAGCTTGGAGTCACGCCTACGAACTTGCTGCAGCCCGAAGGATGTAGAGATGTGTCTGAGAGCGTGCGAGCTTTGGAAAGGAGATACAATAGTCTTGTCTTTGGACAGACATTGTTGACTGGATCGTTTCTTTCATGTGAAACAAACAAAAAAATAACAGAAACACAGGGACTCCCACCCAAACACACCGATCTATGCCCAGGAATATTTGAAATAAGGCCGTGGCGTAACATCTTAAAGCTGCTGACTGTAGAACAGGGGAACAGTGTTCGAGTCTTGCTTGCGTCCATGCCTAATAAAAAATAAATAAACACAGTCACATGATTACGAGCTAGAGTAGAAAGGGGAAGAGAGAGGGCCGATAGGCAAAGAGCGGGAGAAATGGGGCGAGAGATGGGCGGAGTGAGGCGCTTGGGAGAGCAAGCGAGAGGAAAGCCAGATGGCGCCTCATCGCGCGCTGTAAGGGTGCCACGAGGAAAGCCAGATGGCGGCTGTGCGCGTGCCCGCGCGTGTAACCGCAAGCTTGAGGCCAGCAAAAGCGTGTGGTCGGACTTTTAAAAGCCCACTTACTAAATGTTTCGGCCAGGGCAGCGCATGCGCTGGCTCAGGCGAGACCTAAAAATGGGAGTTGTGTTTCAGAGCAATGGGCCGTTGGAAGGGGCACGAGACAAGGCTGCCCACTCTCGCCTTTGTTATTCTCTCTAGCAATTGAACCCTTGGCCATTCAACTTTGAGAACATATGAGGGAGTGGGTTGTCACAGTAGGAACCACAACACATGTAGAATCGATGTACATGGACAATACTTTACTATACTTGTTTCACTCGAGAGAGCGATCCCAGTCCTACTCTGTGAGTTACAATTATTTGGGAGCCTCTCAGGCTTGCAACTTATTAAACATAAGCCGTTGCTGTTCCCACTGGCAGACTATATTAGGCTGCCCCCGGGGGAGTTGTTAGATGTCGGAGTGACATGGGAAATGGACAGATTTTGTGATCTGGGGATACAGATAGCACACTCGGCTGAGCTGCAATACACGTATAACATAGATGGGGTACTCGAGGGGTCAAATTCTGGAATAACCTTCTAGCCTCCGTAATGGAAAGGGTAGAACTGGTGAATATGGTCTTCCTCTATCGAAGTCTTTACACTTTCCAGAATTCTATTAACCAGTTTCCACAGTTGACCTTTAGGACACTGGATAAACTATTGATCTCTTTGGTATGGGCTGGTAGGAGGAGCAGAGTACATTGGCGTATATCAAACAGGACAAAATAGAGGACAGCCTAGTCCTCCCGGACTTGGAGTTATATTACATAGCAGCGCACTTCCAGCTTTCCCCCCATTGGTGTGCGGAGGGGGGAATTTGGGAAAAGACATTTCTGAGGGCTCCAACAGAGACAGAAAAGCTGCCCCGATATCTGATGCAGGGATCACACCAAGCCACCAAGCTCCTTTTAATAGTCAATAGGGTGGCAGCAGCGTGGGGCACAGCAGTTACGAGGTTGCTATGCAGAGCACAGTTCTCAAGATCTCTGTTGCTGGAGTAGGTTAAACCAGATCTCTAGAGAGGTGGCATGCGGACAGCTGTCTTACCTTAGGTGACTTATACCTGGTAGCTTCATTATAACATTCGCGGACACCCTAGAGACTTTTGGGGTTAGTCGAGGCAAGTTCTTACAATTTGCCAAACTGAGCAATACAACTAAGGAAATTTGGACGAGCTCCCGATCACACCTTGGGCGTCTGCTATGGTAGAAACAATGGCAGATGGAGGTGGTGGTCACCACTTAATATCTAGACTTTATAAAGCCTTGAAAAAGGATAGATATAAGACCTCAATGGGGTTTTGGTTGAAGTGGGAGGGGGATGTGGGGGGCCCCTTTAAGATAAAGAGCGGACGACTGCCTGCTTATTGGTCTACACGATAGCTAGTAATCCGAGGTTCAAATTAACACACTTTAATGTACTGCATCATACTTACCTGACCCTGATGAGGATACATAAAATATTTCCGTAAAGGTCCCTAATCTGTCCTAAATGTGGAACAGAGAGCGCTACTTTTACACATATGTTCTGGGTGCAAAATGGTGCGCAACTACTAGGAAGAGATTGTTACAACTATCAGGCAAGTGACGCATGTAAATTGAATCACCACTGTGAAACAATGTGTATCTAGGAGGCTGAAGATACTGTGCAATTGGGAAAAAAAATGCATAGATATTCAGTGGATCTGAGGCATGGTTGAGAGACATGATGGAGTGGATGTTGGCAGAGAAGAGGCACCTGAGAGTGGTTAGGAATGATGAAAAAGCACTGGAAGAGATTGGGTGGTGGGCGGGAATGATCCACCGGATTTCTGCTGCTACCAGATGAATGAGCTGCGTGGGGAAGGAGAAATCGGACGGGTCTGGTTAAGTGCCAAGACTCACTTGGGATAATCTGCATGTTGCAGTTCTGTGTGGTTGGGATGTGCTGGGAAAGACATAATGGACGTTGGGAAGGGGAAGAAAACAGTTACTCCTGATATGGGTCTGCTTTTGAGTACCTATTATCCACAGGTGTTAATATTGCCTGTCTCTAGCTTGGCAAGCTGCTGGAGATAATAGATATGTAATGTTTGCATACTCATTTCATGCCATGGATGTCACGTCATATTCCATAGCACTGTGAATTACTTTTTGTTTGTTTTCACCTTTAAATAAAGATTATAAAAAAATGACTCTTTTATTGAAAGGTAAAAAAAATAATCTGAAATGCAAAGAGTATATTTGTGCGTTTGTGGATTAATAAATGGACAATTTAAGTACTGATGTCCTTACAAAAGAGTAACGAACCCTGGTTGAGTTGAATTAAGAAGTGAATTTGAAATCCTTCTACTGTACTGCATTGTTTTGAAACTGGCTTCAAAGACATTTGCAATAGTTACATGCTAATGTGGTATCAGCAAGGGTTAACACATCTATTCAAATGAAGAAATGCTTTTCAAAATACAGAGTGCAAAGTTGAAACAATTTATTAACAGCATGATATGATCCAAACCCAGTGCTGCAAAGATTATGACAAGGCCCAGAGAACACACTTGCACAGTTACCTCAATAAACCGGGACCCTTCACAAATGTACAGGGATAATTGGCATGACCAAGGAAAGGATAGCCGTTAAAAGGTCCATGTGTAATTATTCTCAAGTGTCTAAAAAATCTATCATATATTTGGCACATGAGGGACACTGTGGCATTGTGGCCGCAAAAGATTACTATGAAAGAAAGTATAGTTTTATTTCTTGGATGAGCTTATATTGAAAAACTTGGCTGCTACCACATGTACCAGTGCAGCTCCTAAAACTCTTGTGATGCCGCACTACATCAAGGCATTGGAATGGAAGTTGCATTTGATTTCCTTGGACCACGTGTAGCAAGACAAAATGTCCTCTTTTTCATGAGTGAATACTCTAGGTTTCCTGAGGTGATGGCAGTCCCTAGCACTTCAGCATCCATGATTCCACCCCTCAACAAGATATTTTCTTTATCTAACATCCCATAGAAGGTCTTATCTGACAATGGTCCTCTGTTCAACGGAAAATAATTCATAGACTTTGCCTATCACATGATGTTTACTCCCAGGAAAATCATACCTCTGTAGCCCTGCCTATTGGCATTATGGACAAATAAAGGGTTGGGCTCTAATCAGTAAGGCTGAGCCAAATCTCAAAAAACAATAACCAAGTTGCCAATACTGATATTTTCTTCTGCCAACAACTCGTAGGTGCACAGACTTTGATCAATGTCACCCGACTCTATTTTTATCAGAAATACTTTTTTATTCATCATCATCATCATCATGTAACTTTATTCGGTCATTGTACAAAAAGCCATCAAAGTATGCAGAGATAAAACATAAATGTATTTACAATTAAAAAAGTATTAAACCATTACTATCTCAAGTACAAATGACAATCCCAGGTCATAGTTTAAAAATAACATAAATGCATAGATATGAATGACCTAATCATACATAAAAAAATGCAAGAGCTAGTGTGTTAAAAAATACAATACCATGATTATAAGACTTCAATCAGGGGTTTGTTAAAGCGCGACTACTCACCCGTAAGGGTCTCAAGGCGCATGGGGGGGGGGGGTGCAGGTTCCATCCATCAAGGAGGGGGTCTGTCGAAGAGCCAGGTTTTGAGGTTTCTTGCGAAGATGGGGAGCGATGGGGAGACTTAATATTTAAAATACATATACAACATAAAAAAGTTAAATGTGACAACACGGCAATAAAAAATGTTGCCGAATTATCCAGAAGGAGAATAAAAAACTACTAAGAGCAAAGACTATTGGCCCAGAAGTGTCTGTTTTGAAAATTCTAAGCGCAATCTGGTACTGCCTTGCACCCATGTTGAGACATATTGGTCTAATCCATCTCGAAACGCGTCGACCATTTCTTTCCAAACAAGTGTGGCTACAAATTTATGTTTGAGGTTTCTGCCTGGTCTATAAATTTAGTTAAATTTAGTATATCCTTTCAGTGCAGAAATCTGTTTTGTTAAAAATTCACACTGTTTGTTGATCAAATTGCGATATCTTACAAAAATATATGTAATCAAACCACTGTCTATTTCATGAATGTTGATTTGTTTTATGTTATCTGTTTTATGTTGTCTCAGTCTATGTCTGAATGTTGTCAAATGAATTTGTTATTTAGGTGTTTTGCCAATAGGTTTCTCATTTATTGACTGTTTGTATTGTACTAATGTTAAATCAATGTGTTTTTTGCGTGTGTTGTCCTAAAAAAGAGATCCACATTTTAATGAAGAAATAAATGTGTTCCTTCTTATGAAATTGAATAAAAAAGTATTTCTGATACAAATAGAGTCGGGTGACATTGATCAAAGTCTGTGCACCTACGAGTTGTTGGCAGAAGAAAATATCAGTATTGGCAACTTGGTTTAATGTTTTTTTTTTTTATTGGCATTATGGAGCATTTCATGGACAGTTTGAAAAAAACACAACTTGCCAAGCTCATGCAAAAGCCAATAGCTCAAATCCTCTATCTAACTCAGAAACCACAAGTAGGCACCTTATAGCAGCACTGCAAGTCTGCAGGTTAACTGTTACTTAGGGAAACATAAGTACTCGGATTTCCCACAGAATAGGGCTGTATGAACAAATAAATAAAAAAAGAAGAGAAAAATATATCCTATGTGGACTAAAGGAGGACAAGGTGATTTGGTACTGCCAAACTGGTAATGGTCACTGAAAGATAATTCCATGTATGCTACTGATCCATATTCACAGCTCAGTGGTCATTAATTGGAGGCAATGACTAAGGTTAACTATGAGCTCTTTGTTCCCCCAAATTCTGAGCAGTAAACTGTGCCGTGAACCCTTAGACAGTGAACGTACAGACATGGACAAACCTCCCAATGGTGATCTCAGATGATTTCACGTCAGACCCTTCAAGTTTATTGACACATCACTTTGCCTTTCATGCTCTGAATAACATACCTCTTACTGCTACCATAACACCAGATCCGGAAAGATTCATGATAGTAATGGACTTCTGTTAGGTTGTTTGGATTAGTTGGGAGATGTAGTGCCGTTGTTCAACCAGTGCACATTCTCCACTGCACAAGTTTGTCACACTTCCTGTGATTACATCCTTGGGTGTGATAGCACGGAAAGAGTCCTAAATTTACTCTCCAGTACCAGTTCAGCCTGTGACTAACAAGAATGGGCTCCAACTCCGCACCAGATCATATTCTTCCAGGCAACAAATCTTTGCCACTGTTTTAGAATGGAAGCTAAACCAAATCAGGTCAATCAATTTCATAATTAACAGTTTAAGTTCAGTCAATGATGAAAATTTTAAATTGGTTTTCAAATCTTGTATTCTCTTAAGGAGATTAGTAAATTCTTTTGGGTCTTTTTATTCAATCAGTAAGTCATATAGTAAGTCATATAAATCTGAAATATTCAAAGAAAAATATGGTTAGAATCATCAGTAGTAAAATTTAACAAGTGTGTTCCATAAAGGAATTAGTCTCTATTCTAACTAAATGGAATCAAAGCTAATATAACTCATACATTTTCTATGAAAAGATTGAGTTCAAAGGAGCATCAAATTCGAAATCAAATTAAGTAGTTGAACTCCCCATAAAAAGTAGTTCATGCAACTCAGCCGAGTCTCAATCCCCAAAAGCAGCAGCATACAGTTGCAGTAGCAATCTGAACAAAATAAACCCAATCAGAAAGGTATGGGGAAACAGATGCAGCAGTAGCAACGCCCGTCAGGATAAGAAAATAAAGGTAGTGTCACCTCCAAAATGGCAGGCAACAGTAGTAGCCATCAGCAGTAGCCCACAGCAAAATAACAGATTGAAGATCCTAGAAAGGAGAGCTCTGTGTGAATGTCTCTAAAACTAACTAAAAATATGCACTAATATAAAAAACAACGAAACATGCCAACAACGTTTCGGTCTAGATTACTCCAGTACAATGAGAAGACAACTTTTGATGGTGTACAGCTTTGTTCTTCCTTTCGCATTAAAAACACATGAAGTTCACAGTCAGCTATCACATATGTACCAGACATCACTAAGCATTTATGTATCTGGAAACATCTAACCTTGGTTCCCAGGGAAGTTTATTGCAGAGTCTATTCTATCATTTAGTCGATGTTTCACTGAGGAACAATGAACCACACTAAAGATAGAAACATTTGCTTACAGATTTCTAGTTAGGAAATGCTTTTCGTATTTTGTATAAGTGCAAGTTATTGTTAAAATGTGTGATTTGCTATTCAGTAGTATGTGAACATGAGATAGATATGAAGTTAAAGCTTGGTACATAAAGAGTAAGTAGTCTGAAGAAAGGAATACATTTTATAAACCCTGAACATTCTGCAACTATGACAAACTCTAAGCAAGTCACATTAAGGTCAAGCTATCAAATACATTTGTGCATGGTTCAGCAATTTCTAAAGCTTTGATTTGTCAAAGGGAAATCTAACAGAGGCATACCACTGAAAATGACTTCCTCGTGTGCTTTGCACAATTTGACTACGCGTCATTCTATTGTGTTTTCACGTTAATACTTAAGGTAATTTACCAGCTTTGTTAATTAATTTTTAATTCAGATTTTCTAACTCTCTTAATTCCCCCATCTGATAGTTAACTAATTTCATTTCACATGTGAGTTCGTTCAGAGGACACTCTCATCATCCGTTGAGTCTCGCCTTTTTCTTTTCTGACCCCAATATTTTAATGATTCCACAAAATTATCATTCATGAGACGATTTAATCCCAAATCTTTTTCAATTCTCGTATTCAACTATTTTTCCCTTCTTTTGTGTAAAATATATCTACAGCTCAAGAATGAACCATGAAGAAATAGTAGACAAAGCCCTATAATTATTGCTGTCATAAAAACAGCCTTTAAGATACCACCTCCTGCTGTTGTAAACCGATTTCCAATTGTTCGAACTCCCTTACCAACATTTTCAAAGACACTAGGGGGCCGATTCCGATCTCGGCCGGTAGGGCTCCGAATCGGATTCGGCTTAACCGGATCCGATTCGGAGCCCTATTTCCCGACCGATTCGTACGTGCGTCCGGGCGAGCGAGTACGATGCGTGCGCTCGCGAAATTGCCGACCGACTCGTTCGCAGAACCCGAACGCTCCGACCGACTCGCACGGACTCGACTCGCACCGCGCAATGGAGACGTTCCCCGGCCGGGTAAGTACGATGCGCGCCTCGAGCAGTCCGACCGACTCGCGCAGTCCGGCTCCAAAGAGCAGTCGGAGCCGCACTTTGGGGGTCTGTGTCGGACCCCCTGTACGCGTAGCCGCACGAGTCGCACACCTGTGCGTGTACGGCGCGAGTCGCTTCGCCACGTACCCGCTGTAGGGGGCGCCCTTGTTCGCCTCACACCCATTGAGTCAATGGGAGCCCGCGTACGCGTTGTACGACCGGCTCCCATTGACTTCAATGGGAGTCCGACCGAATCGAGTCCGATAGCATACGTGCGCATCGTACTCGTTCGGTCGGGCTACTAGGGTCCGATTCGGTCGGAAATCTCTCCGGGTCCGGCTCGGTCGGTGAGATTTCCGGCCCGAATCGGAATCGGCCCCTAAGTGTCTTCAACTCTTCTAACTCAGGTCTCCAATCTGAAATGTTCTTTGCAAAACCTTCACTCTCCTTACTCTCATCAGGTATGTAGGAGCAGCAATGGGTTAATTTAAGCATTTTGTAAATTCCACCTTTCTCTGTGAGTAAAATGTCAAAAGCTAGACGATCCTGAAAAACCATTGAATGTATAGCAATTAACTCAGTGTTCCCTACTGGCAAAGCTCCAGAAGTGCTGGTTGCCATCTTGTTGACAACAGTTGACACTTTTATAATCTTTTCGCCATTTAAAATGATGCCTACAGGTGGAATGATTTCACCAAATATAGCTCCCACTAATTCAGCTCCAGTTTCTGTGCTACGTTTGTGTCTGTCTTCTGGTGTAATTGTTAATGCATCTAAGCTTCGTACATTTTAGGAATTAATTCACCTTAATAACAATTAACCTCCTACTCAGCAGGTAGCAAGAAATAAGCATTCTGTCCACAAATAAAATAGAATCAGGGAATTGCAGATTCTTCTCCTTGTAGAATTTGTCATGCTCCTCCTGTTAATTCAAATGTATATTCACAGCTACTAATCCCTACATGTCTGTTTTTTGTTTGTTTTATAAACACAAATGTTCCCTTTGTGTTAACTAGCTAACCTTAATTTAAGGTAAACCATTTTCTTTCTAAATTCTTCTTCTTTCTTCCAAACATTTTTCAAAACATCACTATCTTTATCTTTAATATGTGTTATGTTTATATATCTTTCTTCTAAAGCCATTATGTAAATCTTCTCTAGGTCTCATTAAGCAGGTTAAATTGTTTTTGTAACCCCTAACACTGTCTATAGGTCTGTAGGGAAAGAAGTAATGCTAAGCTGTGTCCATCTCTTTTGCTTGCGGGTTTAAGTTCATGCTTTCTATTAAAGGTAATCTTGAATGTATTAAATCATGATGTGAATAGAAATATTAAAAATGTTCTTGCCTATACACAAGTGAGAGCAAAATACTACAGGATATAGCAAATTATAATGGCATGTGATAATAAGTGACCTCTTCTGATACAGATGTCACTTAAAATGAGCGCATACATAGCAATTCATGGCATCCATAGCATGAGTGTATTCTTGTACGAATCTAGAGTAAACGTTAATGGAGAAATCATCTTTCTTGCAGCTAACAAAGGAAGCTCTTAATTGGTCTTCATCATTAATGTATGCATGTGATTTAGTTGTATTATTTAATCTATGTTCTACTTCTGGGGTTAAATAAAATCATACCAATACTAAAGTAAGAATTATTACTGTTATTACGAATATTGAACACATAATATATTTACACCTATTTCTAATGCAACACATTTCTCTGAAACCAGGTTAGGTTTTAGTGAGGTTCAGCAGTTCAGTAGGTCAGCACATAATTCAGTAAGTGGCTTTTCAAGACACTTTGGCCCTAATTATGATGTCCGCTTGACACCATTTCAGTGTGGGAACCGACCGACCGTAGGTCGGCGGTTCCAAACACCCTATAATGATGCGACCACACATGGAACGGTCGCAAACTCCAATTTCTCTATGGGAGCTTTCCCGCCTGCAGCACAAGCTCCCATAGAGAAATGGGCGTTTGTGAAAATCCCTGTCGGAGGCTTTCCGACCGCATCCTAATGAGGCCCTTTGTATTTAGTGGTTCATATTTCTAACTAGGCAATCTGTAACCCTACTTTGTGTTCTTCTATATTGTTATCCAGCCTGTTCTACAGCATACTATGGCCTAGGTTGATCTTCTGTAAAATAAGAAATTAAAATAATAAAGGCCTAACAGAACAGTTATTTTTCATCAATCATTTATTGTTTCTCTCTTTCAGCTTTCAATAGTTCTCAGTTATCAGTCTCTACTTTCCCCAATTTTCATTCAAAGCTATTTATCATCGGGGTTCATACAGTTCAGATCTCACATCACACAGATCATCTAGGTGATGATCAGTACTTTGTCCACATAGTATGTCCATTCAGGTGCTGAATACCTTCAACAAGGTACTCTTGCTCTCTTTGATCTTCTGAGAGATTGTTTGTTTTGCTCTATACCACTTTCATCACTTTCATCACCTCATTCAGTTTCTTCAGGTATAGTGGCTGGTATTAGATGTACTCTTTCTCAGTCTTCCTTGTTCATAGCATTGTGGCCATTCAGCTCTGCGGGTGACTCTCCTTTTCCCAGTGCCTGTTCCTTCACCCGGATCTTCTGGCTGTTCTGATAAGCTATCAGTAATGTTTTTGTTTTGTAATCAGTCTCTGCTTCTATTTTGTTAGAGACTTCGAATGCACTCTGTGTAACATCAGGCACTTTTTTTTTTTTTTTCGATTTGCAAATCTTCACCCCTTTCTTCTTCTTGCTGCCATTGTGGTGGCGGTGCCACTGGTCTGGGTGGTCTCTCAGGTGGTGGTGCAGCCACCAATGCTCTTCGTTCAGGATCAAATACCACAATTGCCTCTTATGGGTTTCTCACTTTCTTGGTGTGAGAAGCATGAATCCAGTTCTAAACTCCAGCGCACTTAACAGCAGTAATGGTCACAAGAATTATTTGGAAGGGACCTTTCCATCTCGATTCCAAACAAGTCTTCTGAACGTGCTTCTTGATCATGATGCAATCACCAGGATTGAGGTTGAGTCTCTGTTCTTGGTGTGGATCTTTACAGCAGCTGTAACCTAGCAAGAGACAGAACGGACCACATCAGCTAATCCTTTGCAGTAATCAAGTATCATATCATCTGTGATGTTCAAAAGTGCATTTGCAGGTACAGCAGGCAGTCTCATTTCCTTTCCCATCAGGATTTCATACGGCGATAAGCCAGTCTTTCTATCTGGGATACTTTGAATACTCAACAATTCCAAAGGCAATGCATCTGGCCATTTCAGTGATGTTGAAGCACAAACGTTTGCTAATCTTGACTTAAGGGTCCCGTTGACCTGCTCAACTATTCCAGAAGCTTCAGGTCTGTAACTGCAATGTAATCTTTGCTTGATCTGCTGTACAAATCATCTTCAGGATCTCATTGTTGAAATGGGTCCCCCTATCTTATTCCACAGAAACTGGCATTCCATACTATGTGGGATCAAATTCTCGCAGTAACAGTTTTGCTACAGTGAGACTGTTATTTCTTCTGGTTGGGTTTGCTTACACCCATCTCAAGAAGACACAACATTTGACCAGGATATATCTCAGCCCCTTATAAGCAGGCATCTTGATGAAATCCATCTGCATTCTGTTGAAAGGACCACCTGATCTCCCTATGTGACTCAGTGTGGAATGTGTTTTCTTTCCTGCATTGATTTGTTGGCATATTACACATCTATGACAAACTTCTTCTGCTAGCATTCTAAAATTAGGATTAAACCAATTGAGGAAAAAAATCAGACCATGGCGTCCCTGCCTACATCTGCGTATCAATGATAGTACTGTGTCATTGGGAACAACAAATTGTCTGGCAACACGGGTCTCCCATCAGCTGGCATCCAAATGTCATTAGAAGTTTTCTCACAACCTGCCTTTAATCCAAATGTTCTGCTCTGCTGCTGAAACATTTTCCTGTACCCTTTTTAATTCGTCCCAAGAATCAGTCATTTTAAACAACATGGTGAATGAAGTTTCCTCCTCCGAGTCACATGTGCAATTCCCATTAAATTTGCAGGCCAACAAAGCACAATACCGTGCTACTGATTCAGCATATCTATTTCCCATGGCAATATTGCCATTGGCACTTTGATGAGCTGCGCACTTTACTGCAATTTCTTCTGGTAACTGTAAAGCTTCCAACACATTTTTAACGTGCATTCCATTTCTGATTGGCGTACCTGAGGAGTACCGGAGTACTTTGCGACCATAACTGCCCAAAATCATGGGCAACACCAAAGCCATACTGACTATCTGTAAATATGGTCACTCTCATGTGAGCAGTTAAACTGCATGGTCTGGTAAGGGCAATCAATTCTGCAACTTATGCTGAGGTAAGTCTTTGAAGTCGGGAAGCTTCCACAACATCATTTATAGTGCACACGGCATATGCTCCTCTCAATGTGCCCTCATTACTTGTTAGGCATGAGACATCTACAAAAAGGACATGGTCGGGCTCAATCAGGGGTTCATCCTTAATATCAGGTCTTGGCTTGGTGCATAAATCCATGACATCTAGGCAGTCATGTTCAATTTCTTCACATACAACCTCATTTATTGGCAAAAGTGTTGATGGGTTAAGTATTTGACATCTTTTCAAAACAACATTATCCGAAAACAATATAGTTTGTTCATATTTTGTCAGACGATTATGTGTCATATATTTATTAGAAGCTCCACCAAGTATGGGACCATAACAGTTAAAGGATATCCCATCACTATGTTCTCACTCTTTCCAGACTAGTGCCTACTGCGGCAATCGCTTTAAGGCAACCGGGAAGACCTGCAGCTATAAGGTCAAGGGTGGTAGAAAAACACGCCGCTGGTTTTCTTGCGTCTCCGTGCATTGAGTCAGCACTGAGAGAGCACAGCCCTCTCTCTCTCACTGCAAAATAAAGTAAACTCATTTGTAAAAACTGCCATTCCTAGTGCCGGGGCGCGACACACAATTTTTCTTTCAGCTCTAGGAAGCCTTTCAATCAGTCATTGTCCCATGGAATGGGATCGGACACATCTCTGTGAGTCTTTCATGAGTTCCCTTTAGGGCCCACTTAGTTCTCCCTTATTTTAGCCTAACTGCAAGTTGTAGGCTGCTTTGCTTTGCCCACGGTGCACTCAGAACGTTTATTTTTGTGCCACGATATTATTTTAGCAAAACACTGCACATGTTTTTGTTATTGGTTCTTCTCTCTGGGACTATGTCTGAACATCTCGTACAAGGTCAAACAATACTGTGCCCTGTCTTCTGTGCTCAGTTAGCAAAGTAGCTTGGCATTTTGACACAACATGCATTCACATCTACTGTTTTCAAAAAGACACCTTGTATCATATACACAGAGATATGCCAATTGAAAACAGAGATGGGAATTCTTGCAGAGGTGAGGTCCTGAGACGAACCTTGCACAACCTGAGATGCAGATGGCCTAACAATAATACAGGCATGGAGTTCGGTTCTAATCCCAGAGATCTATGATATATCACTGTACCCCCATAGTGAGGATAGGCTGAGGCAGATATATCTTTAAACATGGTAGGGCTTCTCATCGCATACAGTTTACTTGTGATGTTACTCATTTGGCTGGCATGCATATATTTTATAGTTGCAGCGCAGTTTTATAATAGAGCACAATAGTTTAGATAAGTATTGTAAACTGTTTTCGTGTCTTTGTTTTGTTTATTATGGACATGCATGAGTGAGAAAATGAAAGGTGATGATCTGTTTCCACGGTTCCCTGAAGGGACTAGCGCGTTGTGATCTGGGGTGCTCACTTACCTGTCACTCCGGGAAGGTTAGGAAGGCAGGTAAGGCACTATAAGAGAGTCAGGACAGGGGTTCATAGGTACTGATGTGGTATGGTGACTTAGGCCCTACATACTGACGTTCTGTGATCCCAGGCATAGTTCTGTTTACACAGAATCCCTGCAACATGGCACTGCCAATGCTTGGTCTGGTACTCATTGCACAGATCTCCTGAGTAGTGCTTGTGTGTGTCCATAATAGCCCTTACACATACCACTGGAGACGTCCGTGATGTTGGGGATTAATCCTCCACAGTGTTTAGGAAGTACCAAATTCTGTGGTTTTTCAAGCTTGAAAGTTTAAAAGGATAACCCATTTTTGTTTTGCACTTTCTTTCCATTTCTTGTTCATTAATGGCTTCACCCGCTGTTGTCATTCCTGTTAATTGCAGACCTGATGTCCTGGACATGTAACACATCATGGACTTACTAATGCAGGTGGTCCTTTTATCTTTGTGGTAGAGGCAGGTGATGCTTATCGTTTTGAAGTATTTTATTCTTGGGTCGATTTTCCAGCTCTCAATGCTAATTGTAGGGCCCTAAGTGTAGATGTGTACAGGAAGTGTAGGTTAGGAATTATGAGGGTGAGTGGCTAAAAAAGATCAGGTAGAACTCGAGACTAAAGACTTTTTATTCTGTGAGTCTACCCGTCTGGTTAATAGCATGGGTGCCACTGGCGGAGGAAATGATCCCTGGTGGCTAGTTTAATGTGAGGTCGACATGTTTCTTGTCTTATCTTGTCAATAAATGATCTATGGCAATGTGGGAGTGCGGGCCGGATAAACAGACGCGGAGGCTGTATATAGTGGGCCAGAGGGCGTCTTTTATTTAAAGGGTCGGTGTTGGGGTATATGATTGTCTCTGTGGGACTGGCGGCCTTTTTAAGGGTTCTCCTTCTCCTCTCCGCGTGCCCTTCTCCTTCAACGATGGGATCCTCCGGTATCTTTCCTTCCTCTGTTCCCGGGACTCTCCCACGGAGGTACATAGGAGGGAAGGACAAAAAGGGAGCCGTCAGTCACCTCTATGGAACTCTTCCGTACTTTGTACGGCGTCCGTCACCACACCCAGTGGGTCTCTTTACACGTGCTCACTCAAGGAATGGGATATCAGTGAGGGAATTGAAGGAGGGCTTTCTTTAAGTGAGGGATGGTGGAGGAAAGGGAAAAAAGGGGTGGTTGGTTGAGTCGGATTAAGGTTTGTATCCTCTCCAGGAGGGATTCATCACACCCAGATCGGTTATCTTAGTGCTATTGTGAGGGGGCAGGTGCTCTTTATGGTACAACAGTGACTTCACTCGTGACCCTTCCCAATCGTGGTATCTCCCACCTCCCGCCTCCCGCTTCCTCTCACTCTCCGTTACTCACCGACTCCGCCGCAACTCTCCAGAGTCGCGGCCGCTCTCCAGCCTCCTCCTGTGGGGTCCACCACTCCTCGTACCACGTCTCGTCTTCTCCGCCGAGTTCCGCGTCTTCCTCCTTCTCTCTCCGCACTTCCTGTTCCTCGTCTCCGTCGCTCCGTGTCTCCTTCCTCTCTCCGGCTTTGTCGCGCTCTTCCTGGTTTCCCCGAGGCTCTTTTACTTCCGTGAGAGAAGTACTTCCGGGGTTGATCCCTCCTCCTCTGGCCACGTCATCCGGAATGGGCGACTCCTGTGTGGACAGAGCACAGGGTGGAGGCGGGGTCATCTTGACGGACCTCGTAACAGGGCTCGCATTCCATGACGGGACCTCCGCGGGTAAGCTAATTCTGTCTTTATAGGGTGTTCTTCCTGGCGATAAAGGGGTTCCGCCTCGTGCTCCCTCACACCCCTTTCCCTTGCTGTCCTTCTAGTAGGGATGGTTTCTTGAGGGTAACGGGAGAAAAAGTCCACGTTCCCCTGTTCAGTCCCTTTGCGATGTAAGGTTTGGAATCTGAAGGGTTGTAGGGACAAGAACCAGCGTAACACCCTTTCATTGTTCCCTCTATTGCGAGCCATCCACTCTAGGGGAGCGTGGTCTGTAAAAAGGGTGAATTCTCGTCCCTCCAGGTAGTACCTCAGGGAGTCAATGGCCCATTTGATGGCTAGTGCTTCCTTCTCGATGACAGCATAGTTCTTTTCCCGGGGATACAGTTTCCTACTCAGATAGAGAACAGGCCTCTCTTCCCCTTGCTTATTTCTTTGAGACAACACTGCCCCCAGACCCTGTTCCGAGGCATCCGTCTGTAGGATGAAGGGCAAGGCGTAATCGGGGCTCGCTAACACGGTGTCGGATGTCAGGGCTTCCTTCAATGTTTCGAATGCTTGTGTCACTACAGGGGTAGGGTCCCTCAAGCGGGCTCCGGTGTTCACTGTCTTATGCAGGAGGTCTGTGAGGGGGGCTGCTATCTGAGAAAACTGGGGAATAAACCTACGGTAATAACCTAACAACCCTAAAAAGGCACTGAGGTCTCTTGCAGATCTTGGAAAAGGTATCTGGGATATCGCCAATAGTTTGGTTTTCTGGGGTCGTATAACCCCTTCTCCCAATAGGTAACCCAAATACCTCACGGTTTGGGCGGCCAAATGACTTTTGGCAGGATTGATTCTCAGACCGTGTTCCCCCAGGGCTTTTACAACATTATACAAGTGAGCAAGGTGTTGGTCCCATGTTTCGCTATAAATGACGATGTCGTCAATATACGCTCCTGCATACGAATCATGGGGCCGTAGGATGATATTCATGGCTCGCTGAAAAGTAGCAGGCGCCCCGTGCAACCCAAAGGGCAACACGGTGAATTGGAAGAGGCCATCTGGAGTAGAAAACGCCGTTTTTTCTCGGTCTTCACTTTTCAAGGGGATCTGCCAATACCCTTTGCATAAATCGAGGGTACTGATATATTTGGCTCTACCTATGCGTTCGATCATCTCATCCACCCTCGGGAGGGGATAGGTGTCGAACTCGGATATTTTATTCACCTCCTGGAAGTCGATGCAGAAACGCACCGAGCTGTCCGGCTTCGGGACAAGGACGATGGGTGAGTTCCACTCACTCAGGGAGGGTTCTATGATACCCATTTGTAGCATCTGCTGTACTTCTTCTCTGATGGTGTTTCTACGAGCCTCTGGTATCCTATAAGGGCGAAGCCGTACTCTCTTCCCTGGAAGCGTTTTAATCGTATGTTCTATTAAGTTAGTCCTCCCTGGTATAATCGAAAATATGTTTTGCAGGGGCAGTAGTGTGACGTTTAATTCGGTTCTGAGAAAGGGATCCAATTCGTCATCAACACATTGATCATACAGAGGACCGTGTTCTACCCTTCCTGTTAAGGCTGGAAGGGGTCCTTCCCACTTCTTCAGAAGATTGATATGATATATCTGGGAAGTGCCCCGGTTTTTGTCGAGTTCTAATCGATATGTGACAGGAGTCACCTGTTCTATGATAATGTAAGGACCTTGCCATTGACCTATCAATTTGTGATCAGAGGAGGCCATCATGAGCAAAACCGCATCCCCCACAGCAAAGGATCTCTCCTTCGTTTTTTTGTTGTACTGGGCTTGTTGGGCTTCCTGAGCTCTTTCCATATTATGTCGCACTATCGTTCGTACCTGTTCTAGATGGGTTTTTAGATGAGCCACGTACTCTACCAGGGGTTTGGTATTGTCGGGCTCAGCCTCCCAGTGTTCGCGGACCATGTCCAATAGGGACCGGGGTTGATGGCCATATAATAACTCAAAAGGCGAGTATCTGGTGCTTTTTTGGACCTTGCATCGGATGGCATATAGGGCTAGGGGTAACATGTCTTCCCATCGTTTCGCTTCCAGTGAGAGGAGTTTTTTAAGGTGGCTTTAAGGGTAGCATTATATTGTTCGACCAAGCCATCCGTTTGGGGGTGATATGCTGTTGTCCGTATCTGTTTAATGCCCAATAGGGTACACACTTGCTTCATTAATTTTGATACGAACGGGGTCCCCTGATCAGTCAATATTTCTTTTGGAAAACCTACCCGCGTAAAGACAGTCACCATAGCCTTGGCGATGTTAGGGGCGTTGGGCTGTCGTAACGCGATGGCCTCCGGAAAGCGGGTGGCGTAGTCCACTAAGACCAGTACATATCGGCATCCGCTCCGTGAGGGTAATAATGGTCCGATAATGTCCATTCCCACCCTGCTAAATGGTTCGTCTATAATAGGCAGTGGTCGTAACGGAGCTTTAGGGGGTTTATATCGGCTATTTCTCTGACATATGGGGCATTCGCTGCAATACGCCTTCACCTGCCTATATATGCCGGGCCAATAAAATTTCTCTAAGATCAATCGTTCGGTCTTCTCCTCCCCGAAATGCCCCCCCAATAGATGACTGTGTGCCATATACATGACTTTATCCCGGAACGGGGCAGGGACCAGCAGTTGAGGGGGGATAGTGGGACTGGCTTTTCTGTACAATAGCCCGTTGTTAACAAAAAAATAGGGACATACATGTAAAGGGTCTTCACCGTCCAGGGTTCTGTTCCACGCCTCTTGTAAAACAGGGTCCTCTCTTTGTGCCGCGTGGAAATTACGATCATTCTCCCAGGGGCTCTCGTTTATCCGTGTGGGGAAGGCAGCAACGGGTCTTCCTTTTTCCTTCCGTTTTTGATTTTTCGTTTTACGGGTCTTGGAAGGTGGCCATTCTGGATGGTCATCTTGTGCGAACGGGGCTATGGCCCACCAGTCCTTCTCATCTGACTTGGTTTCCTTTAGCAAATTGGAAAGGTGGGAGTAGTCGTTTCCAAGTATTACCTGTTCCGGCAACCGGGGGATAAGACCCACCTTTAAATCCGATCCAGGGTCAGCATTATGCTGAATATGTACATGGGTGGTGGGGTATTGTTTGGTGTCCCCGTGGACACATTGGATGTTCACAGTCCCATCAACTACTCCCAGCTCGCCTTCAAGATCCTGAGGCCTCACCACACTCTGTCAGCATCCTGTATCGGCTAGAGCGGTCATAGCCTTTCCGTTTACTGTTATGTCACAGCGATATGGGGTTGAGTTGATAGGGTGTGACAAATAACAGTAATTCCTTGCCAGACCCACTTCCATGGGTTCCTCCCTCTGAGGGCAAAACCGTGCTAAATGACCCATACCCCCACAATTAAAACATTGTGGCCCAGGAGTAGTCGGTCTGAACGCCAAGGGTCCTGGGGTTCGAAACACTGGGGGACCTGGGACAATAGTAACAGGATCAGGTTTTCGCAGGATCGATGGATGGGGAGGGCGATGAGCTCCACTTATACCCATTCTCCAGGGGGCCTCCTCTCGTCCCTTCTGTGTCTCTTGTGCTCTGTTGTAGGCATTAGCTATCTCCACAGCTGTCTCGAGGGTGAGATGCGCGTGTTGCCTAACCCATCTCTGTATCGGTGGATGGAGAGAAGACAGATATTGTTCCAAATATACTTTGGCCATAATTTCCTCTTTGGTAGCAGTCACTGGTTTCAGCCACCGGTCCGCCATATCTTTTACTCGAAAGTACAGGGCTCTGGGGGTTTCTTGGGGACCCTCCTTGATCTGCCTGAACTTCAGTCTATATGTTTCATCGTCTATCCCCAGTCTCTCCATGATACACCTTTTGATATCGGCATATGGGGTGACACCCAATATGTTGGCCGCTTGATACGATGCTTGCAATTCACCGGACAGAAGGGGTCCTAGGTACTGGCCCCATTTATCGGCCGGCCAGGCTGCTGCCAAAGCCATCCTTTCAAAGTTATTAAAGAAGTATTCGGGGTCTTCTCCGCTCACATACTTCTGGAGGATGACTGAGGGTAAGGCGTTCGGGGCTCTCTGTTGACCGATGGCATCGGCGATCTTCCCCATCGCCGTATCATGGGACTGTCCTTGGTCCGTAAGGACCTGTTGCAGTCGTCCTCGATCGTCTTCAACAATCGTAAGGAATCGCTCCATCACTTTTCCGAGTGTCTCCTGGCTTTCTGCCATTTTCGCGATCACCGCCTCCATGTCTCCGGCAAATCCCACTTCTGACACCACTTGTGGGAGTGCGGGCCGGATAAACAGACGCGGAGGCTGTATATAGTGGGCCAGAGGGCGTCTTTTATTTAAAGGGTCGGTGTTGGGGTATATGATTGTCTCTGTGGGACTGGCGGCCTTTTTAAGGGTTCTCCTTCTCCTCTCCGCGTGCCCTTCTCCTTCAACGATGGGATCCTCCGGTATCTTTCCTTCCTCTGTTCCCGGGACTCTCCCACGGAGGTACATAGGAGGGAAGGACAAAAAGGGAGCCGTCAGTCACCTCTATGGAACTCTTCCGTACTTTGTACGGCGTCCGTCACCACACCCAGTGGGTCTCTTTACACGTGCTCACTCAAGGAATGGGATATCAGTGAGGGAATTGAAGGAGGGCTTTCTTTAAGTGAGGGATGGTGGAGGAAAGGGAAAAAAGGGGTGGTTGGTTGAGTCGGATTAAGGTTTGTATCCTCTCCAGGAGGGATTCATCACACCCAGATCGGTTATCTTAGTGCTATTGTGAGGGGGCAGGTGCTCTTTATGGTACAACAGTGACTTCACTCGTGACCCTTCCCAATCGTGGTATCTCCCACCTCCCGCCTCCCGCTTCCTCTCACTCTCCGTTACTCACCGACTCCGCCGCAACTCTCCAGAGTCGCGGCCGCTCTCCAGCCTCCTCCTGTGGGGTCCACCACTCCTCGTACCACGTCTCGTCTTCTCCGCCGAGTTCCGCGTCTTCCTCCTTCTCTCTCCGCACTTCCTGTTCCTCGTCTCCGTCGCTCCGTGTCTCCTTCCTCTCTCCGGCTTTGTCGCGCTCTTCCTGGTTTCCCCGAGGCTCTTTTACTTCCGTGAGAGAAGTACTTCCGGGGTTGATCCCTCCTCCTCTGGCCACGTCATCCGGAATGGGCGACTCCTGTGTGGACAGAGCACAGGGTGGAGGCGGGGTCATCTTGACGGACCTCGTAACAAGGCTCGCATTCCATGACGGGACCTCCGCGGGTAAGCTAATTCTGTCTTTATAGGGTGTTCTTCCTGGCGATAAAGGGGTTCCGCCTCGTGCTCCCTCACAGGCAATTCTTCAGGACCAAAAGTGAAAACTAATTAATAAATGCATCTACACAGTACCAGGACACAGAAGTGTAGTTAACGTGGTCCAAGCAACAAGGTAATTCTAAATAAATATTTCTGTTACTGTAAAACCCTGGTTAGGTTTTCCAGTTTAGCGCCTAATGAGAATGACCTGTTAGAACAAGGGAAGACAAATAAACAACATTGGCATATAAACAATACTAATTGAATAGCTTTGATAAATCTGTTAAGATAAGTAGGGCATGCACATTTGGCATGCTGGTCACCGTGGAAATCAATTAAAATGGTGAGTAGGTAAACAGTAGTGAAATGGTACACCAACCAAATAAAAGTAAACAGTTGGAATTTAAAATAGAGTTTGCCAACATTCAGATGAGACCATCGATAGCATCACTTACCTGATTTGGGTTGTGTATGCTTTTCCTCAATTATGTCTGGAGTTGCATGCTGAACTGCAGCGCGATAAGGCAGAGAAAGAATAGAGTACAACGGGGGCCCTCCAGTTCTGGAGGACCTGGTAGAGGGCGTCCTCATCTTTCACTGGATTAGTTAGAAAAGGAAGTATTACTTACATCATCCAAGCGAAAATCACGCAGCGACCTACCCCATCTCGCATACCTCGGTAGTGAGAGCCGCGGGCGGTCAGCCCCTCTCGTTCTTGAAGGGTAGCTAATCACACTCCGGTGTGTCATATGTGGTCGCAGTTGCCTGGATACAGACATCACTGTCGGGTGCAGAATTCAGCACCATCTTGGAGTGGAGGGGTATAGTATTTATCAAATGCGATTGTAGAGAAAATATGGCGCTCATGGGCTATTCACCACAGTGATATTGAGGGCAAGGCTAGGCCATGTAGAGTTTAAACTGGTGGCTAGTCATATTTTGATTTGTCGCACAAGGGATTGATTGCCTAGAGACGGGCATCACTATTAGGTGCAGAATAGCGTACCATCTTGGAACGGAGTGCTAGGGTACTAAACAGGCCGGGTTCAGGAGAAAAGGAGCTATCTTACCCAGTGATGTGCAGAGTTCATGTGGGAGATAATAGGGACTGTTATCTCTTTTAACAGAAGGAGCACATACAGTGGTCCCTACACTCAAATGGATCCAATGTGGGTTAATAAGAGAAGCTACATTATGAATAAAAATAATGTAAGACCCTAGCTTATTAATCCAGTAATGCAGAGATAAGGTTCACTGTATGTCATAGAGACAAGGTGTATGACACAGGTTGGGATCAATACCCTCATGTTAGGTTCTGGGTGGGTGTAAAACTGGGTATAGGTCAGTGTTGTGTAGCCATGGCCTAAAAGGGATGAAAGCTCCTTAGGGGCCGACAGCAGCAGTGTCCATTGTCGGTATAGAAACACAACTAGCTGTTGCATCCATGTGTAAAAATCCCCCAGGGGATGTCATCGTTTACCCATGTATATGGGTAGATAAGTGGAAAATCCAGTTCTGTTCCAATTTAAAGAGGGCGCCTTTGGTCAAATTGGGAAGTGATTCAATTATAGTCCAGCGTAAATCATCTGCAGAGTGTTTGAGGTTGACAAAATGGGTGCTCATCTTGGTGCTAGTTCTCTGGCATCTCACATTGTTGTGATGTTCTGTGATGCAGGTTTTTACTGGGTGAGCTGTCATACCTATATATTGTTTTTCAGATGGGCACTTCACTGTGTAGATGCAATTCTTTGTGTTGCAATTGGTACATGGGACTGTTGTCTCCAAGTGATGGCTCCTGAGAATTCAGTTTCCTTAGTGGCAGTGGTAAGATTGCATACTGCACCTGAGCCACAAGGAAGTGACCTTTCACAGGAGGCAAAGTCCATACCGTGCTTTGGTTATTGGCAACAGCTCTCTGGAGTCTTGTATAGACCAACATGTCTTTGATGTTTGAGGTTCTTTTGAAGGCAAATCTAGGGGGAGGTAGACAGAGGTTTCCTGAGGTCAAAATGTTCCAGTGTTTGCACATGATTTTATATATTCTGTTAGACTCAGGAGTGTATGTGGTGCCTTCTCAATGTGTTCTAGGAGGGCCTCTCTATTGTTGTTCCTAGCGCGTTTTCATGCTATCTTGAGAGTATGTGAGGGATAATCTCTGGCCTCTAGGCTTGTTGCCAGTTATTGTGCTTGGATGTCATAATCAGTAATGGAACTACAGTTGCGGTGCAATCAGAGGAATTGGCCGTAAGGGAGATTCTCTCGCAGTGTTCGCGGGTGGTAGCTCCCAAAAAGTAAAAGGCTATTACAGTCTGTGGGTTTTTTGTAGGTGGTGGTTGTTAGTTTCCCATCTGCCCCAAATGTATCATCAAGTCCAAGAAGGGAATGTTTCTGTCTGAAATATTACTTGTGAAATGGAGAAATGGGTTGAGTGAATCAACCCATTCAAAGAAGGCCTCAAAAGTAGTTCAATCCCCTTTCCAAAGCATGAGGATATCATCAATGTACCTGTGCCAGAGCGAGATGTTGCTTGAACATGCGTTAGTATTAGAGTATATATTTAACTCCTCAAAGACTGCCATGTACAGGCTGGTCAGGCTTGGCACAAATGTGCTGCCCATGAAAGCCTGGGTCTGATGGTATATTTTCTCTCCATATTGGAAGAAATTTCTGTCAATGCTAGTGTGGCGCATTTCATCATGAAGCTTACTGGTGTTTTAGCCATCCAAGGTTCTGCACGTAGAGCTTTCACTAACACTTCTAAAGTGGCTGACTGGGGGATGTTGGTGTAGAGGGCCTCCACATCAAATGAGACTAGCAGGTCTGTATGGTATGTGTTTGTGGAGCCTTCTATAAGTCTAAGTATATCCTGAGTCTCTTGCAAGAAGGAAGGAATTGTTTTCTCCAGGGGTTGAATGTAATGATTACAGAACTTAGAACGAGGTTCCAGTAGGGAGTTTATCCCTGATACAATAGGTCTACCTGGTGGTGGTTTAGTACCTTTGTGGATTTTGGGGAGGACATAGAAATAAGGAGTCTTCGGTTGAGTATCAATTAAAAATTCTTCCTCATGTTTACTCATCCAATCATTGGTCTCTGCTGTCCAGACAAGGGAGACTATCTGGGTACTGAACCTTTTTGTGGGGTCTACAGCCACCGGTATTCAATCAGTATTGTTTATATGCCATTGTTGTTTAATTGTCTTCCCTTGTTCTAACAGGTCATCCTCGTTAGGCGCTAAACTGGAAAGCCTAACCAGGGTTTCACAGTAACAAAAAACATCTTTTTAGTATTATCTTGTTGCTTGGACCACGGTAACTACATTTCTGGGTCCTGGTACTGTGTAAATGCATTTATTAATTAGTTTTCACTTTTGGTCCTGAAGAATTGCCATAGATCCTTTATTGACAAGATAAGGCAAGAAACATGTAGATCTCACATTCAACTAGCCACCAGAGATCATTACCTCCGCCAGTGGCACCCATGCTTTTAACCAGATAGGTAGACTCACGGAATAAAAAGTTTTTAGACTCAAGTCCTTTTTTAGCCACTCACCCGCACTATTCCTAACCTACACTTCCTGTACACATTTACACTTAGGGCCCTACACAGGCACTTCACATAAGGCTTTAGAAAAAAGATCTCTGCCAAAGAGCCTCCTAGAGGGTGCCCATCGAGCATTGCAGTGCCGGCTCGACGAGGAGCAAAGGCCCTATGATGAAACATGACACTCTTTTAGAGTGTGTGAGGGCTCTAATTC
Organism: Calotriton arnoldi; assembly: GCA_963921515.1. NCBI lineage: Eukaryota > Metazoa > Chordata > Amphibia > Caudata > Salamandridae > Calotriton > Calotriton arnoldi. Next base: position 126,435 of record CAWUFW010002772.1, read on the forward strand.
CAAAAAGGAACCACCCCAATGGATCCATGAACAACTTGACTTGTTAGGACTCCATTACATATTATCCATCCCCTTTCCACAGGAACTGCATACCAATCAGATTACGAGATGAAGAAGGCTGTCAACATGTTTATTAAAATATTTCCCTCTCTTTCCCACAAGTTTGTGATTAGGAACAGTTTCACAATGGTCCATTATTTTTAATTTGTCGTCACTCTGAAAACATTGGAAATAGAAAGGACTTCATAGTAAAGTAGGTGGAATTGATTAACATAATACCTTTTATGTGTCTGACCAACAATTGCCTTGGAGCTTTTCTGTGATCTCTGGATCATCTGTTCCAGTTTCATATCTGGAGCCATAGCATTGAACCTTCCCTCTCTGTCTTTCACCGCAAAATGTCTTTGGATGAATTTTCTGTAGTGGCATGGTTTTTCCACCTCTAGCTTATTCACTCTTTCCAAATACCAGGACCCATATCTCAGGTAGTTTATGCAATTGAATTCGCGAAACACAGTAACAGTGACTCCACAGTCTAAACGTGCAGCTCGTAATCACCTTCCCGAACAGCATGTACCAAGTTTTTCCCTAGAGCTATCATGTGTAAAACCTTTCCCCAGTACAAGCAAAGTTCAGATTTTTCTTCACATTCTTTGACGTACTCTACGAACTTGGTTTTCAGGTTATCTGATTTTGAACTGAGTGTATTGAACACTGCCTAGCTTTGCATTATGTATTTTGAATGAAGTGCACCCTGTGCTCTGTTCACTTCTGTGATAAGATATGCAAAACCTAATTTGTCATTCTTGTCCAGAGAGCATTCCAACCCAATGTTTCTATAGCCTCAGTTGTGATGAGCATACCTTGTAATGAATGAACATAATGAGTTCTGCTCAATACTGGCTGGACAGTTTTGCTTCCAAAGATCACAGCCTCAATAAGTGCATCGTTTACATCCACTAAGATAACTTTCTGCAACTTTTGTCATGTGGAAAATGCCCGTCATTGGATAAAGATAATCAAATTCTACTGGATTGCTCATAAAAATGTCAGTTACAATACTGAAAACACCTTCATCGCAGAAAATTGTCAGGATAGTCTGGTCTTCAAGATGAGCACACACAGTTTGAACATTTTTTAGAGCTGTGCATACTGTTGCATAGTTGGTGACTAGAGATGGTATTACTGGTAAAGACCCAACCTTCTCAATGGGACAGTATTCTGGGAGATCAAAGCATGAATTCCAGCCCACGGAAGAACTGGCTTTTCTTCATCTTTCAGTCCGTACCGAATAAGCAATATGATAAATTCAGCTTTGTGGACCACTGCATCAGGGAGAAGACGATCCATGTCCTCAGCCACTTTGAAACTTTGTGGTAGACTGGGACTTGTTGATGGCTTGTAGTGATTTTGCACACGTTGGCAAGGCAGTTGGGTTATAAGTTTGCAGCTTCATTTGTGTATGCCTACAGTTGACATAGCTTGTTTTCCAGCAGCTACTTCATTGGTACAGTCTTGAAAAAGCACCATGGCAGTATCATGTGTGCTGGATGTACCAGACAAAGAAGAGCTGTCTTCAAAATCAAAATTATCAAGGGCAGCAAATGTAAATCCTTTTCTGGTAAAGTGACTTGGAAGTGGTGTGGTCTCAGATTCACAAGATTTTACAGCACGAGCTGCTAACAAGTTCCTGCTCCGTACTGTCATTATAACTTGTTGATACACCAATCCTATTCATTTAAGTGATTAGCTCTCTACTTTTGCACTTGTCATAGATTTCGTGGGCAGTCATCATGTGTAGAGGAGTTTAATTTTTCCCGTGTTGTAATTCAAAAAACATACTTTTTGGAAAAGTCAGTACATTTGCACAGCATAAGCCTGTAAGTTCATGTGATTGTCTTCCACTTCTTTGCTTTCATCTTCAAAGCCATCATCAGTGTTGTCAGCTTCTGTTCCAAACTCAGGAAATTTAGTTTGTAACAGTTTTGCTTTGCTGACATTAGACAATGATATAAAAATTGTTAAGACAACAGCAGGCATCCTTATTGATTTCCATGATTTGCGGAGCTCTGGGGAATAACAAAATTTGTTATCAAGTCCAAAATCTAAATCTTTCAGGACGTTTCATAAAAGGGTTCCTGCTGATTTTACTGCATCCTGTGATCTTATTTTGGCAGCAAGAACTTCAGGAGTCAAATCAGCTGAGAAAACCATAAGCGTCATTGTACATTCTCACCAGAATAATTGTAATTTCGTTATTATGGATCAATACAGTTTCACCAATGTTGACCATTGTTTCTCTGATCTCACTGAGTGTGAACCCATAGCCAGCACTCAAGAGTGACTTTAAAACTTAATTTGCTTATTCAAAGAGTGCAAACTTAACTGATGGCTGGCTGTTACGTTGCTGCTGGGAGCTCATTGTACATTCATATTTTCGGATGTATGGACGCATGCAGTTCGGGTGAGCATACAAATCCGCTGTAAATACATTCACCTCACTGTTTAGATCAGCTACTCGGCTGAAAACTTCATCTTGGAAGAAACTAGCTGAAGATAAAAACATGTTTGCCCTTTGAGACTCACATACTCTGTACTTCATTCTTTTGTCAATCCCTTTGGCCCTTGTTCTGGCTAAACCACAGATAACACACTGAAGAACCTCTGCTTTCTGATCAGTTGTTGGAGATGGACGAGGGGTAGCCATCGATCTTCTAAATGGATGAGCATTGGGTTTGGTTGTCATTGCTTTCTCAGAAGACTCAGATTCCTGTTGTGATTCACTGGTTTCTGATATTGTTTGACAAAGTCTTTCTAGGCTTTTTTCCATTGTATACGACTTGTAGCACTTATTGTTACAATGATAAAATATTTGATCCTCTTCACCCATCAGTTTCAATCTTTTGTGAACTTTGTCTTGCTGTATGTCTGCGCAATCTCAAACTCTCTTCTGTCCAGCTGCAGTTTGTTAGCTTTTCTTTCAGATTAGTTTGGCATACAACACATTTTTCTTTGTTGAAGGAGTCCAAAGATTTTTGTAGTTAGCAACTCTCTGTAAGGAGGTAAAGATCTTCTGCTAACAACTGCTTCGCTCATGTTTACGAATTTGAATCAAAGGAAAACCTGAAACAAAAACAACATTAAAATAAATTACCAATATGATGGCTAAAACACAGCTGGCATTTTGAAAAATGGCGAAAGGGTTGCTCTGAGGAGTTATTTTCTGTCTCTATTAGACTACTTGACCCCAAAACCTACGTTTTGACACCAAAATGAAGTATATAGGTCTCATGGTTCCTGAAATATTACATCATCACAGCAACACATCTGCCATTTCTAAAAATGTAGTCCAGAACAATTTAGTCAGGATTAGCAATGTCTACCCAAGCTAAAATACTTCTCCAATGATACAAAAGCACAAATCAAAACTGAAAATCTCTGGACAACAATTTTTTAATGGAAGTATATCAAGGGGACAGGACTATAGTGGATGAACCATTTTGCACGGACAATATTCAGCTGAACACTCCTATTGTTGGGCTAGTGACTCAATGGGCGAAAATCCAAGCCCCACTGTTAACACTCAGAGAAGGGCGGGGACAATTGTGTGGGCCAAGCAAGGCTCACCAGAGCTGAGATTACTGCTTTTAGGAGTGGACGCTTCCCATACAAGTATCTCTAGAGATGCTTCTGTTCTATCTGCAGCCTACAGACGATTCTTAATAATTAAACAAGAATGATCATTGTTAATATTCAGTGTTAGTGTCATCATGGTCTTAGACAATACAGTTATTCATAAGCATAACTTCTCAAAAAGGTGGTTTTGCTAAGTTACCTTCTACCGGTTCACTGATAGAACATTGATGACAAAACATCGATGTTAAAATATCGAAAACAATATATAGACTATAAAAATATCGACTCCCATACCTAAACAGGTAAGTACAAAAATATTGAATCAAAAATATCGATGTAAAAAATATATATATTTAAAAAATATTGATTTATATATATATATATATATATATATATATAAAATAAAATAATATATATTAAATATTATTATTAACAAAATAAATTAAATGTAATATACATTTTAACAAAATATAACAAATAAACTTAATTAAAAAATAAAATAAACACACAAACATAATAATTTATACATATATATATTTACTTTAAAATAATTAATAAACTATTATCTTTAATTTATTTTAAAACTTTAAAATTATATAAAAATAAAATATATATATATCAATAATTTAAAATATAAAAATAAATTCTACAATAATTTAAAACATTAAACTATTAGAAAATATTTAAACTTAAATTTCCCAATACAACCAGTGCAACATTAGGAAAAGTGTTGAATAGCACCATAATTAAATTTACTATTCCAACTCCAGTGAGTGCAACAGTAGGGAAAGTGTTGGATAGCGGAGGGGGAGAAATTACTATTCCCACTCCAGTGAGAGCAACAGTAGGGAAAGTGTTGAATAGCGGAGGGGGAAAATTACTATTCCCACTCCAAAGAATGCAACAGTAGGGAAAGTATTGGATAGCAGAGGAGTCAAAATTACTATTCCCACTCCACAGAGTGCAACAGTAGGGAAAGTGTTGGATAGCGGAGGGGTAAAAATTACTATTCCTACTCCAAACAGTGCAACAGTAGGGAAAGTGTTTGATAGCGGAGGTGTAAAAATTACTATTCCCACTCCAGTGAGAGCAACAGAAGAGAAAGTGTTTGATAGAGGAGGGGAAAACATTGCTATTCCCACTCCAGTGAATGCAACAGTAGGGAAAGTGTTGGATAGCGGGGAGGTAAAAATTACTATTTCCACTCCAGTGAGTGCAACAGTAGGGCAAGTGTTGGATAGCAGAGGGGTAAAAATTACCATTCCCACTCCAGTGAGAGCAACAGTAGGGAAAGTGTTGGAACGCAGAGGTGAAGAAATTACTATTCCCACTCTAAAGAATGCAACAGTGGGGAAAGTATTGGATAGCGGAGGAGTAAAAATTACTATTCCCACTCCAAAGAGTGCAACAGTTAGGAAAGTGTTGGATAGCGGAGGGGTAAAAATTACTATTCCCACTCCAAAGAGTGCAACAGTTAGGAAAGTGTTGGATAGCGGAAGGGTAAAAATTACTATTCCCACTCCAGTGAGAGCAACAGTAGGTAAAGTGTTGGATAGCGGAGGGGAAAAAATTACTATTCCCACTCCAAAGAGTGCAACAGTAGGGAAAAAAGAAATTTTGTCATTGTACATTCTCACCAGAAAAATTGTAATTTCATTATTATGGATCAATACAGTTTCACCAATGTTGACCATTATTTCTCTGATCTCACTGAGTGTGAACCCATAGCCAGCACTATGGAGGGGTAAAAATTACTATTCCCACTCCACTGAATGCAACAATAGAATAACTGTTGGATAGCAGAGGGGTAAAAAAATGTATTCCCACTCCAGTGAATGCAACAGTAGGGAAAGTGTTGGATAGCAGAGAGGTAAAAATTACTATTCCCACTCCAGTGAGTGCAACAGTAGGAAAAGTGTTGGATAGTGGAGAGGTAAAAATTACTATTCCCACTCCAGTGAGTGCAACAGTAGGGAAAGTGTTGGCTAGCGAAGAGACAGAAATTACTATTCAAACTCAAACAGTTAAAACAAAAATAAAAAACATTAAACAATATAAAAAATCATAACAAAATAAACAATATTTAAGAAATTAAAAATCAAATATATTAAATATATAAAAATTACAAATATTATAATATTAATTACATATAAAAAACTAGAAAAGATTTACAAACAAATAAATTAATAGAGGGGGCGTGGCTAACCGCCGAGCATGGCGGCTGTGTGATAGCGGAGCTCCGCGCCAGGCCTAAATAATACGGCAGAGATGCGCTGAGACCGGGACCGGCTGGTGACCCAAGAACACTGACACACACGGCGGAACGGGCAGGACTCGGTGACTGCCCCTGAGAACGGATTCGGTGCATCTCGCCAACGTTTGGAGGAATCGACAGTCGGCCGGCGATAACCACCAGCAGCTACTGGGTGCCTCGGATATAACAAGAGGAGGCACCGGCAGAGGGCCGGGTGGCGGTGGACCGGACGGGGCCCGAGACACCTACCGAGCGGGGGCCTCGTGACGGACTACGGGGTGGTGCAGGAGATTGGACGCCTGTAGGGGAGAGGCGGCGGAAATTGCCCACACACCTGAAACGGCCTAAAATGGCGGCGGAACGCGAATAATACTGAGAGGACCCAAGTGAGTGCTGCATTGTGTTTCCTTTTGTGAGCTGGAACGGGGCGCTCCAAAACCAGATTCCCGGCGCCCTACGGGCTGATACAAGCTGTGAACGGCACTCGGGACCTGTATGGACAACGTGGTGTCGCGAGGCCTTGCATGCGTCACGGAAAGGCACGGAGCGGAGAGAGAGAGGCCTGGCCTGCACAGGGGGGTCAGATTCTGGCTCATAGCTGGAGCACGACGACTCGGCGTGGGTTCGTACCTACTGAGGCCTTGGGAGGAAATAATAGACACACGCTGCTGGAAGTAATCCTATCTCAGGTCGGACGTTGTGATATGAGCATCGCAGGAAACAGGGTGATCTGGCATTAACGGCACAACATAGCAGGTTTCAAGCGAAGGGAGTGGCGCAATCACGTAGGCATTATTCACTACTTGCTGGGACGCGACTATAAAGTGGTGGCAGTGGATCGGGTGTAATCCATGAGTAGCCGTTTTTGACTTGGTCTAACATACACTGCTGGGAGCCGCAGGGTGGAGTCTCGCTGCATATGGAGTTCGGAATGGGGCTTTGAAAGTCGCTGGCAGGAGCAGGCCCGGCATAATCACCAGGCGCAGGGTCAAATATCTTCAACTTTGAACGCGATGGGGCGCACGAAGGCTAAGCAACCAGACCCCCCGATGTCTGATGACTTGGATACTGGGGGCCACACTAACGACGTACAAGGCTCTGCTGACGATATTATCCCACCTACAGCGCAGGGGGGACCAATAGATAAGTTGGACTTAATTCTGCAGGAAATCAGAGATTCACGCACGGCGCTTGAGGCACAGATTGGCACGATATCTGTGGGACTTACACTACTCCAGGAGGACCACAAGAAACTAGCTGAAAAAGTCAAATCAAATAAGCTCGCTTTAGATGACCTAATTCCGCAACAGACCCTGCACTCCTCCCGATTGGAATCGTTTCAACAGCAACTAAAGAACCTGCAGGACCGTGTGGATGACGCAGAAGGAAGATCTCGAAGAGATAATGTTAGACTCTTGGGAATACCGGAAAAAAGCGAGGGGTCTAACCCCACTCTCTTTGTGGAGAAATGGCTCAGAGACCATGTCACATCAGAAGGCCTCACGGAGCATTTTAGCGTAGAGCATGCGCATAGGGTTCCTCCCAGACCACCTGCCCCAGGGGCTGCTCCTCGGCCACTTATAGCACGTATTTTGAACTACAAAGACCGTGATACTTTATTACGTGCCACACGCGAAACGGCTCCTATCCGCTTTGAGAATAGAACAATCTCATTATATCCGGACTTTACTCTAACTGTACAGAAAGCACGCGCTACTTTTCAGGAAGTTAAAAAGGCACTCCGTACCCAGAACTTAAAATACGCTCTTTTGTTCCCAGCCAGATTAAAAGTGATGTTTGACCAAAAAGCCTTATTCTTTGAAGCTCCGGAGGATGCCTTTGAGTGGCTAGAGGTGACATTTCCAGGGCAATCGACACAGTCCTCTCTTCGATCAAACAGGGGTCTAGCGCCTCTACCGCAACGCAAAGGCAAAGAAAGGAATGCTGAGGCTGCGCGCCACCAACGTGGGAACGGAACCGGAGCTGGCCCGTCTCCAGAACAAGTGTCAGAGAGCCAGAAAAATGCTATTTTGACTGCGGCAGCCTTGGCAGACTTGGACGTCGGGACTACGGCTAGGAGCAGAAACCGGTCAGAAGACACAAACGACATCTCGGACTCCGAATCCAGCGTGACCCTGTTCCCCATACTTACTCCACAGACTGCGAACGACTATTTGGGTTAACGTTTGACACATTCACGAACTGGTGATGTATAAGCTGTATTTCTGGGGGTCGTTGCACGGCCCGCTGGGGTTGGCTGGTCCTGGTCTCTCTTATCATTATACTGGATTGTGGCCGGTGTCGGTTTGCTCTGTCCACAGAAACTAACTGTCAGTTGATGTATGTGAATGGTTTGGTGGCTGCCGCCCCCCCCCTTGGCAACTGCATTGCATAGCGTACTATGTAGGCTTTTTGTTGAGTTAGTTCTTGACGTTTGGTCCCCTATGTTTAAGGAGGGGAACCTAGTATTGGGTTGGTTAATGGGGAAGGTAGGCTCAGCTGTATTTATTAAACTGATTAGAAGAATCGAGGTATTTTTAGAATATATAATCGCAAATCCAAAAATTAAGGATGACACAACCTAGTAAATACACGTATATCTCCTGGAATGTGAGAGGACTGGGCTCTGTGCACAAGCGGCACAGACTTCTGACACAACTAAATCGCAGGAAGGCTAACCTGGTATTTCTGCAGGAGACTCACTTAGTTACAGCGGAGGCTATTAAATTACAAAAGAAATGGAGGGGGCAGTTATTCTGTACATCGTATACAGCCTTTGCCAGGGGGGCTGCAATCTGGGTGAGAAGTGGCGTCCCTTTCAAACCAATAGAGCAAAAGATAGACATAAATGGCAGGTATGTGCTGGTGAGGGGCACATTAGATGGGGAACACCTGGTCCTCGGAAGTATATACGCCCCAAACACAGACCAGGAAAAATTCCTTGAGACAGTCAGTTATATAATGGTAGGGTGGGAGGAGTACCCGTGGCTAATAGGTGGCGACTTTAATATGGTTTTGGATGTAGCACTGGATAGATCCCATCCTCCCTTACCAAACACTAGTAGCAGGAAATTAGCTGAGGCGTTACAGGGGTGGGCCTCTGGTTGGGCTCTGGGAGATGCATGGCGTCTCCACAATCCACTCAGCAGGGAGTACTCCTTCTTCTCACATCCCCACGACCTACACACTCGAATAGACAGAATTTTTTGCTCATTAACTTTGGTGTCCTCAGTTAGTGATGTCACCTATTTAGGGAAAACTCTTTCGGACCACAATCCTCTAGAACTCACATTGATATGGGGGAAAATTCCTACGCCGGTGCCCACATGGAAGCTACAGCCCATACTTTTAGAGGACCAGATTTTTAGAACCACTATGAATGAGGCAATCACACATTATTTTGACGAAAATGCAGGCACTGCAAGTAATGGTCAGATCGAATGGGACGCTTTCAAAACTGTAATTAGAGGGGTGGCGATAAGCACGAAAGCGGGAGTACGTAAAGCATTAATAGAGCGCCTTACCGAGTTAGAAGACCGGATGGGTAAACTAGAACAACAGGCGAGTAACCAGGACTCACAACAGGCTCCACTTAAAGAGGCGCATATTCAGCACGCTGAATTATTAGAAGAGTTGCGGGTAGTAGACTACACCCTATACACGCACAGACAACACGCACTGGCTGACAAAGCGGGCCCGCTCCTGGCAAGAATTATTAAAAATGCCCCACTGCAGTCCCCAGTCATAGAAGTTCACACGGCAGAGGGGAACATGGTATGTACCCAACTGGAAATAAACACTGCGTTCCAACATTACTATGAACAGTTATATGAGTCTCCTGGAGTGCCGCAGGATATAGATCATGCCCCTTTTTTCGAAGATTTACACCTCCCGCACTTACCAGTTGCTTTTCAAGAGGATCTAAAAAAACCTGTGACTAGTATGGAGATTAGAGCAGCGATTAAAGCCCTACCCAGATATAAAGCGCCAGGTGGGGATGGCTTACCCATAGAATTTTACATGACCTACATAGACTTATTGACCCCTCATCTACAACGCCTTTTTCAAACTTCTTTCGACACTGGCACATTGCCGCTTACTACTTTACAGGCGCTGATGGTCCCATTACCAAAGCCGGGGCGGGATAGTGTGGAGATAGCAGGGTATAGACCATTGTCGTTATTGAATTCGGACTACAAAATTCTAAGTAAAATTCTTGCGGATAGACTGTCCCAATTTATTCCCAAGTTAATCCATATCGACCAATGTGGTTTTGTGCCAGGCAGAAGCACGGCCCTTAACATTAGGAGGCTACATCAGATCATGCAAAATACGGCTCCAATTGAGGGCATGCAGGGCTGTATATCTCTGGACCTTCGCCAAGCCTTTGACTCTTTACATTGGGATTATATGTTATATGCCCTAAGGAGGTTTGGTATCCCAGAGGACTACATTAACTGGGTGAAGTTACTGTACACCAACCCAACAGCTAGGGTCAGGACAGTACGACACATCTCGAAACAATATTCAATTGAGAGGGGTACGAGACAAGGCTGCCCACTATCCCCCTTATTGTTTATAATTGCTTTGGAACCGCTCTTATGTACAATCCGCCATAAAGCAGAACACAAGGGCATAAAAGTGGGTAAGACACCGCATATAGTATCTGCATACGCGGATGATATCATATTATATCTTAATAACCTCACTAACGATTATGACCCTTTGCCGGCTATTTTTGCTACTTTCCAAAAACTTTCCGGCCTAACAATAAACAAAACTAAATCTTATGCATATTTCTTTAAAGATAATACGCCAGCAGACGAGGTGGGCTTCGGGGAATGGACTTTCAAAATAGCGCAGGTGACATTTCGATATTTAGGCGTACACGTTTATAGGGAAACACAGGACCTACTGGATGGAAATTTAATGCGCACTATCGGGACACTTAAGTCACAAATAAAATTTTGGACATCCCTGCCCCTATCAGTGGCGGGAAGAGTAGCAATTAGCAAGATGGTGGTGCTGCCCAGACTGCTATATTATTTTACTAATATCCCAGTGCTTGTCCCGGCCCCGATTTTTAAATTACTGGACACATTATTAACTGAACTGATATGGGGTACTGGGCGCAGGAGAATAGGCTTAAAGAAGCTCCAACTGGACACGAGAAGTGGAGGATTGGGAGTGCCGGACTTAAGGGCGTACTGCTACGCCAGTCAATTACAATGGTTAGCATATTGGGTTGTAGGCAGACATCTACAAGAAATTGATATGTCTCAACAATCTTGGGAGCGAGGCTGGTTACATAAACTTATGCTACCGGGGGGTAGAACTATTCCGATTACCTCTAATTTACTGAAAGTGGCGATGGCATACTGGAAAAAGGCAGTGCGCTACTCAAAGTCAAGGACCCCATATGCACCTAACATACCATTACTTGGACTGCCATTACAATCGGGGACCGTCACATGTAGATCTATACTGGCTTGGGAGGAGGCGGGGATAACCACTAAAGGGGCTTTCTTTACCGATGGGGACATCATGACTCATGATGCTTTTGTCCGTCTACACGGGGTACCAGACACACTGTTTTTACTACACGCGCACATTTCTCGTTTTATACGAACCACATGGGCACCAAACGGCCAGGAACCATTAACGCATGCACTATTAAACATGCAATACCTGATGGGGAATGGCAGACATGTTACCAAATGGCTATACAGGGGTATCCGTACAGTGATGGCGGCCCCACTTCTCTCCATTCGCGAGAAATGGACCACGGAACTGGGCCATGAGTTTAGTGACAAGGAATGGGAGGTTATACTAGAACAACCCAGGAAAACCTCCAGAAACCCCAAGTTTAAATTTATTCAATTGATGATAGTGCATAGAGCTTATTTGACACCGCACAGACTGCACAAGATGTTCCCTGAAGTGGCGGACAGCTGCCCCCGATGCCAAGCCCCAAATGCGAAATTGTTACACATGATATGGGACTGCCCGAGATTGTTTACTTATTGGTCTAAGGTGCACAAAACCCTGCATGAAATTGCACCAGTACTAAACGATGACACCCCAGAATATTGCATACTGGGACTAGGCCCTAGAAGCAAGAAGTTAGGCCCTGTCCGTATATTCATGAACCTGGCTCTTATATTGGCAAAACGCAATATCACAAAGCGGTGGAAGTCTCCTAAACCCCGTCACTGATAGAATGGTACACCGAAATGGTTAGATGGGGTAGGGCAGAGGGGGCTGAAATTTACAGAGAAGAGCAAAGAGGTCTGCGTAAAAATATGATATCACTGGACTGGAATGTGCTGTTGGAGGGATTCATAGCTATGGATGTGCAGGCCTGTTGAGGGAGGGTAATAGTGCGCACTAAAATAATTATGCCTGATTCTTAGCTAGCCGGGAGATACAATACGTGTAATCACTGATTATCCATATGTTATTTAAGTGGTGTATTCAGGGAAATTGACGAGAGTACTAGGATTTTGTGTTTTGGGAGTTATGTGGCTATGTTTATTGCAGCTGAGTCAGTGGGTGGGATGGGTGGGGATTTATTGTACAGTAGTTATTAGGTTTAAGTAATGGCTCATTTGCTAGAAAGGGACAAACAGAGTCTATTGCACAAGATGTAACTGGTCGTATCACCAGAGCGTTATGTTTAGAATCAGTATGGAAGATAAGCAGGAATTTAACAGAGTGTACACTTGCCGATTATTGCTTGGTATGTGATTATGTTGATACGTTGGGGATCACGTCAATGTTGTGCCCACTATCGAATATGTATCAGCGGTAATGCTATTGTTAGGGGGTAGGAACCCCTCCTTTATGGGCGAGAACTATTGGCTGTATCTTTTTGTTTGTTGTGTAATCTCAATAAAAAATTATGTTATAAAAAAAAAAAAAAAATTAATACATAAATGTATTTATTGTATTTCCTACCCTATAACACCACACCAACAACAAAACACTTCAACATTTCTAATACTTTTTCACCCAAAATTAACATAATTATTAATACATTTAAAAAATATTATTACTATTCCCACTCCAGTGAGAGCAACAGTAGGGAAAGTGTTGGATACCGGAGAGGTTAAAAAATGTATTCCCACTCCAGTGAATGCAACAGTAGGGAAAGTGTTGGATAGCAGCGAGGTAAAAATTACTATTCCCACTCCAGTGAGTGCAACAGTAGGGACAGTGTTGGATAGCGAAGAGACAAAAATTACTATTCAAATTCAAACAGTTAAAACAAAAATAAAAAACATTAAACAATATAAAAAATCATAAAAAAATAAAAAGTATTTAGAAATGAAAAATCAAATATATTAAATATATAAAAAATACAAATATAATATTAATTACATATAAAAAATCTAGAAAATATTTACAAACAAATAAATTAATGAATACATAAATGTATTTATAGTAGTTCCTACCCTATAACACCACACCAACAACAAAACACTTCAACATTTCTAATATTTTTTCACCTAAAATTAACATAATTAATAATACATTTAACAAATATTACTAATTAAAAAAAAAAAAAAACATTAATTGACTACAGACACTTTAACACTATGATATCCACAACACACACCTCAATTAAACTCTAAAATAAAAAAACACAATTAAAACTTATTTATAAATTAAAAACTATTACTATTAACAACTAATAATAAAGTAATTAAAATGTATTTAATACATACACCTTTACCCCTTTAAAAGTAAAAACAACGGACAAAAAATTAAACAATTACCCAAAATACATATCAAATAATTAACAACTATATATTAATTAATTAAACCCAAATTACTTCCCAACCTTTACTCCTATAAACACCGAAACAAACACCTAAAATTAGTTACACAAATACCATAATTAATTAATTAAAATTAACATCCAATTATTAATTCATCAATTAAAAATAAACTACTTCCCACCCTTAACACCTATTAACACCACAACACACACCTAAAATTAATTACCCAATTACCATAATTAATTACCAATCAATTAATTAAAATTAATTAACAGCCAATTATTAATTCATCAATTAAAAAATGACTTCCCACCCTTAACACCTATAAACACCACAACACACACCTAAAATTAATTTCACAATTACCATAATTAATTACCAATTAATTAATTGAAATTAATTAACAACCAATTATTAATTGATTAATAATAAATTACTTTACACATTTAACACTATAACATCTCAATTAAACAAATATTAATAAATAAAAAATAATCAATACATTTAATATAATTAAATTACTTCCCACCCTATTCCCCTATAAACCCACAACCTGCTACAGAACTAAAAACGCAAAATTCAAATAAAAACAAGTTAATAACTACTAAAATTTTAACACATATATTAAAAATATAAACAATTCTTATACAAAAAACATACAACAGATACATATAAAATAAATACTAAAATTCATAACATTAATAAACAAACTATATTTTTGCAAACGATATTAAACACTTCAATATTTTTAGCATCAATATTACTTACCTAAAATGGATATTCTTGAACACGAGAATCTGTATGTCGATATTTCTGACCCACAATATTTGCAACGCGATATTTGTGCAAGGCGATATTTTTGATTCGATATTGGTCTCTGCACCCTTCTACCATAGCAGAGGCCATACGAAGTAATTTCCTGTAATTGCTTAACCCCTTCGGTGCGCGGCCGATTTTCGCCCTGTGCGGGAAGTTTCATTGAGTGGGCGGGTTCATGACGAGCTCAGCTCGTCATGCGCACACGAGCACTGCGCAGCATGACGAGCTGAGCTCGTCATGAGCACCGAAGGGGTTAAAACGATACTGGATGATAATTTGACCACTTAAAATCCCATATTCTGTCACGGAATGCTGGCAAGAGAAAAGCAGCTCTCTTATAATCATACTACTTGGCTTTAAGTGGGCCGGGTCCCTCTGAGTCTCAGATCCGGGACAAATTAAAAGCTAACATTGAAAAGGATCCTTACTGGGCCCTATATTCATGACCTTAACTTTACAGACAAAACCACTGCCAGATATCTGAACAATTAATGTAAACAAGCATTGAAAATGCAATAGATCTCACATTTGTTTGAGTTATAGCTTTTGGTATTGTAAATGGGAATGTGTTTTACGTATGTGGTATGAAATGCATGTATGTGGCGTGTAGTGGTATTTTGTGTGTTGGATTGGATTAGTGTTATTTGTGTAATTGTGTGTTATGGAATAGTGTGGTGTGGCGTGTATTTTATTTTTGTAGTGGAATTATATGGAATGGTGTGTTGTGGAATTATATGGATAGTAAATATGTGATATTGAGTGTATTGGTATTATGTGTAAAGTGAGTGTGTGTTATGGAGTGTAATTATGTTGTTTGGAATTATGTGGAATGGTGTGTAGTGTTTTTATTTTTAATGTTATGTGTTATAGAGTGGATTTTTGTGTGGTGTATGAATGTGTTATTGAGTAGTGTGTAAGTAGGTGTAGTTGAAATATGTGGTGTTGAGTGGTGATATGTACTATGTAAGTATGTTGTGTGGTTTGGTTTTTTGTTTTGGCATTGTTTTGGGTGGTGCTGCATTGAGTGGTGTTGCGTAGAGTAGAGTGTTGTGGTGTTGAGTGGTGTGTAGTTGTGTGTTATTGTTTGGATTGTAGTTGGTTGGAGTAGTGTTGTATTGAGTAGTGTGGTACTGTGTGGTGAGGAGTGGGGCTGCGTGGAGTAATGTGTTTAGTGTTAGAGTAGAATGGCATTTTATGGATTTGTATTGAGTAGGGTTGAGTGTAGTGGTAGTATATAGAGTTTAGTTGTATAGAGTGACGTGGGATAGAGTGGAGTGGAAATGTGTAGAGTGGAGTGTGTTAGCGTTGATTTGTGTGGAGTATGTTGGTGTGGAATGTGGTGGTGTGGAGTGTGTTGGTATGGAGTGTTGTGGTGTGGAGTGTAATGGTGTGGAATTGTGTGGATTGGTGTAAAGGAGAGTGGTGTGAATTAGAGTGGGGTGGAGTAAAGTAGTTTTGCATGGAGTAAAAGAGAGTGGGGTGGAGTAGAGTGGAGTGTAGTAAAGGAGAGTGTTGTTGAGTGGAGTCAAGTAGAGTGGTGTGGATAGAGTAGAATGGATTTGAGCGGAGTGGAGTAAAGTAGAGAGGAGTGTTGCAGAGTGGAGTAAAGCAGATTAGAGTATAGTGGAGTAAAGGTGACTGGAGTATAGTAGAGTGGAGTGGTGTTGTGTGGAGTAGTGTTGTATTTAGTGTTAGAGATGGGTTGTATGGATTGGTATTGTATTGAGTAGTGTGTGTGTAGTTGTATTGGTGAGAGTTAAGTTGTATGGAGTGGTATAGCATAGATTGGAGTGTTGTGTAGAGTAGAGTGTGTTTGTGTGGAGTGGAGTTGTGTGGAGTGTGGTGGTGTGGAGTGTTGTGGCGTGGAGTGTAGTGGTGTGGAGTGGAGTAAAGGATAGTGGCGTGTATTATAGTGGGGTGTGGTAAAGTAGAGTGGCGTGCAGTAAAGCAGAGTGTTGTGGAGTAACATGAAGTAGACTAAAGTAGAGTTGAGTGATGTTGAGTAGAGTGTAGAGTGGTATGGAGTTAAGTTGAGTGGTTTGGAGTAAAGTAGTGTAATAGAGTAATGGAGAGTGTTATGTAGTAAAGAAAAGTGGAATAAAGTATAGTGGAGTGAAATGGAGTAAAGTATATTGGTATGGAGTAAAGGAGAGTGGTGTGGAGTAAAGCAGAGTGGTATGAAGTAAAGCAGAGTGATATAGAGTTAAGTAGAGTGGTGTGGAATAAAGTGAAGTGGAGTAAAGTGTAGTGTAGTGTTGTGGATTAAAGTAGTGGCATGGACTAAAGATGTTTGTAGTGGATTAAAGAAGAGTGGAGTAAAGTAGAGTGGATTGGAGTAAAGTAGAGTTGTTTTGAGTGGAGTGGAGTAAAGCAAATCAGAGTAGAGTAAAGGTGATTGGAGCAGAGTAATGCAGAGTTGTATGGATTAAAGGAGTGTAATGTAATGATGGAGAGTTGCGTGGAGTAAAGTAGAGTGAAGTAAAGTAGAGTTGAGTAAAGTTGAGTGGAGTAAAGTAGAG
Source organism: Calotriton arnoldi (assembly GCA_963921515.1). NCBI lineage: Eukaryota > Metazoa > Chordata > Amphibia > Caudata > Salamandridae > Calotriton > Calotriton arnoldi. The sequence goes on from CAWUFW010002772.1 coordinate 143,444, forward strand.
TGGATTTGAGTAAAGTAGAGTGGAATGGATTAAAGTAGAGTGAGCTGGAGTAAAGGATAGTGTTGAGTAAAGTAGAGTTGAGTAAAGTAGAGTTGCGTGGAGTTCATTTGAGTTGTGTTGATCGCAGTGGGGTAAATTAGAGTTGTGTGTAGTAAAGCAGAGCGGTGTGGAGTAAAGTTTGGTGGAGTAAATTAGAGTGTAGTGGAGTGGTGTAAAGTAGAGTATAGAGTAGTATGGAATAAATTTGAGTTGTTTGTAGTAAATTATTGTAATGGAGTAATGGAGAGTGTAATGGAGTAAAGAAGAGTGGAGTAAAGTTGAGTGAAGTGGAGTTTAGTATAGTGGTATGGAGTAAAGTAGAGTGGTGTGGATTAAAGCAGAGTGGTTTGGTTTAAAGGAGAGTGGTTTGGAGTAAAATAGATTTTTGATGAGTGGAGTAAAGTAGAGAGGCGTGTGATAAAGTAGAGTGGCGTAAAGTGTAGTGGAGTAGAGTAGAGTGTAGTGGTATGTAGTAAAGTTGAGTGGTGTACAATAAAGTATATTGTAAGTGGAGTAAAGTAGAGTGGACTGGATTAAAGTAGAGGGAGTGTAATAAAGAAGAGTGTTGTGCAGTAAAGTAGAGTTGTGTTGAGCGGAGTGGAGTGAAGTGAAGCCAAGTGGTATTGAGTAAAGCAGAGTTGTGTTGAGTAAAGTAGAGAGTAGTAAAGTATAGTTGCGTGGATGAAAGTAGATCTGTGTTTAGTGTAGTGGAGTAAAACAGAGGGTTGTGCATTAAATTAGAGTGGTATGGAGTTAAGTGAAGTGGAGTAAAGTAGAGTGGAGTAAAGCAGAGCGGAGTAAAATTGTATGGAGTAAAGTAGAGAGGTGTTGAATAAAGTGGAGTGGAGTAGAGCAGAGTGGATTAGAGTAAAGGTGAGTGGCTTAGTAAAGTAGAGTTGTGTTGATCGGAGTGGAGTGAAACTGAGGTGTGTGGATTAAAGAGAAGTTGAGTAAATAAGATTTGAATGGATTAAAGAAGAGTTGAGTAGAGTAAAGCAGAGTGTTGATGAGTAAATTGGATTTGAGTAAAGTAGAATTGAATTGAGTGGAGTGTATTGGAGTAAAGTAGAGTGGTATGTAGTAAAGTATTTGGTATGAAGAAAAGTAGAGTGTGGTGGTGTAAAGGGGAGTGTTGTTGAGTGGAGTGTAGTAATTTAGAGTGTAGTATAGTAAAGTGTAGTGGAGTAAAATAGAGTGGAGTGATGTGAAGTAGAGTGGTTTGTATTTGAGTGTAGTGAAGTAAATTAGATTTGAGTTTAGTGTAGTAAAGTCGAGTGGCGTGTAGTTGCACGGAGTAAAGTATAACGGTGTTGTTTGGAATGGAGTAAAGGAGATTGTAATTGAGTGTAGTGTAGTAAATTAGTGGTATGGAGTGTAGTAAAGTAGAAATTAAGAAATATGAATTCTATATAAATATGGTGGATAGATAGATAGATAGATAGATAGGGAGTTGGAATGAGTGAGATAGAATGGGAGTTAATGAGTTATAATATTTTGTTTATATAAATAGGTATATGTAATATATTAATGATAAGAAGGATATCGTTGTATAATGGTAACAAAAAGAGTGTGTGGATAGTTAGAGATTTGACCACATTTTTATTTGCAAGTTTTTTTTATTATGGATTATTTGTAGCATGAATTAGATAACATTTTAAAGATAAAAGTAGATGTTAAGACAAATAGTATATACATTTTTGATTGAGTTGTAGACATTTTAAAGTTGTTCAACAATTTCTGTTATGCATCCATTAGTAAATATTACATTTAATGTAATCGGTAAATATGGCATTAATGCATCTCCAAAGTCGTCAACGTCAGTACTTATGCGTAAAAGGTCAGTGAGGATTGTATTACTGATGCCCATTGATTGAAAATGTTCCGTGTTTTCGACTTGTGCTGTTATTGCACTTTGTTCTTGATTAGTCTTTTCTAGTCCATATATAATTATTGATATTTTTTCCTGTGGTGGTTCAATGACCTGAGAAGAAAATAAATATGAAATGGAATAAATACTGTAGTACTACATTTCTTTTTGTGTAATTTATTAATGAAAATAGTTGTACTTACTTGAAGTTGAGCGAGTCGTGTTTAATATTTTTTCAGCAATGAACTCATCTACAGTCACATTAGTAATTTTTATGTAGTCTCCAATATGGATAGGAAAGTCCGTTGCTTCTCTCCATAATGTTATTTTAACTGAGTCTGTTGTATCATTTAATGTGATGGTTTGTAATTTTGTCTCTTGTCCTCCAATAAACACTGTTTTAGTTGTTTCTTCCTGTAATAAAAGAAAAAGCATTGTTTGAAAATGTGTAACTTATTTTCTGGTCTAGAGTATATTTGTAGTGTTTACAATTATTTGTGGCATAAACAATTATTTGGAGAAAAACATAGTTATAGCAGATATTTAATATTTATACAATGTAACATCAGTATAAACAGAAGAAACTATGGGGCCGATTCCGATCTCGGCAGGTAGGGCTCCGAATAGGATTCGGCTTTACCGGATCCGATTCGGAGCCCTTTTTCCCGACCGAATCGTACGCGGGTCCGGCCGAGCGAGTACGATGCGAATTCGCCGACCGACTCGTCCGGGCGACCCGACCGCTCCGACCGACTCGTACCCGGATCGTACCGCTCCGACCGACTCGCACGGACCCGATTCGCACCGCGCAATGGAGACGTTTTCCGGCCGGGTAAGTACGATGCGCACCTCGACCGCTCCGACCGACTCGCGCCGTCCGACTCGAACTCGCTGTCGGAGCCGTACTTTGGGGGTCCGTGTCGGACCCCCTGTACGCGCACTACCGCGCGAGGCGCACACAGGGGGACCCATGGGTCCCCCTACCTGTGCGTGTACGCCGCGAGCGCTCCGCGGCGTACTCCGCTGTAGAGGCGCCCTTGTCCGCCTCGCACCCATTGAGGCAATGGGAGCCCGCGTACGCGTTGTACGACCGGCTCCCATTGAGTTCAATGGGAGTCCGACCGACTCGTGTCCGGTGGCATACGAATGCATCGGACTCGTTCGGTCGGACTGCACGGGTCCGATTCGGTCGGAAATCTCTCCGGGTCCGGCTCGGTCGGAGAGATTTCCGGCCCGAATCGGAATCGACCCCTTTATATTCAAACATGTTATTTATATATTTGCAAAGATAAAATTCTAGCTTGTTATTTTAGCTATGGAATTAAATTTTCCAAATTTTTAAAAAGAATTGCAGTTGCATAACCTAGGAGAAAGATTAGTATTACAGAGAATTTCCTTTAATAGCAATACAGGTGAATAAGTATTTATTTACCTTTTTTTATTCAAATGAGCTGTTGAGTAGTATGTATAAAATGTAATATTTACTTATCTTTTATTAATGAAGTAATTGTTGGAGTAAGGTGTATTGTGGAGTAAATGCTGTGACATATATTTTATGGGGAAAATGTTTGATGGTTTCAACAGAAAAATGTTTACTTGCCGTTTTCCCCCCAATATTTTTTGGGCATTTGTTGTGTATATAATATATATATATTAAAAAATGTTTGTATTATGTATCAGGATTTACTTATATGTTATTGCTAAGCATGTGTGTTTAGTAGTATTGAGTTATGTGTTGCATTGGTAGTAAAGTGTCTACTATTTTATAAATTGCATGTGTATTAAAATTAGCATTTTATTTCCTTTTAACATGTAAATAAATGTTTGAGTAATGTTTTTTGTGGCTATAAAACAATGTGGTATATATTTAATGTTTACAAAGTAAGACTTTTTCTATAAAAAATAGTTACCTGTTTTTTTGCAAATATTTGTTTATTAATGTTTGGTGTGTATATGAAATGCATATATATATATATATATATATATATATATATATATATATATATATATATATATATATATATCCTCAACGTGGCTTCGCTCCGCGAAATAACGCACTCTCAAGACTCACTTCAATGTCACCAGTTCAGGAGATTTATTATGCCTCCACGCTACGCGTTTCGGCAGTTACGCCTTGCACCACCCTCCACAGGTCCCTGGTCTCGACAAGAGCGTTCTGTTGTGGATATATATATATACACAACGAAAACTCCTTCTGGGAAACATGGACCCGTGGGGGGTGGCGCGTAAAGCCGACGGAGCAATCGGCAAGTAAATCCAAAGTCACCATGTAGACGCGCACTTAAGAACCACAGCCAGGCAATAAGCAATACAAGAAAGATTTATTACTTCATAAATCTTAACGTGACGCATTTTGGCAGTCCCGCTGCCTTGTTCACACAGATAATGGTAGTAAACAGAGCGATTTATAACATATACCAATAGAAGTAGAAAGAGGACTGCTCATGTAGATCCTCAAAGCAATTGCATTTGGCGGCCATGTTTGAGTGTGAAATAACAAAAATACTGAGTAACATCGTATAATGCATAAAAGAAAGAACATTCTTATCTGGTCCTACAGACCCCAGATAAGAATGTTCTTTCTTTTATATTTTGCTTTTTCACTGTTTTTGAAAATACTATGTAACCAGAGTTGATTTTCCCACTAGGGGACCCATACGTATGCGGCGACCATGGTTTTTGGTCCTTTACATCTTTGGACATTCATACAATGGCACTTGCCTGCGATTTCATGTGTAATATGTTGAGTGACAGTTTAATATTGACAACCGGGTTTACAAATGACACTACGTCTGGGATTACGATACATGCCACTATTTTGAACTGACATGTTACGTCAATATGCATTATACAATGTTACTCAGTATTTTTGTTATTTCACACTCAAACATGGCCGCCAAATGCAATTGCTTTGAGGATCTACATGAGCAGTCCTCTTTCTACTTCTATTGGTATATGTTATAAATCGCTCTGTTCACTACCATTATCTGTGTGAACAAGGCAGCGGGACTGCCGAAACGCGTCACGTTAAGATTTATGAAGTAATAAATCTTTCTTGTATTGCTTATTGCCTGGCTGTGGTTCCTAAGTGCGCGTCTACGTGGTGACTTTGGATATATATATATATATATACAGGAAATGCATCCACTGAACAACAAGGGATACGGACGTACTCCTTGGTGATACTCTCAACAAAAGCTTTATTAAAAGCGCATCGAGTGACAAACTGTCAATGAGTTTCAACTGCTCCCGACAGCCTTGTTCGCGACCTATATATAATATTTGTTTAGTTGTATTTAATTACATGGTATTGTTAGGCATTTTAAGATATAGACGTAGGTGTGTCTGTGTGGTTAGTTTATATAAAAGAAGAGGTTTTTCCATAACAATAATATTTACTTACCTGTTGGTTTTTTAAAGTATTGTTTTATGAATGTTTGGTGTGCATAAAAATGATTTATATGTATATTTAAATATATTTTTATTAGTAGTTACTTATGTCTTATTGCTAAGCAGCTTAATATTGCCATTGGTGTGTGCTGTAGCAGATTTTAAAACATAATTACTGAATTAGTATGTAAATGAATTACTTATGTTTTATTATGTAGATTAATGGTTGAGCCAAATTGTGGCTGTAAAATGTTTGGGTATATATTGTAAGGTGACAATATAAGAGGTTTTCTATTTGAAAAATATTTACTTACCTGTTATTTGTGGAAGTAATGTATTATCAATGATTTCTGCATCTATAAAGGAATTATATACTGTAAATTTTGGTTAGAATGATTTTTATTATTTACTTACCTGTTATTGCTAAACATATTAATATGTGTTTAGTAGTATTTAGTTATGTGTTGGTTTACAAGTAAAGTGTATAGTATGTCGTAAAATAAATGTGTAATAAAATTAGTATTTACTTACCTTCTAATACGGTAATAATTATTTGAGTAAGGCTTTTGTGTCTATAAAACAGTTTTGTATATATGCAATGTTTAAAATGTAAGTGTTTTTGTATTAGAGAAGTTTTTACTTACTTGTAATGTTAAGATATAGCCGAATGTGTGGTTAGTTTATATAAAGGAAATTAATTTCTATAATAATAGTATTTACTTACCTGTTATTGCAAGGTGAGAATATAAGAGGTTTTCCATTTGAAAAATATTTACTTACCTGTTATTTGTGAAACTAATGTATTGCGAATGATTTTTGCGCATATAAAAGATTTATATACTGTACATTTTGGTTAGTATGATTTAGTATTATTTACTTACCTGTTATTGCTAAAGATACTAATATGTGTTTAGTAGTATTTAGTTATCTGTTGGTTTATAAGTAAAGTGCATAGTATTTTTGGAAAATAAATGTGTATTAAAATTAGTATTTACTTACCTCTTAATATGGTAATAATAATTTGAGTAAGGCTTATTGTGTCTATAAAATAGTTTTGTATGTATGTAATGTTTAAAATATAAGAGTTTTTCAATTAGAGAAGTATTTACTTACCTGTAATGAAAGATATAGCCTTATGTGTGGGTAGTTTATATAAAGGAAATGAATTTCCATAATGATATTTACATACCTGTTTTTTTTTTTTAAATTAATGTTTTATGAATGTTTATTGCGTATATAAATGAGATATATATCTATTTATATATAAATTTGTTTTTAGTCGCATTTACTTAAGTGTTATTGGTAAGCAGCTTAACATATTGCAGTAGGTGTGTCCTGTAGCTTAATTTAACGCAGAATGACACAAATAGTATTTAAATTAAGTATAAACTTTTAGTAGTAACTAACCTCTGCGATTGTTCCAGAAATGCTCATTAGTGTTTTTATTTTAGCTTCTCTGATGGTTTTTATCAGAGAAAGTGGTGGAGCTGGTGGCTGCAGGATATTTTCCGTTTCTTGAATTATAGATTGTGGTATTGTAATTGTAGGCATTCGTGATATTTTTGTTTGTTTTGTTATAAATATAATATTGTTTTTGATAATGAAATTACGGATAAGAATTCCATTTTCTTCTTTAGTTTGATGGTAATAATCGTCATTGTAACATGTAGCTTTGATAGATCCTGTTGCATCTGCTAGTGCAAGATGATATAATATTTTGTTTTCTTGCTTTGCATTTCTATAATACGTTTTGCTTGAATGTTTAATGATGTTGGCGCAGATTGCTTTTTGATATGGTTTTGTTCTTAGTTAATTAGTGCAAATAATTGTTTAAATTGCAATCCATAAGGCTTTGTGATCACTATAGTATGATTCTAATTTTCCTTAGTGTTTTAAATCTTCATTAGCATATATGTGATCTAATAATGATTTGTAGTCTGTTGTGTAATTTTGTATTATTTGGTTGCAGTTAAATTGTGTGTGCATAAATTCTAAAAAAGTTGAGAAGTTTTAGGTGATTGTGTTTTTAAATCTTTGTTGAAATCGCCCATGATTATATATTTGTAATTTGGATAGAAGTGTAATATGTTTGTTAATATTTGCAATAGGGTTTGAATTGGTATATGTGGTGGTTTGTATAGTATCACAATTAAGTAGTTGTTGTTATTGTTAATATGTTGAGTAAAATGTAAAATGTCAATTTTGTAGTGTGTATCATAAATTGGCAGTAAGAAATGTGTCGTTTTGTAGTAAAGTGCAATTCTATGATTTGTTTGCTGATTGTGGAATTTGTCAAATATAATTAGATGATATTGTCAATTAAGAAGGTATTGTTAGCTGCTTTTTTAGTTATATTTATTTCTGTTAGGCATAGAATATCGGAATTCATGATGTTATTATCAGCTGTTATTGCTTTGAATTGTTTTGTAGGGAGCATATATTGTGTACAACAATATTGAAATGTGTGCTGTATTTAGCTATTTGTGGTACTGATATTTGTAATGGTATATTTTTTTAATCTTAGCATTTCTTCATGTACTTTTGGATGTAAAAGTATTTTATTTTCATTAAAGTTTTTAATGTATATGTTTGATAGTGATGTTGCTCTGCTTAAAGCTACATAATTTAAGTGATGTATTTTGCTATTATTAAAGTGTATATAAAGGGGTTCAATAGTTTTGCCTTGAGTCCTATGTATAGTACGTGCAGGTAATTGGCGTAAAGAGAATTGTTTGCGTATAATTGTAATATATTTTTTCGTGAATTGAAAATGTCTTGCTATAGGATGTATTGGTGTCCAATTATGTGAAATGTTTATGTGATACAAGTGTTTGTTTTGTTGTCTTGTAATTTTACCCACATTTATATTATTAAAAGCTATCCAAACTATAATTAGTGTATTGTTAATAAGTTCAAAAAATTCTACTATACCTGTTGCACCATTAGTTGAGCCATCGTTAACATTACAAGTTAAATCATAACGTATTTTTAATGCTATGTGTAATGTGGCTGAAAGGCCCATAGTTTTTGTGGGATCATTTGGTAATTGTTTGAGTATTGCTTGCTTTACTTGTTCTGTAAGATCTGAACTAACTGAATCATTTGCTTTTGTGGTGTAAACTGGATATTGTCATATATATTCCATTAAAACGTCATTATTAATGGTATTTACTTCTTTGTTAGTCGACATAATATATGTTTAATTTGTGAAATATCAGTTTTAGTTTGTTTTCCTTCTCTTAATCTGTTTAGTAATTCTGCAAATGGAAGGTCATTTAGTTGTCTCATGATTTTGGTAAGTTCAAATGTGTTTTCCATAAGTTAGTACTCAGTGGTCCATTTGAATGTTTTGAATAGTCAAATATGTATGAGTCAAAAACTGCTTTTAATTGATAGAAATCTCCAATTGCTAAAATGGAGATTCCTCCAGAGGGTTGGTTAGATGGTTTTATTTCTTGTAATCTGTTATGTATAAACTTGAACATATTTGTTCCAACCATTGATATTTCATCTATTAGTAGTAGTTTAAGATGCATTAGCTGATTTTGAAGTACACTTTTTTGTTCATGAGCTAGTGCTTTATAAGTTAAAGTTTGGGATACAGGTATTTTGAATGTGCTATGTAGTGTTTTCCATTAATGTTATGTGCTGCTTTGCCTGTTGGAGCTGTAAGCAATATATAGATGTTGTCTGGATTTTCTCCTGCTTTGGTATTGAAGTAACGTAATAATGTTTGATAGAGTGCAGTAATAACAAAGTTCTATCAAACTCCTGCACCACCAGTACAGAATGTATAACATGATGTTTCTTCAGTTTTGATTCAATGTAAATGATGGTAAATAAAGTTTAGTTGTTCAGTGGTTAAATTTTGCATAATATCATTGTATTTGTCATTTGGTAAGATAAAATGAGTTAATGTTTCTTCTTCAGTATTGCTTCTAATGCCTAAATCTAATGACAAGTCACATAGAATTTGTTGTTCATTATAATGGGCATCATTGGATATAGTATCATATGATATTGTAACTATTGGTGATAGTGGAAGTGTGTGTATTGTATGATTGTTGACATTGCTATTACTATTTGTAAGTATTTCATTATATGTATTATACGTGTTGTGATGTATATCCACAGTGTTCTTAACTTGCATATATCTTTCTTAGTATGATGTTATTTTCTTTTCTCCAAGGGTAATAATTCTCTGTAATAATTTTCTGAGTCATTGCTTTTGTTAAATCTGCAATAGCTTATAATTTTTGGTTGTTTGCATTTGGTATACTCTGCGGCTATTTCTTCATGGTGTAAGTTATCTATTTCAAGTTCTTCCCCATCTGAGCTGTAAAAGTTATTTTCTACATAAATTGTCATGTTCATTTTGAAGTTTTCTATTTTCTTTTTTAGTGTTTTCATTGTACATAGATGCATAGTCAGCTAATGTACATTGTTCTAATGTTTTTGGGCGTTTGCTGTATTTTAAAATAATATTTTCAAATTGTATGTTACTCGATGTATCTGACAATGAGTTTACAGTATCTAGGTCTTTCATTAAATACGTGCATTTTTCTGGTGGGTTAGTATTAATGAATACAAATTATCTTGAACTTTTCTGTTAAGGAATTTGAAGAATGAGCTGCTTCCTGTGCACTTATTTCAGTACAGTTTAGAAATGTGTTGCCTATGTGCTTAAGTTGATCTTTAATATTTGCATTGTGGTATACTTCTTTTGCTGCATGTGAAATTATTTTACTCATTCCTCATTGAGATTTGCTAATATATGAAACAATATATACAGCACAAGCATAAGCATTCTAAAATATATTGTAAATCTATGTTTGCTTGCCATGCTTGTAAAATTATAGAATTATAGTTATTAATAAAGCATTGAGCTGGTGTTCTTTGTAAAATAAAATAGTAGTTTTTTGTATAATTAATTTTATACATTTAATATATTGTTCCTCATTTAACTGCAAATATTCTAAGAAATGTATAAAAGTAAAACTACTAAATTCTTGTGTATTCATAGTTGCATGTATTATTTCAATATGTGGTAGTAATTCTTTATTTGTTTTGTCTAGTGTTAACGGTTCTAGTATTATAGTCTTGGGCACTGCATATTTAGGGTACTGATATTTGCATGTTCTTTTATTTTGTATGCAGCAATTGTTTGTGTGCCCATGCCTTTGTAGTGGTAATAAAGGTTCTAGGTATGGATCGTGTGTTTTTGCACATGTGATATACTGATTAATAAAAGTAATTACTTCATTTAGCTCTGATTTCCCATATTGTGGAACATTTTCAATCCACACTAAAACATGTATATGTGGTGATCCTCTTTGCTGGAATTCAGCTCTATAAAAGTAATCTATTATTTTGCTAATGGGGTTAGTTTCATGCAATAAAATACAATTGAATAATTTTTTAAGTTGAAAGTCAAAATGTCTTGCACATGTAATAGGATCCTCTTGTATTAATGTGCATTTAGTTTCCCAAGGCATATTTTAAATTCTTCTTTTGTGCATTAATTTCTTTTCTATATTCTTAATAGTATATTAATTAAATGATACCATTTTGTTTCTGCTGCTGATAAAGTTAAAAAAGTTGGTATTCTCAATTGTCTTAGCATTGCAAAAAGATCTTTTTTAAAATGTTCTCAATATGGTGTTGAACTACAAATAGTTTTAAGTATTTTGTATCCTTTGTTGTACTGTAGAATGCTTTCTAAATTGTTTTTTATGTCTTTTGCAGTAATTACTTACCCAGTAGTGAAATGTTTCCTAAGTGATATGTATATTTTGCCTTGTATTTGTTTTATGTGTAATTTTTTAAACTTAAAGAAAATATTAGTTATAGATTCAGCTACTCTTCTGTCACAGCTTCTTAATTCCCATTGACATATTGTACTGTAATGTACAGGTAAGTGTCTATCTACATTAGTAGGTCTTCGTTCTCCAACAAACATTGTTGGAAAAGCTAAATATTTAGAATCTTTACCTTCATATAAGCCTCTTGGTGTGTTATGCTCAGCAAGTGCTAAACTTAAGATATTAATATTATCAGTTGTTATAATTTAATTAGTTAACATAGTATCTACATTTCCTGCTGCAATGTTGTCTGAAGAATCAGATGTAAAGTTTGTTACTGATTTTTCAGTGTAATAGTTTAGTTCTTCCGGTCTATATTCCCAATCTGGTTTGACAGTGACTCCATAATCTTTGAACATGGTACTATTTTGTGCTAACCATAGTGCTGTTTGTTTGACTTTATTTGGTCTAACATTTTCAAAATGTGTATATGATTTATAACTTAATTTTCTTTTCAATTTTATAGGAATTGTAATGTTATCATTAATTTGCCTGGGTAATATTGACAACAGCATCTGATAATGATTTTTGAAATCCACATGGTAATGTTGTAATTTGTAGGAAGGGAATCCTTGGTGATACTAATCTTTCTTCTAAATTACGGAAGTGCAATTCTGTTGGGATATTTGGAAATGTCATTGCATTAATAAAAGAACAAGGTGGTATTTTATCTTTGCAAATGTATGTATAGCACGTTTTGCATATATAGTTCGTTCTGTTGTTGCTGTTACATTGTATAAATATTGGATGTCTGCAAACACTGTGGGGCCGATTCCGATGTGGGTCGGAAAGCATTCCGACCGAGCCGGAATCGGAGTGTTTTCCGACCGATCCGGACTCCTGCAGTCCGACCGAACGAGTACGATGCGGCCGTATGCTGTCGGACTCGGTTCGGTCGGACTCCCATAGAAGTCAATGGGAGCCGGTCGTACGACGCGTACATGGGCTCCCATTGACTGAATGGGTACGTCGTGAACAAGTGCGCCCCCTACAGTGGGTACGCATCGTTGCCATCTGCACCGTACATGCCTGTGTTGGGGAGACCCATAGGTCTCCCCCTGTGTCTGAGTCGTAAGGCTGCGGGTGCAGGGGGGTCCGACGCGGACCCCCGAAGTCCGACTCCGGGAGCTTTTGCGAGCCGGACGCTCCGACTCGATCCGGCTGTCCGAATCGAGCATCGTACTAGCTCGGTCGTGAAACGTCTCCATTGCGCGCCACGGTTTGCTTGAGACCCAGTCGTACGGAGCGGTTCAGAGCCGGAAACGATTCGGACAGAGATTTTGCGCTTGTTCGCATCGTACTTCGCCGTCCGGACCCGTGTACGAATCGGACGGAAAATCAGCCTCCGAATCGGATCCGCTAATGCCAAACCCGATTCGGTGCCCTTCCGACCGAGATCGGAATCGGCCCCTGTGTGTTTTTCTTAATGATTGTTTATGCCACAATTGATTGCAAATAGTACAAGTGTACTCTGGATAATTCTGTATGAAAGTTGCTAATTATAGCATTTCTTGTTCTTATGTTTATTTCTCTGTTTGAATGACTGCTAACTGTATTTTCTATATTTTCTTGTACATGTTTTCTTTTCCTGCTATTGACTTGTTTTGATAATGAAATATTAACTGTTCCTTTTTGAGTATTAGATACATTTTCTTCCTCTAAATTAGTATGTTGGTATATTTGCTGATTTGTTTTTGAATTATATATTAATGTAGATGATTGCTCTAAACTTACTATGCTATTGCTGTAATTATTTTCTGGCATTATTTTGTCTGTTTCTGTAGTAGGTTCACGTGTATTGCTAACTGTTTTTGCATATGTGTTAGTAGCATTTGAATTATATATTGATGTAGATGACTGTTGTATATTTATTATGCTATTGCTGTTACTATGTTTTTGTTTTAAATTTTCTGTTTCTGTACTAGGTATAAATGTATTTCCAACTACATTTGCATATGTTTTAATAGTATATGAATTATATATTGATGTAGATGGTTGGTCTATATTTACTATGCTACTGCTGTTAGGAGTTGCAGAAAACAATGTTTTCGTTTGTGCAGTAGGTATAATTGTATCACAAAAATTATTTGTTTATGTTTTAGTAGTATATACATATATGTTTTTTATAGTTGTAACTGCTGTTTTTTTGGTTTCTTTGCTGTGCTTCCTGCAGAGATTGTTTTTTAATTGTATTGATATCGGAGTTAATTCAAATGCAACATAATCTGCATTAGGTAGCTTTATACTATTTGCAAGTTTTAAAATGTATTCTATTCCTTTATCAAAGGTAATTATTTGAATAGTAATGCATGTACCATTAGGGTGTGGTATTCCTTTGTTATCTCGGCTATGTGAGTCAAATACAAAGTATGTATTTATATCTTTGAAGATTGAAATTACATATGTATCCATGCAAAGCAATATGCCAGAATGTAAACTTAATGCAAAAGTTAATGCTGTTTTAATATCTGGATATAAAGGATCAAAAGGTTTTAATACGTTCCCAAAATAAGGTTTCAGAGCTTAATCGAATAGATGTTGTTATTGTGCTGTATGTAGTTTGGTAATTCTTCTGGATGCATAAGTATTTGTTTATTACGAGAATGTATTTCTGTATATAAAGCATCTCCTAGATCCGTAATATAATGTAAATCTTGTGTAGTCCATATATGTGCAGGTTTATAGTAGTTATGTATAATTGCAAATGTACTATTTGGTAGACATTGTCTGCTTCTTGAATTGCTAGTAAATATTTCATGTCCTTGATGATAATTAGCTTGTATTATTTGATTCATAGTCTATATACATATTATATAATTATATATATATATATATAGTTTTAATAGTTTTTAAATTATGTTTTAGTGTTTATTTTGCATTGTAGAGGTGTATTCATGAGCAAAGAAGTTGAGTAAAGTGTATGGTAAATATAAAGTAAATTTTGCTTACCTTGATGAAGTTTTGATTGTTTGAGAAAAATGTATCTGTGAGAGAAGTGAATAAAAATCTGTAGTTTTAATAATGTAAACATATATAATGAAAACAAATATAGAAAAAAGGTATGGAACATTAATAATTATAAAAGTTAAAATAAATAAAATTTTGAGATAAAATAAATGAATAGTGATAAAATGGTGAGATAGCTTTGATTATTAGATAATTATTTTAAAAATAGTAGATAAAGAAAGAAATAGGAATTAAAGAAGGGAAAGTTGTATAGATGTTTTATATAGACTGATAGTATTGTAAATGAAGAAATGAGTATGGAATGATATATATATATAGAAAGGTAGAGGGGTGAATGAGAGTTGTGTATAATATGCAAGAAATGTGTTTGGAGTAAATATAATGAGAGGAAGAGTGATAATTATTAATACTAATTTTGAATGGAACATGATGGGATAAAAAATTAAAGGGAGAATGAGAGGTATAATAAGTAAGATAGGATGTGTAGTGGTATTACGTAGAGCTGAGTGGTATGGGTTGGAATGTAGTGGAGTAGAGCTGAGTAAAGTTGAGTGGAGTGGAGGAAAGTTAATAGTGTTGTGAAGTTGAAAGGAGAGTGGAGTAAAGTAGAGTGAAGTACGTTAAAGGAAAGTGATATGTAGTGAAGGTTATTGGGGTTTATTGTAGTAAAGCAGAGGGGTGTGGAGTAAAGGAGAGTGGAGTGGAGTAAAGTAGAGTGGTTTTGATTGCAGTAAAGTAGAATGAAGTGTAATAAAGTATAATGGTATGGAGTAAAGTTGAGTTGTGTGAACTAAAGTAGAATGTAGTCGAGTAAAGTGGAGTGGATTTTTATAAGGTAGAGTTATGTGGAGTAACAGTGATTGTTATTTGAGCGTAGTGAAGTAAATCAGAGTAAAGTAAGTAGTGTGTAGTTTAGTAGAAAGGATTGGAGTTGAGTGTAGAGTAAAGTAGAGAGGAGTAGATTAGAATTGTGTTGAGTAAAGTGTAGTTGGGTAAAGTATATTGAAGTAAAGTTGTGTTATGCAGGTTGGAGTGGAGAGTGGTGTGGAATAAAGAAGAGTGAGGAGTAGTAAAGTAGAGTAGTGTGGAGTAAAGAGGTGTGTAGTACAGTGGAGTAAAGTATAGTAAAGCAGAGTGAAGCAGAGTGTCATTTAGTGTAGTGGAGTAAAGTGTAGTGGAGTTCAATAAATGTTAGAGATGTAGAGTAAAGGTGAGTATTATTGAGTGTAGTGGAGTAAATTTGAGTGTTGTGGATTAAATTAGAGTGGTGTTGATTGAAGTGGTGTGTAGTAGATTTGAGTAGTGTAAAGCAGAGCGTAGTGGAGTAAAAGAGAGTAGTTTGGAGTATAGTAGAGTGTAGTGGAGTAAAGTAGATTGGTATTGATTGGAGTAAAGTAGAATGACGTGTAATAAAGAATAATGGTATGGAGTAATGTATAGAGTTGTGGAGTAAAGTAGAGTGGAGTGGAGTAAAGTGGAGTGGAGTGTTGTAATGTAGAGTAAAGTTGATTGTTATTTTAGTGTAGTGAAGTAGAGTGATGTGAAGTAGCTAGTGTTGAGTTTAGTTGCTTGTATTGGAGTTGAGTATAGTTGAGTGAAGTGTAGTAAATTTGAATGGTGTTGAGTAAAGTATAGTAGAGTAAAGTATATTGGAGTAAAGTTGAGATATGGTGGTTGTATTGTAGGAGTGATGTGGAATAAATAAGTGTAGGGAGTAGTAAATTAGAGTGTGGAGTAAAGAGGTGTGTAATGGAGTGAAGTAAAGTAGAGTAAAGTGTAGTAAAGGAGAGTGTAATTTAGTGTAGTGGAGTAGAGTAAAGGATAGTGATGTAGAGTAAAGGTGAGTGTTATTGAGTGGAGTAAATTAGAGTGGTGTGGATTAAATTAGAGTGTTGTTGAGTGGGGTGGTGTTTAGTAGATTTGAGTATAGTAAAGTAGAGTTTAGTGGAGTAAAAGAAAGTGGTTTGGGTTTTAGTAGAGTGTAGTAGAGTAAAGTAGATTGGAGTAAAGAAGCATGATTTTGAATGGAGTTTCGTTTAGTTGATTGGTGTGGAGTAAAGAAGGGTGGTTTAGAGTAAAGTAGATTGGAGTGGAGTAAAGGCGAGTATATATAAATAAAGGTAGAGGGGGGATTAGATGTGTATATAGGAAGGAAAGAAAGTTTATTGGAGGTATATATGAAGGAAGGGAGAGTGAGAATGATTGGTGTAATAAATAATGTAGGAGTATGGAGATATATATAAAGAAAGGGAGAGTGATAATGAGAGTTATGTAAGTGACAAATTGAGTATGGAATGATATATAAAGAAAGATCGAGGGTGAATGAGAGTTTTATATAATATGGTAGAAATGATTTTGGAGTATATAGAAAGACAGGATGAATTATATTTGTTAATATCATTTTTGAAAGGAGCATGATGGGATAGATAATTTAAGGGAAAGGGAGAAGAAGAGGTATAGTAAGTAAGATAGGAGTATGTAGGTAGAACGTAAGATAGTGTGAACAATAAGTATATTAATTTAGAATGGAATATGTAGGTATAGATAAAGTAAGGAAGAGGGAGAATGAGAATGAGAAGATGTAATAAGGAAGAGAGAGTGAATTTTATAGAATGTATTATTATTATTTAAGGTGTATATATAGTGAGTTGTAGAGCAAGATAAGGTAGATGGAGATGTGGCTGTTTTTAGGATGAAAAAGTAAAGTCAATTTGAAAAAAATTCAATTGGTTAATGTTTTTTGTTAAAATAATGTGAGAAATAGAGATGGTAATATAGGAGTGCTGTGGAGTGTAAGTTAATATGTGTATTGAAGTAAGGGATATCATGGGAATGTGAAGTTTAACTGTGGATTAGGTGGGCGATAGAAATAAGTTTTAATATTGTTAAAGATAGAAAATATTGTGTATGGTACGTTTGTATGGATTTTTGTTATTGAGTGGCGTTGTATGGAGTTGTGTTGTGTTGATTTGAGTGTTGTAGGTGGAGTGTAGTTGCACAGAATGGAGTGTGTTTGTGTGTATTGATGTTGTGTGGAGTGGGGTTGGCTGGAGTGGTGTAGAATGAAGATGTTTAGAGTAGAGTGGGGTAGTATGGATTGGTATTGTATTGAGTGATGTTATGTGTAGTGGTATTGCGTAGAGATGAGTGAAATGAATTGGAATATAGTGGAGCAAACTGTATTTGAGTTGAGTGGAGTGGAGTAAAGTTAATTTTAGTGGTGTGAAATTGAAAGGAGAGTGAAGTAAATGAGAGTGGAGGGTAGTAAAGGAAAGTGATGTGTAGTGAAGGTTATTGGTGTTGATTGTATTAAAGTGGAATGGTGTGGAGTAAAGGAGAGTGGAGTGGAGTGTAGTAAAGTAGAGTGGTATTGATTGGAGTAAAGTAGTATGAAGTGTAAAAATGTATAGTGGGGTGGAGTAAAGTAGAGTATTGTGGAGTAAATTAGAGTGTATTGGAAGAAAGTGGAGTGGAGTTTTGTATGTTAGAGTGATGTGGAGTAAAGTTGAGTGTTATTTGATTGTAGTGAAGTAAGGTGGAATGATGTGAAGTAGGTAGTATTAGTAATATTGAGTTTAGTAGAGTGTATTGGATTTGAGTGTAGTTGAGTAAAGTGAAGTGTAGTAAATTAGAATGGTGTTGAGTAAAGTGTAGTAGAGTAAAGTATATTAGAGTAAAGTTGATTTATGCCAGTTGGAGTGGAGGAGTGTTGTGTAATAAAGAAGAGTGTGGAGTAGTAAAGTAGAGTGGTGTGGTGTGGAGTAAAGAGGTGTATAGTGGAGTGGATTAAAGTATAGTAAAACGGAGTGAACCAGAGTGTCATTTAGTGTAGTGGGATAAAGTGTAGTGGATTTGAGTAAAGGATAGTGATGTAGAGTAAAGATGAGTGTTATGGATTAAATTTGAGTGGTGTTGATTGAAGTGGTGTGTAGTAGATTTGAGTAAAGTAAAGCAGAGTGTAGTGGATTAAAAGAGAGTGGTTTGGAGTATTGTAGAGTGTAGTGGAATAAAGTAAAGAAGAGTGGTGTTGATTGGAGTTGTGTTAAGTTGATTTGTGTGGAGTAAAGAAGAGTGGTGTAGATTAATGGTGAATGGAGTTGATTAAAGTAGAGTGGATTTGAGTGAAGGTGAGTGAAGTTTATTGTATGTAAGTAAAGTTGAGTTTTGTGTAGTGAATGAAAGTGGAGTGGAGTAGATTTAAATATATTGGTATTGAGTGGACTAAAATAGAGTGGAGTGTATTAGAGGAGAATGGTATGGAGTAAAGGAGAGTGGAATAAGTAATAGCTGTGTTGATTAGATTTGAGTAAAGGTGAGTGGTGTGAATTAAAGTAGAGTGGTGTTAAGTAAAATAGAGTGGAGTGAAGTAAAGTAGATTGGAGTGTAATAAAGTGTATTGGAGTTGAGTAAAGGGTAGAGTGAAGCGGAGTAAAGGTGTTTTTAGTGAACTTAAATGGAGTGGAGGTAAGTATAGTTATATTGGGTAAAGTAGAGTGGTATTGGTTTAATTGGAGTAAAGTAGATTGGTGTGTGTTAAAGTAGAGTGGTTTTGAGTTGCGTGGGGTGTAGTAGATTGTAGTGGATTAAATTAGAGTGTAGTTGAGTAAAGTGGTATGGAGTAATTTAGATAAAAATGGAGTATTGAAGATTAAATTAATAAGAGTTTTGTTGAGTGTAGCCTAGTAAATTGGAGTGGTGGGGAGTAAAGAACGGAGATAAGAGTAGTGTTGTAGATTAAAGTGGAGTGGTATTAATTTGAGTAAAGTAAAGAGAAGCTAATGAAAATTTACTGTGGTGGAGTAAAGTTTAGTGGAGTGGAGTAAAAGACTGGAGTGTTTTAAAGTAGAGTAATGAAGAGTGGAGTGGATTAGAGGTGATTGATGTTTAGTAGAGTGGATTAAATTAGAGTTGTGTGGAGTTAAGTTGAGTGGAGTAAAGTAGATGTTAGTGAGTGGTTTAAATTAGATTGTAGTGGTTGAAAGTGGAATGTTGTAGATTATTTGAGAGTGGTATGGAGCAAAGTAAAATATGTTGTATTACAGTGGTGTGTAAAGGAGTGGTGTAAAGTTGGTTCGTGCTGTATATTTGAGTAAAGTGGAGTAATGTAGAGTGTATTGGAGTATGTTAGAGTGTTGTGTTTTAAATTAGAGTGGTGTGTAGTAAATTAGAGTAGAGTAAATGAGAGTTGTGTTGAATAGAATGTATTAAATATTAAAATAAGTTTTTATTAAATAAGAAGAAGGAAGGTTGAGGTTTGTTGTATGAAGGTAGTGTTATGCAAGTAAAATATTTATTTTGGTTTGGAGTATATGTTGTAGGGAGGGGTGTGTTTTGGTGGTGGGGTGAGGTTTAAGGTTTTTGAAAAATGACTTTGAAACAAACATGTGTTAGGAAGGTGTGCACTGTTTGCAATAATACCAAATATATTCTTTAGTAAAGATTATAATGGTGAGAGGGACTATAAAAGTGGTAGTTAACGAGATAGAAGTGCAACTACATTTAAAATTGTGATTGTATTATGCTGTGGGAAAAATGGTAGGGTTTTGTAAATGTGTTTGTGGAAGTTGTTGCTAGGCATATTAAAGGGGAAAACAGATTAAGAAGACTATTGCAAGAGGTTCTGTTAATTATTGGTAAGATGCGGTGTTGTTTTAAAACTAAATATTATAAAAAGGCTGCATAATATATAAATAGAAGGAATGTTGATGGACGTTGTATGCTGTTAGTGCGATGCAAGTAAAATAGTATTTTGCTGTTGGAGGACTGCATGTATGAGAGGGATAGGGAGGACAGAGAATTTGAAAATATGTTTTTATGAAAAATGTTGCAATAAAGGGTGCATTGTTAGTTTTAAGAATAAAGAAAACTTTTATTAAGAATTATAATTGTGAGATAGAGGCCATTATCAAAATAAAAAGTAGGAAGGGTTAGCAGCGTTGTATAAAGTTACTGCATTGTAAAGAAAATTGCATTTTGCTGTTGGAGCACTTGCTGCAGGAGGGGTTTTGGGGACAGAGTATTTGAAAACATGTCCCTTAAATAAATGTGGTTTTGTTAAGCATGCAGTGGTTGTTATAAGACCTACATTTTTTTAAATTAAATATTGTAATGGGGAGACATAATAAAAATGTATTTGGGAGAGTGGTAGCTGTGTACATAAAAATTATTGAAATTATCAAGGTATATTTGTATTTATATTGTGGTAAATACGTTAGGGTATTGTAAATGTGTTTGGAGAAGTTGTAGATGCACATAATAAAGGGAAAAATAGGTTAAAAAGATGGAATGTGGTGTTTTGAAAGTGGTGCACTAGGTTTTGTAAATTTTTGCTAAGAGGCAAATCTTTTAAAAAATGTAATATTATTAAGAAAAGCTCTATTATAACAAGGAAGTAGGGATTAGGGATGCTGCTTGTAGTTACTGCGATGTAAGCAAATTAATATTTTGCTGTTGGAGCACTTATTGTAGGGGTGGTGTGTGGGAGGATAGAGCATTTAAAACTATGTTTATGCAAATAAATTTGGTTTAGGAAGGTGTGTACTGTTTGTAATAATAAGAAAGAAATATTATATGAAATGATATTGTGTTATAATGGGGAGATGGAGAATAAAATGTATTTTGGGAAGAGGTAGCTGTGCAAAGAAAAGGGAAGCCAATAGTGTAAAGTATATTTGAATTATAGTGTAGTGTAGGAGTTTTAGCCAAGTACTAAGGGGGTCATTATGATGGCGGGCGGATCGCCCCCGCCGGACTGGCGGTAGTCACCGCCGGCCCGGCGGGGCGATCCGCCCGCCATCCACACAGCAAAGACCCCCGCCATATTATGATGGCCGGGGGGTTCGCGGCGGATGGAAAGACCGTCCGCCGCTTTTCCGCCGGTCGACGAGTCGACCGGCGGAAAACAAGGATAGTATGGTGGCGGTGTCTGCAAGACACCGCCATCCATATTTAGATGAATGCGGAGAGCAGCCTTTCCATGGCGGCGCCGCCATGGAAAGGCATACGGTGTTTGCTTTTGGGGGCCCGTTGCGGGCCCCCAGGGTGTTGAGGGGGTGGGGGGTGCACATGGGGGATACCTATGGTACCCCCCTGCATTTGTATGCACAAGGTAGCAGGCACCGCGCGGTGCCTGTCACGTTGTGCATGCAAATGCACAACGTGCATTCACAGCATTGTGGCGGGCGGTGCTGTGAGCACCGCCCACCACAATGCTGGGAATAGGGTGTCCCACCGCCACGGTGGCGGTGGCATCCTAATGTCAGGTGTAGGACCGCCGTGCCCCTTGCGGACGGTCCCGCATTCCGTTACGGTGGCGGGATAATGACCCCCATAGTTTGGTTTTGTGCATTTGTTATAGGATGGGTGGCAAATTAAGCTTTGTATTAGGGTAGAGTGAAGCGTTGTATATGATAGTAAGAATTAGGCAACTTTGAGACTTTTACAGAACTGAAAGTGTATAGAGCGCTGGATGTGGCGTGAGGCTTTTAAAAAGGTAAGTAAATATTTGGAATAAAAAGAATAAGTATGAGGAACGTAGTAAAGGAAGTATTTAGGTTGGAAAATACAAAAGATATACACATTTAGCAATGTTTTAAGTAACTTACTGAAGTTTGTTGCAATTGAAGGAGTGAGGCATGCAGATTTGATGATCTGTAGGTAAGGGTTGGTCCGAAGAAATGTTTGCAAGTGCTTGGTGTTTACTGTTTAAGTATACGAGCAGGTAATAAAAGAAAGGCAATTACAATTTGAATAATAAAGGGATATGCAGTGTTGGTGTTTTGGAAATGCGTAGACAGGATGGAGATGGTGTGTTGATGTTGAGCTGTATGTAAATTAGTTGAGGTAGGTGTGAAAAGTATGTTGTAAGGATGAACGGGCTGTCTACGAGTTAGTGAAATTAATGGCTAGAGGGTATATCTGAGTATTGTTTGGAAGTAGTGGAAGAAATAGAAAAAAAATACGTTTGCAAATGAACTGTTTTTCCCTCTGTATTGCGATAATGTATTTTATACCTAGAATGGCTTAAAAATCTAAGCAATTGGTAGTAACATACAGTGGAAGAAAAATCCTGCATTTTGTTTAGTAGCATGTAATGTATTTGAAAAGGAGAACGGGTTGTAGCAAAAGGACAACATGCTATGCAAATGCGGTTAGTTCGTAGATAAATTAACATACATGTAAAGAAAACAAGTAAGGCATTTTTCTGTGCATAGTAATAATGCATTTTCAATGTAAAACAGGTTTGAGGGCAAAGAAACCGTGCTATATTCAAAGCGCTTAGTGTGCAAATAAAAGAACGCACATAAAATAATAAATAGGATATATTTATATGCAGCATATGAACTCATTTTTAACCCCGAAGGGTTAGAAGGTTTAAAGACAGTGTGCCACGCTGAAACCGTTTATTTGGCACATATCTACACAGACTAACCAATGTGTGCAGGTTATGTGTGAGCGCAGTAAATTATAAACTAATGCACGCATAAAGAAACAATGTTATTTTCACATGCAACGTTATATTACAGTGTCAATCTAGAAGGGGTTGCAATGAAAACTGCATGCCATGCAAATCGCGTTCAGTATGCAGATAAATGAACACACATACAAAGTGACGCAATATGTTGTATTCAAATTATATGAAAACAGATTAAAAATGTATATGTTTAACTTTGTAGCAACCTATAAATTAAATTAAATAATCATTATTTCAGCAGTATTGTTTTTTTTTATACATTTATTTCTGGTACTGTAAGTGGAACACAGATAGTAGAGTATATAAAGTGTATATTTATTTTGTGCCAAAAACAAACATTATGTGTAAAGATTTAAAAAAAACAAATGTCTCAGGCAAATAAGCAGACAAAACCCAGCCACAGCTGCGAGAAGGCAGATGACTTCCCAGATGGCATTTATTTGCTCCTCATCTCTGCTCCCGATGCTCAGCAGAGCTCCCTTAACGGTGCCAAGGCGCTCAAATGACAGACGCCCTCGGTTAACCGTTGAGGTGCCAGGGCGTGCAGTGCTCCCATGCCCACTGTATTGTCTGAGCCACGGCTGGAGGGCATCAGCCACGTACGTGCCTTAGCTCTTCCCCTTATGCAGTTTCCTTGTGGGGTCGGCATGTGCTGGAAGCAGAGCGCTCTCCCCCCTCCATGTTCCGTTCTCCAGGGCTCTTGCCAAACAGAGGGACAAGCCACACGAAATGCCCCCTGGTGTCTATTTATTTATACAGCGCCACATGCAGCCTCTAGGCCAGCGTTTCCCAAACTGTGGTCCGCGGACTGGAGTGCCTTCCGTCATAAATACTGAAGCGCCCGCGGCGCTACAAGCCCTGTGAATGACAGCGCAGGGACTGCGGGACCACAACAAAATCGGGCCAATCACCATTTCAGCTTTAGGTGCAAGCTGAAGGGTGATTGGCTTATTTTATAGTCGCGCGCGCTCGCACGGCAGTGCGTGTTCCCTCGCGTTTGCAGCCAGCCCCAGAGCATTTTGCCTCCCAATGTCCTGTCTCCACTTTCTGCCCTGCATACAGAGTACTGCTGTGCCTCTCGTTTCAAGGCTAAACAGCATTCCGGCACCTCGGGCCAGCAGGAGGGCACTTCACCCGATGAGCACGTGAGTGTTTTAAAATTTAATTTACAGCTATACAAGCGTAGGCCAGGGGAATTAGGACGCCGTGGGACCAGGGTTACTCGCTTTCCTCAGATGCCCCTCTCAGTCCGCTCTCATGTTGTAACTTGTCACAGCGCGGAGCGCACCGCACGCACTGCAGAGATGATGATGTTCTGATAATTTGACCAAAATGATGCCTATACTTGTACCTATTTGCTCTTTATGACTTGTCTGCTTGTTCCTCAGTCAGTATCTGTGCAATGTGTACAGACTGCTATTGTGCTGCTGCTCTCAAAGTCTGTTTGCTTTAATGTTGTTGGCATATTCGTGCACTCCTTTTGTAGAATGTTAAGAGTGATAAAGTGAAAAAGGATCCCACACAAGCTTAGAAAAGAGGTATTATCATGATCTGATAATTTGAGACACAGTAAATCTGCAGGCGCAGGGCAGCTCAGTGTTTCAGTGTTACAAGTGAAATGACTAGCACGAAAATGTAACATGCATTTGGTTAAAACGCTATTCTGGCTGGAAAAGTAAAACGTGACAGAAAAAGCTTGGCAATTAATGTGGTCTAGAGGTGGGTGAAAGTAAAGGCCTGTGGCAGTACCTTTTTTTGAAATAATAGTAAATGTGCAAATCCTAATCCAAAAATGCATCACAGCGTGTGTGCCATCAGGCCTGAGCATAATCTTTACCGCAGAGCTGGCTCGTCGCCTTCCTCAAAAGAAAGTGTTCTGAAAGTGTCAGGTCAGTGAGACTATGCTATCAGCCTAGCTGTGAAAGAGTGCCTCCCACGCTCCGCTTTCTAATGCAGCCCTGCTTACAGCTCATGTGGTCAGCGTCAATCGAGTGAGTCTGCGAGTCACTCATCTGATTATAATAAATTATGAACGTCTTCCAGACTGCTTGATCTATTTTCCGCAATTTTGGGTACAGTCTGATAAATGAGTTGTTTAACAATTGTTTCTTATGCTTTAAAGCAGCTAACTTAGCCTGTCTTGTTGCTCAAATTGGTGTAATTTCTGATATTTATGTTTCCCTCCTCTTCATTGCTTTATTTTGCTCGTGAGCAAGTGTCACTCATAGTTGCTGAAATGTCACTCATAATTACACTGTATTTATGACAATGTCACACATAGCAATCTGAAACCTTGGCAGCTATGAATTAGCAGCAGCCTTTTTATGATTCTTCTTGTGTGTGACGAGTGATCAGCTTGTGTGCTGGTGGCAGTGACATTATGGTTTATTCCCGCCGTCAGGGTTGGTTTCATGAAAAGTGTGGCTGCAAGTGTAGTCCAAGTGTAGTCCAAATTATTGCATTTATTTTAAAATGGTTTATTTTAAAATGGTTTATTTTAAAATGGTTTTAAAATGGTTTATTCATGGCACATTATGCAATCAATGCGTGTAATGATGTAATCCTCATTCTGAAAACTGTATTTACCCGAAGCAGG
This sequence comes from Calotriton arnoldi, assembly GCA_963921515.1. Taxonomy (NCBI): domain Eukaryota; kingdom Metazoa; phylum Chordata; class Amphibia; order Caudata; family Salamandridae; genus Calotriton; species Calotriton arnoldi. The sequence continues at coordinate 168,658 of CAWUFW010002772.1, forward strand.
TGCAGCGTGATTGTCATCACAATGTCACATCATAAACTGAGTACTTTCCCCCCGCAGGACACACAACCCTGCCTTGATGAAATATGCATACGTTAAAAGCGCGTGCACGCATTTAAAAAGTGTTTCCTTTTTATTTATGTTATCAGCCTCATGGAAGTGAAAGAGAACTGCGCAAAACAACAATCGATGGACAGAATGCAGAACAATGTCATACATTCACCCCAGTACAGAGATCTGGGCCTAAATCCATCGTTTTTTTGCTCACCATGCCATTCCAGTTTGGACCCAGTCATATGCAAATGGGTCCAAACTGGGGTGGCGAAGTGAGCTAAAGAACGATGATGGATTCAACCCAGATCTGTGACTGGGGGGGAGTGTCCGAAAAGTTTCAGCACTCCGTCCATCATCTCCTTGTGTTTGTTATGGCTGAGAACAGAAGCCTTGTACTGCTAAATACACCACTGTATCCATACATTCCAATAGATCTGATTCAGGCTGTCTCCCGCCTGAAATTGCTTCTTCTTCAATAGATGTAAATGGAGGAAATGCTTTCTCCCAAGTATATTTTTAAATAACCCACTTTCCTCTTCTAAAATGTTGGCATGTATTTGTATGCATTTAATTTAACTATTCTCGGTGTCACATCAGCTGCTCATGCCATGTGCCATGGCTGCCAGCAAGCCACATAGGAAACGTCTGTGACATCCTGGTTTGAATTTAATCTCAACCTCAACACAGTTACGGCCAGTGTGTAGCAGACAAAATGACTTTCTGAAGTGTTCTCGCTTAACTCCAACCCTGCTCATATTTTCCCATACTATCGTGCGAACCTCTCTGTGCAATCAACAATGGACTGCTTCCACAATGAATGAGCTATGTTTAAACTGAGCAAATGGAATTATCTTGAAGCCGCATACATAAAATTGCCATATCCATGCATATGATTTGCTAGTGTCCTCTGTCTTTTCCTCGAAAGCAGTGCTGATACAGTGTTAAAATCTTCTTACAGGCGCTGCTTCATCTCTCAACGTCAAAGCATATGTAGTCTGGAAACATCTGACGAGGGCAGCCTGTAGTAGGTAAAGTAGTGAAGGTCTACTACGTGCTTTACCAAATAGCTTTGCTAGAAAATGATTCCATAACCGAATGTGATTCAATAGACTTGTCAGCTGTGGGTATCCTAAAAAACATAACGACGATGGATCGCTGGCTTAACCTTAAGCAAATATCCACTGAAGACATCAATGATGGGCCATCATGCTCAAAACAAAGGGAGTTAAGTGAAAAGAAAAGGAAGTTTCGCAAGTACGATGGTGAATATTTATCATTGGGTTTCACATGTTCAGGTTCAGAACATGAACAGCAACCACAATGCGTGCTATGCTATGAAATTTTGTCAAATGAGGCCATGAAACCTTCTAAATTACAAAGACACTTGGAGACTAAGCATAAAGAACATGCGACTAAATCCATAGAATTCTTCAAGAATAAAGAGCAAGAGCTTCTAAAAAGTAGAAAAATAATTAAGAAAACTGCAACAGGATCTTTTAATGAAAATGCTTTGAAAGCTTCATATGAAGTGTCCATGCTCATAGCAAAAGCTGGAAAACCTCATATAATTCCTGAAGAACTAATAGTACCTGCTGCTAAAGCCATGGTGACAGCAATGGTTGGAGAAAAAGCAGCAAAAGATTTAAATTTGGTGCCATTATCTAACAACACTGTAAAAAAGTGAATTGACAAAATTTCAGACAACATAAAGGAACAGTTAATCGAAAGAATTTGTAAAAGTCTGCATTATAGCCTACAAGTAGATGAAAGTACGGATGTAGCAAATAAATCTGATCTCCTGTGTTATGTTAGATACGAGTTTGAGGGGAACATTATTGAAGATTTACTGTTCTGCCGCTATTTGATACATACCACTGCTGAAGAGGTCTTCAGCAGTTTCAATGACTTTCTGACATCAAATGGAATTCAGTGGTCCAAATGCATAGGAATTAGCACAGATGGGGCACGTGCCATGTCTGGGAGACTCACAGGACTTGTTGCATGAATAAGGGAAATTAACCCTTCAGTTGTATGGCATCATTGTTGCATTCATCGAGAAGCATTAGCCACTAAGAAGATACCAGAGGAATTAAAAAAGGTCTTGAATGAGTCAGTCACAATTGTAAATTTTTTCAAAGATAGGTCACTAAATTCAAGGCTTTTTGAACAATTTTGTCAGTCCATGGATAGTGATCATCATCAGCTTTTGCTGCATACAGAAGTCCGATGGCTGTCACGTGGTAGAGTTTTGTCTCGGCTTTTTGAATTAAGAAATTAAATCAGAGTTTTCGTCACTGAACTGGAATCTCCATTTGCACTTGATGAGCGCTTACATGACTATACTTGGTTAGCTATGCTGGCATATATGGCAGACATCTTCACCCATTTAAATGCACTCAATTTGAGTATGCAAGGAGTAGGTATCACAATTTTTAATGTTGAAGACAAGATTGAGGCAATGATAAAAAAGTTAGACTTATGGGCTCGTCGCTTAACACAAAGACATTTTGATTCTTTTCAGAACCTGAAGACATTCTTGGAATCTGCTGATGATGAATTATCGAACAAAGTCTTAGAAATTTTTATCCAGCATCTCCAAGATATGCGGTGTAGTTTTCGTCAGTACTTTCCACTTCCGGATGAAAGCAAAAACTGGATTAAAGATCCTTTTAATGTAGATATTGACAATTTAATGGGGCTGACAGCATCTGAAGAAAACGGTTTGATTGAAATCTCTACAGATAGTGCACTTAAACTTCAATTCAAGGAAAAGTCTCTGAGTCTGACAAATGTTTGGCTGCAAGTACGAACAGATTATCCTGAATTATCGTACAAGGCACTTAAGGTTTTACTTCCTTTCCCCACCACATATTTATGTGAGAAGGCTTTCTCAAATCTTATGTACCTTAAAAATAACAACAGAAATTGCTTGCAAAATGTAGAATCTCACCTAAGGATTCAACTTTCCGAAATAAAACCAAACATTGAAAAGTTAGTCGCCGAGATGCAGCACCATCCTTCCCATTAAAATGTTTTGATTTTTGCATATTTTTCAATATAAAATAATAAAAGCTTTAGTAATGCAAGTATTTGTTTGGTGTGTACTTGTTTGTATATTTTTTGCGAATTACTGTTTTAATTTTTTGAAATTTAAATTGTAAAAATTGCTTGGGGGTCCCCGGCTTCCAGTAGTGATTCAGTGGGGGTCCTCAGGAGTCAAAAGTTTGGGAACCACTGCTCTAGGCCACTTCAAAGGGCTACAAGGGTATTATGCAGACAGTGAATGCGGGTATAACAAATAATTCACAATCGGTGACTGAGGCAGCACACAAAACCGCACCTATCACAGTCCCCTGTTATCAAAGAAAAATAAGTAATCACACAAAAAGGAAACAAAGTGCACGAATATATGAGAAACCAGTCAGCATATACTCTCTGACAGGAAATCAGTTCCGGTGCTCACTGTACTATCTGTGCCTCAGCTGGAGGGCATCAGCCACGTTCGTGCCTTAGGTCTTCCCCTCATGTAGTTTCCTTGTGGGGTCGGCATGTGCTGGCAGCAGAGCGCTCTCCCCCCTCCACGTTCCCTTCTCCAGGGCTCTTGCCAAACAGACGGACAAGCCGCACAAAATGCCCCCTCGCTAGATGTGGTATGAGCTACTGTAACTTCCTCTGGAGCTCTGTTTGTGAATAACAGAGCTCCCTATAACCGCAAAGTACAGGCTTCTCCGTAATATTTGTAAGGCAAGTAAAAACCTGGTAAATGTGGCTACAGCCGGTGTAAGTCCCGCCAGAGCTTTCTGTGATAAGCTCCCTCGGACCTTTGTACTTTGCAGCTTAAAGGTTAGTTTCAGCTTTTGTAACCAAGCAGGGCTGCAGATGCTGTGGCTCCAAGAGTGGGGTGAGTGACAGAAGTGTGAGTGCGAGCAGAAACCGAGGCAATATGTAAAAAATAAACGGGAGGAGGACAAAGCATTTGAAAACATGTTCCTGTAGCAAAATTGTTTTAGCAAAGACTGTAAATACGATCGGAAAAGTTATAGCTTCACACACTAAAAGCATACCTAAATTAAGAACAATCCAATTGGAACACAAAACAATTGAAACCCAGACCCGGTTAAAAATAAAACACAGCGTGCCATAGTAAAATCGCTGTTGCAGCCAACAATTAGCACACACATAAAGCCAACAAAAATGTTGCATTTAAATTAAGGGAAAGACATTAAAAAAGACTGTAAATATGGTCAACAGCGTGCCATGGTAAACTCGCTTATGCAGCAAACAATTAAACACACACATAAAGCCAACAAATATGTTGCATTGAAATGAAGCCAAAATACATAAAAAAGCCTTTATATACAGTCGGCAAAATTATAGCTACACACACTAAACGGAAACAATCAATCAATAATAATGAAAACAATCCAATTGAACACAAAGCAATGGAAACCCAGACCGGGTTAAAATAAAAACACAGCATGCCTTAGTAAAATCACTTTTTCAGCAAACAATTAAACACACACATAAATGCAACAAAATAGTTTTATTTAAATTAAACAAAAAACATTATAATACAAAAGCATTTACCTCTGCAGCATGTAAATGAAATGCAAACAAAGGAAGAGCGTGCCATTCCTGCTACAGCAATATAGAAACAAACACATTCACTCCCAAAATAGTCCCCACTAACAGTATATTAAACATCCTGAGTAGCAACACAAGTAAAAGGGCCAGTCCTCGTGATAGGTAACAATAGAAGAAAGGGAGGTACTAAGGAGAGACTAATAAGCCTAGTAACAAATCAAAAGGCAACATTTATAAAGGGCAGTAACAACAGCCAATTACAAACATGGGCGGAGAGTGAGTGGAGCTTAAAGTACATACCTCAATACAGAATGTCTCGAAGAGACAGCGCAAGCGCTGCCTAGCCGAGACCTAAAAATGTTAAGGTAATCCAGTTGAGCGATTTAGTTTCTGTTTATATTTCTCATGGTTTACTTAATCTTCCATGTCCTAAGAGTGTTTGCTATTTACTGGATGCTATGTTTCTGTAGGTTTTTTGGGGGTGAAGCATATTACTCTTGTATAGTGCAAACTTTGAAATGAGCTTCCTATTATAAAACGTATTTATTGCATTTTACAGAACATTATAACAACAAGGTTGTTCTTATTGCAATGATAATGGTGCTGACACCATTCGATATAGGCAGACATCGAACAAGAGAGTAAGTTTGTCTATCAAAGTAAATACAATATGCTTGCTTACCTTACAAACCATAAATAGTCATGTCTTTTTACATGGTGGTGCTCCAGACCCCTGACACGCCATGTTCAGCATTATTTTATCTCATTAATATCCCGCCATTATGATTTGTACAATAAGAACTGAATTCTCAAACCGGATGTTGGAGCAACAGAGTACTGTACAAGGTTTTATAATGTAATCTGTAGCAGGTAGTTTTTTAATGGGCTCCCAATATCTCTTGCTTTAGATGTAAGGGGCAGAGGTTCTGCATACAACTCCAGTTTCTCAGTACAGTATATCAGTGAGACAAGCCAGTGCATCAGTTTGGAGCAGCGGACCCTGCTCCACCAGCAGGCAAACGGCCTCTTGGCAAGTATTATCGCCAGAGCGAGTAGATTCTTATGAGTAGTAAGGATCTCTGAAATCCAGCCAAGAAGAGTAGCTCTAGGTTCAATGGTGTGTGGCAGTTCAGCTTTAGGCATGATAAGGCAGACACTATGTCCCTCAAGTAATCCAATATCTCATCAAAAGACCAGGCCAGATGTAGGAAATTCGACTCCTCCACCACATTTGAAATGAGTTTCCTCCTTGTGTTTATAACGGGCCAGGATTGAGAGCTCAGGAGGGAGGCTGAAGGCAGCGCAAGTTTCTCACAGTGACAGTCAATGGGTCAGAAAACTTTGTTCAGAATACGTGGTCATCTTATCCTTGGCCTCTCTGCAGAGCACACAGAGCAAATGCCAAGTATACCAGTTACAACTGTGATTCTATGCAATTGTGTGTGAATAGATAAACAGGAGTTATAATATTGAAGCGGTGTAAGAAAAATAAAATCCATTGCTAACAGGTGAGTGAATGATTTGGGGGTGATACAGTGAAGGAGATGTGAGGAAGTAAATATAGGGGAGAGGTAAAAAAGAGTGCTGAAATGGAAAAAGATGAGATTGCAGATACAAGATTTCAGTAAAATGTGAAGAGAAAAAGAGCGTGATGTAAAAGAAAGAATATTAGTGATTGAAACACTCATAAGACCACCAACACTTCCACATATGTGGAGCAAAGATTTTAAGTTTACATGTTTACGTCATGCGCTTAGTTACATAGGCCACGCTTTGAGACCTCCCAGTTTTTCCATCCCACTTAAAGCCGTACCGAAAAGTATCATGCACACACCTCCACCACCAATTCGAAAATAACAGCCTCCACAAGCCCAGATTGTCTCCTTATTAATAACCTTGTGGGAAACGAATGGTAGCGAAATGCAGCGTGTCGGCATTTGGGCTAAGGGCAGAAAGAGCAGTCGAATGCACGGTCATATTGAAGCCTCCACAACCACACTTACACAGAACACACAATAAGCATACTATTAAGAATACGATCATAACGCTTGCGAAGGGCAAGGGAGGTGTGTAAATGAGTGACTAATCTGCGTGTGCCCCAGTGATTAGTGTACTACGTTATGCGCATGTGCAGTAATTTAGGTTCGGCGTTCTGTCAGCTCTGTTCCTGTTTGCTCGCAGGGAGGGGTGCAGTGTGTCCAGGTCTGATGCCCATCTCATCCCCTACTCAGTTACAGTTCATACACTCTTTGGTCTTTTACTTGGGAAATAAACTCGCAAACAGAGGATAAATGGCCCGGCGAGAGTCTGATAAGGTAGGCTATACACTGTATATATACATTGTGGGATCCAGCCGTACTGTTTAGAATTGAGACCTTCAAAGATTTGAGAGCCTGCAACCATTGTTTTGGGACTCATAGGTGGGTTTTACATAGCTGCTAAAATTGTCAGATTGCTTATTTGTAACATTTCCATGGTGCACTTTGGAGTTACATTTTAAAGCTAAAGAGCGTAAAGCACTTAGAGTGACACTTATATTGTGTGTAATACAACTTTAAAATAATGAGTTGCATGTTGACAGTGCTTTCTCAATCACAGGCTGGGACCTCGTAACAATACAAATGCACAAGTCACTATTGCCCATTGTGCCAACCAGGATTCAATTCTGTACAAGTGCACACACACCCCTGCAGGTTGCATTAGCCAATTGAGGTTTCCAACATAGAAGAGTGTATTTCCCACTGATTACTTTAACTTGCATTTATTTTTCATTTAAGATGTGTGAGTTATTTCATATGCAGTTACCTCAAGATGAAATACCCACAAAATAGTTACATAATATTTTGTCCTTTTTAGCCAAGTCTTTGATGCCGACCTACAGTTTGACACTGCTCACATTGTACTCGGGAAGTGTTAAGTACTCTACTGGACTCACCTGTGCCAACCAGAAGTGCCTTCCCACTGACTGCCAGGCAGAGCTAGAGAGAGTCTTCGGGACAGGTCAGGTGGCCACCCGGCAGCAGACAGTGCTGACTGTAGGCTGAGGCTCCTAGGTAGGCCTGAAGGCAGGGCACGAGTCGGGGGTACACGCGGGTGGACGGCGTCCCCCCACTTTTTTCACAGGGTGGACGCCGTCCACCCTGCCAAGAAGTGTGGCCCCACTGTAAAATATACTGAATTCGTCCCAGTGTAATTTACAAACACCGGGACACATCCTGCACATTGTTATCTGCTTTCTTTCTATCTGCAACAACGTGCAGGCAGGGACGAGGCTCTCTTAGTTCTGACTCCTGCTGGGCCCATAACAAAGGCCGAATCGGAGGGGTCATCAGGCCTCCTTTTGTTGGAGTCTCCTGGCTGGGAGCAGTTAGGAGCCTCACACCTGATGCAAATGCAGCAGAGGGGAAACAAAGGCTCACACCTTGTTAGCACTTCACACATACTGAAGAGAGGCAGCTTTTAACTTTGTTCAGCCTCTGTTTAGGAGCTATGCATGCACTGTAGAAACTTCAGATGTGTTGCTGTTTCCCAGCATTTGCACAAAATAAATAGCATTTATATAGCGCTTCTACCCCTGAGGAGGCGTTGTAATAATTTAAATATCACTATTTCTTTTAAAGCACTATGGGTAGAGAAAGCTTTACGCTGACAAAAGGCAACATTGGTCTATGTGAAGCTTACAAAAGTGTGAATCCTCCGCCTAAATCAGGAGGGTTTGCAAGTATGCTCGAAATGTGCTCAAATGTACTCGTGACACACCTGCTAAACATATATGTGAGGGCTTAAGATCTGATGTCACTTCTTGTGATGCCAGTTCCTGTGATGTCACGCGCTGTGATGTCACGCGCTGCGATGTCACGCGCCGCGATGTCACGTGCTGCGATGCCACGTGCTGCGATGCCACTTGCATACTGATTAACTAGGTTAGTCCCCCCACTTCTTTTTTTAGCACTTGTGCCCTGCCTGAAGGTGATTGGCCTGATAATTGCTTAGGGAAGCAGCATAGAGCAAACTGAAGATCGCTGGCTTCTTTTGTTCAGTTATATCCTACAGCCCATTGTCACACATTATAGGAATCAGAGGAGCTGAAATTTGCGTAACGAATTCATTTTAGTGCAGTGATGTGAACACCAGCACTAAAATGCGATAGTCTAACCCCTAATATGTGGTACTTAGAAGAGATGTGTTTTGGTGGAGGTAATTTAAAAGCAACAGGAAACCATCCAGTGTCACTTTTACCCACTATCTGTTTTAGAATTGAGACACAGGAAGTAAACAAAGCTTCAGTGGGGAGGATAAGCGGAGGGAACACATAACAGGAGCTAACCAGATTTAATCCCTCCTGAAGGACAGACATAAGTTCATATAGCTAAACTGCTTGCTACGTCTTCATAATTGAGGTCTGGGATGAGGAAGAATGGACGCGGGACAATGCTGGTTACTTTATTTACTGGTAGTCTTTACTGTACGTCCACTTAAAGCAATATCTATTCCGCCCTATAGTCAGTCGGTAGCAACTGTTTATTTGAAGATTTCTTAACACATTATTGGGCTTTTACTATTTGACAGTAATAATATGAAACATGCTGCAGCAATGATTGATACAATATGTGAGCCATAGTAGAGTTCAGAAGCAACTGTTTATCATCATTCAACATAGTCAAATAACCAATAACTGAAGAATAAAGATGGAGTTCAGTCAAACTAGACAATCAGTCACTTGGTATTGCATACCTAAGGTGTTGAGCCCATGCCCCGATCCAGGTGTACGAGCTGCCTTCCATCCTTATTAAATTTAAGCTTTTGGGGATTTATTAGGCATGTATATTGCATACACCTCACAGTGCCTCCATCCTGCTCTCACAGCTGATTGGCTCAAACGTTCCGTCCATCATCCCCTTTTGTATCGCTCACAGCCGTAGCAGCCACTTACCTGAACACAACAACGGGGACCCCAATGTGACAGTCTTTTGTGTTTTTAGTACTGCCTGCACACTGAAATAAATTGGAATGGCTACGTGTGGCAATAGAGAGAAGTTGAAGGCTATTCATGGGCTGACACATCAACACATCAAAAAGAACAATAGCAGAAAAACACTTGAATAGCGTGCACTATATTGTTACTCCCTTGTTTTTAACCCTCTTATCTTAAGTGCCCATTGAGCATTTCTCATCCCTATGGGGCCATGCATAAACTCTATTTTTTGTATGCCACTTCTTTCTAACATGTTTTACTCTTCTTTAATGTTTTACTCTTCTTTAAGAAGGGAGATGTGTTATAATCTTTCCCTCATTGTTTCACCTTTTCACTCCTGCCCCATCCCCTCTCCTTCCACCTGTCCTTGGTATGCCCTATTAGAACCTTGAGTTAGAACGTTGGGAAAGAGCTCTGTCAGAGGCAGCCTGGATACACTGAATGCACATCAATAAACTGGATCTGTTCTCTCACAGTTTTGTCGTTGTCCATTACTACAGCTACCCAAATGGTTCTCTTGGAGCTGGTTTTATAAATTCAACTAACTAAACAAGGAGGTCTTCAGCTTTTGCCTGGTGATGGCAAGTGAGGGGAGAGCCTGATATTCAAGGGGAGGGTTCCTGATTCAAAAGAGCTTGTGTTGAGAAGGCACGACTGCCTCAGGAAGCAAAGTGGAGCCTTGGAGTAAGTACCATATTGTTATACCTGCTGCTCAGCCTGTGTGTCTGTGGAGTGGAATGTTGGTGTGAGAGCTGGTTATGGAATGTGGATGAGAGAGAGTGTCAGTTGGAGGAAGGGCTGAGCAGCAGGGAGGCTGCTCCTGGTGGGGCTCTCTGTTAACATCCTATCTGAATAAAGTTACTTGAAGATACCTACATGGAATGGACCTACTTTTATTTACAACATATTTTGGCGACGAGGATGGCGACGATTTACGAAGGAAGAACCTACGTGTGCCACCTTTTTGGACTCAAACCTGTCCTGCTTGAAGTAAGTGATTTGAAACTAAAGAAATTGAAAAGGAACTTGATGAATCTGGCACCCAGAGCCCTACCAGTGACCACCCCATCGGTCGCCCACAACCTCAAGGTGCCAGTTCCAACCTTAGTGTGCCAGTTCCTGCTCTACTTTTTCTGCTCCCTCTCCTGCTCCTTTGGGACAGTGGTCCCCGTCCTGTCACTTTGGGACAGTGGTCCCCGTCCTGTCACTTTGGGACAGTGTCTTCAAAGTGCAGTTTCTCAGAAGAGCGAATCTTCCTGCCTTCTTCTGCTCTTCTACTGCTCTCCTGCTTTAAATGAACTTTTCCTGCCTTGCTGCCTGTACTGCTACTTTTGAAAAGTGTTTTCCTGACCTGCTGTCCCTGCATCTGCCCATACCCGGGACAGTCCCTCCGCTGGTGAAGTTTCTGAGGTGTAGTGAGTTTCATGTGTTTCTGCTGCCAAGTGCCCACAGATCTACTTTGCTACCAAGTGCCTCCTTGTGTCTTTGTGAGCAACCTTGGCACCATGTTTATTCTGCTCGTCATAAGAATCAGAGGATTGAGCTTTGTGACCTGCCTAAACTCTGCTGGCCGTGACTGAGTTTTTTAAAATTAATTTTTAAGTTTTCTTTCGTTGCCCACTTGGTTAACATCTCGGCAGTTCAACTGTACCTGATATTTCAAAATTGCCACAAGCTGGAGCGCGTGCAGGTTTCCCTGCATCCTGCTGCATTGTTTTGCCTGCAAGAGTTCTTCTGTTACGTCTTCACAAGCCTGCCAGTTAGACGTTTAATGCACGGTGACGCCGGGAGCCATCCGGCGCGGCGTCACCAGTGCGTGCCCCCATCTTGTTTTTGGCGCGCTTCATCCAGTCTTCTACAGCTCCCAGCATCCTACGTTCTTTGCCAACCACGTTTTTCTATCAAGTTTATTTAAACAGCGGCAACGTTTCTTTGCGAGTGGAAGTTGCCGGTTGAGTGAAGTGCAATCTTTATCGTGAAGGCATTCTGTGATGCAATCTGTTCTTCTGTTTTCCTTCATGGCGAGGCATGTACAGAGTGCGACTTTCCCAATTGTACCGAACGTTTATTTTTGCACCGGTATCCAGTCACAGTTTCCTGGACCAAACTGCTTCACTGCCCTGTCATTTTCTGCAAGTTCTGGTCTTGTACTTGACTTTTCGTTTTGCTTCTCTAATGTTCTTCAAGCTTGAGCACGTTTTTTTTTCTTTACTGCAGACCACGGTGACTACTTTATTTGTTTTAATTTATTGTTTTTGGGACAGTGTCATACTTCTTGTGAGAGGTCGCTTAATGCTAGTCAACATCTCGTTATTTATGTTGTGTTTAACTTGTGTTTAAATGCCTATTGACTTTCTTTGATGATTATTTGTCACACTTTTGTAGTGTGTGTGCCTGTAGTACCTGATAGGACTATTGTTGTAGGCATTTTAAAGTTTCTTTGTGTACATGTTGTTTTCCAGGCAGTTTCTCTGAACCTGATTTCTAATTCTGCTCATATTTGAAGTTCTGCACTTGTTTTTTTTTTTATACGTTGCATGTGTGCTGTTTTTTTTATCCCAGAGAGGTTTACCTTACATTTCTTGATGTTGTGCAGGGGGTTCTGTGCTGTGCTTTATCCTCATTTTTCCTTCGCACGTCAGGGTTGCGGTAGGATGTTGTACGTTGTTTCTTGCTTGAAATTTTACTGTGCTTTATCCTTTATTTGTCAGGAGATTGGATTTAATTGATGGGTCGTATATTATTGTGTTGATGTTTCCCACTTTTACGTGGTTTTGGGTTGGTGATGATTTACCACCCATTGTGGTGCGGACCCTTATTACGTATTTTCATGTGAAGTGTGCATTGTACAAGTGTTCTGTGTGGAGCGTATTTTCCACACATCACAACCCAAACTTCGGTTTGGGTGGAGTTTCTGATTGTTTTTCTTCAGGTTCAGTGTGGAGTGCTCTTTCCACACTTCACAACCCAATTTTTGGTTTGGGTGGAGTTTTTGCGTGTTTTTCCCTCAGGTTCCGTGTGGAGTGCATTTTTCCACACATCACAACCCAAATTTTTGTTTGGGTGGAGTTAAGTGTTGGTATGTGCGTGTTTGCTTGCTTTTCATCAGGTACTGAATTTATTGTATCTGATTGATGTTTCCTGTCGCGCCTTTTTAGTTGGGACCCCTCCTACCTCTTGTTGGCCTGGCCAGCCTTCTTTTTTGGTTGTTTGGGTGTAGTTTGTGCTTTGCTGGCGTGGTAGTGCGTGTGTTGCTTTGGCTTGGTCTTTGGGAGCGTGTGTTTTTTTGTATGGGAAAGGGAGAAGTGGTGAATGTTAGAGTTGCTGGATTGCGTGACCTGTTTACTTCTCCCAAATATTTATCTTTTTGCTATTTTGTATACATGTATATTTCCATCTACATGTATTGCATGTTGCCCCTCTCTTTCATGTTATTATTATTGCCATCTCATACATGCTTTTGTTTTATTGTGATTCATTCTTTTGCTGTTGATTTTTATTGATATTAAGAAAGGGAGATGTGTTATACCTGCTGCTCAGCCTGTGTGTCTGTGGAGTGGAATGTTGGTGTGAGAGCTGGTTATGGAATGTGGATGAGAGAGAGTGTCAGTTGGAGGAAGGGCTGAGCAGCAGGGAGGCTGCTCCTGGTGGGGCTCTCTGTTAACATCCTATCTGAATAAAGTTACTTGAAGATACCTACATGGAATGGACCTACTTTTATTTACAACACATATGCTATGAGTAAATAGCAGAGCCTTATGATTGCAGGTTGCAACATTGAAGCTATGGTAGTAATTTGGAGGTGAGGTAACTCTGGACTTGGTGGCATTGAAAAGATAAATAGGCTGTTTAGAAGGATGCTTTCAGAAACTGGTAGCCAGTATAAGTTATTCTAGACAGCTGATACATTTTATCTTTATGATTACCAAAATTGTGTGGGTACATTTATCAGAATTAGATAAAAAAAATGTGCATCGCTGGGTGGCGAGGAAGCATGGCAAGAAACATCTGGAGGCAGCAGGTGTCACTCTGTGGAACCATCTGTGTACCTTCATACAGTCCATTTACTGATTAAGTTGTTTAAATAACTTAGTTTAATAAGAGAGCTGGAATGCACGGTGGAAGGCTGATGTAATTGTTGAATTTTGTATTTGTTTTAGTGTGCATTTTTATATTTTCTTTTTTAATTGCTGATATTTTACCGCAATGTCTGTTTGTATACTGACGTGCTCTAAAGTTGTATTTGACATTGTACCTTAATACTCGATAAAGTCTGGGAAACTGGTTACACCTTTTAAATGGAAATATACAAAAACAAAAGGGAAGGGGCCTGAGAAACACCCACCACAGTTACCCTTCGTTGGTCCTTAACTTAATCAAAAACTGTGTATGCTATTGTAGGAAACATCTGTAGTTAGTGTTGCAAGTATTCATCTAGTGACACTGAAGCACCTTTTAAAGGTATTAGAAAACTAACCATCCTCCAATCACGTGCTGCTGCAATACAGTGAAACATTTGCACCACATTTGTTTCCATTTCGTATGCCATGAATACATGAATATTATAAAAGTACCTGACGAGCCACAAACATGACAAGAGTTTGCCATTTTATTGCTAGCTAGTCTGTTTCTTGGGTAGTTGATGTGCCTCCTAGGATCAGGACTGTTATCTTTCTTTTCTGTATGGACATTTACATCTCTGCAGGTTTTGAATCTACTTCCTGCGCCTCTTGGTAGGCCCAATCTTTGTGTGCCTCTTTTTATTCAGGTTATGTTCTCAATGTTTATATCATCTTGAAATGGGACCTCTTTCTCCTGCATGTGCTTTCTACAAGTTTGCCCATTATGCTTCCTCCTCTCCAAAATTGCCCTGTTTGTACAGAGATATCAAATAGGTGGGGCCCTATTTACTTGCCTTACTGTCATTCTGTTCCCCCTGAGTGTTATTAAATTACTCAATTTTCATTGATCATTGTATCTTCTGTGGGCTATCTCTTCCTATGTGTTACATATGTCTTTGGCATTTTACTAAAGAGTGGTTTGTTGTACACCTCTTTGTGTTTCCTGGAGCATTCTTGTAATCCCTTAACAACTGGTAGATCTCTCTATAGTGTGCTGGCCTTTCCCTGGTTACTGTGGAAAGCAGTGACATCTTTTGACAAAGACAACCCAAATCTCTAGAGTTCTGATAAAAATGAATGGCCCTCAGGTGTTATATTGTACCACCTGCCAGTTTCCATGTGTGGTGAACAATGTCTAGAGTTGGCACAGCAGATTTTGCAATTGTGAATCATATGATTTTACCCTCTGGTACTTTGTGGTAATCAACATCAACAATTAAAATAAGGTGCCCTAATGTTGAAGGACAGCAGGGAAATTACCCTACACAGTCTCCAAACTCTGCAGAAGGAAATATTTAATCCCTAACAAAATATGAATGCTTTCCTCCAGCAGCATTTTGGGACTACATAGCTTTATTTTCCCACCTCCCTTCAAGATTAGGGCACCATATTTTGATTGCTGATTGTGTTTAGCGATTTTGGAAATAAGACCCCATCCAAAAAAAATCTCCTTTTCCTTGTTTGTTGGAAATACGTTGTTGTAATCATCCATCATCATAAGTGTTTTCCCATCGGGAGCCAAGATAAACAAATCCACTGCTTCGTCTCCGTCCCTCGTTAGGGATTTCTGACAACATGAGTGGATCTGGCTGGGTGATGGTGCAATGATATATCAGATAAGGCTCTCTTCTCTACTTTCTTCCTTAACATGGTGAACCACGCCTTTTTCTCCTAGTATAATTGTGCAAAGCAAGCAAAATTGACTTAAATCAGATTCTAAGTGCAACAATAAGGTGCAATACAAAGATCAAAAAAAGTGACAAAATGAGCTACTGGGGAAGCAATGGTTTTATTTGGCTAGGACACCTGTAGAAGAAATTTTATGTTTATGTTTGTTATGTTTATGTTTTTTATGTTTATGTTTGTTGTGTTTATGTTTTTTTTTGTTTAGCTATGTTTAGTTATGTTTAATTATGTTTTGTTTTGCTAGGTTATGTTTTGGTATGTTATGTAATGTTAGGAAAACTTATACTCCACACATACACCCATTGGTTTCTTGGCTCTGTGACAACCAGGAGTGAGAGGAGAGAGGGTTCAGGGTAATCAAAAGCTTGCTTATACAGCCAGGCCTTCAAAAGCTTCCTGAACGTCAAGAATTTAGGTTTCAGCTTGATCGAGGAAGGGAGGGAGTTCCATAAAATGGAGACCAGGACAGAGAAGCTTCTGCCCCTGCTTTCTGTCGCTAGAACTGAGGGATCCTCACCTGGTTAGCAAGAGAGGATCTGAGAGGTCGAGGAGGACATACCTCTTAATTCTGCTTGCTACAAAGACTGGAGCCTGGCCGTGAATGGATTTGTAAATAATACAACCCGTCTTAAAAAGAGCTGTCTGTTTGACGGGGAGCCAGTAAAGCTTCATTAAGGCAGGAGAGAAATGTGCATGTTTATTTTTACAGATAATCCTCGTTGCTGTATTTTGAATGTTTTGTAATTTGTGTAAAGAAGTTGCAGGGAGACCCATATACAGGGAGTTTGCATAGTCCAAGTGGGACACAATTACCACTGCAATAGCTACTTTCAAAGCCAAGGGTGAAAGAAGAGGAACGACCTTCCTAATGGATTTTAATAGGCCAAAACGCTTTGCTGTGACTGCCTTGGTCTAGGGGGCCAGGGACAGTTTATTCTCCACCACGATGCCCGGGCTCATGGCAGAGGCCGCTGAAGCATGAGGGGCACCAAGCTCAGAGGGCCAGTAGGTGTTGGCCCAAAGATCTGTCCTTTGATTGAGAATAACCCGCTCAGTCGTATAGGTGTTTAGCTTGAGGGAGTTACTGCCTATCCAGTTCTAAATGAACTTCAGGGTAGATTCAAATTCCTGGTTGGATTGGGCAGTATCCTCAAGATGAAGATGAGCTGAGAGTCATCAGCATTGTTGTAGAATCTACAACCACAAATGGTTCGCTTGTCACATTTCACAGCTTATCACAAGACTTTGATACATGTTGTTTGCTCTTTTCTGCCTACTTGTCTTCTTTCTCAACTCAGATTACAAAGATTGATTGAGTGGACAGATTAAAAGGGAAGAAGGAAGTAAACGCCATTGACATTTCTAGCACATATCAACAATAGATGCATGATGTTTCCTTGTATCTAGCCTTCATGCCCTACAGGATAACTGAAGAGCTTGTCTTTGAAGCACATCTCCCCAGCAGTACATAGGGACAGGAAATGTGCAATAATGAAACGATGTGACATTGTGTCCAAATTGTCATTTGGGAGCATGTGTTTATATATGTTGCCAAGATCATAATGGAGAAATTAAAAATAAAATTGAGTGAGTTAGATTGAAGCCCAACCTAACTCAGTCACCAGTCAGTGAGTTTTAAGTGTATGCTCCATTTACAGTAAGAAAAGTGCCTGGACATATGCATAATTATGAAATTGAGTTTAATACTACTCCCAATCTATAGAAAAGAACAACCTCTTGTATAAGTTGAGGAGTTGCTACACTCACAATATTTATTCATGAACTTTCAAGCCTAATTGTCATTGAGACAAAAGAAAGTTGCTGGCTAACTGAATGAATTAAATTATATGTTCAAAAGAAAGTGTATTGATTGGATTGTTGAGCATATCCTTATTGTATTTTGGTGAATGGTGTTTCCTAATGGTGTTTGACATGTACAATTTTCTTCCAGATTCCAGTAACATCATACGATGCTGCTTCCCTTTTCTCTGAAGAAGAGTGGAAGCTATTACATGAGTGGCAGAAGGAACTTTACAAAAATGTAATGGCAGAAATTCACCAGGCCTTGACAGCACTGGGTAAGGTTACACTGCCTTACTTTCTGTAATGGGGATGGGCAATCTTTGAAATGCCAAGAAAGTCTGTAGGTTTGGCGGTATCTGTTTAAATTAGGTTAAATTATTCTGTGCTGAAATATAAGAGGAGTGAACCGTACCACCACACAAAAAATAATAATCTAATCTTCAAATGTTACTTAAAATATTGTACAAACCCCATTAAGAAATGTGTCTCATCATACATCAGGGCAGGATTTCAAAGAACTTCCAGAATTAATAATTTATTGAATCACAGGCTTTGCCTATTCCTTGCCATAATTACAAATTGTGGCTAGATCTAGAACAACCCTCAGATCCTGAAGATGTTGACAGAAACTCCAGAATCCTTATTTGTTAACAGCATTTTAGAACACTGTTGTCCATCATCATAGCAGAATCAACGAGCTGTACCTTTTTTTATTCTGTGTCTATGCCTTTTGATTTAATTAGTCTGAGAGTGGCTGTGTTCAGCAATCAGATGTAGATTCTTGTTTTTGATATATCATTTAACAGTAGTACATTGTCTTGTGAGTTAGAGATGATGGGACCCTTTTGGTTCTTGACGGACTCCGTAGCACAGTGACGTAAGTGCGAGGGTTATAGAATTCATGATATAGAATGATCAGTTCACGGTTACACGTTAATGAATACAGAAATGTAATACCAAGCTTCGTGTGTGGCGTGAGCATTTACCAGAACCCTGGCTGGGGTATGATGCTACAACTGGCGATGAGGTAGGGATTACATAAACTCTGTGACCTGAAGAACCGAGAGTGCTCTCCCGGAGAGTCTTCTGTGGTCCAGAAAACTGCCCATGTGTGCCACAGGTGTCTCAGTCAGAGTGAAAATCAACTGTTGGCATATTTGTAGTGAAAGCAACACTCCAGCCAGAACAAGGCCTGTGAAGAAAGTGAAGGCCTTACGGAGAGTGTGTTTGTCGTTGGTTAGAAACTGGCTGATAAAGCGAAGACAAGAAGTACTGCACTACCGCGCGACACCAAATCAGCATTCATACAGTATGATAACGCTAAAGGCAGCAACAACCAAATACAGAGAAACACTAGAGGCTGTGCTAGCCGAGTGCAAGAAAGCGCTAAATGCAGAGACATTTCTAACATCAAGAAATGCTAAAGGCAGTGATAACTAGGTACAGAAAGTGCAGCGAGCGGCGACAGCCAGGTGCAAGAGAACGCTGTGAACAGAAGCAGGTGAATGCAAAGAAACACTAAATGCAGTAGGAACCCAAAACAATGCAAAGGGGGAGAAGGGTGAAGAATCCATGCAAGAAACAAAGCTGCTACTCACCGTCAAAGAAGAAGACAGTGCCTTACAGTCGGAGAGCTGTCACGATGACTCAGATGTCAGCACACAGCTAATGCATGACAAGAGTGCCGGTACAAGTGGGCAGCAGACGCCGCCAGAGCAAGCACTGCTCCCGGTAGCAGAAAGTTCTGCAGGTTATGATACAGCAGCATTCCTAAAACCACTGCTTCCCTTTTACACTGCCAACAGGCAAAATATTGGTGACAGATGGACTGCCTGGATCGAACCTTTTGATGATTTAGTTGATACACTGTATAAATGCAAATGACAGAAAGATTATTAAATACCTGAAGAATTTGGCAGGTGACGGAATAAAAGAAGTGATGAAGAAAATACCACAAGGTGATGAAGTGAAGTACCGTCAAATCAGAGAAGCGTTAAACACCAAGTTCAATCCAATGCCGAATGTCGACTATGAAAGGTACATTTTCAGTCAGGAAAGGCAGAGAGCTGGTGAAACTATAGATGAATTTGTAGAATGGCTTGATTCGCTCTTAAAGCGTTGCAAGTTCAATGAGTTTCATGACGAAGAGGCTATGCATCTCAGAGTAATAGATGGTTGCCTCTCCGATTCCTTCAGATGACGAATGCTTAAAGAGACACTCAGTTTGAAGCGAGTACTCATGGCTGCCAGAGCGGAGGAGAGAGTTAATAGACAGGCAGCTAACATGGAGGCTGGAACAGCCCAAAATGAATCAGTGCTGAGTGTGAAAAGTAAGTCAAAATGCAAGGCTGAAGGCCATAAAGCAATGTTTCCAAAGAAAAAGAAGTTGTGTTACTGATGCGGATTTTCCTTTCCACATGAGGTTCTATACCCCTCTATTGGACAGGTTTGCAAAGGCTGTGGAAAAGAGAAACATTTTGTAATTGTCTGCAAAGCGAGTGAATGATCAAGTGCGCCACGTCGAGAAAACAAAATGAAGGCAAGATCAAGTGCGTCACGTCGAGAAAACACAATGGATGCCAGAAAGTTCCAGGCGCCAAGCGTCAGTTGAATTTAAATAGAAACTGAACGATGTCAATTATCGTCAAATTCTTAGACTCAAAGTTTGTCATTGTTAAGTGACAGTGAGGAGGATGGGTGTGAAATGTCAGTGTTGCCTGCCGGATGATGTGCATATGTAGGGTTAGCCTCTCTCAAGGGAGAATGCTGGTTAAAACCAGGCTGACAAGTGAAAGTGCAAAATTCATTTGGACACTGTCCCAAGATCACACTGAAAGTGAATGGGTGCTCCATACCTTTTCTCTTAGACAGTGGAGCGTCAATAAACATAATGCTGGTGGAAAAGTACAATGAACTGTCTCTAGTGCCCAGTTTAACTCCCTCGAAAACCAAAGTTTATACTTAGGCTGCTTCAAAACCACTGCAAAGTCAATATTCATTTATAGCCACTGTGAAGCATAAAACTACAAAAGCACAAGTGCCAATTTATTTCTTGCCAGGCACTTCATTGAGTGCATGTTTACTTAGTTTCAGTACTGTTGCTGACATGGGTCTGATTCTGTGAACTACAGTGTCAATGCCTGTCAAGAGAAAATCAGTTTCTGTTTTTGTTTCATGGATTAGGAAGGCTTAAGACCATGAAAGTGCAACTCCACATAAATGAGGACATTCGTCCTGTTGCTCAATGACATTGTCGAATTGCATTCCATTTACAAGAGGCCTTTGAGAAAGAACTTGATACCTTATTAAAGCTTAGCATCATTGAGCGATCCACTGATCCGACGCCATGGGTATCACTCATAGTGGTCGTGCTGAAAAAGGATAGTGGCAGAGCTGTGTGCATCTGCGTTGATATGTGCCAAGCAAACAAGGCAATCGAAAGAGAACGGCATCTAGGTCCACACATTGCCGACATGATTACGTAGCTTAATGGAGCTAAAGTCTTTTCCAACCTTGATTTGAACAAAGGGTATCACCAGCTTAAATTCGAAGAGAATTGCAGGTACATTATTACTACCTTTTGTACTCATGTTGGTTTGTTTCAATATAAAAGGCTATGTTTTGGAGTGTCATTAGCTGCCGATCTGTTTCAGGATGTGATTCGTTCCATAATAAAGCCAGTCACAAATGCTTTCAATTACAGAGATTACATACTAGTTTTTGCGGCCACTTGAAAGGAACATGATAAAGCTCTGACACAGTGAGTCGTATACTTGCTGATTCGGGTCTCACTTTAAATGCGAAAAAATGTGAGTTTCATCAGACCAAACTCAAGTTCTTTGGCCATGTCTTTTCTGATGGGGGAATGACTCCAGACCCGAACGAAGTGCAAGCCTTGTCATCCACTTCTCTCCCAGAGGATGTAACTATACTGAGCACCAAAACGACTTATTTAATAGTTGTAATGTATATATGTATTTTATTGGTACTTTTTATTTAACAAAGGTGGAGAAGTAGTGTCTTGCGAATTAGAGATGAGAGGTCCCTTTTGATTCCTGACAGACTCCGTAGAACAGTGACATAAGTGCTTGGTTGTGGGTCATAGAATTCATGATATAGAATGTTCAGTTCACGGTTACACGCTGTTGAATAAAGACGAGTAATACCAAACTCTGTGTGTGGCGTGATCATTTACCAGTACTCGGGCTGGGGTAGTATGCAACAAGTAGGAGGTTGAATTTAAATTTAACTGTAAGGTTATCTGTAGTGTTGTGTCAACATTGTCAGCTTTGTACCTTTAGTTTTATGAAAAGGGTAGGTTCTGTTATGCATACCAAGTGTCTTACTTGCCTTTTGTCAGACTTCATACTTGTGAAGTTTGCTGATTTTGACAAGCCTAATACCCTCACATTGAGGAAAAGAGACAGAAAAGCTGAGAAGATGAAGATGCTTTATCGGATCTTCTGTGAAAGGTGCTGCATTTGTCATCTTAACACTCGCCTCTGACTGGCATGTCTACATTATCCGTGCTCCGGCCTTTAACATCAATACCACTGGCTTCACGCCTGCAGCAGATCCAATGCTCAAACACTTGTATATCTTTGAAATAAAAATCCAGGTAACCTAATGACAGCAACCAAGAGATTTAAATGCCACTGAATGATTCCATGCCAATACATTCTGTTGTGATGACACCTTGATCATCATCAGACGTTTTTTTAAACTTCAATGCCTGTCTGAACTTTCTGCCTCTGGTTGAGACAGTCAGATTTCATTGATCAAATCTTTTTTATTAATGTTTAAGATACCACAAGACTGGCATGGAATGTTTATAAACGTCAGCTATAAACACTCCATCCTCTCCCTGCTACTTTAAGTGAGTTTTTTCAGCTGTTCACATCCATATGAACATTCCATTACCGGCCCATGGACCCCACCTCTCCTTGTGCTATTGTACCAGTGCTACTCTATCTCAGCCAACTGTGGTGCTTTGTTTGGGAATATCCTCAGCATCTTTCGATAACAGGCATATGAGCTCTGTGAATTCAGTGGAGAGATAACTCAGAAATATCCCCACAATGTTTCAAAAGCATCTTCTCTGTGTTCTAACAATAATGAGATTTTTTCTTTTCCCAGAAGGTCCTACATTCAATATGTCGACTCCTTAATGTCTGGCGGCCTTTTTTTGCCCCACAAGGTCATGAAAGTCTGTTGGGCTGCAAATACTGCCAAATGACACCTGTTTGCCCCAACATCTTCTTTTGATCATTGGGTAGGCCCAGTGAATATTGGTTTTAGCACAAAGTTGATCACATCTAGGACAGGTGCCCAGTATAAGTGTAGTTTGCGACAGTGCCATTGCAGATGTGACAAGGTGCTGGCGCTCCTGCAACATCGCTAGCACCCACTAGATCTTTAAGATTCATGTGTCTCGGTCTGTGTGATACCAGCATGTCATTAGCTTCACCATTGCTTCTCCTCCTGCGGTACACATGGATGTTGTGTGTGTTCTATAGTGCTGCCCTCACTGAGAGTTTCTTACCTAGTTTAGTTTGGTTTGCTTCTTTCTCTGTCTGGCTGTTTTTTCTGTGCTTGTTGTTTCGGTGAGGAGTTTAAATTCAAGATGAGTTTCTTATCTCTGTCCCGTGTGATAAGCATTTTATCGCTACTGGCATAAGTTTTAGCAGAGTTGGTGCTTGGGCCAATGGCCCATCTCGCAATATCTGTAGCGTCCTGTCTCTGGAATCTCAAATTCTTCCTATAAGTATTTGAATGACTTGATCCCTTCCTCATTAAAGAAGTCTTGTACTTTTTGGCAACCTTTGACTCTCCAAATGTCAAATGAGTGTTTCCCTTTTGCTGGGCTAAAGTCAGTGGTTTCCAATATTGGGGTGAATGGAGATGGGCATGTAGGGAGGATGAATCTCACTTTTATTGGATCCCATATGAGACTCACCATGCGCTGTTTGCTTTCGCCATCCATGGTACCCTCTGTTTGTGTGTTCCTGCAGTGATCCGGCCAACAAAGCACTAGTGTTTCACTGACTCCGGTTTCTAGCATTCTAACAGGTATCTGAGTTTTGCTGCTTGATAATATTGCACAGTATTAGACAAAGCCAATCCCCCCTTTTTTTAGATATTCAGGGAATTAAGTGTCTAGCAAATCTAGTTTGCTTCCGAGCCCACATAAAGTAACCAGTAGCCTGTTACACTTTGATCAGAGCCATCAAACGATAGAGTCTGAATGTTGAAGAGGATCTGTGTGGGCCGTCATCTTGACAGTCTCTAGTCTACCACACCAAGAAAGGCTCCCAATGTGCCATATCTCAGGTCCTGTTTTACCCCCTGTACTAGAAGTGCACATTTAGACTGCAATGTCTGATTGTTCAAGGGAAGGATTTGTATGTTCTACTATGTAATGGTACTGGGTATCCATTGGAAAGGAAACCTTGCTTTGAGCGATTTCTTCTGATCTTGCAGTACAGAGATATTTTGTGTCTGACACTTTTGAACATTGACTTTAAACCCTGAGATCTCACCTTAATCCTCCAGCTCCTCCATCAGGGCAGGAACAGATAAAGAAGGTCAGTCTGCAACACCAGTATATCATCTGTGTACATCGTAAGGGTGAGCTTGTGTGTCTTTGCCTATACTAACTGTATGTGACGAGAGCGCATACCCCCACCTTGTCCCTCTTTGGATCAGCAACAGCAGTGAGGAACCTCCGTTTATCTTGACCAAGGTAGGCGGTCGCATGTATTCACTCAAGGCCCAATCCGCCCCCCCCCCCCCCCCAGCGTATGCCTGTGAAAATCTTTACATCTGCTTTTAATAGAAAAATTTGTCAATAAGAGTTGCACTTGGAATGATCCTTGCACAGCTTAAGGATTTCTGTGGTCACTGCTTCGAGCATGGAGAATGTCATGGACTAGTCTTGGAGAAGGAATTAAATAGTCTTGTTAAGAGGCACACAAGTCTGTGGCTGAACATTTTGTAGAAGAGGGCCATAAAGTTGTCTGGGGCCAGTGATTTGCCCATCTTAAGTCTGGCTATGGTGGAGATGTATAGGCTGCTAAAGTGTTTCCAGCTAGTGCTTCAGAAAGACCTTGCAGCTCTACACTGAGTAGGTACTTGTTCATTTGGAGTGTGGATACTAATCTCCTCTTTGTACTGGTCCCTGTAATAGTCACTAAAGGCCTGTGCAATATCCTTGTCATATCGTTTCCTTTGTTACTTTAGCTCACGGTTCGCAGGCCAACAGTTTAACTACCTTGTTCACCCACTACAGTACCATTGTTTAGTATTAAGCAAGGCATATTCTTCCTTGTTGGTGTGCAGCATTATGACCTGAGCTCTTGTCACAGTTAGCATGGTCAAGTTTTGACAGTGCCCGTTCCTTTGTGAAGGGCGTCAAGTTCCCTCAGTTGTGCCTCTAGTGCTTCTTGCTTCTACTTTCTATCTTTGTTTAATCTGGGGCCTTCCCTGACCACTGCATTAGGGGCATCCTATAAGTAGCCAACACCCCCTATCTGTTGTCACTTTGGTATCATGTGATGCATTCCTGAATCTCTTTCCTAGTTTTCTGTGTCTGTTGCAGCCCCTCCCTCAATCTCTAACACCTGGTGGCTGGTGAGCTAGAGGGAATGACCATGAGTGAAATGGGAGCCTAGTTTGACAGTGCCATAGGTCCAGTATCGGAGGCAGTGATCCTCTGTCATTGACAAGGACACCAGAATGTCTTCTAATCTAGTTTAGGAATGGGATTGCCACTGAGAAGTAGGTGAAGTTGCTGGTGACTGGATGTTGAGTACACCATATGCCTTCCAACCTCACACTGTGGAACCACTCCTTCCATCTTGTAGTTAGGTAGATTTATCAATAATCCCATCCATTCTTATATTGAGGTCAGCCCCTATGACTGCATCACTCTCTGCAGACTGTAAGACATCCATAATTGCACTTTTAAAAAATGTCTCCTGACCGCTAATTGGAACTTGGAGGTTGGCCACTGCGATGCAGTGCTGTCTGAACCTTAGAACCAATATCAGGAACCTGTCTGCTGCACCTGCTACTGTTCTGCACACATCTCCCAGAAAATTCCAGGATATAAAGATTGCCACCCTCACCAGCTTTAGCTAGACCAGAGGAGTAATATTTCACTAGAAACCACTTAGATCTCAGACACAATCAGTCCTTCATAAGCAAGTACGTTTCTTGGAATATGCAACTCTTGCTCCCCGGTTTGTGAAGGTGTGTAAGACCCCCAAGTCTCTTAGATAGTCAGTTCAAGGCATCAGCATTTAAACTAACTATCGTGGTTATTTCCCCTACCTTTTGGCAAATGCTTTTTAGCTAAGGACACCTCCCATGGAAGGGAAAAGACCTGTTCATCCGGGCATGGTATATCATCCATGTATTAGCTCCTCTATGTGATATTTCACAAGCCCACAAACACTCCCTTTCGACCTCAAAACTTACCTTGAACAATATAAAAACTCTCCCTACTATAGAACTAATGTAGTTGTCCTTGCCTCCCTTCTCCTGACTTGTCATCTTTCAAAGAATGTAGCCTGTTTGGATTAGTTCCCCGTCAACCCTCCTACCACGTCCCATACCTCTTATTGTCTCTCCAGCATCTTACCTATTTTGTCTTTTGACTGCAGAAGTGGGGGAGGCTCATTAGATACTGTCATCCTCTAACAACCAACACATCTTGCATCTCTGTGGCTATATCATCCACAGATGGGCATGTTCGGCACCCGGACCCTGTACGTTTTTCCTCAACTCTCTCTATGACCTTGTAGGCCTCTCTGGAGACATCCAGCCTGGGGTCTCTTATGCATCTTGGTTTTCACTTCCAAGGGCAGGATTTCCTTTGCTTCATTTAATGAGTGATGTAAAAGACAACAGACAATCAGAATAATACCTAGAAATCTAGCACTTTTGCGCAAAAATAACCAGCAAGCATTAAAAATCAGCAACGGCAAATTTCCTCATCGCCAGACGAGAGCTTCGCCCCCTGGTCAACTGGAGCATCTAATGCTAAAATCCATACAATTCAGTGATACATTTATACACTTTTGCTCAATGCAAATGAATGGAAGCAGAAACACATAACCAACAGAAACCTGAAAATGAATAGGTGTCAAGCTCTTCTCGTGGGAAGAATTAAATAAAGCTACTGTTTTAGATTTCTTGAGCTTAAGGCTATCTAAGACTTTCTACAACCCTTGCTTTGTTGTGCCAACTCCAGAACAATGCTACACTTACTTGGACGGTTTAGCTAAAATGTGCAGTGTACAACAAGCTTTAGTGAGCCTCAAGCAGGTATACAAACAAAATCACAATTGAGTAATAAACAATATTTTAGCAGGTGTTAAGGCCCATGTGTGGATTTACGTTCTTACAGTTTATTAGCTAGTGTTAAGGCATATTTATGTAGGTCCACGCTCTCAACGGATTTGGTGTCGTTCATTGAACTATTTTAAGATCAGTGAAAACGGGTGACCCCAGCTGTAGACTACCTTCTTTGCCTCCAGGCAGTCAGTCACTTTTTCAAAAGATCTCCTTTTTAGGTCTCGCCTAGGCAGCGCATGCTCTGTCTCTTCGAAACATGCTGTATTTAGAATATGCAAAAAGAACAATTGATGGACAGAATGCAGAACAATGTCATACATTCACCCCAGTACAGAGATCTGGGCCTAAATCCATCGTTTTTTTGCTCACCATGCCATTCCAGTTTGGACCCAGCCATATGCAAATCAGTCTTGACCCTGCGCCCAATGGGAACAGTCCAGCCCGAACTGCCAGGCCAGGTCCTCCCTGGACTGGAAACAAGCATCCTAGAACCGGTTTCGGGCTCTCAGCCCTCATCAGCCAGGATAGCTGGACTCCAGTGGCATGGAGAGCACGGGACCCACGTCTGGGCATACCCGTCCCACTCGGGGTGACAAATTCAAAAAGAACAATTGATGGACAGAATGCAGAACAATGTCATACATTCACCCCAGTACAGAGATCTGGGCCTAAATCCATCGTTTTTTTGCTCACCATGTCATTCCAGTTTGGACCCAGCCATATGCAAATCAGTCTTGACCCTGCGCCCAATGGGAACAGTCCAGCCCGAACTGCCAGGCCAGGTCCTCCCTGGACTGGAAACAATATTTACGTCCAACCATTGTTATTACCATTTTATGTGGTGGTTTGTGATACTAATTAGTTTTAGATAAGACTCCAGTTATGGTCTCACTGTTTGTTTTGTTAGCGGGGAAAAATTTTGAGTTTCAGTTCACTTGTTGCTTGTGGAGGGGGGTGTAGAGCAATGGGAGTACACGATTCTGTGCATCTCTGTAGGACAGCGTGTACTGGCAGCAGAGAAGTGGTGCATTTGTGGATGGATGTGGATTGGAAGTTGATTGTACACACAGTTTTGATAATACAACATATATTTTAGCCTTTGACTTGCCATGGGTTTGAACACCATTCTAAGATGGCGGTGAAACTACGCTTGTCAGCTTCCGCACTAGTATGCAGCGTTGTCCTTATAATCTGCCATATCGGCAGTTTGTTTATACAAGACACAGACTGCAGGTTGTTCCTTTTTTAGTTTGTTTTGATTTTTGTTTTACACATCGGGTGATTTTTTAATTTTTTTATTTTTTTAACCACATTCGGAACGTACTCAGGACCACTGAATCACTTTAACCAGTGTTAATCTCCTCAACTGGTGTTCCCACCATATTTACTTCGATCACATAATGGACCACATGCCCTATGCATGGTTTTCACAATAGCGGACTTGCATGTATCGTCTCCATAGTCCTTTCAGGTTTGGTGAATGCAAAATAAGAGTGTGCCGTCACAGCGGTCCGTTTGTAGAATGCACAGCCCTCCAGTTGTTCCTTTTGCTTTAACTTTTGCATACTAACTACAGGTGATACTTTATCACTTTTGGAGCGTGCAAGGCACCACAGAATCTCTTTACCTAGTGTTCACATTATATTTACATTGCGCACATATCGGCTGACAAGCCCCATACACCAGATCCGACCATCAACGTGCTTCCTTTTAGAATCATTGTAAAACATACAATTGCCATCACATACATTCACTCCACTCCAAAACACATAAGTAAAAAACATTTCCATTACAACACCAATAGCTCTAACTCTTAAAAAATGCACATCGGGTGCTATCAAGGTGTAGATCCAATCTTGGGTAAAGCTCACTTTTTTTGAGTGGGACGTCTGTTTTGGCACCCCATTACATTTTGTTTACAATTCTCAGTTTGCCCCTTCGGGGGTGGTGCTTCTGTGCTGATGTCTCCAGTAGCATTGGTTTCTCCACCTGCTTCTGCATTACCTTCCACAAACCGCATGTGCATGCTTTCTCCTCTTCAAGTGGGAGTGCAGGGACGGGGGAGTGAGGAAGCGCAGCTCCCCGCTCCATTCCCCTGCCTCCCTTGCCCAATGCTTAGGCCATGCTCACATAGCCATCCCAAGCATCCTCTGGCTCGCTTTGCTGGGGTTCACCTTGTATTTTCAATTAGTTCTGCTCCAGCAAGTGCCATCTCGCAGCCTCGGCCCAGTCTGCTACTTCACTTACTTGTGATCGAGTCCTTCACCCTGATTCCACTCCACAGACAGGTGGGACATCCCCTCCAGCTGACAACCAGATCTTCGCATGTTTTTCTCTGCCAAGGTCCGGCCAACATCACACCAAGAAGTCACCAATTCCCCCACAGGTTGCCATCATTTTTCGAACTTGTGAGGGCCATGGGAGGGTGGAAGCTCTTACACTCCAACGGACTCCGACTAACATCTGAGCCCTGCATCTGCCCTGTGGTATTACTACAAACAACAGAATGGTCTTAGTGACTAAGTATACGACATTGAATTATGTATAAATGATCCTATGTCTAGATCTTAGCGGAGGAGAGTAAAGAGATACAACATTCGGTTTTCTTTGAGAAATGAAATCAATTTTATATTTTACAATAGAATTTTTCAAAAAACATATATACATAAATTGCAGTACGGTTGCTCAGTAGACATTTAAAAATGTGCAAAGTGGCAATGCTCATGTGCAGAGTGCTTTCAGAAAAAAGACAGAAGAAGGAATCATAAAAGGATATAAAAAAGTATTATTTTTTCTTTCAAGATTGAGAAATGGCTCAAGCAGTTCACAAAGAGCCAATAATAACCTGTTTGTATCCCGATTTTTAAATGAATTCTAGGCCATAGTAAAGGTGAACGGGACAGCAGTTTAGACGCATCACCAAAAGAAATATGGATAAACCATCCAGGCCAGAAAGATTGTCGATGTTTCGACCCGACTAGCGCCAAATAATAATTTCCAGATTTGGCATGCGGGTCTTCATCAGGACAGATAAAAAACAAAGATCAAAGAGGCAACCTGGGATAGTGTGAGTGTAAGGGCTTAGAACAATAATGTAGGCAACCAGGGCCAAATTGCTCCTGGCGCTGGGGAGATGTAGAGATCATGCCAAAGATTCTAATAGCGTCATAAAAATAAATGTCTCCACGCAGCGCCAGCCAGAGCCCAGATAGGTCAGGGTACATAAAGCATGTGTCTTAAAGGAATTTTTTCCGATCCGAGTAGGATACGTATTTTTGAACATCACAGCAAGACGTCACTAACTCCCCCACAGTTTGCCATCTTATTTCGAACTTGTGTTGGCCTGGAGGGTAGAACCTCTTACAGTCTAACGGCCTCCGACCAACAGCTGAGCTCTGCACCTGCCCTGTGGTAGTACTTAACACCAGTGTGATGGTTTACCCATGCCTATCAAAATATGCAATGGAGTGGGATCCCAAATCAGGCCTGCAGGAATTGGAGGAGAAAAAGATCGATGTACATCATCGTCATCTTGGACACACAAAGGGAATCAGCTTTTAGAAGTTGAAGAAGCATTTTTTTAAAATTTGCTGGTGGATTTTGGAGTATAATATGCAGCAAGAGTCTATACAGCATTCAAGTAGGAAATCTCGCCTTCTCTCTTCTTATTGCTGATTAGCTAGTAGTTTTTACAGGCACTATCCATTGCAGCGCAGAACAATAATGTGAATTTCAACTCCAAAAGAAAATTGAACACGAGTTATCTTGCAAAGACTTCGGAGCCTCCAACTACTCCTGACAACACTAAATATTTCTCAGATACAATTTCCGTTGAACAGCCAAGCATATGCTCTTTAATCTAAACTAAAAGGCAGGTTCCTGCTCCACATCTAGAGAAAGATGTTTAGTTTTGCCTACTGAAACTATTCTAAATGCACATAAATGGATTTAAGGATCATTTTTTAACTTTGGAACATAGAGTAAAAATGCTGTGTAAGACAGACCCCAAAATATTTTGGATTTGTTTCTTCTCTTTATGGTTTTTTTAATCAATTTTTTAGAAAGCTCCTTACATTTTATTAGGAGCGTTATCAGACATTTCCATGGATAATTTTAAATTTTGCAATTTGTGTCTTTCCAGAGACCACACTAGCTCTTCGTGTCAGGGTTGTATCTGTCTCACAGTAAGTTGAAATTTCAGAGAAAAGAAAGCTCGCCTCTTTGTATATAACGACGCAGGGACTCTACCAAATTGCAGTCCATTTGTGGGAAATGTACATCAAAATCCAGCCACCAACTGTAAAGCAGATAATCAGATGTTAAGGCAGCTGAGTTAGCAGAGGCACCCAGCAGATATAAATATGGACACTGCTTGGAATCATGTCAGGGATCTAGGACTCGAATTGCAAATAAAAGATTTTACATGCTATTTATACGATACTAGAAGCCCACACTGCATGCCAGAAACCTATTGAGAATGGATACATCGAAGGGGCTAAGAGACCAGATGCTATATTAATGCCATTCGCTTTGAAACATAAGTAGCAAGATTCTTCTATTGCTTCTACTGTTCCATCTAAAGCCCCAGACAAGCAGTTTCCTTTCTGGCTGAAGAGTAACCTTGGGATTAGATGTACACTGGAATGATTCCTACTTCCACTGGCCGCATTCAGTTACAACGTCAAAGGTTCTTAAGTTTTACAGGTGGTTGTAAGCATAGTCTGCGCTCTTTGCCCTATTGGCAGTGCTTTAAATGGGCCGGTACTCACCGGTACTGAGTACCGGCACTTCTCTGTTTTCTGCCCCTGAGTACCGGAACTTATTTTCGGGCAAGGAGAGTACCGGTACTCTCAGAAGCAGCAGGGCTCAGGCCCTGAAGTACGGGTACGTGCAACGCAAAAACCGAAAATTACCCTTTCAAATGGAGCGTGTTTATGTGCCGCTCTGGCTGGCGACAGCCTGTGTATTTCTGCGCTGTGTGTCAGCCCGGGCTGAGACAGCTTCCCGGGCGCACACTCAGCCGCACCCGAGTACTTCACAGGTCTTTAAAAGACCATTTGCTTGTTAATGAGGCTTTGTTGTTATTTCACCCCTTCTTAGAGCCCCTGCAGCTCCACTCTGCATATTGTTGGAAGAATTAGACCGCCCCCCCCCGAAATTTTGTTGATCACTTGGAATCTCCCTGATAAATGAGACAGGACTTGCCCCCATGTGGGGAACATATTGATTCCCACGTTAATCTGTGCTAATGCCATGGTTTTAATGGCAGGAACAGCTAATGTCCTAAAAACTTCTTCATGGATTTGTGTCTATTATGGGTGGACGGGATCTCAGTATTAATTATGCGAAGCCCTTTATTATGACTCTCGGACCTCAAAACACAGAATCCAGAAAATTCTCAATGAATGGCCATGCTCTGAATAAGGTACAGGGCTTTTCATACTTGGGAGGTACTGTTGACAATACTGCCTGCTTGATGCATCATCTGCTGTCGAGAAGAAATTCTTTTGTTCAGTCTCTGGCGTGTTTAGTTTTGCTTCCAGATTTGGCAGGAAGTCATTAACCCACATGATCACCGTATATAATGATGTGTGTTTCTTTAGCATGCTACAGTACTGCAGTCTGGTTTATGCTGATTCTCATCCTCAACAGGCTGAAGAAAATGTATTTTGTTACAGCCTTTTATCTTTGCCCTCAAGCCGCCCAAACTTATTTTGCCATTAAGGATGAAGGACTTGGCTTTACTTAGAAGACAGAATTCAGTTTTCTCCGCCTTTGTTATAGATTTCCATAAGGTGGTGTCTTCGTGCCATCTTAAACAGGCAGCACGCAAATGACTGTTCATCAATGGATTAGTGTCATAACTCGAAAAGGTGAAGTTATATGAAGCATTTATATTTTAAATAGGACAGACTTGATAGTTTTACTCATCATAAAACTACAATTAAAAAAAGCACAAAATTTGGGCTGAGACCACATTTTACCAGTTTAGAAGACAAAAATGAGAATCCTGTGAATTAAAGCTTTCTGTTAAATCTCTCGTTATGCTGAGGTCTCCGTTATCCACTGAACCATACCTATGCAACGTGCCTCTCTCCACCTTAACCTCCTCAACAGGTGAAACCCTTCATCCCACCACCAGACTTCACGACCGCGGCTCAATCCCTAGTGATATCCAGACTAGAGCCAGTGCTTTAAATGGGCTGGTACTCACCGGTACTGAGTACCAGCACTTCTGAATTTTTTTGCCGTCAGTACCGGCACTTCTCTGTAGCCAGGGAGAGTACCGGTACCCTGATCCACGGCACGGCAGGCTCAGGTTAAGTTTCTGCTCAAATGCAGAGCGGAGGCCGCTCTGTTTCCGAGGAGCTTGTAATTAACTCTGCTGAAGTAGCCTTTTGCAGAGTTGCTGGTGAAGATTCCAGCAGCGTCCATTTGAATGTCCCCAAACTGCAGGGGGGTGAGAGGGCTTGTGTCACGCTGTGATTAACAGGACAGTGCACTGTCAATCAGGTGCGCAGCGACCATTCAGGTGAAAGTGCCATCATGACTTTAATTTTGTATAATGAGTTCATCTGTTTTTTTGACATAAACACATTTCTCATGTATTTTAATATGTGCTGCAACTGGTACAGAAGTCATTATGTATGATCATATTTTGCCCTTAGCCCCGCCCCAAGCCCCGCCCACATGCCACACCTCTATTTTAATGAGTACCTGCACTTATTTTTCCCCATTTAAAGCACTGCCTATTGGTGAACCTTTGAACCTATTCTATGTTTTGTGCTTTGATCATAAAACAAGATATGCAGATGTGTTCACTAGGAGAATTAGAGCCACATCATAGCCTACATTTATAACAAGAGAAATTTACATAGAAAGATGGACGTGAAGCACAGGAAATGCTAAAACCAATGATAGTAGCAAGCCATGAGAATCGCTTTGATTCAGATTACTAGAGTCTAGCTATTGCAGAATAGGAGTGAAAAATAGGGATAGCCTAACAAGCTGTAATGAATATCGGGCATTTGATATATCTGCCATTTAATGTTTTGGCCTGGAAAAGTAGCAGGGAAGTTGTGGCTTAAAATGTATGGGTTGCTGTCTTAAAGCTCAATTTGATTTATTCTTTGTAAGCTGCACATTGTCTTACTGATGGGTTTAAAATCAAGTTTGAATGCAAAGTTAAGTACGGCAGACCCAGGGTCACTAAAGGAAATGATCCACCGAAGTATCCTCCATAAAATTCTACCATGGTAATGCTATATGAGGGATGCAAATGGAATCCCTGGAGGCGCCGTCTATTCCACTCCCCAATTTGTCCCCGAAGCTTTCAGCAAAACTATTGCTAAAATCGGCAAGGATTCAGTCGAGGACCTCAGATATCCATGAACTGTCCCTGAAGGCGCGCACTAATTTATGCGAATTCCTATATCAAGAACCAGGGAGAGCTGCGTACCTAGCCTTCCACATGAAAAAACTTCATCAAGAAAGAGTTGATGAGACTGAGATGCAGGCTCATCCCTTTAAAGGCCTACAAATCCTGAAGACTAACTGGGACTTTCAATCAGCAGTGTAGGCAATGTAACGTTCCGAAGGAAACCCTCGCACACATGATATGTGTTTGCCCAGCTTTAAAAAACCTTAGAGGCTTTTTTGCTGAAACCGCTGTTCTGTAATCTCGATATAAGGGACTTCAACACATCTATGCTTGCTTTTCTGAGGGGTATGAGCCCACAACTAACAGCTGGGGCGTGAAATTTCTAAAAGAAACTCAAAAACTATTGGCCCTGGAACCATCAAATCCCTAAATATTAATGTTTTTAATCGCTTTTAGTTTATTCATAATCGACGCACTTGCACTTTATGGAAACTGGCCCTTCTTCGAGCCACTTTTTAGACTTTTTATCTGTTGTTTTTATAATGTTTCACTATTCTATTGTGTTTGCTATGTTGTGACAGTTTTTAATAACTTGAAACAATAAAATTCATATATCTAAGTTTGAACTCTTTAAGGGTCTCCATTCACTTTAATTTAGATTAAAAACAACATCATGGCCATATACATCTAGCTTCTCGTTCTCAGAGAAAACTGGTGCTTGTTTACACCACCAATATAAACATCATGCTAGGTATTAAAAACAAGAAGGCACTCACTCTGCTCTCTATATCTGATAGCCATGGGATTCTGTTAGCCATGGGATTCTGAAAGTGGATGTTAACTCATTCCGAATCGCTTGTCGTAATCTATTTTCCAGGATTTGGAAGCACAAAAAAGTGCTAGTCCCTCCAAGCTTATCCACTCCACTGGAAACGCAGCTAGACTTTTCCCAAATGAATCTGAATCGAATTAATCTCACACCTGAGGACTACTTCAGATGCACCACTTTGCAAAATGAACACGTTCTAAATGCCTTCAACATACATTTGTGTAAATGACTTTGGTGGGAAATGTTGGTTGTGAATGAATTGTGCTGCAGCCTGTCCACTTTTCTCTCAATTTTGATAATTCACTAAGTTATTGAGATTTCTAGGGCAGTCAAAGCACATCCCAAATTCTGATAGCTCTTACTTGGTCACACCAGTTTCGACACCAATATTATCTTTCAGATGAGAACATAGTATCATACCTCTTCTCACTCCATTCTCGTTACAGGAGATTTACCATAATCCCAATTAGACCTCAAATATGGGTTAGTACCAAATCAGTGTTCTGAGCTGTGCAGGAACACCACACTACCAGTATGTTTCCTATATTGCTTATGCTAGGTAAAACCTAACAAAATTGCTTAGCAATTATGATCCAGAATATAGGAAAAAAGAAAGTGAGAAATGGTGCGAAAACACTTGTACTTATTCCTCATTCCACAGGAAATAATTTGGAATCCTGCTAAAGTTTTGCACCTGTAGTATCAGTAGTTCTAGGGGTGGGAATCCCAATATTGTGTTCCCATGTATCCTTTAATGAGTGCCTCAGAGGGATGGCTTGATTAGTCATCATACTTGCCACACCTGAGAGCTTGGTTCCTGAAGGTTATTGGTTCAATTGCCACTACAGAGTCATCTTACATATAAATGGTGAAGATAGGAAGGACTCCACTGAAACAGTTTAGAATCAAATGGCTCACGTTGTGCTATGGCAACAAGTTGCATCGGCTCCCTTACATCTTAAGGTCTTCCTACCTTCCTACCTTAATATCTTTATCTGTTTATTGCTGTATGGATTGCTTTCCAAGGTTTTATCTGGCACTGTGTGTGTGTGTGTGTAAATGCCATGTGCAGCAGAAGATGGGCAAAGGGCCTAGCCAGAGGCCCCACGCAGGCATCCAACCCTACACTGCCACCCAACCCCCCAAGTGCACAGCCTTCAGCAGTGTGCAGCGGTGGGTTGGCCCTTCGCCCAACCCACTACATGTGGCCAAACCCTCCTGCTTACATCCTATGGCTTGCACAGTGGCGGTTGGCCGCAAGGTCCAGTCCATGACTGGATCCTTGTATTTTTTAAAAATGTTTATAGTAATACTATACCACAAGCCTGGGTGCAAGTGAACCAAAGTAGGTACGCGGATGATAGGGACCCTTGAAGACGGCTTGTCTATAGGAACCTTCCCTCTGCCCCCTGAGGGGTCTGAAAATACTCACTGCCAGGGTTCCACTAGACCAGCGAGTATTCACTGCCTTTCCATGCCTAAAGTTTAGAGTGCATGCCACAATAATAATTTCCTGATTGAAGGTCACTGGTGGAGTATTAGTAAAACAGATCTGCCCTGACGAATGACCTGGACCTTCTACGGCCATCAGTGTAGGGCAGAAACATGTTGCTACCATAAGGGTCATAGGACCAATGCATCCTTTTTGTCCCTTCTATAGGTTATTTTAATCAATCCCATCCACCTCAATAATAAAGGGATACCTTGGGAGTGGATGAGGAATTTTTATTTACACATAGCTTCCCCCAGACACACCAATATACAAAGAGCTCCCTGGAATACGGTTAAGCCCACCCTGACGTCTAGCAGTCAGGGTGAACCGGAAGACGAAGCATGCCATTACTAGAGTGGGTGAGGGTTGTATATAAAAAAGGATTCATTTTCCTTTTGCCCACTTCTCGCAGAGGTGGTGTCTAGTTGTGGAGCGCACGTTTTCTCACATATTGCAGAGGGATACTCATATGTTTATTGTGTTTGAATCCAGGGCGAACGTATCTCCCGCATCTCTTGGTGTACATACAGATCCCCCTTCCCTTCCGGTAGGTTGGTCCTTCGACCTCCCTTACCACAGTGTAAAAATATAGTACTGCTGTACATGAAATGTTTTTTTATATTTGACTAAAGGGGGTGGGGGTCCTTTAGGAGCCCCTTACATGGTCTTGCTTGTCAGGGTGTGCCCACCATGCCCCCACATGGACTTTTTCAGAACTTTTAGGACTCTGGGACCTTGGTGGCCACAACATTTTGTTCAGAATACCTGCCAGCCACAATCAGATCACTTAGCAGTGCGGTACTAGCACCAGTACCATGATACCGAAATGACCAACGGAAGAAAAAACTCTGTCGGCTGTACAGAAGGCTCTATTTTTTTTTTTTTAGTACCATGGAACTCCTACGGAACCAACCATCAAGAAACAACAAAAAAAATGGAGTTTTATCCCCTTCATGCCCAGCCTGAGCAACTCTTTAAACACTAATTTCTCAAAAACGGCAGAACAGATATACACCAAATCCAAAAGCATGATTTCTAAGTAAAGTTTTAACTTTTTGGTGTTAAATGTGTTATAATTTTGTTCAGCCCTTTTTTTCTATGTCGGGGAGCAGATGTTCCTATTAACATGGGAAATCACACTTTTGGGACCCCCTCATTTTCTTGGTCCCCCCCTCACTAGATGGATCAGAGCAAAACTTTCTATTTAGGAGCCAAGGTGGATCATTATTAAGTTTTGTGCAAATTTGTCAGCGCGAAACAAAAATGCTCTTCCTATGGAAACTCTGACCTAACTATAACTCTACAATGATGGCTGAACTGTGTAATATAAACAAGCACTGGTGACAAAAGTGCAAGTGTAGTTGTGATAGGTCAGAGTTTCCATTGGAAACCCATTTTTTCTTTTCATAATAACTTTCCAAACTACATCCAGTTGTGGTTCTTCATGGCAATTTTCATACAGATCTGTCAAGTACGGGCCCTGAAAAAGGAAGGGTCACAAAAATGTCATTTTAGTTACCATAAGATTCTTTGCTCTTCGATACAGTAAAAACATTTAAATAAACCAATCAATCAATCAGTAGATTTGTAGAGCGCTTCTTGTCACCTGTGAGGGTATTCAGGCACTGGCAGGGTCCAGTTGATTAGCCGAATATCCAGGTCTTCAGTGACGTTCGGAAGAAATGGGGAGGTAGGTAGATGAAAGGGTTGCTCATTCCATGTCTTCGCTGCTAGGTTGGAGAAGGAGTGACCTTTGCATCTGCTACGTCAGATGTGGGTGTGAGGGTTATAGAAAGGGACATGGAGCAGAGGTGTCTGGTGGGCTGATTGAAGTTCAGGCGCTGGTTGAAGTAGGAGGGTTCTCAGTTGTGTAGGGCCTTGTATGCATGGGTCAGGAGCCTGAACTGCCATCTTTTCTGTACAGGGAGCCAGTGGAGTTCCTTGAGGTAGTGGGTGATGTTGGTTCATCTATGGAGTTCCAGAATGAGTCTGACTGC
The DNA here is from genome assembly GCA_963921515.1 of Calotriton arnoldi. Taxonomy (NCBI): domain Eukaryota; kingdom Metazoa; phylum Chordata; class Amphibia; order Caudata; family Salamandridae; genus Calotriton; species Calotriton arnoldi. Next base: position 206,934 of record CAWUFW010002772.1, read on the forward strand.
GGCTTTCTGTATGGTTTGTAGTCGTCAGAGGAGGTGAGCTGCGATTTCTGCCTAGAGAGCGCTGCAGTAGTCTAGTCAACTGGAGATGAGGGCCTGGGTGATTGTGCTTCTTGAGCTTTGGGGTAGCCATTTGAGAATCTTACAAAGCATGCAGAAGATGAAGAAGCAGGAGGAAGAGACAGAGTTAACCTGAGTTGTCATGGTTAGCTTGTTGTCCAGAATGATGCCTCGGTTCCTAGTGTGGTCAGTGGGAATAATAGTAGATCTGAGTTCTGAGGGTCACCAGGATGCTTCCCAGGGGGAGCTTTAGTTTCTGAAAATCAGTGCCTCTGTCTTGTCCGTGTTGAGCTTCAGGCAGTTGGCGACGTCCGTCATGCAGTTGTGGAAGTTGGTCTTGGTGTTGGTGATGTCTTTGGAAAGGAAGAAGATGAGTTGTGTGCCATCGGCGTAAGATATGATGTTGAGTCCATTGGTTTTGGCGATGCTGGACAGAGGTATATAAGTGTTGAAGCGGGTGGGGGTGAGCGAGGATCCTTGGGGTACCCCACAGATGATTTCTTTGATTTCGGAGGTGAAGGCAGAGGTTTTGCGTTCTTCCGGTGAGGAAAGAGGCGATCTATCTGAGAGAGGAAAGAGGCGATCTATCTGAGAGCAGCTAAACGGATGCTGTTGTGCAGCCTTGTGATGAGTGTGTGGTGGGATACCATATTGAAAGGCTGCCAAGAGGTCTAAGAAGTTCACAGCCCTAGTCTCTCCTTCGTCGAGTAGGGCTCGGATGTCGTCAGTAGCCGCAGTGAGGGATGTGTCAGTGCTGTGGTTGCTGCGGAATCTGGATTGGACGGAGTCGAGTAGGAGGTTCTGTTCCAGATGTGAGGAGAGTTGTTGGTTGATGGCTTTTTCTAATACTTTGCCCGGGAGCAGGGAGATCGGTCGGTAGTTGTTGAGTTCGCTGGGGTCTGCCGATGGTTTCTTTAGTAGGGCGTTGACTTCTGCATGTTTTCAGTCCTGGGGGAAGGTGGCCGTGATGAGTATGTGGCTGATTCTGGCTTTGCCTAGGTTGAAAATGTGGTGAGGGCATAGGTTGGTTGGGGCCCCTGAGTTGACCGAGTTCATGATGGAGGCGTTGTCCTGTGGGGCGAGCTGGCTCCATTCAGTTAGTCGGATGTCTGTGGTGGTAGCGGGGTTATTGTGTTGTTTGAAAAAGTCGGTGGCCTTCGGCAAGGATTTGAAGTTCTATAGATCTTGTTGTGGAAGACGTTTGCAAGGTTGTCGCAGAGTTCCTGTGAGGGGCGATGTCAAATCTGATAGAAAGGTAGAATTTTACTCAAGGATTATACTTTTGTTTGTTTGGTGTAAATCTGTGAGTAGTTTTAAAGAAATTAGTGTTTAAAAAGGTGGTCATGTTCGGCATAAAGATGTAAAATTTTAGAAAATATCTGGACCATAATTTCACAAATTGTCTGCGGATTCACAATGGACTAGGAAGGTTTTTCTCCCTTTGTGCATTGCCGTTTTGCATATCTAGTTCCGGACTCATGAAGCTACTGTATTCTGATTGCATGGCCTTCAAACAAACATTTCTGCTGGGGCTGTCATTGCTCAACATGGTGCCCTGAGCACCATGTTCGGAAAAAGAAAAAGGACATAAGGGGGCAGGGTGAACCTACCATGACTCACCAAGCCAGTGTGGGGGGGACCATACCAATTGTTATCATGGGATTTGCAGATTCCGGACCTTACCTTGTTCCTGCTAACCCTCCTGGGCCTCATGATTTGTGGATCCAGCATAGGATCTCTAAAACTTTTAAATTGTTTTTATGAAAAAAGTATATAGAGCACTATTGCTGTGCTTTACCAATTGCCCCACTTTGAGGATGGCCGCACATGGCGTGGTGGTTGCAGGGCCTAGCAGCTCCCAGTAGTGCATGAACTCCTGCACAGGGTATGGCCTGACTAAATGCTGTGAACAGCAGGAGTTGGCTGCCCACAGAGTTCAGGGCAGGCTAGGCACTTCATCCAACCCTTGCTGCACATGGCAATAGTCCATGCACATCGGGTGTTGGCCAACTGCAGAGGATGAGCATACTAGCAAAGTGGCAGGCTGTAGGCAGGGCCCTGCACCCAACCCTGCTGCCCCCAGCTGAAGGCAATGCTGTGAGACTGTGGCGCAGCCATTCACCTGAAGTTCAGGTTGTCTGCAGGAGCAATGAACTGTCCTTTCTCCTCCTAGAACACCTCTCTGCACTACTGAACTCGCTACAGGAGTCCCGGCAGGTGTCCCATATGGGAAGGAGAATGGGACAGAAAAAAGAGAGAACACTGCTACTCCACACAGCCTGGTCCAGCCCGGCACCCTCGAGGGTATCTGTTTGCAGAGTAGGGTTGCTTTTTTGAGGACTTGCGTTTCTCTATAAAATAAGAAATGCAACAGATGAATACAGAGACACTTCCGGGCCACCCAGGTGCACTCAACACAGAACATTCATAGTAAGCGAGTTATGTTAATTACCTGGTTCTCAAGAGGAGCTGAGATACTCTCTTAGCCTTTGTCTGTAGGTTGCAGGAGAATGCAATCCAAATAATAGTTCTCTAAGAGCAATGCTACCAAATAGGAGCCACTGGCTGTTTTAGGGTCTCGTTGCGACAGGACACCACCCACAGCAATTTGTGACGCATCGGCCTCCACAAAAAAAGGTTGAGATGGATCTGGATGTCGAAGTAAAGAGGCTTCCGTGAAGACCTTTTTAAGTTGCTGAAAGGCTTCATTAGCTTGTGAATCCCAGCAAAAAGGAACCCCTTTTTTCAGTAAACGGGTGATGGGTGTAAAGGAAGTGACCCGAATCAGGCCACCCGGGTCACTCGCGACCACCTCTCTGCCTTCCAAGAAATGAAGAGTTGATCAGACAGTAGAGAATACAAACCAAAGCATTTATTAATATTGCGCTGCAGCGTGGAGCTGGATATTGTACATTCCCAATACCCCAAGAACACGCCCAGACTGGAAAATTCCAGTCCTGGCAACAGTGAACAAAGGTAGCAAACAGGGATGAGCCACAGTCCTGGCACAATGTACATGTTATCTGAGCCCCAAGGCCGCTCGTCCTGTGCCTACCATTCTGAGATGTGGGAACGGGCCTATCTAACAGGAAAGGTATGCAACAATAGATAGTACATTCATTAGTACAGCGAAGCTTCAACCTTGAGAAGTACAAGCTGGAGGCGAAAAGGCAGCCTTTCTGCTGAGGCAAGCATTATGAGACAGGAGCTCGATCTCAGTTACAGAACAAGATGGCGCCAATAAAAATGGCGCCATGAATGCTAAAATAACACAGAATAGAGTAGAAGCATTGCAAAGGGAATGTTTCAAGTCTGTGCATTACAGAAATAACATTTCAAATCTAACAGGCCCTTCTTTTAGCATTCATGCTAATCTTTATTGGTGCCATCAGGTGAGGGACTTTACAATTCTAAAGATAGAAAAACCTGTTCAATCACAGGCTACTGTTGCTAACTTATGGACTATCTGTCAGAACTAAATACTCTATGAGGCTAAACACGCGTGGTGTCAGCATTGATACACAGCAGGCACAACCGGCTGGGAGACAGTGCATACAGGGGCATATTCTTCGTGTCAGCAACCCTTTTGGCTCAGGGCAGGAACATACTTTTACATTGTAGCTGATGAAATATACGCTACGTAGATGGGGCAACAAATACAGTGATAAGAAGGAGAAAAGAGAAGCAACATTTGTAAACTAAACATGAACTTATGACCCACAAGCGAAGTAAACATTACGATGCAGGATCTAAGACGGGCTTGTTGTTATGTTCAGTCTGTAAGTGAAGTCATATGTGCTCTCATCCACCTTAATCTTCCCCGCCCCCTGGATACAAAACTAACTGTCATATCAACCACCGTAACAAACATCTTCTTAATGTACATATTCATTTGCAGTGCGAAAAATCAATAAATGTCATATTTGGAACAGAAGAAAAGGAATTGAATGTGCACCAATCGAAACAATTGAATTGTCAGTGTATGTCTTCCTGTGCTCCCCTCTGTGAGGAGCCAAAGTATCAAACATGTGTTCAGAGGGAACAGGCGTCGTACCAATCAAAGAATGCACAGAATATCTTAACAGACCACCCTGACCAAACAGGCCCTTTTTTCCCGGAGCGCGGGGCTGCAAAGAGCTGTTCTTCCTCCCTAATGGAGCGACCAAATGGGTACATTTTTTCTTTCTTGAATAAGAGGAAAGGACATGCAATGGAGCCAATGGGGATAAAGCAAGGAAATGGGACAATGTTCCCAGCGTCCATCTGGGTCCCGCTGGCGGACCCCTATTGTTCATTAGGCGTAGGCGCTGTTGAGCACCGGCGGTGGAGCTGTTCGTCTAGCTCGACTCCAGATCCCACGTTGCAGGGCAAGGTATTTCTTTCTTTAGAATCACAGTCCATTTACCCTGTTCGTTGACTGTCCAAACAATGCACCAATCTCCCTTTCCCTAAGCTATCGTTGGTACCACGGGCAGGGTACGTTCGCCCTATTCTTCAGCAATGCAGTCCATCCCTATTAATCTGACTTTCCCTTTGGTGCACTGTTCCTCCGTCGGGGGCGTAGATTGTACCTTGTCACTCCAGGCACAGAGGGGTCAGGAAAAAGGGGTCAGACTCAAGGGGACCAAGGGGCAGAGACTCAAACACATGCGAGCCCACAGGCTGGGGATCAATGGGCTGGGACTCAAGCACAGGTGGACCAACAGGCTGGGGCTCCTGGATAGCCCCTCTTTCTTTTGTTTTTCAGTGGTACTACCTCGTCCAGCACTTCATTGCTCTGCAGCTCCGTCTCAGTCTTGTTTACTTCGAATTGCCTATAACAAGCAGCCAGGCAGGGCATCGCGTCCGGGCCCCTCTGATATGACTGCAGGGCGTCCCGGACCTATTAGTGGATAGAATGCAAACTTTCAGTTTACTGGCAAAGATAAAACTTTATATATTTTTTCTCTCTCAACCATGAGCAGTGGAGAAAGCCTCAATCCATTTACTGAACTCTTAAAGAACAATCAGGACATCCTTCGAATTATTATCCGCCTATTCCTATATTATTCATCTGAAAAACCTCAAAAGGAAAAATGTGTGGTGCGAAATTACCGGAGGCATACAGGTACCCCTTCCAGAATTGTGCGTCATGCGCTATATACAGTACATGGGCTGGGCAATGTCTCATCATAACTACGGGAAATACATATGCGTCTGGCAACATTCTTTTTTCTTCCCTGGCCTATTAATTCACCATCCCTCGTCCCTTGAAATGTGCCGTACTTTCAACTTAATCATCGTGATTTCCGGTACCCACCCAGCAGGGCCTTCTACAAACATTCTTTTCATTTCATTTTGATCATTTTCCTTAGCTGTCTGATCTGCAAACACATTATCCCTTCCCACATCATCAGTTACTTTCCGGTGGGCACTACACTTACTTACAATTCACAACCCAGTTACTCGGGCTAACTGATAAGGGACTCGTGATGTCTCTGCGACTGTATGTAGTGTTGCAGTAACATGAGCAATAGTGGTGGTGCGACCTGGGAATTTAAACAAGAACCATCGACATATAGTTCCCCTTGAGGATCAGATAAGGGAACATCAGTCCAGTCTACCAGTCCTTTCATCTCCCTTTTCCTTTGCAATTCCATCATTTGGCAGAAGGGAGGGGCAGTAACATGGCTGACTTCAAGGTGGCACATCCTTTAATCTTTATATTTTCCGTTTTTGAGAACAATGCTAATTTATAGCCAGTTAGACGTGCACTGGTAAGGTGTGTCTCTTTTTATTCAAGGGCGTGTTCACAGCATGGTGTACCATAACTGTGAGATCACTGACTAAAACGAGTCCAATCGATTGTCGTTTAGAGACGTCCACCGTCATGACCGCCCCTAGACAGCTCGGGAGGGCTCTTGCGGTAGCATCAAAGACAGAAAGCGCACAACAAGCCGTCTCGTGTACTTACAACACAAAACGGCACGCAACAATTTATGTACCAAGCACAGGGGCCGAAGAAAGCGCAGTTTGTTAGTTGCCCAAGTGTTAGTTGCCCAAGTGTTAGTTGCCCAAAAGACTGCTTCAGGCATTCAGGATAAAGGCTCATGCACCTCTTTAATGTGTTAGTTCGCCAAGGAGCTAATCTCCTACCCCCTTCGACAGTAGGTGACCTAAGTAGGTGAACTCCTGTCGACAATACTTTTGAAAAGCATTCTTCATGGCCATTCGAAGCTGAACGCAATAACTATTCAACTGCACTATCCCTACATCTTTGCCCTCTGTCTGAAGCTGTGAGCAAGTGACTAATCTTTCAATTTTTTTTTATTTTTAACCATAGATGCTCTATCTTGCTGCATAGTCCTAAGAAGCGCAGCAGAACCTATGACTCCTACCATCCAATGTGAATCCAGACTAAGACCTAGTATTGAAATAAATAATACTGCCAAAGAATGTATTTTATATTAGTGACAGAAAAACATTGAGCAGCAGGAGGAACCATTAGCAGAAACATAGCAATGACTAGAGCAGCAGAAAGTTGGAGAACCACATTTTCCTTTGTTTCACACAATTCAGTCACAAATTGTAAACACAATCAAAATAATGGGGCTATTATAATTTAACAGTCGTCTCCTCACCCACACCTTTCTCAACCAAATCCTGCATCATGCACAACAAGGCTCGCCGCCCCGCCCAATGTATCCGACAGTAAGGGACATGAGGCAAAGTAGCATTGCCTATTTCTTAGATCCAAACCGGCGATATCTGTAGCAATCCCACCTCTGCATCGCCTGTTGCCCACAAAGTGAACAACGCATCTGCAAAACTCAGGGGGGGGGACAAACACTATTCACTACTTACATTAAGACCCATCATCAGACATTCACCTGCCGGAGAGCAGTAATAGTAGGGTGCCAAACCCATCACATTCTCACCACAATTAGACATTAACACAAACTGAGAATCCACGGTAAAAGGACCAATAGTCAAAGCAAGAGGGCGCAAAATGTGTGTTACAGCTAATACGTCTGAAAAACCCATTGAAACAGTCATAATATTGTGCTGTGTTAAATATGTAACAGAAAGAGGCAATTTAGACCAAGTACTCTCAAATTTCTACAACCAGGCCGCTATTTCAGAAAACACATTAGGAACGAATCTGTGAACAAACAATCAAATCCCCTTTTAAGACACAAATCCTTCCCACTATAATCTAGAAACACCTTCACTCTCACATCTTTCCCCTGGTGACAAGCCGTTAACTTACATTACCCAAATACATGACAATGCGGCCTAACAAAATAAGTATCCCTGTTAATATCACACAAAATCTGCGGCGCAGAATCGCTGAAAACACTGCTCCTAGAAACCAAGCAACATAGCAGTCATATTCCTAAGGACAAACTGTTGCACAAAAGGCTCATTATTTCTATCACATTCCACACACCTACCACTTGAATCCACTGAGCAACTTAATTAGCTAGTTCCCTCTTTCTTCATTTCCCACCTCAGATCACACACTTTCCTCCATTTTCGTCCAGTCTCTATCCTCAAATCCACATACCTGTGTCCCAGTACTCACTAATATCGGGGGATGAAAAACCACAATGGGAGTAGCAACAGAAATAACAGACATTATCATCACTGCTGGCTGTGCCTCAAGTATAAGCGTTAGCGAAAAAGGATGTTGAGGCAATAGGTGTGTCAGGGGTACTAACAGTCATAATGGCCACAGGTGGCGGAGACAAAGAAAAGCAAGATGTGCCATAGCCAACACATTCTGAGCGACATGGCAGGAGCAGATGCAGCAGAAATAGAAAGAACAGCTGTATAGATCCTCAACTATTCTCTCACGAAGCATATTATACACAAAGTACCCCATAAAGGAAGAAAAACCTATTTTCTATGGAAAATGAGGCATAAAAGTCAGTCAGGACTCTGAAAGTGTTCGTGAAATATAATGCAAGGGTGAGTTCAACATATAGCTAGAGCAATTGTTAATAATTGCAAAATCTCCCATGAAGAGAAATAAATGCATAGGACAAATGAAAACTGTACAGAGCCTGTTAGTCAAAACATAAAACTTAGACTTCTAGCATCTAAATCTGCCCTCGTGCCGCGCTGTTTATCTCTGTTCTGCCTCTTCTGTGCCTCTCACAGAAGCTGCCCAAATGAGCCCCTCCTTTCCCTTCTGCAGAACTCGCTGCTTATCTCTGTCTCCCTTTTCCTTGCTTCTCACAGAAGCTGCCCAAATGAGCCCCTCCTTTCCCTTCTGCAGAACTGAAGGTCAAAAGGCTGTGTATTTCTGCTTGCGTCCCTTTCATGAAGAGACAGAACAGAAACGGCGAGAGAAATTCCATTCTTATCTCAAACCCGGACAATGAGCCTTCCAAAGCAAACTAAATCACGAGCTGTGTATTTCAGCTTTCAAAATCCTTTTTATTCAGCACAAATACACGCTACCTGGAATGTTGGAAGCACCTTTTCCAAATTAAATACACATTCTATAGTGAGGTCAAATACAAATTAAACAGACTCAAATCAATCATGAATTAATTACTTGAACATTCCTTACACTACCCACCAGACGGAAAGCATCAGCATCTGAGCAGGGCTCATTCATTCATTTTTTTTTTCTCTTTGTACTTTTCATGCACCAAACTTCTGCATGCCACTTTTAAAATGCAGTTTTATGTCTGAAGCTCAAAACAGCTTTTGTCATTTGGCAATGCCTAAAGCTACAGGTGAAATCTGGGCGCCATCAGCGCACCCTCTTTTTTTCTTTACATCATGCGCTATAACTTTCTTATTTTACATTCTCCCCTTTTTGTACATTCCTTCTTCCTTTCTCAAACCATTCGTCCTATGTAAAAACAGACATATATATATATTATTACTATATTTTATCTCCTGTTCAAAAGAGCCCATCAGCCATTTCAACTCGGCATTGTCCCTCATATATTTGTGCCATAGTGTACTAAACATAATAGGGCCAAGACCATTCTTCGCGCGCATCAATATTAACAGTGCCTCCTGGAGGCGCCGGCTGATCTTCTTCCAATGGGCATCTACAGAGCAACAATGACAACAAGAGACTCATTCAGGGCATTTACAAAAAATAAAGGACCAAATTTCAATATTTTGCCTGGCAAAGCAATTGCAAGTACTTTTTCCCAAAAGACAGTCCTCAGAACGTACCAAAAACAAACTAATGGTGCACCATGTTCACAAACAAATTCAAGCGCTTGTTCCAAAGACAGTCCTCAGACTGTGTCAAGCAAAGGAAACCACAAGTCAGTCCTCAGACTGCACCAGAGAGACAGGCTCAAGCCCCAGGCATTTTAAAAAATAAGCCAAATTCACTAAGTTGCCTGGCAGGGTATACGCAGGGTATCCGTAGGCACCCTGTATCTCTAAACGGTCCACAGACCTACCAAGTTCAAGCAAATTCAAGAATGGCGCCATATTTACCAAGAATCAAGACAAACTCACCTGGTGCACACAGGTCAAACAAAGTTATTCTCCACTGCCGACTCTTCGGACCAAACGGTCAGAACCAAGGGTTTCGCCTTTCAGGACCCCAGCCGGCATGACCACTAGACGAGGCGCCGCCCGATCAGACAGGCAGGGCAGCTGCGAGAACTAAGTTCGGTCGTGTGGGGATCCCCGATCCGCCCGTCCGACCTGACGCGGCCCCGACCTCCACACCCGGTTGCGGGCGAGGATGGGCCACCCGGTGGGTCCCTGTTCGGGCGCCATATTTAGGATGTGACCCAAATCGGGCCACCCGGGTCACTCGCGACCACCTCTCTGCCTTTCAAGAAATGAAGAGTCGATCAGACTGTAGAGAATACAAACCAAAGCATTTATTAATATTGCACTGCAGCGGAGCCCAGTCTGACCAGTCTCCTGAGATGACTGCCGAGGGACTGGCTCCCTCCAGCATGGAGCTGGATATTGTACATTCCCAATACCCCAAGAACACGCCCAGACTGGAAAATTCCAGTCCAGGCAACAGTGAACAAAGGTAGCAAACAGGGATGAGCCACAGTCCTGGCACTGGGTACATGTTATCTGAGCCCCAAGGCCGCTCGGCCTGTGCCTACCATTCTGAGATGTGGGAACGGGCCTATCTAACAGGAAAGGTATGCAACAATCGATAGTACATTCATTAGTACAGCGAAGCTTCAACCTTGAGAAGTACAAGCTGGAGGCGCAAAGGCAGCCTTTCTGCTGAGGCAAGCATTATGAGACAGGAGCTCGATCTCAGTTACAGAACAAGATGGCGCCAATAAAAATGGCGCCATGAATGCTAACTTAACACAGAATAGAGTACGAGCATTGCAAAGGGAATGTTTCAAGTCTGTGCATTACAGAAATAACATTTCAAATCTAACAGGTGACACCACCAAAGAAAAGTGGGGTATGAATCGCTGGTAGAAGTTTGCGAACCCTAAAAATTGCTGTATCTCTTTCACAGATTTTGGGGCCTTCCATTGTAAAATGGCTTGCACCTTGGAGGTGTCCATGGCAATCCCATCTGGGGAGATGACATACCCCAAAAATTCAATGGTTGTGGCATGAAAAATGCATTTCTCGGCCTTGGCGAAAAGGTGGTGTTCTCTGAGTTTTTGAAGGACCGCCCGTACATGCTCTATGTGTTTTTCTGGAGATGACGAATAGATCAAAATATCGTCAATGTAAACTATGACACAGACGTCAAGGAATTCCTGCAGCACTTCATTGATAAAAAATTGGAAGGTTGCAGGGGCATTGCACAGACCAAAGGGCATTACAGTATATTCAAAAAGCCCAAATTTGGTCCGGGAACGCCGTCTTCCACTCGTCTCCCTCCATAACACGAATTAGGTGGTAGGCTCCCCTCAGATCAAGTTTCGTGTAGATAGTGGAGTTACAGACTTTGTCCAAAAGAACTGGTGGAATCAGTGGCAAGGGATATTGTTTTTTTACAGTTGCCTTATTAATTGCGCGGTAATCTATACAGGCGCGCAATTCGCCATTCTTCTTCGGGGCGCGAAAAAGAGTGGTGATGACACAGGGGAAGTAGAATGTCTAATGAAACCCTTAGCCAAAAGGTCATCTATATACTCCCGAAGATACAAGGTTTCTCATTCTGATAGAGCATAAACTCTGCTACACGGTAATGCGACTCCTGGAATTAAGTCAATGCGGCAGTCGTATGTTCGATGAGGTGGTAAACTGTTGTTCGCTGAAAACATCAGAAAAGTCACGGTATGGTGCAGGCAAGTCAACTGGTGTCTCAGCCATGGGTTGGGTGGAAGCACAATGTAACGGGGCCACTAGCTAGGGTTTCTCCTGATAACACGCTTGCCAACAATGTTTGGAATCAAGCTTAACTGTTCTTGCAACCCAGTCTATTTTGGGGTTATGTACTTGTAACCACGGGATGCCCAAAATGGCTCCAAATACTGAGGTGTCTATTAGGTCGAACTGAATTTGTTCAGTATGATTGTTGGCACAAATCATGGTTAAAGGACCGGTCTCATATATGATTAATCCAGAGGATAATTCAGAGCCATCCACAGCTCGGACTGGTTCCGGGGTGTTTTTCTGGATCATTGTAATACCGAGGGTCTTGGCAAGACTTAAATCAAAAAAGTTACCTGTTGCTCCAGAGTCAAGCAATATGGGAAGGACCTTACGTGTTTGCGAAGACAAAACGAAGGTCACAATCAAGGTGAGATGACGGGGTGAGGGCGTTTTAGTATAAGCTTGGAGATGGGAGACCACGTTCATGGGAGCGCTCGATTAGGTGGTCTCCATCTTTACCGAGCCAGGTCGTTTTCCAGCTGCTCCCTACCAGGTTCTACTCCTACTGTTAATGCTACTCCCTTTTTTGGGAAACTGGGTTTATTACCACAATCCCAGGCGAAATACCCGGCCTTCCCACAATATAGGCAAAGATTAAGTTTCCGTCTTCTATCTTTCTCCTCTTTGGATAAAGGTCCCCGGACACTCCCTATTTGCATGGGTTCTGTGGTGTCCTGGGAGGGACTGGCTGTTTCTTTCTTCCCGGTTTTCAGCACTAGCACTCGAGTATCCCCCGTGACATTTCACCTTTCCGTTCCCCAAGACGGTTGTCTAACCTAACTACTAAATCAATGAAAGCAGAACATTTGGTTGGTGGTTCTACGATCTGGGCTATGATGTTCTTTAAGTCGTCCCGTAGACCACAATAGAAAAGTGAGGTTCTTTTCTCCTCAGGCCATTCTGTTTCGGCAATGAGCCGATTAAAAGAAGTAATGTATGTCAACAAATCTTAACTCCCCTGGCGCAAATTTAGCAGTTCTTTGTCGCTAGCCTGAACAAACATGTTTGTGCATGGCATCTTTAAATCTTTCAAAATCATAAAGTAAGGGATCATTCCGCTCAACAAGGGGAATGGACCATGCGGCCGCATTACCCCCAAGATAAGAAATAATGAAGGCTACTTTTGCCGCATTCACTTGGAAAGGCGTTGGGGCGACACAAGAACTGTAAATGACACTGAGTCATAAAAGCCCTGAATTTCGTATTATCACCAAAGAAGCGCTCAGGTCGGGCTCATGGGACTGGAGTTGAGGTTGTCACATTCAGATGTAAGGGTTGTGGACCCATGTTTGCAATAGGGGCTGGTTGAACAGGTGGAAAGTGTAACGAAAACTCAAACCAAGGTGGTTGCATAAAGGTCTTGGGTTGTTTTACCTTACTTTCATCCCATGGGTTGTCTTGAGGCTTATATCGCTGTAAATCCCATCACAAATCCTGATTCTCTAGTCTCAGATTTGAGACCTCTTGTTGTAAACTAGTTAGGGCTTTCGTAATATCTGTTAAGGTGTGGGCGTCTGTGTGTAGTGCCTGTGTTAAATTACCAAAGGACCCCCTCCTAGAATTTATCGCTCAGGCCTGTATTTTGTGGCTTGGCTTAATGTGAGACTGTGGCGCAGTCACTCACCTGAAGTTCAGGTTGTCTGCAGGAGCGAGGAACTGTCCTCTCTCCTCCTAGAACACCTCTCGGCACTACCTTTCACTTCACACGCAGCTTTAATGCGCGCTGCACTTAGCTGTCCGATGCTTGTTGCAGTTCCAGAATGGCATGTGCTTCTGTCCAATGGTGAAGGAGGAAATCCTGAAGCAGTGACAGAAGCAGTCTCCAGCTGAAGCAGGAACCAGGCAATTAAGACAAGCACTGTCAGGTGCAAGGCTTGGGCTTTCATTGCCAATTCAGTGGCAGTTAACTACACATGGCTTGCCAGGTGCCTTAGCCACGCCCATAAGCATGACAGGTGCTTAGCAACAGCACATGTCCAATAATGTGACACTGTAGCTAGCACCCAAAAACAACAAGCATTGGCAAAACAAGCACTGGCACCAACAAATACAATGAAAAGAAACAAACATTGGCAGTGGCAAGAAAAGGAAAAAACAAAACAACTTAGTGGACAGAAACGTGAGCAAGCAGGAATCCCTGAGGGTGCTGACATACCAGACAGGACGGGGAGCTCCTGACAGTACAGCTAGGGTTGGCAGCCCACGGTGTGATGGGTGTAGGGCCTGGAAGAGGCCAGGACCTCTGGTCAACTCCAACCTCCATGCACAGCCGAATGGTTGTGGGTGTCTGTTCCTAGGCCTGCGACCAGCCCCTGTTGCGCACTGCTAAAGGCCGTCCACTGCTGGGGATCGCCACAGGGAAGTTTTGAATGTTGTATACGATCCCAAAAATCCCCATAATTCACAGAGAAAAATTAAGGTTTTAGTGAAGTTTTGCTCCACATTTGTCATAACCCCTCAACATATGTTTAAAAAACAATTAAAGTGCCGTTATGGTTACGAATTAAAACCGAAAACCTTATGAACTAGCAGGGTTACGGTTAATAGCACAAGCCACAAATCTCACAACTGCCATGAAAACTATAACTTGCGCACTGAAAGCAATGCTTATGGCCTCACAATAGTTATGACAATAAATAACAGCACCTAAAAGTGAAATGTAATTAAACAACAGCCCATAATCAAACTAATTAATGACACCACATTCATAGTCGTCTCTGTCAAGGGTAATGTGATATGTAATAACATCTGTAGGATGATTTAGAACATTTGGAATTGCATCTGTTTTATTAAGGGTGAGGTCATGAGCATTACATTTAGTGTGCAAGTTATGGTTTGCATTCATTTCTTAATGCCTTTGTGAATTAGGCAAAAAATATACAACTCCATAGTTTAAAAGTGCAAAGAGGGCACATTCCTTTCTATTTGAATAAATTGCTTTTGAATATTGCTGAATATTTTCGACATACTAGAGTACCTCTTCCATGCTTTGGAAAATTGGCCCCTCTGTATTTTACTAGATTGTGGATGTGAAGCAAGAACATGTGATATTCGGTAAACACACACTTTTCTCCATATTTTTACCACACATGAGCGGTCTGGTTATTTGTCCATTTCTGTATTTTCTCCCAACAGGTCCTCTTATTGCAACCACAGTTTTTTCATTACGAGCTAAGGAAAAAGAAGATTTGTGTCACCTGGACCAGGAGGACTGTCAAATGAGGCAAAACATTTATCGTTCCCCAAGTGAGTGAGATGTTTGGAAAAGCTTTAATGTGTTTAAGATAGGCACTGTCCGTGTTTTCTTCTCCACAGCTACCATGCGTATCAACACAGCTGTGTATATTGTGAGTCATATGTGCTGATATCCCCTGATGTACACTACAAACATAATGTTTCATGTCAACCTTCTACATATTAGAGAGTTACCATAGATATGTCCGAATGGGCCAGCCATTTCAGAGCAACTCCATTTCAAATATGTATATTTTATTCACATTTCATGCATGTTAAAAATAAGTAACGCAACAACAAAACCCTCCTTAGGCACAAAATGTCAAGTAAGAACAAAGTTTATAGTATTTCCAAGGAAGTGATGGTGGGCAAAGGAACAATGGACATCTTTGCATTTCATATTGAGGTAACCACATGAGAATCACAACCCACTGTAACAAGATTACTAGTACTTAGTGGACAATGGAGAACATTTTTGTGAAACTTCCGGTCGACCAGAGGCTCCTGCAGTACCCTTCCTCTCTGTCTCATGCTGTGGCCCCATTTGGCACATCTCTCAATAAGGTCTCTCCTTTTGGTGTTATGAGCACCACTGAGGCCATAACTATGTACTTCTTGGGCAAAACTAATAAAAACAATGTTTTCTCACTCTTTTTGGTCATGTCAATTAGTCTAACAGACATGCTTTCAGTGGTCCAGGCATTTTAGTCCAGCCACTTGAGATAGCCCATCCGTTACTTCAAGCCATACTAACAGGATAAGATGGAATAACCACAACAAGTTGAAAGAAGTAGCCCCTGTGGAATTCAGTTAGGGCATTGGAATCATCTTATGCCACATGGTATAGTGAAGGACATTAAATCGGCATAACCTAAGTCTCTTGGCATAAGATTACTACCTGTCCTTTCTTTAAAGTTGATGTGTATATTTCTGCTCGTCCAACAGTGTCGACAAGGAGTGAATCTTCTTTAGCATCCTTGTCATTTACCCCCTCAATCCCTGAGTGTCTCTGGTGGCCTTTATTTACCTCTAATTCTGTACAAATTGTCCTGTGAAATTTGTTTGTCTGCTGGATGTCCAAAAAAGACATAAGCCTGTTACTACACCTTTTTTCTAACCACATTGAAAAATCTATGTCAGCTGCTATCTTCACAAAGCATGGCAGTCCTCAGAATAGAGCGTGCTACCAAAATGGACTCATCCCACAGTTGTTTTGCAACGCCCACTATTTTAGCCCATGGGTCACCTGTCTATAATGTGGGACATGATGGAACTAGGTGGGCCACCAAATAAAATCTCCCCCAGAGTTGACTGCAGCAATTTGCAAGTGATTTCTGTGTATTCTCCATCTGCAAACAACTGATCCACTAAATGGAGATGAGGGGCCAGATAGTAAGTAGCATTCAAAGTTGGGTTGTCCCAACCCACTTTAATCATGCAGAAGTTTTAAAATAGTCCTGCATAATCTATTACAGAAATTGACTTCCTCTTCAATGGTTAGCACACTGTCCAACACTCCAAAGACCTCCTTGGGCAAGATATACATAACCTCTCTTAAACACATGCAAGCATCTATGAATCATCCCTATTTTGGCTGCTCCTCTGGGCCCATAAAACATAAGGGCAATGACTTCCTGAAGACTATTGACTTTGGTGGACCCTCAAAGATCCTATCCACATTGCCTCAAATTAAGTCTCTCTCCTTGTTACACGTCAAACGCCAGCAGTAAGTGCAGCACTTCAGATCCCAAAGGCATCCCCAGCTAGGCCCCCCATGGAAGCAGGGTGGTTTTGCCTTTCAATATGCTTAAGTTTTCAACTTTCTCCAGGAACCTCAGCATTGATTGTGCTGTTTTTTTCCAGATACACTAGATCATTGCCCTGTAATTTGACTGTGTACCTTATTATCTACCCTCAAACTGCAGCGTACAGATGCCCTTCTAAACATTATGCATAGAGCTTTTACCTCTAACACAAATATGACTGGGGAGAGATGGCAGTATTGATGGAAATAGGCAGTCCAGTCCCAGCTCTCCCATAGTTCTATGCTGACTTAACTCTTGCTAGCTGCCAGTTGTATACACATCTTTGTCCTATCAGATGTATCCAGGCCTGATGTGGACCTGAACATGGGAATTAACAGGCCATTCATTATGGGGGTCTTAGAGCCTATATTGATAATTGTTAAAGGATAATATGAATATGACTTACAATCTTTTTGGACTTTATTAGGTGTTGGGAGACAGACCACCACTGCCTTCCTTTACTGATAACCCACCTCACCAGCATCTCAGCACACGCAAGAGCTTCATAACCATTATTCCATTCCAGTACATTCCTTCCCGGAGTCTTGCCTGTTCTTGGTGGCAGGCATGTTCTCCTCCATCACCAGTGGCTTCTCTAATTAATTCTTCACTTTGCTACCAGGTCAGCCTTGCTTGAAGTGTGGCCACTGTGGAAATTATAACTCCCAACTAAGCAAGCGAGTCAAAATGTGTTGGCTTTATTTTTTTTAAATTTATTTTTTGCTGTACCGTTATGGAAAAAATGTTTCTGTGTTCCCTGTGAAACAAATTTTATGAAATCTGCAAATTATGTAAATTATGTGTGACACATTTTGTGGCAGATGTGTTAAATCCTTAATTATGCAGTAAAAGCTGCAGTCACTGAATTACTTACATTCACTGACCTTCACCATTCTCATTATTTTCTCAACAATTTATTTAAGAAAACAAAACCAAAACATTTAAATTCCAATCAGTGCCTATTGGTAGCTTCACTATGAAGAAAATAGCTTTTTCAAGTTAGCTACCCTAACATAAACATGTAATGTAAAAATCCATTATGGATACCATATAACATGGTCCCATATTGTCATCCCTGAGTACTGGTGACATTTACAAACCACTTGACCTTATAGTTTATGTCACCAGACCCCCTGATGGTAATATTGAAACATAGCTCATAGTTACCCATATCTATATTTTTATGCGCTTGGGCTACGAATCCATATCTATATATATATATATATATATATATATATATATATATATATATATATATATATATATATATATATTTTGCGTAACGGAGTCTCCACACAAGAAACAAGGCTGCGCACTCAGGCTCGATATATTCAATTCAGTTTATTCCAGCTCCAGGAAACGGAAGACTAACATGTTAGTAGGTTGAGGCTTCAAGCCAAAGCCTCTTCCAAAAAATCGCTGAGAAAGGGCAAAGGGAAACGTGCTCATATTAAATAGTTGTAAATACAGTGATATAGACAAATTCAATGTAGCAAGGACGTTTATAAGATGTGATGTTTCTTTCCAGAACTTCACTGAAGCTTTTTCACCTTGTTAATTATGTAGAATATAGGAGTGTCTCACTTAGATGTGGTTTATCTCACACTGGCAGTATAAGCATGGCTCTAAAGTTGTATAACATTATACCTAGCTCAGGAATTTGTTTAATGTATTTTACTAAACTATGGAGGGTTTTTTCATAGGGCCTGATAAATAATGTCTTTCAAGCAGCAAATGTTTACCTATCAACCTCTAGACTTAAAATGTTGGACCTTGTGAAGTCTTCAAAGGGGTAATCTGATTAAGGTGGACAGAAAATTCTTCAGAGGTGTAGCGTGTTGAATTTCTTCAAATCCTATAAGACAGTGTCCAATGATGGCATGATGTCATCAGTGATGTCATCAATTATGTCATTTCAGATGTCATCATTGAAGTCATCAATGTTCTCATTTAACATGTCATGAGTAATGTCATTTATGAGGTCATAAACAGTGCATGTTGGTATCGCAAGTTATTCTTAGCTCTGTAAAGTAACTGGCGAATTTCAGTGGTGTTTTGGTTTTGAACATTACTTTTATCTTATTTCAAAACCTAGCAATAATGTCACTTTAACTTTCGTTTTTTTGTCATTGAGTTATTTTTCAAATTCTATTTCCTAATTATATTGTCCCTGTAACTTATGTTTTTTTAAGTGAATATATCTATGGGGAAAGAATAGAATATTGTATTGTTACAGACAGCGATGAGTAAGGGTGCGATATGAACATATCATTGCTAACCATACTTCCTATTCGAAACCTCTTTGATTGTTTTGGACCTCAACAAATATGCAGAAAAAAGCACAAAAATCAGTCAGGTTTCCTCTGAAATTCTGCCCTTAGTCTTGAGAAACAGGATGGAGCTGTAATCAGAGTTTTTAGCTTCAACAGTTTTCCATAGGTTGAATTCCACCAGTTGGTAGTGAAATCCCTCACTAACTTCCAGTTAGATCATTGCAATGCTGTTTATGGAGGCTTGCACAAAGAAAAAATGCTGTGCTGGTAGAGTGCCTTTTATGATAGGGCTGGACTGATTTGTGGCCTAAAGGCTTGCCGATATGTTTCCGAACTTTGTTGGTTCATGCATTGGCAGTGCATGAAGAGTGATGGTTATGATCTTGATGCTAGTACTTCAGGGTTCTAATGACAAAGGTAAGTTTACATGTGGAGATCTTCAGATGTGGTGATCTGGACTTACTCCTAGGTGCAGGTCTCCCCATGGATGGTATTCATTATTTCCACATGGGGATTTAGACTTACGAGTCTCCACTCCTTATAATGAGGCAGTGGATACTCCTACAACCACATTTATGACAGTTTAGTTCTAGAGATCTACGCTGTCTGGTTTGAGATCTCCCTGTAGAAAATAAGAGGGAATTTTAAGACAATTAGGCCCTCATGTACAAATATTTCTCTTAAGAAATCATAAGTTGCGACATTTAACAATCCACAGTTTGTGATTTCTTATCAAGAATGCATTGGTATTTTCAGAACTGACCTGTGTACTAAGAGATCGGTTCACAAAATACAGAATTGTAGTGGGTCGCAATTCGACGTACCTCATTAATATGCATGACGTAGGTCTTATATTGCAACCCACAACGATTGGCTACATTCACAGGCATGGTGACCTACTGGGGTCAGAAGATGTGTAAGTCTGCTCAAACCCTGAAAAAATTGCCGAGCAATTTAACCCCTTCATGAGAAATATTGTTGGATGGATGCAGAAAAACTGCTTTAAACTTTATTCGGAGGAAACCTAGGTGATGCTTTTTAACAATAACACCTCCTTTTGGAAGACATCATGGTGGCCCTCCAATTTAGGCTCTCTTATTGCCAGTCCAAAAAGCGAGGAATTTAGGAGTCATTTTTGACACCAAGTTGGTGTTTGCTGATCGTGTAAATCAAGTAACCTCTGCCTGTTTCTTTATACTGAAAGTTCTAAAGAAAATTCTCCCCTTTCTTCCTCTAGAGTTGAAGAAAACTGTAAGCTCTACCTTAGTAATTTCAGGCTTGATTATTGTAACGCTCTTTATGTAGACTTTCAGCAGCGTATACTTAGTAAATTGCAAATGCGGCAGCATGAGTGATGCTGAGGCTTCCCAAATTCAGCCCAGTTTCACAGAGCGTCCTAGATCTGCACTGGCTGCCAATTAGGGAACAGATTAAATTTAAGGCACTGTGCTGGGCCCATAAAAGCACTTCACAAGGTAAGCCCTCTTTCCCTCCAAAAGACTTTTGAATGGCACACCCCCACTCACTTTCTTCGATCTACCACTGCTAACAAGGTAGAGGTCCCTAGAATCAGGAAGGCCTACTGGGGAGGAAGAAGTTTCTTCCACACCACATGTAAATGGTGGAATGCACTGCCTGATCATCTCAGAACTCAATCCAATTTTCTACGTTTTAGGAAACAATTAAAAACTTGGCTTTTCACTCTGACTGTCCCTCAGATAACGTACAGACACCACGCCAAGACGCCAATGTTTGATATTTGCGCACTCTACAAGCCTATTAACATAACATAACCATGTCTGTGATTGCTTTTAAATAAAGCAATCTTTTTTTTTTAAATCCAGCTAATTTTCCTTAAAGGAAAACAGGATGCGTTTAAAAAAAAAAGAACAATTACAGAAACCTTTTTAGGAGTAGGCATATGTCCCATGGAAAAAAAAAATTTGTGAGCATTCACAAAGGGGAAGGAGTCCCTTGGTGACCCCTTTCCATTTACGAATGGCTTACCACCACCTCGGAGGGGGTGATAAAATATTAATGTTTCGCGGCTGGATTTCAGTTGCAAAATATTAATACATCGCTAAAGGAAACAGTAGCTAGAAGGGACGCCTTTAACCCACCCCTTCCAAATATAGATTCGGTATCTATTCCCAAACTCTAATTTCGATTCGGTAAGATTCATTAACATCTTACCGAATCGTTGTTTGGGTTTAGAGAATAGAAAAATGCTATTTTGTGTTAGGAAAGGCTCCGATTTTACGAATCAGAGCCTTACTGTCCATAAAATAGCTTAGTACTTGAGGGCCTTAACTTTTAATTAAAAATAATATATTACTTTTCAAATAAAAAATATTAATATACATTTCCCCAAATCCTGTTTACCTAAGACTTCCACAGTAATAAGGAACAACACATTTGCACTAAAACATAACATAGTATTACATTTTAACTTAATTAGATTGTTAAATATTTATTTAAATGATTTTTATTGAAGTAAAATACATTTTTGTTAATCCTCCACATCCCTTACAGTATCATTTGTGTTGAATGTATTCCAATTTTAGATACAAGTTACATAATTTTATTTGTGATTTAAAAATAATGTTATAATTTACGATATATTTTATTACAGTGTCATGTATATTAACACATTAATGTTTATTTTAAATAATTATATATTAATAAAAGTAAAATGAATAAAATAAAGTTTAATTTGAAATGTTATTTAATTTAATTTATGTTATATGTTTTCCAGTGTGGTAATGTTATTCACTGCTTCCTGTGATTTGTATCAGAATGTGTAGTAATGCCAGTGGTTTGCCCTGTGTGATGCTTGAATCATTCCAAGGCTGGCCTGGACAACATTAAAGCCTGTTCTGTCAGTAGCACTAAAGAAGTAAATGTAGGTGTATAGTTTGTGAATGGGAGTTGTCTTACTCGTCTGTGGGTGTGTTTTTGTCATGTCCTTCCCTAAAACCATTTTTTAATGCTCCTAAACTCCACCCCATTTTGGTAATCATTTCACATTTTCCTACTACACGCCGTTGTCCCGCCCACATTTACTGCAAAAACCTAGGCTTGTGTGCAGAGATCTCTGCCACCAGGGCGGAGAGCTCCATACCGAAAACATGGGATAGGTGGAGATCTCAGCCTGGAGGTTTCTGAACTGCATTTTGGAGTTCCTAAAGTAGTACTACGTTACATCCTCCAAAATGGCTTCTGTGAATAGTGCCATAAGTGTGTGCATGAATTAGGCCCTTGTTAACTGGCAGAAAAAATAATCAGGTGTAAGTTAAGCCCTCCAGAGCCTTATGCTCAGCGGACGAGTATCGTTGGTGGTCCTCCACGGACAGGGCCGGCTCTAGGGCGGTGCAACCGGTGCCACCGCACCGGGTGCTGACTCTTCGAGGGCGCGCCGTGTTTGGAAGTATTTTATTGTTTTAAAAGCACCTGCTGCTGCATTGCTGGCCTCTGGCAATTTTCATACAACAATAAAAATGTCAAGATAACTCCGGTGATTAATGTTCTTCCTGAAGAGAGAAGGAGTTTTGTCTAGTAGGAAGTTTTAACTCATTTTATTGTAGCACAGAGGGTTAATATGCCTGTTGCAAAGAATGTGTACCATGCATATCCCAAAGTGCATATAGTTTAAATAGGTCAGTGCTTTTGTCAGAGAGATCCTTTTGTTACTAGCCGCGTAGATGTTAAAATCCTAACATGGAACAGTAAGCTAATAACTATCATCAAAGAGCTGCAAGCAAACTGCAAGGTATAGATTAGAGCGTTATGATTTTTTCCTCCGTTTTTCATTATTCTAATGTTTCAAAAAGGGTTAATTTCAGTAAAAAAAATCCTTATTATTAAATGTAACCCCCAACCATGGGGTTATGTTTTAAATTCTGAGTCTGTGCTTCTCCAGACCAAGCACTCTTAAACTATACTGTCTACCAGTATGGATGACATGTGACTCACCTTGTAGTCTTCTGGCTTATGTAACATTTCCTATACACTGATTTACATACATATGATTGATTGTCTCCGTGTAATGTGTGTGTAAAGTGCTCTGACACCCTACACTGGTATAGGTGGCGCTATATAACTAATTAAATACATCTGAGAGAGAGTGGTTATGGAGACTTTAGGGGGCACTATTAAAGGGTGGTAGTGAGGGAGTCCGTGGGGGGCGCCAACAAACATTGTCGCACAGGGCGCCACCAGTGCTAAAGGCGGCCCTGTCCACGGATGTGTAGTTCCCATGGCGAGTCAGGGACAGAAGGTTTATGACTGTTGGCTTTCAGTTCATACATGCCTGAGGTAGACCCTGCCTTTGTTTAAAGCAGCAGTAAAAACATGTCTTTAAGGTTAATTTAGTCTGCCTTTCCTGCGTTTGTTTACATTTTGTATCCATGTGCAGCGCCCAAATGTTGTTAAACCCACTGTGTGCACGATATAAATAAATACCAGTTCAAAGCTTTTTAAACAGTTATTGATTCTGATATTTTAACTATGCACACTCAAGAAAGTAATTCTTTGGCCATTGGAAGAGTGTAGAGGAGAACACTGGAGGGTATTTGAAGGGTCAGGTTATTTCCTCCCCCCACCCCATTGTTTTCAGCTACGCTTGTCTTAGCATTATAAATATTTGCATAATCATACACACAAGCTACATTAAAATCCTTCAAGTGTTAGTAATTAAGCACCATAGAAGCTACTTACGTCAAATTATTCTGTTCCATTTCTGCCGTTAAAAAGAATGTAGAGTTTCACTTACAAACTATTAACTTAATAATTGTGATCATTTTTGTTTCTTCTAAAGGGATTGTGACCCTCTCCTCTGATGATGTATTGAACAGGGGGCAGGTGTCAGAAGTATGCTTGGTGGATCATCGTGATGGGTCAGATGGAATAGAACGGAGCCCAGATCTAGGATCAGGTATTATACACATAAAGCTGTGGGGTTGTTACGTTGCCTGAGTGTCTCAAAGGAAGAAGTGACCCCGAGTTGGCGCCTTGCTTCTTACCACTGAAGTGTGCAAGTCTGTTGAATGATTGAAAGAGTAGCATTTGAAGCATTGAAAAGGATCCTTGCTGTATGTCTCTGTGCCTAGAAGTGCATGCTTACTACACAGATAGAACATGTGCAGCATAAGTAACAGACATGCAAGCTTCCTTCACCACAGATCACATACAGAACATACAGCAGCAGTGCAAGATTCTCATACACAGAGATCAGGTATTGAACAGACAGCAGCAGTGCAAGCTTCTCTCACTTTAAAAAAATACCCACGTGCAACCAATCACCATAGTGTGGGTTATACTGTGGCTCCCTCTTTTTCAAAGAGTGGTGGTCTTTATGTTAAAATTTATTGCTATACAGTGCAGTGGCAATATTGCAGTTGTTCAGCTCTCTGCAGACCTCACGCATCTGAGAAGTATTAAGTGCAATACAAAAAGTATAGAAAATAAAAGAAATAATTTAAAGATGTGCCAATATCATTATAGTGAAAAATGAAAGTTGGGAAAGGCTCTATTGTTTTTTTTTAAAAATAGGCCTGAATAAATGTTTCCAGTTATCTTGAACGTACATGTTGCAGCTGTTGGAAATGAGACTCCATGTGGGATTGGAATATAGGGTTGTCTGGCCTGGAGAGTTCAAACCTCTGCTCTTGGGTGGTGAGGTCACAGGAACCCATATCTGGAGAGTGCTAGTTCAATGATAGAAGGATGGTCTGTCTGTTGGTTTAGAAAACATTTTTACACCTGTACAGATGATGGAGACATGCATGTCAGTGGAGTAAAGTAAGACCAAGGGTGCTGTTTACACCTTGGAGGAAGCAGATTTTAGGGCATCATGTACAAAGGGCTTTAGCGTTTGCGGACCCTTTGATTCGGTAAATCATAGGGTTTGCAAAGGCTAAAAACCTTTTTCAAATGCTCTAAACCCATTTAGCGATTTGGAAAAGGTTTTGTGAATTGCTAAATAGGTGTAGAAATTGTTCCAGAATCGCTATTTGGAAAGTGTTTGTTTTGGGCGTCCCTTCCAAATAACGGATTTGAGATGGCATAAGTGATGTTATAAAGGATGTCCTAGAACATGTCATGAGTGATGTAATATGTGAGGTCATAACAAGTGCATGGCAGGGGCGCAAGTTATAGTTAGCTCTGCTAATTAAAACTGGTGAATTTCTGTGTTTTTTTTTAGTTCAAAAGTTTAATGTTGTCACTAAGAGTCACCTAATTATAACATCACTTTAACCTTTGTTTTTTTCAGTGAATTTCTACAGATTTTTTAACAGAAAGTAATAGTTTATTACCATACATAAAGTCAACACCCCGCTTGCGGCCAGGCCCTGCAGCAGACACCCCACAAGCAGCCAACCCCACGCTGCGCACAGCTTTTGGCCATGTTCAGCAGCGGGTTGCCTCAAGACATGGACTGCCGCCAAGCCCTGTGGCCAAACCCCAAGCAAACTATCAACCCTCCGTTGCACACAGCCTTTGGCTGCGCACCGGGGGGATTGACCACAGGGCTTAGCCTGCTGCCAGGCCCTGTATCCAAACCCCCAGCAGGCTGCCAATCCCATGCCGTGCACGGCCTTTGTTGTGTGTGGCATAGGGTTAGCCTTTGGGCCCTGGGGACCCCATCCCCTGAGGCCAAAACATATATATTAAGGGGAGGGGGCATGCAGCCCCAATCCCTGAGCCTTTTTTGGCTCTGGGGACCACACCCCCTAGGGCCAAATACAATAAAAAAGGGCAGAGGGCCGTGTGGCCCCCTCCCCGAGCCTTCTTAGGCCCCAAGGACTCCATTCCAGAGCCCAAATCCAAGGGGATGGGGGCATGCAGCCCCCTCCCTGAGCCCTAATAGGCCCTAGGGACCCCATTCCCTGGTGCAAAGTACAATAAACAAGCACTGGCATAGCCAATAGATCTCGCCTTTGGGACCTTATAAGTGTTTAGCCAGAGCTATTGGCTTTGCCAATGTCTTTACGCTATGTTGTAGAGCATTGTGACTGCTGAGCAGCATGTTGAAAAGTTATAATAAAAAAGTGCTATAAGCATTTTGTTACCTTATTTATAATCAAGAAGACATTATGTACAACTGAACGAGCCCAAATTGTACCCACCTATAAAAAAAGAAAAAGAAAAAAACTGCACACACAATAATAATTGCAGGTACATGACGTGTATCCCTCAGTTTGCAATACTGTTAGTAGCCCCTGGGACAGCAGAGCTATACTTACTTTACGTACATCTTGGTAGTACGAGAGTCAGCAGTGCTACCCCACAGGTGTCACAGTTCTCTTTAATGTCTGAGTCAACACAGATCTACATCAGGTTACACTGCTGTCATCAAGGCCTTAGACAGAAGAGGTCCCTCCTTGGTCGTACATCTCTCAGTAACTTTTCAGACAGCAGAGCTATCAATTGGGTTATATCGATCTCATTAATGCCTGAGCCAGCAGATACTGTAAGACCTTCCAGAGCTCTCATGAACATTTTGGAAAGCAGAGCTTCCTCTTAGGTTACAAAGATGTGGGTGAAGCCATGGGCAGCACAGCCTTTACTTAGCATACACACATATCTCAGTAGCAATTATGATAACAGAGCCGTCCCTCAGGTGAAACACCTCTGTAAGGCCTGTGACAACAGAGCTACCCCTGGGGTTACAATGCACTCTGTGACTGCCAAGACAGAAGAACTATCCCTCAGTTTCCATTGCTATAGCTAACAACTGAGATAGCAGAGCATTATTTAATTTATACACACGTAGGTAGTACGAGAGTCAGCAGAACTGCCTTAAATGTGTCACAGCTCTCATTAATGTCTGCGTCAGCACAGATCTACCTCAGCTACACTGCTCTCATCAAGGCCTTTGGTAAAAGTTCCCTCTCTGGTTGCACATCTCTCAATTTTTAAAACAGCAGAGCTACCGACTGGGTCAAGTCACTCTCATTAATGGCTGAGACAGGAGAGTTCTATCAGAGGCCCCAAAGCTGTCACCAACAGTTGGGAGAGCAAAGCTACCCCACAGGTTACAATAAGTTTGTGATTCCAGCAACAGCTGTCCCTCGCAGGTAAGCATGCATATGTGGAGTTAAGCATCAGGCTACACAGCTCTCACAAGGCCATGAAACAGCAGTGCTATACCACTGGTTACTCTCTGGCTACACACCTCTGAGTAAGGGTTGAGAGAGCAGAGCTGTCCCTCAAGAGAATCAGTCCTCAATATGTCATGTCCTCGTTTGTAAAGTGCTCAGAACCACCTAAAGCAGAGCGTTCCCTCAGGGTACACACCTCACACTCAATAGTTAGATTCTAGAAACATCCACCAGGGGACCCAGTTGCTAGTAACGCTTGAGACAGCAGAGCTGCCTGTTAACCTATGCCAGGGCCATTGAAAGTAATTGATTTTGTGGCCACAAATTTTTCCACATAATTATGGAATTGTCCCATTCCCACATGATCCATCAACTGCTGCGTCAGTCACGCACCCACTAAATCATCCATTCAGACACACCCACTCATTCTTCAATACACCTTTGCTTATCTATATATAACATTCTTAAACTTTTAAAAATCTCTGGATGATGTCATCAGTGATGTCATTTGAGATGTCATCAGTGATGTCACTGACCATGTCATGAGTGATGTAATATGTGACGTCATCAGCAGTGCATTGCGGGGGCGCGAGTTGTAGTTAGCTCAACTAACTATAACGGCCCAATTTCTCTGGTTTTGTAAGAGTGAAATGTCCAACTAACTATAACGTCCCTGCAACCTATGGTTTTTTCAGTGAATTTCTAAGGTTTTTTAAATGTTAATTTCTAACTATAACGTCCCTGAAACCTATGGTTTTTTCAGTGAATTTCTATGGTTTTTTTAAATGCTAATTTCTAACTATAACGTCCCTGAAATCTATGATTTTTTCAGTGAATTTCTAAGTTTTTTAAATGCTAATTTCTAACTATAAAGTCCCTGAAACCTATGTTTTTTTGTGTGAATTTCTAAAGTTTTTTAAATGCTAATTTCTAACTATAACGCCCCTTAAACCTATGGTTTTTTCAGTGAATTTCTAAGGTTTTTTAAATGCTAATGTCTAACTATAACGTCCCTGAAACCTATGGGTTTTTCAGTGAATTTTTAAGGTTTTTAAATGCTAATTTCTAACTATAACGTAGTAGTCGCGTTTGCAGAGTGGTGCAGAAAGGGGCCTGGGCCTCCGACCAGCGCTCAGGAATTCCGCTGTGTAGGACTTACAGGAGGTACCAGGAGGGCTACTTCGCCGCAAAGTCCCTCAGGAGTAAAGTGGACTTCATCCCCCAACCAGTACTGTGCCAGGATGCGCGTTTGCAGAGTGTTGGAGAAAGGTGAGTGTGGCCTGCGCAGACCTCTTAGCAATCCCACTGTGTGGCACTTACTGGAGGTAACAGGAGGGGTAGTTGGCCCCCAAGGTCAACCTTGGGGTCCAACTACCCCTCCTATTACCTCCAGTAAGTCCCACACAGCAGGATTGCTAAGTTCTCATAGCAGGCCACGCCCCCTTTCCCCACCACTCTGCAAAAGCACTTCCTGGCGCGCTCTTGGATGGGTATCAAAGTCCCCTTCGCTGCTGGCACCCCTCAGGGGCCAACTAGCCTACCTGATACCTCCAGTATGCCCCAGATAGTGGGATTGCTGACAGGTGGACACAGGCCACGCCCCCTTTCTCCACCACTCTGCAAAGGCGCCTCCTGGCATGTTCTGGGTTGGGAGATTAAGTCCCCTTGAATCCTGAGGGTCCCTGGGGGCCAACTATCCCACCAGGTACCACCAATAAGCCCCACACAGCTGGATTGCTGAGAGTGGTCCGAGGCCATGCCCCCTTTTTACACCACTCTGCAAACGCGCCTCCTGACGCACTGCTGCTCGGGGGGTGAAGTCCACTTTAGTCCTGAGGTCCTCAGGACACAAGAGGACCTCATCGCCCTACCAGCAATGCGCCAAAAAGGGGCGTGGCCTCGGACCACCTCTCAGCAATGCCACTGTGTGGGGCTTACTGGAGGTACCTGGTGGGCTAGTTGGCCCCTAAGGACCCTTAAGATTCTAGGGGACTTAATCCCCCAACCCAGAACACGCCAGGAGGCGCGTTTGCAGAGTGGTGCAGGGAGGGGGCGGGGCCTCCGGCGAGATGCCATTTTTTTCTTCTTGTTTTTTTTGCTTAGAAGGGGGGCTGTCTGGTCCCCCTTCTCCTAATATTTTGTGGGCTCTGGGGGCCCCATCCCCCAGGGCCTGAGACATTTTATGTTTTAATTTAAAAAAAAAACTGGAAGGGGCCGCTCGGCCCCCCTCTCAAGGCCGATTTCGGCCCCGGGGACCCCATCCCCCGGGGCTTTGCCTCTTTATAATTTTGTAAACATTTTTTTATTACAGGAGGTGGGCCGCGTGGCCCCCCTTCCCTGGGCCACTATTGGCCCCGGGGACCCCATCCCCGGGGCCTGGCCAGCCTTTCCTTTTTCTTTTTATTTTGGAGGGGGGCCGCGTGGCAAACTGCAATGTCCCGGAGGTGGGCACCCCGGGACATTGCTGGAGCTGGCCCTAGGGAGTGGCAGTCCCCAGGGCCATCTAGGGCTCCAGGAGGTGGGCCGCGTGGCCCCCTCCCAACAACTTTAAAGCCCCGGGGAGGTGGTGGTCCCCGGGGGTCCGCAACGGAGGTGGTGGTTCTTTTTATTATAGCCCCTGGGAGTTGGCGGTCCCCGGGGCTTGGGGGGACCCGCGAGGCCCCCCATAATTAAGTAAAGCCCCGGGGAGGTGGCGGTCCCCGGGGCTTGGGCCCCCCTAAATAAATAAAAGCCCTGGGGAGGTGGCGGTCCCCGGGGTTTGGGGGGGCCCGCGAGGTGCCCCGCGAATAATTAAGTAAAGCCTCAGGGAAGTGGCGGCCCACGAGGCCCCCCGCCCATAATTATGAAAAGCCCAAGGAGGTGGCGGTCCCCGGGGCTGCGGGGGGCCGCGTGCCCCCGCGCATAATTAATAAAGCCCCGGGGAGGTGGCGGTCCCCGGGGGCTCATTAAAAAAAAAAAATCGGCGGAATTCGCTTACCCAGCGCGAATCCCGCCGAAACAAAATAAATGCTTTTTTTGGCCCTGACCGGGCCTAGGGGGTCAGGGTGTTTCTACCCTGCCCCCTTTTCTCTTTTTTAATCATTTTATCCCCCTTTTTTTTGTGACTCGGTTTTACCGAGTCACAAGATGGCTACCAACACTTATTGGTTTGGAGTGTTGACAGCCAATCAAAATGAAGCTCGTGATTGGGAGGGTTGGCGGATCCACCGCGGTCACCAGATATCGATATTTTTTAATTTCTCAGGAACTACTGAACGGATTTACACCATATAAAGCAAAGAGTGCACTCTGAACCAAGAGCTACCTCTCTGCCAAATTTGGTGTAATTCCGTTCAGCAGTTCGGGCTGTAGCCGCGGCAAAAGTTCCTATGGAAATTAACATCGAGAAAACGTGTTTTGGGACCCCCCCTTTTTCTCAGACCCCGCTTGACGAATCACCCCGAAACGTTCAAGATAGGAGCTGACCGGAGCGCCCTATTAGTTTTGAAAATTTCACGAAGATTCGTCAAACTGCGCCAAAGATATTGGCAAATCAAAAAACGCTTTTCCTATGGAAACTAGGTCTTAACTATAACTACCTACTGGCGACCGCCAGTAGGTAATATATATATATATATATATATCCTACTCGAGGTCGCCAATGGGTAGGACCATGTTTCTGTAGGAAAAGCGTTTTATGACTTGGCTATATCTTTGGTGCCGTTTGCCGAATCTTCACGAAATTTTCCAGAGAAAAGTTTGCCAGTTATTCTAGTTGTGCATGGAAAGTTTCAAGGAGATCCGTCAAGCGGGGGCTGAGAAAAAGGGGAGGGTTAAAAAAAAGTGCGTTTTCTATGTTAATTCCCATAGGGATGTGGAACACGACTACAGCCCAAACCGTTGGACGGAATTACACCAAATGTGGCAGAAAGGTAGCTCTTGGTCAAGAAACCACTCTTTTTTTTATTTGGTGTAAATTTGTTCAGTAATTTTGGAAATATTAAAGGAAATCCAAATGTGAATATCTAGGTGCGTGAATAATTCGCGAGTACTCCAGATCTCGTGCAGAGATCTGATTGGCTGCCAACACATCAACCAGGAAGTGTTGGTAGCCCTTCAGGGACTCGGCCTCATCCGAGTCCCAAAATAAATGTTAAAATAAAGAAAAGGGGGCAGGGTAGGAATACCCTGTCTCCCTTTCCCTGGTGTCGGGCCCCTCAGGGACCCCGCTAAGGCAAAAAGCATTTTTTATTTTTTTAATGCGGAATCAAAAAAAATTGCGAATTTGCAGCAATTTAAAAAAAAAAAACAAGCGCAGTCTCCTGCTTGTTTAAACATGGGCCCTAGTACAATTAGTGCACCATGGTGCGGAGCACAGCCTCGCTATCCGTAGGGTACCCCTCCTTTCGCCCACCGGACTAGGTGGACTGACTTTTATAGATATGCCGACTTTAATTCACTAACAAAAGTTTGTTAGAGCACTCCATATACCCGCAAAGTATGGATATAGTATTAACAGCATCTCAGTACCCGGCTATGTGATCTACATAACCTACTGTATCTAGGAGAACACGTCTGACGCACCCTCCCTTCTGCATCGACAGAAAGGCGTGAAACATGCCTTTTTGTACCAGCATAATCGGTCCCTCAATCTGGATTGCAAAAAAATGAAGATTCACACCCTGCCTCTGCATAATCTGCGATGCCTGTAGAGCCTGTGAGACCCCCCATCTTCACAGGCATAACAGGTGCCGCCCTATGAGTGATAGGGCGTATATTGTACCTTTGCACATACCTACACCATACTTTCGGCAAACCTGTACGATCTGCCATTTTTATGGAAACGTCGGCTTTACTTTCAACATACTTGTGAAATATGCCACAGTTAATAGAAATGTCGACCTTATTTCCGACACACTAATATAAACTTCCCTCACATACAGAAATGCTGCCCATACTTCTGGTTCACCTGTATAATCTGGCATAATATCTCCGGAAGTCTAATTTACCAAACTTCTCTACCTTCCTACCACACCCCCAAACACAAACATGTGCACACATTGAGATTTGGTCTGCATCTGTCTGAAATATCTGAAAGAGCCAGGTCTGTTCTGTAGTTCTTAAACAGATTGTTAAAATACAATTTTACTTTAATTTATTTTTAATGTGGGTGATGTGTGAAAGTCTATTACAGGCATTTTGCAGAGAAATGTTGGCTTATGCTTCATGCAACATCCATAAAAAAAGTTTATTTTAGATCAAAACAGAACCTCATATACGAGAAATGGGAGAGTGTCACAGAGATTATTTGCAGTAATATTAGTGAGCTGCTCCTGTGTTACAATATTGAAAACTCACATCATTATCCCTGAATATTAGATGTTAACCCATTTAGAATTTGGATGAGTGTGCCTGTGCACTGTCAGTGACCTGGCCAAAGAGGGCATGAAAGAGTTGAAATTGGATCATAAATGCAAAACTGTTTGAAACAGGGGCCCCCGAAATACACTTGGCCTAGGGCCCCTAAAATCCTTAACACATGGGTACTCACAAACATTTTCCCGGGCTCCGCAAACTTTGGTCTATGGTGTGACCGAGGGCCGCACTGATGCCAGCGAGGGGTGTAAAGAGGGTGTACGGGAAGCAAAGCATGTATATCTAGTGGCTGTCTTTGAAAATGAAGGTGTTCCTGTAGTTAAGGGCCTAGTTACTTCCTTTCCCTAACTGCAATTATCCTTTAAATATGTGTTTGCTGTATATGTAACTTTTTTTTCCATGTTAATGCTGAGTCGAGTAAAGGGCAGCCCAGTGCTGCTGCTGCCCAGGTGGCTGCATGTAAAGGTCAGGAGGAGCCGCAGGCGGCCCCCGGGCCGAACTTTGAGTATCACTGCCTTAAGACGTTTCTGGCCACACCCCGTACCCTACGAAAAGTATTTTCTAGTTTGGCGTGACAAAGTAGTGGGTTGGCGTGACAAACTGCCGTTGCCTTTGCAGTGAGCTCCTATGAATACACCTGCATCTCCCCCAAACACGTCAGGTTTTATAGTTGTAAAGACGTGGTTGTTATGAGAACAGTTGTTTCTCAGCGCAAACCATTGCTAAAGAGTTAGGCTGTGCAGTTCCAGGTACCTCAGTGGATGCAGAGTGAACAAATGTACCTGCTACTCTGTTCGCTAAACTTTCTTCATGAATTAGAAATGGTTTGCAAGATTTCTCAACTGCAGCCATTGTAGCCAATAACCCCTTAAATGCCTAAAAATTATGTTCCTGCGCTTCACGGAATGAAAAGCGCTGGGTTACAACTAAAGGTGACACTGGCCAGTGTGAACCTTTTACTGAACTAATTACAGTTGTGACCTGGAAATGACAATGCAAGTGCAGTTTAAACTGTACTGTGATCGACGTTGTGGGATTTGATAGGCTAAAGTTTAAGTGCTGGGAAGTGCTTGCTCTCACCTCTAGGAGGCACTGTTTGTCAAACTTCAGCCAAGTCTGGACGTTTGGCGTGGACAGGCAAGTTGAGGGTATGTACCCTCTCTACGTAGATTTATTGTGTCATACAACTCGTGTACACCAAGCACTGGCACAGCACATGCAGGAACATTTAAGTATTTATAAAGCAGTAAATGCACAATTTCTTTCTCTGTATTTTGAAAAAATAATTTCTTAATTCAAACTCATGAATACCAGTATAACATTCCCGCCCAGAATGTCAATGTTTCTCCAAGTGCTGCTGTGCAGTCGGCACGTCACTAACACATTTCAGCTGCGACAACAGAGTTTGTGGGTGAGAAACCCGAAAAGATGCCAAACTCTCTCTGCTGTGTTTATTTTCTAGTAAGCTCTACTAACACAAACCAATAAAACACAAGTTCACAAACTATGTATGAGTAAAGGCTGTGCCTGATGTGTAATAGCTGAGATTTATTTCGTTCTAAATTAAACTAATGTAATGTGTATTTCACAGAAAGGGAAGAAGAGGTGTGTGTTCATTAAGGGCCTGATTATGATAGCGGTGGGACCGCCTTCGTCAGGCCGTGGGACCGCCATCGGCCCCTGCAGGTCTGCCCGCGCATTAGGATGCTGCGGGCGGAGGAATCTGGCGGAGGGACCGTCCACCTCGCATCCGACCGTCGGAAGGACTGCAATCCCTACAATAGAGGCAGTGCCTGCTCAGGCACCGCCGTAGGGATTACAATGTCCCTTTCTGCCTGCCATTTCATGGCTGTTAGCCTGCCATGAAAAGGCAGCTGGAAAGTGACTTGGGGGGCCCCTTGTGGGTCCCCCTTTCCCATGGCCCTCTGTTATGGGGTCTATGTGCCCCCTAAACATCCCTGCACCGTGTGGCAGGCACCGCAAGGTGCCTGTCACAAGGTGCAGGGATGTTTACAAACATGACTCTTAGCACTGAGGCTTGTGCTGCAGCCCTTTTTCGGGCCGCAGTGTAAGGGATCGCAAAGCTCCTGTCAGGACCACAAACCTCAGTGATTCCAGACACTCTAATACCCAACATAGGCCTCGTTGGCTTTAAAATAATCCTTGGGGGTTTGACAGCTTAAACTCACATGCCAATACTTTCCACACAAAAAGGCGTCTTCAAGAGGTCCTACAAGAAAGCAAGTTAATCACAGGGAAAGAAACATCCAAACATGAAAATTTAAATAGGCTTATTGAAGAGTTTTTTCAGCCTTACTTGTTCATTGGAGAAATCAAAAGCAGGATATTGGAGACCTGCGGAGTAATCGCTGTATTTTAATGTTCACTTTCGAGGGGCCAAGTTCAGTTTAGGTGCTGGACTCCTCTGCCCCCAGGAAGAAGTAAAGTGTTTTTGTTGTGAATGTGTCCTTTTGTGAATGTGTGTGTGTGTGCATGCGTGTGTGTGTTTGTGCAAGTGTGTGTGTGTTCACAGGCATACATTTGTGCATGTTTGTGTGTGTTTGTCTGGGCACAGGCATGCATGTGTTTATGGGTGCCTGTTTGTGCGTGTCCGTGCGTGAGTGTGTTTCGAGGTGTGTACTTTATTGTGTGTGTTGCACAGACAGGCGTATATTTGTGCACGTCTATGCTTGTGTGCGTGTGTGTATACGTGGAGAATTCGTATTTCTGGAGACATTTTCTCCTAGTCCATTACGCAGCTGTACTGTAGAATATGCACTAGACATTTACCCAACTGGGTAGCACTTACTAATTTACCCATAGAAACTACTCCAGTTCGGTACACATTTTGTGCAAAGCTGTGTACTCTTGTTGGATAAAGGGGCAGGTGGGGTTCCGTTCTGGTCCAGTCACTCACACAGCTACTGATACATCCACACAGACACTTAGACAGCCATTTACACACCCATTCTACCACTCTCCCATCCACTCACAAACCCACATAGCCACTCAGAAACTCACTCACCTATCAATAAAGTCACTCACACACCGACTCACACACCCTCAAAACCACTCACACATCCACTCACAGACCCATACAGCCACTCACACACCCACTCTCAAAGGTTACAAGTTACAGTTAGGAAATGCAATTAAAAAAATCTTTGAAATTCACCACAAAAAACAAAGGTTACAGAGACGTTATAGTTAGGAAATAACATTAAAAAACTGTAGAAATTCATTGAAAAATACAAAGGCTGCAGGGGCGTTATAGTTAGGAAATAGAATTTAAAAAACCTTAGAAATTCACTAAAAGAAACCAAAGGTTACAGGGACATTATAGCCTCAGAAAGCAGTGCATTGTGAGGGCGTAAGTTAAAGTTAGGTCAGGTAACTATAACTGCTGAATTTCACTGATTTTGTTCGAGTGAAATCTAAGGCTAACTATAACGTCCCTGTAACCTTTGTTTTTCTCCGTGACTATATAAATGAAAACACTGCACTCCAAGGAATCCTTTCTCTTCACAGCAATTTTATTTCATAAGTACTCCCGGTTCTGCACCACACCGACGTGTTTTGACAAACAGTCTTGCTCATGGT
This sequence comes from Calotriton arnoldi, assembly GCA_963921515.1. Classification (NCBI taxonomy): domain Eukaryota; kingdom Metazoa; phylum Chordata; class Amphibia; order Caudata; family Salamandridae; genus Calotriton; species Calotriton arnoldi. The sequence continues at coordinate 242,694 of CAWUFW010002772.1, forward strand.
AAGCCACATTACCTTGTTGGATTTGACCGGCACTTAAACAGATGGTAACGTCACAGCTCTAATATAAATTGTTGGTAACGATTATCCCAAAAATCAGGTTCCTTGTCTTTTGGGACCACTCGCTACCAGTGTGGCCGTCTCTTTTACATGCCTCTGGCCCTTGATTTGCCTAGGTTGGCATCTTTGTGTCGGTTTGTAAGACGCTTACATTCCTTTACACTGGCATCGGGTTACAATTGTTGTAACCCTATACTGTCTCAGGCATAATGTTTTCTGTCCTGATGATGATCCTTATATTTCACTAGGGATCGAAGCGTTGTCGACTAATGTACCTTGACTCAATTGTCATGATTATTTATTTTATTTTATGTATGAGCATTGGTACTAACAGGTTGTGACTTAACCATTGTGTTCCATTTTGTCACATTGATATGCCCGAGTTTGGAAACTTCACTTGATTCCTCTTGAGGTTGTTCTCCCACTGTGTTGTTGTTTACTTTGCATTAATAAATAGTAATGATCTTTCCACTTGGACACCATACTTAGACTTCATTGTTATTTCTATGTTTATTTAATTGTTTTTACTTGCCTCATAAGGGATCGCTGCTCCTTCAAAAATACATATAACTGTAGCTGGCATCCAGGTGTGAACTCTAGTCACTCCCATGGCATGGCTTCAGAGTCTCTCATGCTGTGACAGACAGTATTTCAAGAGGAAGAAGAGAGAGGAACAGTGTACCCTTCGAGAGAAGCAGAACCCCAACATAAAATTTCAAAAACCCAGACCCTAAATCACAATTGGTGTCTGGAAATTTACTATAAAAAGGGGAGGTAGAGATCCCAAACATTTGTCATCTGCCAAGCAGCCAGACGGGCAGTGTGAGGAGTGGAAGCTGTGCAAGACTTCTGCCTGTGACAAGGACTGGGAGCCAACGCTTGCTGGTCTCCCTGCTGGGTGAGAAAACATCACCCAGGGAAACCAAGACCACCTGCTCGGGAGCCTTGAGCACCAGTGCCTACCTGCTTGCCAAGATCAGTGTACCATGTGAGGAAGAGGAGAGCGTTTTATACCCACTTTGCATTAGGGAGTCTATGGAGCACGTGAGGGGGCTCCTTATGCTTGGCTCCTCCATTGTACAACAAAGGATAGAAACCATACTTTTAGTAGTTTATTAGAAAACTTATTGAAGCCATAGCTGTTGTATCGCTTGAATTCCGGTTGCATAGAACTTGCACAAGGTGATGGAGAGCCTAGTCACTAGAGTGGAAAAAATCCTTCTTCAGCATGAACAACAGAAAAATAGTGACAATTTAGCACTTACAAACATTGTTAGCTTGAAAAATAATGTTATTTTGTTCATTTTAATTGAGGCCTAAAATCTGGGCCGTTAAATGAGTCATTTAAGTTCATAAACAGGGACCCGGTTAATATATCCATCAAGTGCTGTGACTTCCGTACCATCATCAAACACACAGAAAAGCCTGTTCACACATGTCAGTGGTGTATATGGTCGTGTGGGTGATTAATTGGGTAGATGAATGAGTGTGATATAAGCTGGATGTAGTTGGTGTGGCTTGTAGGAACTCTGGGATAGGTGATCTGTAAGTAAGTAATGTAGGCTAAATGGTGTAAGTGGTGGGGTAGGTGGTTGTTAAGGGTTTAGGTGTATTGTGTAGGACACTGCACAGAAGGTCCAAAATAATACACCATCATGTTTGTGAATACCCAGCTTTAGGTTGCTTTAGACGTAGCATGTAAGTGGTGGTGCCATAAGGTATAGGTGGTGGTGGGTGTAGGCTGTAGACCATTGTGCAGAGGTGGCATGAGATGTAGGTAGAGGCATTAGTGGTGTGGAGATATAGAATAAAGATGACATAAGTATAAGGTGCAATGGTTTTAGTTTGTGGTATTGGGTATCATGGTTGTGTAAGTGGTGCTATAAGCATTGTAGGCGATGTAGTGTATGGGTTGCATAGTCAAAGGTGCAAGTGGTAGTATAACTTACTGGTTGTGATGTAGGGTGCAGATCAGAATATGGGTGGTGGTGTTGGATATTGGTTGTGTGGGTGTAGTGTGGTATAGGTGGGGGCATAAGGTATAGCTGGCCATGCAGATATAAGAAGGTGGTATAGGGTATGCAATAATGTGGGTATTGGATCTGGGAGTAGGCAGAGATGTAGAAGATGTGGTGTGGTTTAGTTATTGGTGCAGGAAGTAGGAGTAGTTGGTGTTGCCTAAATCATGAAGTTAAGTGCATGGATGATATAAGTGTAGGGATGGTGTAGGTGTATGATAGTGGTGTGGCTGTAGGTAGTGGTGTAAGTGAGATAGCATGGCATGTAGTTAGTATAGGATATTGGCAGTAAAGGTGTTAGCTGATGGCATTTTGACTAGGTAGTCATAAAGTTGTAGGGTTAAGCAGTCTGTGGTATTGAAAGGGAAAAAGTAACAGAGGCTAGAGGATGTAGGTGGAGGTATAGTGATTAGGCTGCGGCACAGATGGTGTAGGAGGTGGGGCATGGAGGGATGGGTGACGTTTTTCCTTTTTTGGGCATACATGGAAGTGTAAATCTACCTGTGCTATATCTGCTTCCATGTAAGCAATAAAGGCAGAACGGCGATATCTGTGGACTGCTGCAGGATTGTAGGCCTGCATACACTATCACAGACCATGAGTGATTGGAATGCCTCACCATTCTGGTTGACTACTGGACAGCCAATCAGAATGACTAAAACACTGAGACCTGTTCTGATTGTTGAAAGACAATCCCAAAATTGCTAAATAACCTATTGTTTGTGTATTTCTGACTGGCTACCGTTTAACGAATCCAAATGAGTTCCTTAGTGTATTCTATTCTGATTAATAGCTGACAGCCTGTTCCTTCTTCCACCGTTTTGTGGCCCAGGGATTCATGTGCATCCTCAGTATATATGGTTTTCTGTGTTTAGGTATGGAACCTGCACCTCCATTTCAGTGTGCTTTCAGGACAGATTTTGGTGTTTTTTCAAAGTGAAAACCAATCTGCAATCAGGTTAAGTAAAGGGGGTGTACTCTGTTATAGCTGCATTTCAACGGATAGTTTTGTCCGCTGCCTCAGTGTTTGGTGTAGAAGATGGTATAGTCGGGGTCAGACTGGCCTTCCTTACAATATGGCATTGCCAGATGGGCAACTTGTTTAAGGGTGCGGTGGGCCAGTTTTGGTTATGGAGAGGGACAATTTTGTGGGCAGCCGTGGCTGATTGAGTGAACTTCTCCTTATTATAATTATAATACAGCAGCAGCACTGTGACTGTATGTGGTGGAAGGTCATGACCTGTTTGCATCCACAGATCAGCACAGGCCTGGAAGATGGAGCATTGGCATTGGCTTATGTTGTGGGCATTCACCAGGGTACACATATATTTTAATTGAAAATAAGCCAATTGAGGTGCTGTCATCCATGCCAGAGACTACCATACCTTCTCTATTCTCCAGCTACTCCATGCCCCATGTCCCACCGCACACTTTTACTCATCATCATCAAAATACTTTATTCGACTCGACTGAGCCATAAAAGTTTACATAAAATCATATACACTTGCAGGCAGAGTAATAAATAGACATTAAAAAAACTATGTAAAATGTATATCCATAAAAGCACTTTAGAACAGAGTCATAATCTAATATTTACTACGAATCCTAGACACAGCTAGAATATAATTTAGTGCTACATATATAACATCTATGCTATCTAGGGATAATAAATAGGTAAACGCCAACTCATGAGACCTAATCCCTGATGCTAATAATAACGGGCAAAGAAATTGCCTTCTCTGGGGCATATAAAAAGTACAAAATAAGATAAAGTGTTTGGTGCTTTGATATGTAATGCCATCACATGGGCACGGAGGGAGTGAGGGAAACCATGTACCTTGAGTTGGGAAAGCTGCCAAAAAATGTATTGATTTTAAACGAAACCTAGTAAATAAAAACTTTTGCCTCTGATTCAGACTTAGCTGCAAGTAAAGTGCATGCTGTATTTGGGGCTGTCGATAAAGCTCCATCTACCTAACGGGATTAATCGCCAGCCGGGGCAGCTCGGACACTGGTAAAAAAGTGCTTTAATTATAGCAGCTGAAACATTGCTAAGAATATCTGGGTTGGTAAAATATTTGTGGGTACCCATCCTGGCAAAGCTTGTTTTAATGAATCTAAACCAGGGTATATCTAAACAGTTATCCAGTTTCATACAATCTGCTAGCTCTGTTCTACAAAAATGTGCCTCAGTGTTGTTCCAAATTCTTGCCCAAAGCAACAAGGGCTGCAGTTTCATATAGTCATCTAGGAAACCTAATTCGACTTCCTCGTGGCAGAAAGTTACAGAAGTAGTTTGGGGTACTGCAAGCAATCTCCTTATAAATTTATTTTCTATTACTTGGAGCTGAATTACAGTTTGCATATCCGCAAACTCCAGTCCCGAAAGATACAACTGAAAGGTATTTACTTTTAAAAACAGAGAACAATTCTTTGATAGGCTTGTGTCCTAGCCTGTTTGCAAACCTAAAAACAGCATCTATCGACTTTTGGAATTGCATGCAATTTTTATGTCTTCCAAGGCCTTCTCCTTCAAGTCCATTTTCCTTTTTCTAATTAATTCTTTATAAACTTTTTTGGCCTTTACTTCTTCCTCCTTATTCCTTGAGATTTTACTTAAAGCATGCCTCAAAAATCTGTGGGGCTATGAGCAGGCACTGTTAAACCATTTAGGGGTATCAGGTGTTTTCCTAGCACATTTAGTTAGTTTAACTACCATATATCTATTTAAGGATGTGAAGGCTTGTATAACATCATCTGAGTTAGGGTCATCTAGGTTGCCTCAATTTGTGACTGATTATTGACTACAAGATCTCTTTAAAAGGCCTCCTTGTCGATTTTCTCTCATTTTATATTTACCCCCCTGTTCTTATTATATGATACCTGACTTAGGGCCTAATTACGATGTCGGGCGGACGGTGCAGGGATGTTAAGGGGGGCACCTATGGTGCCCCCCAAGCCCCATAGTGGAGGGCCAAGGGGGAAGGAGGCCCTGATAGGTGGCCCCAAATACATTTTCCAACAGACTTTTCATGTTGGAAAGGCCGACATGAAAAGGCTGTCGGAAAGTGCCATCATAATCCCAACGGCGGAGCCGAGCCTGGCTCCGCCATCATTAGGGGATTATGGTGGGTTCCGACGCACCGATGGGCTCATTGAGCCCGTCGGAAGTGCTGCGGACGGTCCATCCGCCCGATGCCTCTGCCGGAGCGGGCTGACAGCAATGTCAGATGTGCGTGGGTCCGACACCGATGGTCCGTCGGTATCGGAAACCCACCTATATCATAATGAGCCCCTTACTTCTCAAAATTAGGTTTAGGGTCAATATTAAGGGGTTATGATCGCTTATGCAGCTAACCACAACTTTACATTCTTTTAAAAACTGAAGTAATTCTTTAGTAATTAACATGTGATCAATGATTGAGTTAGAACTTGCCTCTACATATGTTGGAATCTGCGTGGAATTGGATATATCATGGTCTTGGGCAAATATCAGATTTTTAGCAAAAGCAACTCTATTCAATGAATCCCCATAAGGGGTGTGCCTAAAATGTGTAAGGGGCTGATCCACCTCATCACAAATACCACATGAGGCATGCACTCTGCGGTCACATAGTTCTAAGTTAAAATTTCCTACCCAAGTAATTTGAAGCTTCTTTACATAATCATGTTGGGCTTTACATATTTTGTCCTCCAACCCATCTATGATCTTAGTCACAGTTGCATCAAATATATAATAATAATAATTAATTAATAGCAAGTCAAATGGTTTCTGTAGGGTAATGAAAAGCAGATGATAATACGGAGTTATATTAAGTTCTTTAACAGTAATATCCATCAGTGTCACTGAAATAAAGGTGGCCAAGCCTCCTTTTGCCCGGCCTGACTTTGAGAGAATTGCTGTAACAAAATAGCATATCCGTCTATATGAGGTGGATTTAAAAGCCAGGTCTCTTGACAGCAAATAATTGTGTATTGTTCTATCAGCATTAGCCAATCCGGATTTTCTAATTTGGAGCGCAGTCCCGTCACGTTCCATGGGATCACCCTTAAGGCCTCTTCCTGGGTATGTCCAGCATTTGCCACTCAATAAGTGTGTGCAGATGATATGGGAAGTTTGTTTAATAGAGCTGTGCTTTCTACTTTCTGTTGCTGTCAGTCTAAGTGTTCCAGAGTTGACAAAACCTCAAATCAATTAGAGAAGGGCAAGCGATTTTATTGTCGCAGGGATACAGTTTTATCCTTCATGGGTGCTAGCTGCAAAGGCCTATTTCGAATGTCTAAAGGTTCAAAAGTTTCCGACTGGTAAAACATAGCCTAAAGTTTGGGCTCTAATGGCCTCTGAGAGAGTAAATGTTTTGGAGAGGCGTTGCAACAGAACTCCAACCAGGCCCAGGTTCTTAAAATTTATAATTATGCAGTCTCCTGAAGAGGACTTTGGGGCTGGACCAACCCAAGCGACTCTTCTTGTAGTGATGATTTCTTTGGATTAATCACTTGACCAATCAGAGTTTTTTCCCAGCCAAAAAGAAACTTTATTCAATGAAAATGCATTTGATTTGTTCTGCGCTCGCTGGAGTTTGGGAACATTTTCTAATACAATTATGTTGAACGTGCACTCTGGGGGGATATGTGGTTCAGTATTCCTCATTTCAGATTGATTTACACTATTTGTTACTCTAGGCTCCCTTTTATCAGTGTCCCGGAATTCCGAAACTACGTGATTTGTTGTGGGCTGCACAGTAGGTTGAGATGTTTTATCAGACTGGGAGACATGCAATTGCATTACTTCTTCTCCATACTGGATAGACTGTGCTGGATTTAATGTCCCCGCTTTTACACTCTGAGCACCTTGAATCTTCACTTGTTCCTCCAAGGCGACCATTCTATGTATGAGCTTCTCCTGAGCTAAGGATTTATTATCAATCTTTCCCTCTAGAAGAGTTAATTTTGCAATTGCTTTACAACATAAATGGGCTATGTCCTTGAGTTGGTTCCCCAAATAATCCAATCTTCCCGCATAATTTGTGCCAGGTTTTTTTATATCACAGTCACTTATAGAAATATTCTTTATATGCTTTTTCTCTATGTTATTCTTTTTATTTAGGCCTTGTATCCATGGGAGGCAGGAATTAGATACAGATTGCATAGAATTAAGGGGTACAGCTCTAGACGTCTCTTGTCTGCTTTTCTTACAAGGAGAACTATCCAACTGAGATATAACATTAAGCACCCACAGGGCCTGCGAGTCTTTGATGATGCATGGATTAAAACGGGATAGTGGAATACAGTCAGTATTCTTAAAAAGAGGGGATAATTCCATGTTATTTAAGTCCTCAAGTGGAATCTGGGTGGTAAACTGTTTCTGTGTAGTTTCAGTTAAATCAACTGTTATAGTCTTAGGAGCAGAAGTAACAGTTTTTTTCATAGCCGAGTTCATCCTTGCCTCTACCCTATCAATCTCGATTTCTATGGCACCCATAACAGATGAAAAATAACTTTTAATGGATTTGCATTGAGCCTCTCCCTTTTTTGCACTTGCGGCTTGATGATTCCCCTTTCGCTTTACCATCCTTAAATACACAAATAAACGGGTAGAGGGTGTGGCTTAACGGCTAGGGCGGCTGACTTTGAAGCTGTGGAACCAGGTTCGAGTCTGGCAGGAGGCTGAAACATCCTGCGATTCTGGGAAAACCACTTAATCTCCCTCTGCCATGTAAAGCGCTCTGATACCTTCGGGTCAAGTTCACGCTATATAAAAACTGCAACAAAAAAAAGGTTACCTGGGCGTAACTTTAAAAAGCGCAGTGGAGCGTTTCTTCCTGAACTACTTCAAGGTTCCAAGTCAGACCACTGATAATTGACAGAGCAGAGCCAGGAGACCGAACCCAGCCCAGCCTCTTCCAGCCGCTGATGGGTGCAGACGGACCCGCCCTTGGCCCGGGCTTTGCCCGGGTGCGGCCCAGGCATGCCCGCGTGCGTCCTGCCCTGCGGGAGTCCCTCACCAACGTTACGTTGTTGTGGCCCCTCCCCCACACAGGTGCAAGATGGGGGACCGAGTCCCACCCCAGCAGGAGGATCAGGGAGCAGTAATACAGCACGATGCGGGCCTCACACAGCCCGGTTTCGGCTTCCCGCACTGCGGGAGTCCCTCGCCAACTTTACGGCATCGCAGCCCCTCCCCCACACAAGTGCAAGCTGGGGGACCGAGTCCCACCCCAGTGGGAGGATCAGGGAGCGGTAATGAAGCATGATCCGGGCAGCACACAGCCCGGTTTCAGCGCAAGTCTACTCATTAAATCTCTTTTGGAAGCAGAAGAGTATAGCCTAATCTTTGCTCCAACAATGTACCAACTATATTCCCGAACACACTAACACTTACATTAGGCATGACAGAGCATACTGCTAAAGGATTTGGCAAATTGTCAGGATAAAAACTTAATATTAGTAATGAACACATTGTTTTGGTGGGGGCAAGAAAAAAGACACACAAATCACTCAAAAAATACAATAACTGGGATGATTGTCGATTCAAAATAGAATTGTTTTAAGTACAACTATTTAAATGTGTTCCAAAATATTAAGATACAGTTTGAAAGATGGAAGAATTTACCAATATCATTAGTTGGTAGGACCGATCTAATCAATTAATATGGTTCCAAAACTACATACCTATTCCGTGCTCTCCTGATATGTTTCTATCAAGTATTTCAAAAACTTTGATTCCATTACCTCTTCATTAATTTGGCTGGTAAGGCAGCCCACAGATCCATATCACTACTTAACTACCTATTACCAGAAGCGGATATCCATTTCTTAATTAGACATTATATTAATAGGTCATAATGGGTAAACGTCTACGATCTTTGTATTTAACTACCACATTTTTGGATTATTCAATTGAGAATTTATTTAATTCTAAAGAGAATCATCTTACTAAGAAATTTGGATAACCAAAATTCTTCAAAAAAGTCAGACTAAAGATTATTTATACAACTGGTTACAGATCAAAAATATCTTGAAAAATCCAGACTTGTCACATCAAACACTTTTAAAATATAACAGTAAACTCCCCAGTATTTTTAAAGATCACGATTTTTCGAAATTGCGTGAAGCAGGGATCATTAAAGTAGGAGACCTATTTAAGGGCCAGATGTTAAAATCATTTTCTATTTTACAAAATTAATTTAATTTGGATAGCAATGAATGTTTTAAGTTTGAATTTAGCCTGACAGTGGCATTTATCTAGCGTAGGTTTCCCAAACTAATATGTGGTCAGGCTCCACCGTCTATATCCTATTTATTTACCTCATTGATGGAATCCTTGTTGAATTATCTGACACAATATGCAGAGAAATTGGTTATCTATGACTATCACCGAAAATCACATTTCAAATACATTGGTCAAGACACTCAGTCAATCAAAATATCTTTATTCCACCTAAAAGACAGCCATAAAAGTACATAAAATTTGCAACATGAAATATTAAAACCATTGGTTAAAAGGAAAATAAAAACACTAAAGCAGTCAGTCCAAAATAATTCATTACATTCTAGATATACTTCTCATTCTGCTAGACAAAACAGTTTCCTTATTTTCAGGGAGCCTTGAATAAAATTAATTACAGCTAGGCAGCGTATTTATGACAAAAGTTGTAATGCCAACAGAGTCTGGACTGTTTTATTGATAAAGTGTGTAACAGTGGTATTAAATTATGTTTCCTAGCAGAAGAGTAAAGTTTGCAAAAGAACATAAAGTGCAAGGTGCATTGTACTGATTGATTATCACAAGAGCATGTAAGATCCTCAGACCTGTGGCCACATTTAGGGAATGAGTTCAGAAAGTGCACGGTATTCAATCTAAAACATGTCAAATGAAATCTGTGCTGAGGGTTCATTAGAAACAAAAGGTAGAGCCCTGGACTATCCACTGTCAATTTTTCTAAGTGTGATTTCAAAGTGGGTTTACATAGTTCTTGTGTTAGACTAGCATTTTCAAGGTAAGTTGTATACTACTGTTTCACTTATCCTTACAGGAGGCCCTGATGGTTTCCAGGTCATTGTGTAGCTCCTGAACTCCCAGTAAGTGTAAGGTATCCTTTACATATGCAAGCCAGGGGATGTGTATAGCATTTTACAACAGGAAACATTTTCTTATAGTAGCCTGAGTGAAACTCATCTCTTGTTAGGCCCATATAGAAATCCACAGTAGTAGTGGGCAATTTTGGTCGACAACATAGAGGAGTCCAGCTCAATGTAACATACATAGGGAGAGCAACAGTGTGGTACTACAAGAAGTCTATGCAGAAAGTTATTCTCCACCATCTGTATTATGGCTATAGACAAACACTTGCTCTTGAATATGGTCAGCATTCCTTTTGTTGGTTTATGACCCAGTGTTTGTGCAAATCTGAGTTAGACCTTTAATGATTTAGGGAATTGCTATTGTCTTATATTTAGCAAATTACCCCAAGCAAGTGAAGATTGGAAGGGAATGCCCAGTTATGTAAAAGTGTTTGCGCACCCCACAACTGAGTATTCAATGAAATGGGCTTGCTATTTTGTAGTTTTTGGCCCACAGATCATAGTGAAAGTTTTTGTTAGATTGCTGTTAAGGTTCAAGTGCCTCATAAAAAGTGTAAACTCATCTAAAAGACCCTGGAGCCCATTTACGGTTCTGGCTAGCAGGACTGCGACATCCGCTTACAGGAAGATGGGTATCAGGTGTTTACCCAGTTGTGGCATATCCTTCCCATTTTTTGCTAAAAGGTCTTCCAATCCATTGATATACTGCATAAAGAGAAATGGGGGCCCACCCTGTTAGATTTGATTAACTCCGTGCATTTCCTGTTTCCCAGTTTAGGCCAATCCGTACCCTAGCTGTAACGTCCCTGTGCAAATCCCTCAGCATGATAATCAGGGATTCCTCAGCTCCCATCTCGGCTATACATTGGCCAAGAATTATAAGATCATTACCCCACACTAGAATCAAAACCCAAACATTTCGAACCATGTATGATTTCTATATAACACTAGTTAAAATAATCACAAGGTATAGTCAACTAAAACTTTGCCCACAACTTTCCTCCCAATCTGAGATTTTGTATATATATGTCTGTTACCTATGCAGTGTCGAATTCATTTTGGATCCCCATTTTCTTAAGATTAAGATTAGGTAGTTAGAAAACAGGTTTATTAGGACAATTGTCCATAAACATTCTAAACAGTACATAAAAACAGTTGCAGTTTAAAATGGACTTAAAACCCAGCAGGCCCACCCATTCCCCCCACCCTACTACAACCCATCATTAAAACTCTGTTTAACAGAACGTAAAAACCGAGCAATTCCTACTACCACATCTAAGTAACCCATTTCTGACAGCAACTCTACAGCCTTCATCCTTTGTACTGTTCTGTATTTTATAAAAAAAGGTTGTAGAAACTTAATCCGGTTTGGAAGATAAAAAAATGCAGTCCATAAGTGTATGCTACAAAGAACAACTTACATTCAGGGTGCAGGGACAAAGACCATTATTATCCTGGACCCGAGTGCAACAGGAGCGGGATGAGTAGATTGGATTGCATCCCACTATTGCCCTTAGAATTTCATTCTGCAGGCTGGGATCAGGTACCTGCGCCAGGTAGGGGAAAACTGTATCCAGACCTAGAGAGGGTATTGAAAAATAAATTGAAGGTTTCTGACTCAGGTAGGCTAGTTGAAGAGTTCCGGCCACCTTTGCCGCAGATTCTTTAAATACTTGTTTACCTGGAAAAGGGGACCAGGACATAATTGTACCACACTCAGAATGGAGGTTCTTAATATCTCTTAATCTATTCCTTACTACCCTTGCCCACCTTCTTTCGCTACCTTGGATCTCATCCCAGCAGAATATAGAGACCTTTATCACTTCACCATCCTTCGAGAGCCTGTCAAAAAAATCTTAAAGCCCGGGAAAATGGCAACAAATTCCAGGAGGTTAGATTCAGCTCCCTCATTATGCCCTGGACCATGGTGCCCGATGGAAGCTACAGAAACCTTCTAAGGACCGCCCCCTCTAGCCGGTCCTACTCATAGGAGAGATCATGGACAAGACCTCGGCGCCGTACTGACTCAGGGTGGGTATTTTCCCTTCATAGGCCTTCAATAAAGGAATAAGAGACAACCCTCCATATTTCCAATTAAACAGGGCAAACAGCTAGCTTGTAGCAACAACTTCTGCTCAATACTATCCCAATGAGTGTCCCATTTTAAGCTCCTCTTAAAAGTCAAACATAAATATTTATAAGAATCAACTAACTCTAACTCGCGGGCGTATAAACGGCAGCCAAATGTTTTTACTCTCTTACCAAAGACCAACACCTTAGTCTTCTCTAGATTAATTTTCAACTGGTTCTTAGTACTTTCTGTTTCAATATGTTAAGATTAAGATTAAATAATATCTTGTCGTACAAACCAAAATGTGATCCAAGCACTATTTCATTTGGTATTGACATAGACAAATTAATTTTGTTTATGTTCTAACAATTGCCAGACTGTTAAGAACGAAAAATTGGAAAGATAAAAAAACATCCACCTTCTTTGAATGGTGGAAAGAAGACAGTGAATCATTTGAAATCGAACACCAAATGGCCCTAATGAAATAAACTTTAAGGAAATGCTATTAAAGATTGAATCAAATGTATTCTTACTTGAACAGTATGTGCTACTACACCCTTCGTACTTGAACTTGCGTATAATTAATCTATCACTACAAAAATCCTGATGGTTGGGTTAAAAGATATAGGTCTTTGTATCTATATTGTTTATATGCATGTATTCTGTTGCAACAACAAAAGACGTGAGATAACTTGTGATCTGTGAAATTAGTTTCTTCAATGACACTGACGTAACAGTGGCTGCCGATGGTGTACAACGTAGCTATTTTCCATAAAGAATGCATTGGTTCCAAATGTAGTACGTGCAATGTTTTAAAAGAAATAAGTACACAAGTATAACAATATTTGGAAATCCTACTGTAATGCTTCTTTTTCGACTACTGTTCTTTGAAATATATTTTCAGAAACACGTGGTGATAAATCTTGCTTTGCAGTATATATCATCGTCGCAAAATAATTTGCAGCAGAAACACCCTCTTGCCTGACAGTTCTTACAAACGAGGGAAGCTGAGAATTGTTCAGATTTTGGGGTCGATTACGATGCCGTTTGGAAGGGCTCCGAATCTGATTTATGTTTGCCGAATCCAATTTGGAACCCTTGTTTCCGACCGAATTGTACACAGTTCCCAACGACCGATTACAATGTCCAGAAAACCGTTAGGGCTGTCCGAATCGGTTCCGAAAGGCATTCGGACAGGTCGAGTCTTTCGGATCCAAGTCGTAATGCTCTATGGACTCGTTTTCCCAGCGAGCGATTATGATGACCGATTCGGACAGCTGTTCCGATTCGGTATGCCCGAAATGAAACTGCTGTCGGAATCTGTCTTTGGGTGCCCTTAGCAGGCACCCCTTCACCCGGGCCTCCAGATCGGGCCCGTAGGGGTACCCAAGGGCTCCCCTTTCAAACCATGCACAGTGTGGCAGGCACCATGGGGTGCCTGCCACAGGGTGCACGATTTTCCCCAGCCACCCCTTTCTTCAATTGGAGCTTGTTTTCTCGTTCAGAACACAGGCTCCCTGTGAAGTCAATGGGAGTCCAACCGAATCTTATCCGGAAGCATCCGGATGCATCAAAATCGTTCAGTCGGATTCCCTCGATCCGAGTCGTTTGGAAAGCATCCTGGAACCGAATCGGTCGGAATGCTTTCCGGAAGAGATCTTTATCGGCCCCTTTGTTTCTTTACAATTTCCCTTGAAGCCATTTATCCCTTAGGAACTGCAATGCTTAGTATAGTCTTTTATTGGTTTTTACCAAACACGTTTTACCTGCAGTGGCTTTTGAGTTCACTTGCAGGGAATTGGTGAAGGTTAGAACCAAATCTGAATAATGCAGTGCCTCAATAGCTATATAAGTACTGAAGTCTCATCCACATTATTTACATATGTACCCTGAAGGTGAGCTATTAGACAATAATCTCTCTTTTCTTTTTATAGTTGTGCGTGGCACACTAATATAGCAGTGACATTTCTTACTTTCATGCATGACTAACTCATCCAATGCAGATTTTTTCTTGTGTATGTTTAGCCCTGGTTTCAGACCTACATTAATCAGAATGTATTGAAAATATCAGGACTGAATTAGCTAGTAATGCATGGAGTAGGGAAACTTGAAGGGTCTGCTTGCATACTCTACATTATCCAGCTTTACTCTTACTTATCCAGTAGCATTTTTCACCAGTATTTGTTCCAGGCATTTTTGTAAATTCCTTTTGTGTTTTAGACACCACCATTTCTGCTGGTAGATTGTTCGATTAGTTCACTACCATGAATCCGTTCTAATGTTACTCTTGAGCCTTTACAGCCCCATTCGGACTCTTCATAACAACAGGTTCCAGAAATAAAAAATACAGTTTTATTACCTTAGGTAACTTGAATGTCTCTCCCATAGGGCTCCTTATCCATTTCATCCTCAATATATACATGTTATGTGTTATATCCATGTTATATGAAAAATAACAAGAAAAGAAATCTGGCAAATTTAACTACATCCTGACTCCTCGCATGAAATATTATTTGTTCTTGAGCTCAGATAATTAATAATATTGAGCCTGTACTGATGAACATCCATGGGCCGCAGTCTCGGGTGATACAGTGTCCAAAGTCCCCACCATGTAAAGGGTCTTTCCTGACCTAGGCCTGTGCCTTTCCCAACAACTTTGTGAAGAGACTTTGACCTGTGCACCAGTAGGGTTATGACAGAACGCCAAATTCTGAGAAGCAGGGCATGTTCGGTCCACAATTGCCACCGGGAGTGTATTTTTACTAACATTGCAAGGAGTTTCCCACAAAGTTGTGCAGTGAAATTAGAGGGAGAAGGAAATAAAAGGCCCAATTATGGTTGTTTCTCCATTAAGTCTCTCTCCACATTCAGGCAGTTGTCAGGTGGCCAGTAGACACTTGTCATGTGATATCATCAGCTAGTCCTGTCTTTTTTAGCTAACAGCACATTCAATGTTGGGCCTTCACTTACAATAGGAGATCTGAAACTACAAGCTCCAGAATACCAAGTGGTGTTGACTTAAAAGTGAAGACTAAGAAAGTGTCACTATTTTCTTTTGTCTGTTTCAAATTCCTATCAAACTGCTGGATGTATATATGATAGAGTCCGTAGAAATCTTGAGTGTAATTAGGTGTTTAGAATGTAGATGTTGGTGTAGCTGGCGTAATGGGCTGTGTCGGTGGTTGCATAGGGTCCAGAAGTCATTAGTGTGGGTGTTGGTAATGGTGTAGGTGGGGATGTGTGGTTTGGGCTGTAGGGGATATTTAGAGTGCTGAGGGTAGCCACCATGAGCTACTAGTAGATTTGAAACTCCTAAAGCACCATAAACTCGCTTTCTGAGCCAGCTAGCTTAACATCACCCAGTGGCATGCAGATAGTGAATGGATGTCTTCGTTGTTGCAGGCTCATGAAATAAGGGAGAACAATATCTTGTACCAGATTCTTTCTGGAAAACATCCAGACATTGATGGTGAACTACCCTATCAGGAAACATTTTCAAAAACACTTGAAACAACACCACTTAATTGCCTTACCCGAAGAGATGATGGCCACCAAAAACATGCCCTTTTTGAACAGGGAGGAAAAGTGAACTTTTGTGGGCAGCTCAAAGAGAGCCTTCTACAACGCCAGTTCTAAAGGTATATCTCAGGAAATAATCGGTCATTGTCCTACCTGAGGTGGTGTTCAAAATTCTTTGGACATCTTAACCTAAGGGTTACATAGATGAATTATCTGACAGAGAACTTTTTAAGCCCTGTTTGCTGTTTACTTACTTTCTCCTGATCCAATAGGTAAGGATCCTAAAGAAAATAACATTCCTGAGATGCAGAACTTTCATAACACACAATTGGAAATATAGGAAAAGTCGGTAAATGAGCAGGATACTGGGACTGCTGGATCTTTACAGCACTCCCTGTGAATAGTTACTCAAGTGCAAGTCAACCCTTTCAGTTTCCGAGTCACCACATGAAGATGCAACAGAGCTAGGTCCAAGAAAGAAGACTAGAAAAGAGGTGGCAGGAAAACTGGAAGGACATGCTTTGGTTCTGAAACCAACTACTTCAAAAGTGGAGATGAAAACCCTGTCCTTCATGATATATGCACTGATATTGCACAGCAAGCACATTGGGAGGAAGACTTAGAAGAGCCCTTTCTGACAAGGCAAGAGGTTGAGTTCACCATTCTCCCTCTGGTCCTTGAAGGCACGACGCTGAGCAAAGTGCAGGAAGGTGCAACCTCCCCTCGGGTAAATACATAGAGCCAGGTGTTGCCCTGCAGCAGGATTACCTTGTTGAATATCCTGGGGTGCAGATAGAAATGGCAGATGTGGACAATATTCAGTTGAAATCGTACATGCTCACTCTCTATATGGAAAGCTGCATTGAACGATTGGAGATGTACCTCTGCCCTGCAGCAAATGTCCCGCACCACTATTACTGAGAAGTGGCTCCTCAGCTTTCCTCCATTCACTCTGTGATTCATTTGGGTTTTGGCCATCTGATTTTTTTACATAGACTAAAACCTATGAAGAAAGTAAAACCACTAGTGGCAAGTGAATGGTTATTAACTCTCTCATTTGGAGGATCTGTCTGCTTAAACCTGCTTCCACAGACCTTGGTGTGATTGATCCTCTGAGCATCAGTCCAAACCTTCCGCCTCTCCTTGGTTATCAGAACCAGCAAGGTTGGGGGAGACAGAGAAACTATTATTAACATATGAGGTTGTGCATGTTCTACTATACACCCTGATTGTAGGCCGGAATGAGAAGAACCAGTGACTTTAATTCACCTCATGGCACTGTATTAGACTTTTTAAATACTACATAGTATATCCATGATACTCCCCAATAATGTTTAAGCCATGTAAGTGACAAACAATGGGAATGGTATGATTACCAGAGCTCAAATAAATGTTCTGATCTGCATTTGGCATAAAAGTTAGAGACAAACAGAAAAGGAAAGATGAAGAGGTAAAGGAGGCCCAGTACTATGTTGCATGCATCAGTGACTTGTAGTATCCATACAAATTAAACACTCACATTCACAATGTTTGCAATTAAAAAACTCACTTTCAGTGGTTATCCCTTATCTGCAGATTTCCGTGCAATACAGATGTTCTTGACTTATATTTGTATGCTTTTGTGAAAACAGGGCATGATGAAGGGATTATTACCCTGAACATCAAAGAAGAGGACGAATTGTATCCTGTGTTCCATCAGGAGTATGAGAGAAGAGAAAACATGAATTGTTCTACAGGTTAGTAAAGTTACACTTTCTGAATACTATCTTACTCCAACGGAATCACCCTTAGATTCCTCACTGCTATGCCTTGATGCTCAAGACCCAGCCCTACTTATAACTGAATATTCTTTTCTACTGCTTGTTTTTTATATTCTGCATATGTTCAAAGTTAAGAACGTGTGGGCCCAGTTGTGTCAAGAGTAGGTAGACACTTTTTCTCATGTTTACATCTACCTTTTTTAGAAATAATTGGTTATTTTGGAGATTCTGAGTTTGGCCACCCAATTCAGCCGATCAGATATCATTGTAATGGACAAACACACAATTTTCCTTAAGTGAACTAAATCTCAAGGTCTGAGCTATAAAGGGTTCATCGCTTACATAGGTATAGTGAAGCAAAAAGAATCAATTTGGAAGTTTCAAAACAAATACCACATTGTTAGCATTTGGAAATTGTTCATTTCTGTCTTGTCCAGAAGGGTCACCCTCAGACAATTCTGAATCAGTGTTGATGATAATGGATGACTGTGGTGACGAAGGAGAAGAAAACAGAACTACTCTTGGGCATGGTAAGTCACAAATTCCTCTTTGATGTTCGGAGAGACAAACTAAATATGTATCAAGTTAGAAATGCCCCAAAGATGTTCGTCATTGGAATTTTTGTTTCGTTTCCAACCTTTGTTAGTTTATCAAACAATGCCAACATTTGTGTGTAACATGCAAGTTGTAGGGTCGAAGTTCAATAGGGCATATGCAACAGAAAATATCCATTGTCTTTGTCCACATTGGATACCTGTAAGTTTAACCATTCTTACCTTTGCCATTTCATATGTGCAAATAAAATGTTGTCTTCATCTACTCTGAATATCTTTGCTGAAATTGGGGAAGATTGATCAATGAGTTGCTGGGATTGTTTTTGACTTTGAAAACCATTCTAGAACATAGGGCCTTATTACAATAGCGGTCAGACTGCCACTGACAGGCCATTGGTGGCGGTCCGACAGCCCTTTGGTCTGACCGCCGGATTACAATCCCGGCTGTTGGACGCACAGCGGTCGGGGAAGACCACCGCGCCTGCCAGGCTCAGTGATCCCGACGGGGCGGCAGTCGGTATCGTATTCCCAAATGCCAGCAGTGCAAGGGAAGGCACCGCCGTCGGGATTACAGTATCCCTTTCCGACTAGTCTGTTCATGTCAGGAAGCCCGCCATGAAAAGGCTGTCGGAAACAGACATAGGGGGCCCCAAACAGACGCCCGTCCATCTTGGCATGCAGTGCCCCCACTTACCTCCATGCACCATGTGCCATGCACGACATGGTGCATGGCATACGGTCCATGGACATGCAGGAGGTGCTCCTTATCATGGAGGCTTATGCTGCAGCCCTTATCCTTGGCCGCAGCACAAGCCGCCGTGTTAAGGAGCACTGTCTGACCGCCAGCACGGCGGTTGCATCGTAATGCGGCAGTCGGACTTGCTTGTCGGCCGGTCACCTGACCGCCACAATAGTGGGTGACGGTCCGATCGCCCGGCATCGTAATGATAACATAGTCTTCTCCATCAAACACTCCACTCCATAAGAAGTAATAGAAAAGTTGTTTACTTGCTGAACAATCTGTACCAAATTTTAGCTAAATTTTGGTCGCAGTCAAGTTTTGCACTGACCTATTGTGTAATTCATGAATGTAGTTTTAGTTAAACATTACACATGCCCCATATTGATATACTGATAGTTGGGTTAACACATTTAGGTCAAGAACTTACAGTCTATTTACATTTGAACATCTACTCCAAATTGGCTGATACATAGGATCTTTAGTACAAGATGTATCTGTTGATCCAAGTCTGGGGAGCAAGCTAGAATTGCAAGAAGTATTCAAGCATCTGGGTCAGTTTGCCAACTGGGCTTTTCCAAAACAGGAAGAAGCAAGTAGATCCAACGGGACCTCTGACCCTGACTGCCTTATACAAGGACGGTGCCAAATTCTGGGCTAATCAGCTTGCCCAGTTTTCAGGAATAGCTTTCAATTTAATGGCATTTCTTACTCTTGGGGAAGGGGTGTATTTATATCCCCAGCACATGAAAGGCATGCTAAAAGATTTGGCACACTGTCACTGGATACCGCTAAATGATGTTGAGGTTAAACTCTACGCTCAAACCCTTAATCAGGAGCTAGAAAATCAGGCAAAAGGAAAAACTCTTATCCCCTTTTTTAAAACTGTGGTCCAGCAAATCAGCTCTACACTTGTTAATACCTCTGCCCTGTCCTTTCTCATTCAACAGTCAGCTTTCCTCACTAGCCCTTTAATAACATAAAACTTGAGCAGTTTGCAATTTACAAATACTCTGCAGTCTATTTAGATAAGACAGATGGTCACCGACAATATTTATCCTTTGTGAAGTCCAAAGCAACTCATTGCACTTCGCATTGTGCCGTTTTTGTCATATTGCTATGTCATTCTCGCTAATACCAGTTTTCAACATCATCAAGGCTAAATTGATTCTCGCCTTTCCAGAGATATTTGACAGTTGATTAGATCGACATCTCTATAGAACCCTCTTATGTCTCCCTGCACCAACTAGCCATGCTTCATTGAGGTTAGAATTCGTTTTCATGAAACAAACACAAGCCAGATGCACATTTTTCACTAAGATATGTTTTTGAAATTAGGAATATTACCATATAAAGACAGTGTTATATTCTATTTGAAGAAGTAGTCATCCAGCTTGATTTATTGATTCCACATTTTATAAAGACCATGGTAGCCCTAGAAAGCGTTGTCCTGGCACTGAGTAAGCACAGAACAGTCTTTAACAGCAGGTGGAAAAAAGGTGTGTTTTTAGTAGTTTGCAGAATTTCATTAGACATTTTTCAGTTCGAAGTTTTGGGGTTAGAGCATTCTAGGCCATACCTTCATGGCTTTTGTAAGTACTGTTTCATTACTGACATTTTTCCGGAAGCCGGGTTGCAGAGTATGTAGGAATGATTGTTCTTCAAAATAAGAGGACAATAGTGAATTGACCATGTGTTCAATAACTTTAGCAGTCAGAGGGAGTAGGGAAATTGGTTGATAATTCGACGAAGGGCTCCACCTTAGGTGTTTTTATTTTTTAAAGCACCACCGCTAAGGACCAGAGACAGAGTTCTGGGAACTGGAGCACAGGTGGCTTGGAGGTGTGTGAAAAGAAAATAACAATGATATGTAGTTGCCCGCAGAGAGCTCATGCAGTGCTTTGTGGCATAGAGCTTTGAAAGTGCTCTGTTTGGATTTTGGCAACCAGTAAAGCTGGGTCAAATGGACAGAAGTGTTGGAAGGCTTGCGAAGACCTAATATGAGGCAGGCAGAGGAGTTCTTCACTAACTGTAATGTATGAGGCAGGTGAAATGGAAGACCCACAAACAAAGAATTGTGATAGTCAAGCCTAGGCGCTCTCAAGTTCTGCACCAACATTTACCTAGAGAAACTGGACAAAGAAGGCAGGATTTTTCTGATGATGCTCAAAACACAAAAGCAGGTGGAAATCAGATTGCTAATGTAAGCCTAAAAAGACAGCTGATTATCAAAGATAATCTTTAGGGTGCGAGCCTGGTGAGCCCGTGCGGGAAGCGGGCTGAGAGAATGCCACCACCACTCTGGGGTCCCAAAGGTTGGATTTCTAAAGATTAGGACCTCCGTCTTGTCCACATTAAGGATCAAGGAATTGTCTTTCGTTCAACTGGACACTTCCCCAATGCAGGTTTTAAATCGTTTCTCAAGTGACAACATCTCCCCATCTAGTGTGAGAATAATTTGAGTATCGTCAGTGTAAGCAAAACAACTTTAGTCCAAAAGAATCAAAACAACATTTCAGGGGACAAACATAGAGGTTGAATATGGTTGACTTAAAGGAGAGCCTTGTGGAACTCCTGTAGTAATGGATTTAAATGAAGACTGGAAATTGGCCAGGCACATTGCCTTTGTGTGATTGGGTATAAAAAGAGGAAAACCAGCAATGCCTCTGACATCAATGTCTTTAAGCCACTTTAGCAGGATGTCATGTAACACGCTGTAAAAGGCAGCAGATAGATCAATCTGAATCAAAGAAGCAGCGTCACCTGCTTCCAAAATCATTTGAATATCGTTTGTGGCTTTCACAAGAACCGTTTCAGTGCTGACTTTTTTCTAGAAGCTGGTTTGCAGATGATTTAGGAAAAGTGGTCTCCTAAGTAGGAGGACAGTTTAACTTTAGCAGTCAGAGGGAGTAGGGGCATCAGTCAATATTTTGACAAAATGGAGAGGTGGGCCTTAGGTTTTTTTTTTTTTTTTAGAAGCGGGATGATAAAGGCCAATAAGCAGGAGCTGTAAGTGTTGGGACAATCATTTCGTCTACTTTTTGACAAGGATCCTGTGGCGAGCCCAAAGAAGATGTAACTTTACCCGCCACCTGATTAGGAGTGGCTAGGCTCAAAGAACTCCAAGCGGAGTTAGAGCAGTCCATGAAAGAGCAGGTGTACGTAGGCTAGGAGGACACAGTATATAGAAACCAACATCAATTTGATAAGTAATAAGATCTTATCTTGGAACAATTCCTGTCTCGGTTGAATACGGGATGTAGCTGCAGTCAGGAAGGCCAAACTATGAAATAGCAAGAATACTTCTTTGGTGGGATTTCTGGAATGGCAGATATGCTTATGAAAATAATTAGCTTCAGCCTTCCAGACTAAGTTTTTGTACAAATGCTTTCTGACATATAAATGGAGAAATCTTCTACATTATAATTTGCCGTCCACTTTTTCTCCATATGTGTGCAACACTGTTTAGCAGAGACTAAGGGCCTGATTACGATGACAGCGGTCTTGGGACCACCGTCGCGTTTCCGGCGGTCCAACCGCCCAATTATGATAAATGCAGTGAGACCGCCGCCACTGCCGTCATTTCAGCTAATGGTGCGGGAGATGCAGATGCGGCCCATGGAGGCGGTGCAGACATTTTTCACCCCATGCAAATTATGACCTAGCTTTCCACCGCCCTTTTCCTGGCAGGGTCACCGCAATGCGAGAGTGGGCGGAAAGGCAGATAATGAGGGGAAAACTGCCTCCAGGGCAAATGTGCCCTTGTGAAAGGTAACTGTACTCATGTGTTTATCTCTAATACCTTTGGGTCGGGTGCGCGCACTGTTTCTCTTGCACAACGTAATGCAAGGAAGCAGTACGCCCGACTGGCTGGATGCAGTGTAGCATGGCCAGCAATGACTTCAGGCTCATTACCAGAGCAGAAGCGTACCGCCGCCATGACTCCGCCGCCCACACACCGCCCGCCCCATGATAAAGTCATAATATGACGGGCAGAATGTCGCTGGCTTGGCAGCATTTTCTGAACGCCGCCGGGACGGGCTGGCGGTAAAACCGCTAAAGTCGTAATCGGACCCTAAGTGTTCAGTAAACTATTGGGCTGGAAGGTTTAGACGACAGTGCTTGCCTGGTTTAGCAGCATCAAGAAATAACAAAGAACTAGATATTTCCGAAATATTGGACCAGTCATTATGGTTCAGGTTAAATAAATATATTTTATATATATTTATATATATATATCCAGACACCAGTATTTTTTCAATTTTACATCTGACAAGAAATGCTGCATACACCTACATGTGCTGATAAAGTGCTTTTATAGTGCAGTTTGGTGCATGTCCCGTTGTGTTTCTGCATTTAGCCTTGTTCACAGGAACCCATGATGTAGTGTATTATCTTCACTAATTAATGTAAATAATTATATATATTTGTTTTAAATGAAGAACAAAGTAAAAAATGCTACAACATTACTAACTTAATTTTGAATTAAATATTTAATTAGTTTAATTGTATTAAAGTTAAAATATTCTTAAGATTTATTTTTAAAAATCCCAATTACAGTAAAATGTTGATATGTATTTATTATGGTAGCAATAAATACCACAATTTATGTACGGAATTTATTTAAATAAATTTAAATATTTAAAAAAATAAAGGTACATCTATTTTAAATTTAACAAAGTGATACAATTATTTTGTAATAAAATAATATCAAATTTTTATATATGCATAACATTTTTAAACATTGAATTAAATGTACATGCTTTTTGAAAAAGTATAAACTGATTTATTTTAACATTATTTACTATGGGTTTTATTTTAAGTCACTGCCTCTATTATTCTCTGTTGGAGGGTTTTGCAGTACCAGCAGTTGGCCATGTATGGTGCTTCACATATTCCAAGTGTGAGCTGGAGTACATTTACAGATGTTTTGGGGCCTTTTAGAAGTGCAGTTTCTGAATAGGATGAGCTTACTCTTTTTTGTGTGGGTGTTTGTCCCTATTTCCCTCCTTAGCCCTTCCTAAAACCCTCCTTACTCCTCCCTAAATCCCACCTATTTAGTTGTAAGTATTCCCCATTTTCCAGCTACTCCCCCGTCTCTCCCACATTTACTACAAAAACATATACATACGTCTGCGGATATCTCTGCAGTCGGGTGGAGATCTCAGCACATAAAAGGTAGGTAGTACTACTAAACTTACTGCAAAATGTAGTTTGCGAATAGGGCCTCCAAGTGTTGTAGCTCTTGAATACATGTTAAAGTCAAGGTGGTGGTGAACATCTATTATAGCCTGAGAGCCCACCATAGCAGGCTCTCCCGGCCATTAAAGCCCCGCTCCAGCGTTAAAGACCCGAGCTGAAGGCTCTAAAGCTTTTGAAACGTTGCACCCCTTGAGGACAGAATGTTCTAATTTGTAAAATGAAGGCCTCACAGAGCCCAAGGGAATATCGAATAGCTGTAAACAAACATTGGAATGTTGGAGCACCAGGCTTCTACCAGCCATTAGAAGCCCAGAGCACTCCATTGTTTTTAATGAAGCTCCCAACATTTCAATGTTCTAATATGCTCGGTTTGCTGAATGTTTAAATAATTATTCCACTTTCTAATACCTTCTCCATAGTTCTCACTGGCAAGCAACGAAGAGTTCACAGGAATTCCTGTAACAACGAAGCATCAAAAACACTTCCATGAGTCTTGTGAAAACTATTAGCAATGCTAATTTGTCAAATAAAACAAAAGTGCCTGGGCCCAAAATGTTCATAGATGTCTGCCGCCAGTGCTGCTGAATTCTGAGGTTGCGAAGTCTTCACTCCACTTAATACCTCTTTCTTCCACCACACCACACTACACGTCCTGTCTCTTTATCTCAATGTTGAAGGTTCTTTTTCATCCCTGCTGTCTCAATTTGTCTCTGTTTTCCTACTTTCCTCTTCCCCTTCTTTTTCTGCTTTTCTCTCTCTTGCTCCGGGTCAAAGTCTGATGATGAAAAATAAGTTCTGGTCCATAGAAATGAGTCCCATTATTGCCCACCCATAGCATTCACTGGCCCAAATCAAGCACTGGCTATTAAACCTAATGAAATTTGTAGCATTGTGTTTATGCCTTACTTTTCTCGTCCACCTAGAGGTCTATCAGAGTGTGCAGGTCTAGGGGTCAGTGAGTGTGTATTTATTGGGCAATGTATAGCCGTCTAATCAGGATTGGTCAAACAAAGCAGATCACTGCCACTAAAAGGTGCTAGGTAACTAAATCAAATAAGCCAAAGACAAATTCTCATATATCGCAAAGCCTTATTGAAGTACGTATCCTGGATGAGTCCAATTCTCCTATAAGCTACTCCTTTATGTCTGGTAGCATCGTAGGCCAAAAATAGATGGGCACATGCTGGTGTTTTTGGTTACCTTTATTTTTATATTTTTTTCTTATTTCTTCCTCATTTGTTCTTGATTTTTCTCTTCTTTCTCATTTTTCCTCTTTTTATGTCATTGATTATTCTCTTCCCATTTTACTGCTCTCTTTTTCTTTTTAAAATAATAGTGTCCATAAAACTACAGAATCAGTGATCTAAGATAAGCAGTCGGCTAACTCATTAATATAAATATGCATGAAATGCCTTCGCTTGCATGCAAAGTAGGTGTCTGCAACGGTAAAGAAAAAAAGAATAAACCATGCTCGAAAATGAAGACAATCAAAACGGATAAGAGTGTATTTTGGAAGGAGCTCCACACCATAGATATGCTAGATTACAAGACTGTTGGAAACATTTATTAATTATCCGTTTCGTCTCATACAGAACACATTTTTAAAACACCAGTCGTGTCATTCTTTATTAAAGAAGAGGAAGAAGAATATTCTATGGAAAATAGCAGCATTGGAAGAAGAGAATGCATCAGTACTCGCACAGGTGAGCTGAAAGAGCTTTGTTACGTAAACATCTATAAACATATGTTTTTGTTAGTCATGTGGGTACAAGTTCTAAAAGATATTTGTGGACTATTTAGCATGCCCTATTTAGCTCAGACCTATTTCATATGCATGTTTTTATCCAATAGCCTTTGTGCGCAAACCTGGTTGCATATTGTGGTTATTAAAAAAAAAACAATACTATGGGCACGGGAAACCCCTACATTTTTACACCCCAACAAGACTCCTTAACCATATGCCCACAGTGGATGAATCGAGGATGGTGTTAAACCTCAATTTAATGAGGCAATGTGTCCCAAGACAAGGCACCACACAACATATCAAGAATACAGTTCATTAAGTACGGACATACGTAATAAGTGAATTCTAGGGTAGAATTCTAAAATTTAGAGATGTTTATTACAAAAATTCCAAGGTTACAACACAGAAATGTAAAAGTACAGATGCATTTGTTATTGCCATGAAGGCTCTCAGTAATAGGACAATACAGAATATTACGTAATTTCAAAGTATTCTACGTCCCAAATGAGTAGCAAAATCAGTCTGTTGTAAAAATAATTCTATATTTTTAATCACTGCTAATGAATTAATGCAAGGGTCTTAACACTTATCTAATATATGCTTTGGAATCATGAAGAGATTGTATAAATGGGGCCTTGTTTTACTTGGCCCGTTTTAATAATTTGTTTTTATTATTTTACCTTCTGTCATTGAATTTTAGAAAGGATCCCAATATTGCATTTATTGTTTGTTCCTGGTTTTTAACCATGGACACGTTTTGTTACATTGGTATTTGTAATATGAAATCAGCTGGCTGCTAGTAATATATATTTGGTTATTGTGTATTTTTTTTTCTGTACTTTTATGCATCTATCAAATGTGAATAAAGTAACGATGATGATGAGTAGCAAAATCAGTAAGAAATCAGACAGCATCTCTAGTAGTATCAAAAGTAATCTGACTCACTGCCAAATTTGAGGGTTTATATAGGAAATCTTCATATAGGAACACATTGAAAGTGTAAACTCATCATGGTGTGAACAAATGAATACAATTTCAGCAAATCCCGGCACAAAACATTAGAGCCATACTGTGGTAAGACTCTAAGCCACTACATGAATACTCATTCAGCTAGAGGAGCTGAAATCATCCAGAGACGGCAAAACAAACTAGTTACAAAACAACAGTGAACTATTGTGAATGAATGCAATACAACGAGCTAGCAAAAGAGACCATGAGCAATTAGAGGGGGAAATCCAGATCAATTTACATATGGCTTGTAACAGGTCCCTTAACAGTGTTACTTAGGGCAAGTAACGGATGTCATCTCTGATTGTGTTGTCTGCTTCTTTGCTGTATTCTAAATTCCCAATATCATTCTGAAGGAGCATTTTTCATGGGGCTTAGACTTTATTCCTAGAGAGGTGTTAAGGATTGTGTTGTCTAGCACTTGTATATAGTGCAACTGCCATTAGTGTGACAAACTTTCTGGAGCAATTACAGATGTCTTAACCTCAGACAGTATGCCAAGGACGATGTCTCCCCTGAAAAACAACAGGATTGAACCAATGCCGCAACTGCAGGAAATAGATGTGAGTCATGGACCCACATGGCGATGTGTGTTTTTGTTACTTAAGTTCCGGTTATGACTTAAAGTTGTGCGATAAATGTGCCCTCATGCACCCGAAGATGGTCAGGAGAAAGAGGCAAAACTCTATGCTGCCAAACACAAGAAGAGGTCGCATTTGAAACCAAAGTTCTGCTAACGCTCGAAGTCATTCAAGAATCCAGTCCTGCATGAAGTCCCATTGTTGCTTGAAATCTTATTAAGTAGGAGACAAAAATGTGCTATAAGTGCAAGAAACCTTAGCAGAACTTAACGCAATCCCACCAATCAAAATGAGGTGAGAAGACTTGAGTGCATCAGTGGAAAGATCCTACCCCACAAGTGTCTTCGGACTCTGGTCCAGTCTTGCAACTGGTCCCGGCGCACCACCCCTCCTCCCAACTTACCCGGGCTGTTATCGACCCTGCTGCAGAAAGTGGCCTTCAAAGAGACCACGCTGCAACTCTATCAGACACTTTTGGCTCCCTCTGGGGTGCTTTTGGGTCCCTGGGGGTTCCAGTTGCACTTCCTCAGGCAAGCCCTTCTTCTGCCAACTGTCCCCTCGGATCCCATTCCCAGACCTGTACTGATGTCAATTCAGATTTCCACCCTGGCTCCTGCGTCCATGCCAGTCGCTATCATGCCGGCTTCAATGCTGATTCAATCGGCGCCAGATCCTACTCTGACATTGATCTCTGACCTGAACCATTGTTGGCCTGCTCCAGGTCTCTGTTCAGCCTACAAGACTACTAAAAAGCAGCTGGTCAATATGTAACCAGACTTTATGCCTCAGCGCCAGAGTATGCCAAATGTTCCCCACAACATCAATGATGTTGAGGAAGCAGACAACCTCTATCCCCTCACTATACCAATGACGGGTTATGTCTAGATTTACTGAATGCTAGTGAGCTAGATACATCTCCAAACAATGAGCTGGACTTGCCACCTGGACCATCAGTGGAAGAAAGCACTTCTTTAGCTCTAGTTGTGCAAGAGGCAGCAGTTATAATAAAGGCAGACTATTAACTGAGATCCTTCACCAGGCCCTGCCTCTTCTGAGACACTAATCCCATTCATCAAGACACTGTGGATTCCTATTGCCACGTGGTCTAAGCCGTGCTAGAGCCCGAAGGTCAGTCAACATGTGGCCAGGCAACATAAACTGCCCCCGATAATCCCGATTCTGATAAGCTATCCTACGCCTGAGAGACTGGTGTTACAGTCAAAAGTCACTCCTAATACCTTACTGACCAATCCAGCGGATAGGGTGTCAAAACGTATTGATGCCTTTGGAAGAATAATGCTCTCTAACCAGTTTAGCCCTATGTTCCTTGAATGCTGTGTGCCTTTGGGCAGGTGTACTCATGCTTTATTATCCACAGCAAGCAAGATATTGCTGGCTGTCCAGGAATGCTTCAGAGCCTCATTGGCTGAAATGATACATGGTGGTCAGGACATGGTCAAAGACTTTGTTAGCCGAGCTGTTGGCACCAAAGTAGAGCTAAGAAAGGCACACTTCGATGACATCGACTGGGTTTTAACAAGATGTCAAAGTGTCCTTAATGGACATGCCCTTTGTTGGCTCCAGATTGTTTGGAGAGAAGGCTGATTCAGCACTCCGATGATTTAAGAATAATCCTGCCGCTGTGGCAGGCCCAGAGAAGGATCTGAGAGAGCGTGCTCGGCGCGAAGGGCTAGCTGACATTTGGGACAGGCTGGACTGATATACCCTAGCGCGCTATCGCCAATGGCTACATGCCGAGGGAGACAAGTCGAGTCGCTTGCTCGCATGGATTCTGCGGAGGGAGCAGGCCCCCACGATCACGACAGCCTTGGTTACTCATGGAGGGAAGCTAGTCCACACTAGAGCTGGCGTCTTAGAGGTGTTTCAATAGCACCTGCAGCGGTTTTGTACTGCTGACCCCGGAGTAAAAGCAGACAGGTATGTTCCAGTTGTTGAGGACTCTGCGCTTCCACAGCTCCCGCCGAAGGGCGTGAAAAAATTAGATGCTAAGATCACTGTCGGGGAAATGCAGGAGGCTCTTCAAGCCATGCCGGGATTTAAGGCCCCGGGCACAGACGGGTTTCCTATGGCTTTTCTACAGGCATACTCAGCACAGTTGATGCAACCTCTGTTGCAGGTGTATGAGTAGGCTTTTGAATTGGGGGAGCTGCCCCCGTCAATGCGCGAGGGTGAAATAGTAATGCTTCTTAAGTAATGCTTCTTAAAAGGTGTTAAGGATTGTGTTGTCTAGCACGTGTATATAGTGCAACAGCCATTAGTGTGACAAACTTTCTGGAGCAATTACAGATGTCTTTACCTCAGACAGTATGCCAAGGACGATGTCTCCCCTGAAAAACAACAGCATTGAACTTATGCCACAACTGCAGGAAATAGATGTCAGTCATGGACCCACATGGCGATGTGTGTTTTTGTTACTTAAGTTCCGGTTATGACTTAAAGTTGTACGATAAATGTGCCCTCATGCACCCGAAGATGGTCAGGAGAAAGAGGCAAAACTCTATGCTGCCAAACGCAAGAAGAGGTCGCATTTGAAACATAAGTTCTGCTAACGTTCGAAGTCATTCAAGAATCCAGTCCTGCATGAAGTCTCATTGTTGCTTGAAATCGTATTAAGTAGGAGTCAAAAATGTGCTATAAGTGCAAGAAAGCTTAGCAGGACTTAACGAAATCCCACCAATCAAAGTGAGGTGAGAAGACTTGAGTGCATCAGTGGAAAGATCATACCCCACAAGTGCCTTCGGACTCTGGTCCAGTCTTGCAACTGATCCCGGCCCACCACCCCTCCTCCCAACTTACCCGGGCTATCGACCCTGCTGCAGAAAGTGGCCTTCAAAGAGACCACGCTGCAACTCTATCAGACACTTTTGGCTCCCACTGGGGTGATTTTGGGCCCCTGGGGGTTCCAGTTGCACTTCCTCAGGCAAGCCCTTCTTCTGCCAACTGTCCCCTCGAATCCCATTCCCAGACCTGTACTGATGTCAGTTCAGATTTCCACCCTGGCTCCTGCGTCCATGCCAGCTGCTATCATGCCGGCTTCAATGCTGATTCAATCGGCGCCAGATCCTACTCTGACATTGATCTCTGACCTGAACCATCGTTGGCCTGCTCAAGGTCTATGTTCAGCCTACAAGATTACTAAAAAGCAACTGGTCAATATGTAACCAGACTTTATGCCTCAGCACCAGAGTATGCCACATGTTCCCCACAACATCAATGATGTTGAGGAAGCAGACAACCTCTATCCCCTCACTATACCAATGACGGGTTATGTCTAGATTTACTGAATGCTAGTGAGCTAGATGGGAAACGACCTTTACAACGACTCATTCACAACGAAGGGCCTGAACCACGACTCCTTAACAACGACTGAACCTGAATCACGAGTCTTTTAACCACTAATGCATTTACAACTACCTCTGGCCAGTAGATGGCACTCTTGGATTGTATATGAAAGATGTATTACTATTGATAAAATGGTGGATGGCTGTATTTTATATGGTTTTGTAGAGTGGATGTTTTTTTTTTTAACAAAATAAGTTTAGGAAACCGTTTTCTAAAATAGTGTTTATTATGTGAAAACGTGTTTGAATTTCTGTTGTAAATGCATTAAAGGTAAAGGCATACTCGCAGTAAAAAAAAAATACTGTAAAATGTAAGTATTTTGGTAAGTATTAAAGGTAAGTATTACGTGTAATATATATATGTATATATATATATATATAGATAGATATATGGTTGCAAGTGTATTTTTAAGGGTTTAGGGTGAGTATGGGTTTTGGGTGGCAAGGGTAATTTTGGGATTTAAGGTGGGTATGG
This sequence comes from Calotriton arnoldi, assembly GCA_963921515.1. Classification (NCBI taxonomy): domain Eukaryota; kingdom Metazoa; phylum Chordata; class Amphibia; order Caudata; family Salamandridae; genus Calotriton; species Calotriton arnoldi. The sequence continues at coordinate 273,869 of CAWUFW010002772.1, forward strand.
GTTTTGGGTGGCAAAGGTACTTTTTAAGTTTTGGGTGGGCATGGGTTTTTGGGTGGCAAGGGTTATTTTAGGGTATAGGGTGGGTATGGGTTTTGGGTGGCAAGGGTATTTTTAGGGTTTAAGGTTGGTATGGTTTTTGGGTGGCAAAGGTAATTTTAGGATTTAGGGTGGGTATGGGTTTTTGGGATTGCAAGGGTAATTTTAGGGTTTAGGGTGGGCATGGCTTTTGGGGGGCAAGGGCAATTTTAGGATTTAGGGTGGGTATGGGTTTTTGAGATTGCAAGGGTATTTTTAGGGTTTAGGGTAGGGATGGGTTTTGGGTGGAAAGGGATTTTTAGGGATTAGGGTGGGTGTGGGTTTTTGGGTGGCAAGGGTAATTTTAGGGTTTTGGGTGGGTATGGGTTTTTGGGTGGTAAGGGTAATTTTAGGGTGGGTATGGGTTTTGGGTGACAAGGGTAATTGTAGGGTGGGTATGGGTTTTTGGGTGGCAAGGGTAATTTTAGGGTTTAGGGTTGGTATGGGTTTTTGGGATTGCAAGGGTATTTTTAGGGTTTAGGGTGGGTGTGGGGTTTTGTGTGGAAAGGAATTTGTAGGGTTTAGGGTGGGTATAGGTTTTTGGGTGGAAAGGGAATTTTAAAGGTTTGGGGTGGGTGTAGGTTTTTGGGTGGAAAGGGATTTTATAACATCAATAGTGAGTATAGGGGTGTGTGTGTGTATATATATATATATATATATATATATATATATATATATATATATATATATATATATATATATATATAGTGTTAATACTTACCAATATTAACTTTACAACGCATATGTCTTTAGCATGCATGCCTTTACCACGAAATTCAAGTGTTTTACAGGTACATACAAACCCATTACCCATGCATACATGTATATATATTTACATATGGGTTTATACTTACCAGTAAAATAGATACATTAATGGGGTAAAGGCAAGCGAGGAAAAGGCATAGTAGTTGTAAAAGATAGTTGTTGTTAAAACTTTAGTGGTTTAGACTAAGTAGTGGTTAAGGAGTAGTTGTTTAGACTGGAGTTGTTCAAGTAGTAGTTGTTCCATCATACAACCGAGCTAGATACATCTCCAAACAATGAGCTGGACTTGCCACCTGGGCCATCAGTGGAAGAAAGCACTTCTTTAGCTCTAGTTGTGCAAGAGGCAGCAGTTATAATAAAGGCAGACTATTAACTGAGATCCTTCAACCAGGCACTGCCTCTTCTGAGACACTAATCCCATTCAACGAGACTGCTATGGACTCCTATTGCCACGCCGTCTAAGTCGTGCTAGAGCCCGAAGGTCAGTCAACATGTGGCCAGGCAACATAAACTGCCCCCGATAATCCCGATTCTGATAAGCTATCCTACGGCTGAGAGACTGGTGTTACAGGCATAAGTCACTCCTAATGCCTTACCGACCAATCCAACGGATAGGGTGTCAAAACGTATTGATGCCTTTGGAAGAATAATGCTCTCTAACCAGTTTAGCCCTATGTTCCTTGAATGCTGTGTGCCTTTGGGCAGGTGTACTCATGCTTTATTATCCACAGCAAGCAAGATATTGCTAGCTGTCCAGGAATGCTTCAGAGCCTCATTGGCTGAAATGATACATGGTGGTCAGGACATGGTCAAAGACTTTGTTAGCAGAGCTGTTGGCACCAAAGTAGTGCTAAGAAAGGCACACTTCGATGACATCGACTGGGTTTTAACAAGATGTCAAAGTGTCCTTAATGGACATGCCCTTTGTTGGCTCCAGATTGTTTGGAGAGAAGGCTGATTCAGCACTCGAATGATTTAAGAATAATCCTGCCGCTGTGGCAGGCCCAGAGAAGGATCTGAGAGAGCGTGCTCGGCGAGAAGGGCTAGCTGACATTTGGGACAGGCTGGACTGATATACCCTAGCGCGCGATCGCCAATGGCTACATGCCGAGGGAGACAAGTCGAGTCGCTTGTTCGCATGGATTCTGCGGAGGGAGCAAGCTCCCACGCTCACGACAGACTTGGTTACTCAGGGAGGGAAGCTAGTCCACACTAGAGCTGGCGTCTTAGAGGTGTTTCAACAGCACCTGCAGCGGGGTTTGTACTGCTGACCCCGTAGTAACAGCAGACAGGTATGTTCCAGTTGTTGAGGACTCTGCGCTTCCACAGCTCCCGCCGGAGGGCGTGAAAAAATTAGATGCTAAGATCACTGTCGGGGAAATGCAGGAGGCTTTTCAAGCCATGCCGGGATTTAAGGCCCCGGGCGCAGACGGGTTTCCTATGGCTTTTCTACAGGCATACTCAGCACAGTTGATGCAACCTCTGTTGCAGGTGTATGAGGAGGCTTTTGAATTGGGGGAGCTGCCCCCGTCAATGCGCGAGGGTGAAATAGTAATGCTTCTTAAAAGGTGTTAAGGATTGTGTTGTCTAGCACATGTATATAGTGCAACAGCCATTAGTGTGACAAACTTTCTGGAGCAATTACAGATGTCTTAACCTCAGACAGTATGCCAAGGACGATGTCTCCCCTGAAAAACAACAGGATTGAACCTATGCCACAACTGCAGGAAATAGATGTCAGTCATGGACCCACATGGTGATGTGTGTTTTTGTTACTTACGTTCCGGTTATGACTTAAAGTTGTACGATAAATGTGCCCTATTGCACCCGAAGATGGTCAGGAGAAAGAGGCAAAACTCTATGCTGCCAAACGCAAGAAGAGGTCGCATTTGAAACATAAGTTCTGCTAACGCTCGAAGTCATTCTAGAATCCAGTCCTGCATGAAGTCTCATTGTTGCTTGAAATCTTAGGAGTCAAAAATGTGCTATAAGTGCAAGAAAGCTTAGCAGGACTTAACGAAATCCCACCAATCAAAATGAGGTGAGAAGACTTGAGTGCATCAGTGGAAAGATCATACCCCACAAGTGTCTTCAGACTCTGGTCCAGTCTTGCAACTGATCCCGGCGCACCACCCCTCCTCCCAACTTACCCGGGCTGTTATCGACCCTGCTGCAGAAAGTGGCCTTCAAAGAGACCACGCTGCAACTCTATCAGACACTTTTGGCTCCCTCTGGGGTGATTTTGGGTCCCTGGGGGTTCAAGTTGCACTTCCTCAGGCAAGCCCTTCTTCTGCCAACTGTCCCCTCGAATCCCATTCCCAGACCTGTACTGATGTCAGTTCAGATTTCCACCCTGGCTCCTGCGTCCATGCCAGCCGCTATCATGCCGGCTTCAATGCTGATTCAATTGGCGCCAGATCCTACTCTGCCATTGATCTCTGACCTGAACCATCGTTGGCCTGCTCAAGGTCTATGTTCAGCCTACAAGATTGCTAAAAAGCAACTGGTCAATATGTAACCAGACTTTATGCCTCAGCACCAGAGTATGCCATGATGTTGAGGAAGCAGACAACCTCTATCCCCTCACTATACCAATGACGGGTTATGTCTAGATTTACTGAATGCTAGTGAGCTAGATACATCTCCAAACAATGAGCTGGACTTGCCACCTGGGCCATCAGTGGAAGAAAGCACTTCTTTAGCTCTAGTTGTGCAAGAGGCATCAGTTATAATAAAGTCAGACTATTAACTGAGATCCTTCAACCAGGCCCTGCCTCTTCTGAGACACTAATCCCATTTAACGAGACTGCTATGGACTCCTATTGCCACCCCGTCTAAGCCGTGCTAGAGCCCGAAGGTCAGTCAACATGTGGCCAGGCAACATAAACTGCCCCCCGATAATCCCGATTCTGATAAGCTATCCTACGGCTGAGAGACTGGTGTTACAGGCATAAGTCACTCCTAATGCCTTACCGATCAATCCAACGGATAGGGTGTCAAAACGTATTGATGCCTTTGGAAGAATAATGCTCTCTAACCAGTTTAGCCCTATGTTCCTTGAATGCTGTGTGCCTTTGGGCAGGTGTACTCATGCTTTATTATCCACAGCAAGCAAGATATTGCTGGCTGTCCAGGAATGCTTCAGTGCCTCATTGGCTGAAATGATACATGGTGGTCAGGACATGGTCAAAGACTTTGTTAGCAGAGCTGTTGGCACCAAAGTAGTGCTAAGAAAGGCACACTTCGATGACATCGACTGGGTTTTAACAAGATGTCAAAGTGTCCTTAATGGACATGCCCTTTGTTGGCTCCAGATTGTTTGGAGAGAAGGCTGATTCAGCACTCAAATGATTTAAGAATAATCCTGCCGCCCGGCAGGCCCAGAGAAGGATCTGAGAGAGCGTGCTCGGCGTGAAGGGCTAGCTGACATTTGGGACTGGCTCGACAGATATACCCTAACGCGCTATCGCCAACGGCTAAATGCCGAGGGCGACAAGTCGGGTCGCTTGTTGGCATGGATTCTGCGGAGGGAGCAGACTCCCACGATCACGACAGCCTTGGCTACTCAGGGAGGGAGGCTAGTCCACACTAGAGCTGGCGTCTTAGAGGTGTTACAACAGCACCTGCAGCGGGTTTATACTGCTGACCCCGGAGTAACAGCAGACAGGCATGTTCCAGTTGTCGAGGACCCTGCGCTTCCACAGCTCCCACCGGAGGGCGTTGAAAAATTTAGATGTTAAGATAACTGTTGGGGAAATGCAGGAGGCTCTTCAATCCATCATGGTATTTAAGGCCCCGGGCGCAGACGGGTTTCCTATGGCTTTTCTACAGGCATACTCAGCGCAGTTGATGCAACCTCTGTTGCAGGTGTTTGAGGAGGCTTTTGAATTGGGGGAGCTGCCCCCGTCAATGCGCGAGGGTGAAATAGTAATGCTTCTTAAGCCAGGGGGGAACGCGCAGGACCCTTCAGCTTATCAACCAATCACGATGATCAATTCGGACGTGAAAATCCTATGTAAAGTCCTGGCTACTAGACTTGCCCCTCACATTACACACTTGTCCCACGAGGATCAATGTGGCTTTATCCCTTCTCGTAATACGGGCAAGAATATTCAGAGATTGTCCCACATCATACACGAAACAAGACACGAAGAGTTGGCCTTAATGTCCATTGATCTGGAAAAGGCCTTTGACTCGGTGGACTGGGGTTACTTGCTGGAAGTGCTCAGGGTGGCTGGGTTCGGCCCAAAGTTTAGAAGATGGGTGCAAATCCTGTACTCGGCGCCTTGCGCCAGGGTAAGGGTGGGAGGGAGCAGGTCAGGCGAATGGAGGCTTGAGAGGGGTACACGTCAGAGCTGCCCGCTTTCCCGGCTCCTGTTCGCACAGGCAATAGAGCTGCTGGCGATTTGGGTGCGAAGGGACTTGGCCGCGTGGAGTGTTCAGATGGGCGGAATACCCCATGTAATATCGTTGTATGCGGATGATGCATTATTCTATGTCTCCACACCCCGAGAGGCAGTGCCGATCCTGTTGCAGATACTAGAGGAGTTTGGTAATTGCTCTGGCTTGAGGCTCAATAGGAGTAAGAGTGCCAGCGGCTGAGCTGCCGATCTTATTTATGGAAGGTGGGTGTGCCCCAGAGACAGCACCGTACGTGGTTAAACAGACGGCTTTTGTGTGGCAGCAATTTGTGGAGTGAATCCTTAAGCATGCCCCGTTCCACCGGGAATTAAGCGTGTGGGATCTGGCACCAATCCGGAAGGTGATGGCCAACATGTCATTCAGGGCCTGGCAGGAGGGGGGCTGTAATTCGCTTGCGGACTTGTACCCGAGTGCTTTATCACTTTCAAACAAGCTTGCGAGGACTTTGGACTAGGACAGGGACTATATTTACAACTTGCGGCCTTAGCCAATCTATTCAAAGAGATATGGCCCACGTACCCCCAGATACCACAACTTACACAAACACTAGATACCTTACTCACTAGTGGGACAGGCAAGCGCACAGTATCTCTGCTATATAGGTCAATGAGGGCGGATGTGGGCGCCCCCCCACCGGCCGCATATGCGGCTTGGAATACAGATTTGGGGGAAGCCATGGAGGAAAAGGACTGGAAGGTGGTGGGAGCGCTCACACACACGATCTCCTGTAATGCTCGGTTTCGCCTGATCCATTACAATTATGTACACCGCACATATATGACTCCGGCGAGGATACATCGCATGTCGCCAGGTAGACCTAATTCATGCCCACGATGTCATAAGGCGGGGGCGAACTTCTTACATTTGGCTTGGGAATGTCCGGAGGTCGGCGGCTTTTGGGCGGAGGTAGTGGAGATAATAAAGGGGAAGGTGAACAGCAAAATTCAGTTGACGCCAAAACACTGCCTCTTAGGATTGATGCGGAAAAGCAAAAAACATAGCAAAATGGGATATAGGCTACAGCAGTTACTGCTGGTACTGGCGAGGCGTAGAATTGCAATAGTGTGGATGGGGACGCGTGCACCGGAACTTCAGGCATGGTTGAGAGATGTGCGCGAGTGGACATTAGCCGAAGAGATGCACATGAAGAAATGTCGCAAGGACGAGAAATTAGAAGAGGATTTCAGGTTATGGAGGGAGTTATGCCGGGACTTATTCGCTGAGGGGTCCCCTATGAATACTCAAAATGCTAATGAAGGGGAAAATGATGGGAGCTCTGAAAATGGGGGAGGAGGACAGGGGGAAATGGAATGATATGTCCAGTCCATGTAGCAGAATGATGGGGGGAGGAGTGGAACACCGTAGGGGCCAATGTTTGGACACATTATCACTGTATTGATGAATCCCGTACTGACCGTGTTTACAAATGTGTGCACAATCATGGTTATGTTGTTAAGAAAAAACTTAAATAAAGTTTATTTAAAAAAAAAAAAAAAATTCTGCCGCAGAAGCCAAAGCAACCCCAAGGAAATATCCTTGGGAATCTTGACTCCTGCCAAGCAGTTCTACCAACAGTACAGAACATTTAGTGGTTATTTCAAAGGAACTAGCTTCCAGACAATGCCCGCCTTCCTAACATATGCAACGACAGCAGACGCAATCCTTTCAGGGCGGCTCCAAGGCTGTTTGCACCAGCAGGAACAGCTGTCCTCCAATAATTCTTCTCCAGGTGCAGAGGCTGCCAAGCCACTTTAACTTGTCCTCACTCACCTAAACCCATCTGTTAAGAGACAGGATATGTAATTTCCTGACCACTTGGAGATACAGCACGTCAGACAAATGGGCCTTGCAAATCATTCAAAGGGCCACAATCTTCCTTTCAATTTCACCATGCCCCATTTCCCCCACCTCCATCAGAACAACTATCAGCAGACTATTCTGAGAAGTAGCTGCAAGAATTCAGCCTTCTGCTGGCCAAAGGTGCCATCGAGCTGGTCTGGATCTTGATGAACAGAGGCCTTAGGCTTATACAGGACCCCCTTCCACTGAATGATTTTCTGAGGAAAGGTAAATTCAAAATGCTGCCCTGTCCTGATTCTTTCTGCTCTGAACCCAGTAGATTGGATAGTGTGCTTGGACTTGCAAGATGCATATTTTCATATGCCCATATTGTAGTCCCACTGGTGTTATATGCAGTTCATGGTGGGGTAGCAGCACTTCCAATCTGCAGTGTACCCTTCAACATTACCCCGCCATCTCAGGTGTTCACAAAAGTGATGGTGGTGGTCGCTTCCCATTTTCAGGTTGGAAATACATGAGTTCCCATACCTCGGCGACAGGCTGCTCAAGTCGGGCTCACCACAATCAGTCATAGGCCACCTCTGGACGACGGCCGAACTCCTGAGATCGTTGAGGTTTTCCACCAAGCGATCAATCAATCAGGGGGTTATATAGCATGGCTACTCACCAGTAAGGGTCTCAAGGTTCTGGTCATCAACAAGCTTTCATCAAACCTATCCTAGACACAGTAATGTACTAGGCCTTTCCACTGCCCCAGTGAGTCTGGGATATCGAGGATATGATTCTGATGTTTCAGGCTCAGTTTATCAGTCTGTGGAACATTGCAGTCAAATTTTGTGTATCCAGTCTGGCGCCAGGGGATATTTGAAAGGAGAGGAATCTGTGGTTAGGGAGACTATCCACAAGAGAGAGCGTTCTCAAAGGTAAGTAACTTGTTCTTCTATGTCACATCACTCATCTTGTTTTGTGAATACTTCTCATATAGTACTTTTCAAAGTATTCTGTGAGTATCAAGAATATCCATTTGCCAATGCAGTTTGCAGCAGAACGATCTGTCTTTAAACATTTGGTGGAAAGCTATTGACTTGACTACATTTTAAATCAACAGGTGATGGAGGCATGAAAAGAAAAAGCAATAACGAAGATTCTCCAAAACATGCTGAAAAAATACCAACATGCAGAGTTTCACTGAGGAAATCTAAAGCAAATGTGCGTCAGAGCTCAGAAAAAGGAACACTTTCACTGAGTGAGCTGTGGACAGAGACTAATCAAGAAATGAGAGGACATGATACGGATCTCTGTGGAAGTGATTTCAGTAATGAAATACATTCCAGTGTTCACCAGGGCACTCACAAAGCAGCCAGCTCTTACTTGTATAATGAGCCAGATGGTATTCTTAGGAACACTACGCTTGTTACTTATCCACAGAAAACATCACGTAACTGGAGGCAATACATTAGTACTGAATTTGTGCAAAACACCAGTAAGAATGGTCCTCGTAATGTTCAAAGATCAGATACAAGAAAGAGGCCATTTCAGTGTCCTAAGTGTAAAAAAAGCTTCATCCAGAAGCGTCATCTTAATAGACATTTGAACATACATACGGGCGAGAGACCATATCAGTGCACTGAATGTGGTAAAAGCTTTATACAGAAACAGCATTTTATTGGACACCAGAGAATACACACAGGAGAAAGACCTTATCAGTGTAGTGAATGTGATAAAAGTTACACTTTAAAACAGTGCTTAATTATTCACCAAAGAAAGCATACACAAGAGAAAGCCTTCCAATATACTGAACATGAGAAAAGATTTAGCCAAAAGCAAAATCTTATTATGCCCTAACAAGTGTGCATGGATGTGAGAAAGCAAAGTCTGAAACAAAATCCATCACTCCCGCGAAAAATGTAATATACTTCAAACTTGCATACCAACAAAAGGTGCATTACATAGACAAACTGTACACAAGTAGAGATGCAAACCAGATTTCTGAAATCTAGCATCCTTTCACAATCACAGCAATAAATCTAGAGTAAATTAAACAAGGTTCTTTGATAGCAAATATCAACCAGCTTTATGTACAAACAACAGTGACAGCTCCTGTACAAGAAAGGCATGAGATCAGATCAGAAGAACATGGATTAATGTCAAAGTATATCTTATAAATAACCACTCATCACATTGTGGGCAATGTAAATGCCTAACAGAAAGGGTACAAAAAAACGTGGTGTTCGGTGCAAAAAAACACGGGGTTCTTCTTTGAATCCTCCATTCCCCTCACACATCAGAACATTGTGGTTGTATGCAGTTTTCCAGATGAAGCACGCAGAGACACATCCTAGTACTGCGGTCTATTTCCATCAGGGCTTGTGTTTTGCAAGTAACCGTGAACCCTAATATGCATTATAGCAATACATCATAAACTGCTCAGCCCCACCATTGGCAGAAGATCCAGTTTAAGCTGATTTGTTTAGTTCCTAAGTGTCTGCTTAATCTGTCTCCATATATCTCCCCACTCCCATCCTTGCCCAGATAGAAGAAGTACACACCTCTATCCCGTACCCGGGCACCAAATGAAGCGATTCCCCAAAGGAGTACAGCCTTTTCCAATGTGGCCCTGCATTTTGGAATTCCCTTCCTTTATGGTTGCACTAGTAGATTCCCTAGGGTCTTTCGGAAAGACACTAAAAGCCTACTTGTTTTAGTAGTATTTACTGCAAGGTAGGTAGCAAGATCGACACTGAGAGACCTAATTGAGGTACATGAAGAGCTCGTAAGAAGTGTTCTCAGTTGGTGAATCAATAAAACCAAACTCTTGGATTTTTAAATGTATACAATTTTATAAAATGCAACCCTTACTTTATAAGGTGTATTGAAGTTATCATGAACAAGTGCTCGAATCCCCAGGACATATGTGTTCTCAGGTGAAACTAGTTTCATTTATTTTAGGGATAATATTTGTCACTTCTGTTATACCTAGGACGAACATACTGAATAGATTCAGCAATAGAAGCATCTGGCCTTATCTCCTCTGTAAAGTTTTCCAGGGCCTGTTCTGGCCTGGCCTACAAAAAGCAAAGATGTAGATTCTCATCACCAACTCGTAAGAGCCTCTGCTAACCTTAAAGAAAAGTGCAGTCTAATGGTGAAAATATAGCTACTTCTGCTGTAAGTAGTTCACAATATCCTGTGTTTACTGTAACGAAGGAGAAAAGTGGAATTTGGGATTCGGAAGGAAAGTATAAATAACTTCTCCTTTCAGTGCTGAAGAACATTAACCACATGCTCCATGTGCTCCTGAATTTTAGTTAGGAAGCTCCCAGTAAAATCATCATTATTTCATATGAGGTACAGTTGTTAACCTATCTTGTCTCTTGTATGATTCTAGGACATAAGTGAAGCTTCTTTAAGTTTTTTGTCTTTAGAGGCGTCAAAGAAGAGGCTAGTTTACCATGAGCAGGGAGATTTGTGCCAAAATAATACTGCAGACATGTTCAAGACTTTCTGCTGACTGAACTAATGTACGAATATTTGGGCACTTTCCTCCCTTAAGAGATGTCAGGATGCAGAACTAGACCATATGAAAGAAAAGGCCTCCTGTACTTTTGGCTTCCTGTAGACCCCTCCCCCTCCCCCCCCCCCCACACACACACACATCTTCAACAGGAGAATCTATCTAGTTACACAGATAAAGTATAATGCAGCAGTTTCTCAAAATGCTGCATCGCTCCAGGTCGTACAGAAGTTAAAGCAAAAGGTAGTTCCATCAGTGTAAAAGCACACCACTAATTGATGTCGACCATACTTCCCCTCATGAATGTTGACCGTAACACCAGGCGTAAATTTTGACAGCACTCATACTCCCATGAGTTTATATCAGCAGCACTTTCAATAAGTAATATTGGTAGCTTTTACAAGCATGAATATTGGATGCTTGGTTTGGTATACAATTTGACAATACACCATGGCACCCCGATAGCTGCTACCCACATATAAATTGTGCCCCCATTCACAACAGAAATTGTTACAGCAGAAACATGTCCAGCACTTCTGAGCCTAAATACTGGCACCACTTTTCCCTAGCATCAATGATTGCAGCACTACATACATATTTAAATATATATATCTCAATAAAACATTTTTGCTCAATTTTGAAAGTACTGATGAACATAAATATTGACAGCACTTCCTGGAAAATATGTTAGCAGCATCCTTAGACATAATGTTGGCATCAGTCCTTCACATAAATGTTGACAGCATTTCCCGACATGTATGTTTGTGGGACTCACATGCATGAATATTGTTAGTAACCAGAGCCATACGTTTTAGCATCACTTTCATCCCAACCTTGAAAATTAGCTGGAGTCTCAACCACAAATTATGACAGCAACCCCTGCTGCAACTCGTGTTTACAACCATTATGGTATAATCTCTGTTGCAGGAACTTCAGTGGTATTTTTCTGTCACAAGAATTGTATGTGATGTTTGATTGCACAGGAAGTTTGCAATGTTGTGAACTTATAAATATAATATTTTACAGGGAGAATTCTCCCTTTTTTTAGGAACAACTTCTGTTTTTCGGGAATTGAAAACAAAATCCTAATAATGTATCACTTTTTTAACTAAAAAATGACTAAAAGCATATTTGTTTCTTACCCTGCACCACAAATATTTTTGTGACCCATCTCTCTGGTGGATATTTTTTTTTAAAAATCAAGATTTGTGAAAGTGTACTCAATTTTCAAATTGCCTTAAATTTAATCAAATCTGCGAAAGCGAACACCAGCAGTATTGCAGATATCTGTTAACACCTTGCGTCATTTCTGATTGTTCAGAATTTCAAAATTGGCTGGGGCACAGTGTTCAGCTTTGCAGAATTTATCAGATGTACAGACATGCTGTTTCTGGTAGAAGCAAGGAGGTTCTTATTGCCACATAAATGTGTTTGGTACTGCAGGGGAATGTAGCATTATAGCTCACTGCCTAATACAGTATAGTTTTTAAAGACCTTCTACGCAAGTTACAGGCACACCACAGGTGAGGCCCTATAACGAGGGAGAGGACCTTTAAAGAGCTGGTATAGTCTGAGGCAGAAAAGCTATAATGCTGTTCATAACATACTTCCCACTAAGTGTATAATGTTGTACATTTAACAACGAGAAAAACACAAAGAATTGAATGGGTATCTGAAGACTTTTAAAAGCCAGTATTGCCGCTCTTCCACTCCTTTGTCTGTAGTGGAGCTTCCAACAATTCAGTGTTGTAATACCTATAAAGCCTACTAGAATTAGAACATTTCTGGATATTATAATGAAATTGTAAGAAAGTAAATGATTAATTGGGGTAGATTGTAGTCCACCACATGTAATAAAGTCACTAACCTGTTGGGCTCAGTCAAAGGTTTCAATAATTTAACCCTGAGCTCAACCTCTGTTAGCTATGGCACTGAGCAGAGAGGCTTAACTTAAAGAAAATGTGTAAAGCATTTGGAAGTATCAAAATAATTGTAAAGTCAAAAACACAACATAATAAAAATCCCACTCCAATTTACCAAAATATGGAAATATTTAATAAGCAAAATGACACCAAAACACCAATAATCAAATAAGGGGAACAAGGATTGTTACATGTTTTTTTGTGAAAATAGTGCCGAAAAGCAGAAGGTGCCAATTATAATCTATGGAAGTGGTAGATCAGGACCTAGGCGTGAATTGAGGCTGACCACAATGAAGCCCTGTTTGGATACAACAAGTGTATTGGTCCTGGTGAAAAGCCTGGAAGTCAGAAAGTTCAAAAAAGTTTCTAAATCCTACTTCAGAAAGGGACTTTGTCACTTTTTTGAAGAAAAGCATTGAAATTTCTCCTGAGTCCCATCACAGCTTTTTCATAGATACTGGGAGCCTTGAATTGGAAGAAACTGAAATTCCATCTGATGCTGTAGTAGGATACTTTTTCCAGCAGGTCCCCCTGAAGATCTGGATGACATTTTGTTTCAAAGTTTCCAAAATTTCTTCTGGGGCCCAAACAATGACAGGAGTACACTTCTAAGGCCCCCAGGACCTCCGGGGAGCACGTACAGACACCAAGAGTGTCCAGCAGAGTCCAACAGTAAAGTCCTTCCAGTTGCTACTGGTCAGTTGGGCATTTCCAGAAAAAGGCCTCTTGCAGCTTGTTATGTCCCTGTAGCCACACTGGTCATCGGCCAACTGACCTTTGAAGTTCATGTCTTTGTCCTCAGTACAAGAGGGAGCAGGTCTCGTCCTTCTGGGCTCTTTTCAGGTCATAGATAGCAGGTCCAGTCCTATTCTGATCTGCAGATCCAGAAAGTGTTCTCTGGAAATATCTGGAGTGCCACATTTACGGTTGGCACTAGCTAGTGGAAGGGGGTGAATATTGGGCTTTCATTAACTATTGGGATAAATGTTCCCAGGAGAAACCATACCCACTTTTTCAATGGTTTCTGTTTGCCTTACTGCAAACAGGGCCGAAATTCCACAGGCCAGGGCACTTTCAATATGGCGAAAGTTACCAGCTACACTAAACTTGGACTCTGAGGGCTGGGGTCAACCCACAAATAACACTAAAACCCAGTTTGAAGCATGCTCTATACCCACAATAAGCCAGGAGAGTGAGGTCTGGTAAGACAAAAGCAGGGTCCCTCAGCATCCCATTTGCTCACTTTCAAGGGCACCATACATTTGTGTGCTTAATGGGGTTGGGTCCTTGTAACACAGGAAAGGCTGGACCTCAAAACGATTACACGAGAATACAGATTACTGCAGTGGTTTTAGATAACTAAAGAGCTGATTTAGATTTCGGTGGGCAGGATACTCCGTCACAACCGTGACGGATATCTGGTTTGCTAAATTCAAGTGCATTATGTCCTGTGGCACTTATAATACAACAAACATGATATCTGTTAAATTTGTGACGGAGTAACTCGTCCCCCGAACTCTAAATCAGTCCCTAATTGTACAATGTAACCAGATCAATTGTATCAAGTGGAAAAATCACATAATTGTGAATTACTTTTTCAAACTGTATTTAAAAGTGTATACATTCTGGAGCATACTTTATATATCTTTTGCAAAGTTACAATAAAATAGATCTGGTTACATTGTACATTTTGTTATATTAGTGGAGGCATCTGTATTTTTGTATAAAGTGTTATTTGTGGCTCCTGTAAGGTAGGATTTATCACTGTGGTGCCAACAGAATGGCAGTGCCCCACCTTTCTGCTGAGCTCAAAGGAGTTAATCCCAGCTCATTCAGGTTTGCCTGCCGGACATAGGGGCCGATTGTATAGCTACTGGGAGGAATCTCACAGTTCATTCAGGCCAAGTATAGGCTGAGAGGTGCTGAGGAGTTAATGCAAGTTATCAAGCAGGCAGAAGGTACATTTTCCTTAATATTTATTAAAAATCCAATGTAACAATTGAAATGGAGTTTTGATAACTATTAAAATAGTTGTTTAATTATTTTTCCATCTGGTCCCATGGCTGATATACAGTATTGGTAGTTTAATAAGTGCTCTGTTTTGTCTCATAGGACATCCAGGGCCTTTAACTGTGAAAATTGCTTTTTGAGGCTTGTTACTGCAGGGACATTTTAACATTACATTTCTGTCTGTCCCATTTTTAAATACAATGCCCCCTATCTTGTTGGTTTCTTGGTCGATGTAGGGCTGACTTATTCATATTTAAAAGGAAGGATTTTCCACAGGGTTATTTTGACAATCGGACTACAGGTTTAAACTGCAGCAGTCAGGACACCATGGTAGGCCTGAAGCCATGTTTTCCTTGCCACACTAGTGGATGGCATAATAACTGCTGCAGGTGGCATTTAACTTTCTATGTTATAGGTGTATTTTGTGCACCATATATTATGGATTTATTAGAAAGTCAAATACGCCAGTCAGGGATTAATCAGTTTTTTCATGTTTTGCGTGTCAGAGCTAATTTACTGGGCATGGGACAGCAGTGCCCCATTGTGCAGAGTCTAAAAAAACAGCAAAAATTGGGGTGATGACGCAAAAAAGGGCATTTTCATACAGAAATAGTTAAAAGTAGGGCAAACATAGCAAAGAACATCACAGGTAATGGAGCATTTCATATCAGAAGATCAAAAACAATGTACACTATTTCCTGAGATAATTCAGGTGTACATAACAAATGTCTCTGTATCAGGATTCCTATTCTTCACAGCCTAACTTTCACATTCTCGCCCTTCACTGGCAGGTGGAGTAAAACATTTCAAGTGCAAAGCAAACAATTATGTAATTTGGAGCAACTGGGTGAAAATAGTAATTTATGTTTGAATCAAATTTCCTACTGCTGAGGAGTCAGTAACTCAGCAAATGACATGGTCACTGCCCTGAAAGAATATAGTAGTTTTTTTGTCCTACATACATTTTGCATTGATTCCATAGGTCTTCCTTTAGGTTTGCAATCAAATTTGAATTCAGATCTCTTTGATTTTGCTATTGATATACACTGCTTGTTCAAATAATTATTGCCCTTTAAGATATAATAAAATTGACTCCTGGATAGTTTAAGGAGTAGGAAGGGCTCAACATTGCCATAAGTTGTCTGTCCCTACATTAGAGACATCTTTAAATGTACCATCCGTTAAATGTTTTCCTATAACATGCCCGAACTGCAAGATAAAAGGGTTAAATCGGAATTATCATCCCAACTGCAAATGCCGCTCTTTCCAGCATTTATAGGCTAAGAGTTATGGAAAAAGTTGAGAGGAGAGTACTACATGTAGTATGCTTTGGTGAAAGTGCAATGTCCCAAAAAAAAAAACTGAGAAAATATTAGCAAGCCATATTAGGGAACAATGAAAAGCAGTATTTTAAAATACATTAATGCAAAAACAACAAGATGGATGGAAAGCTTGAATCCGTCTGAGCCACTGACAATCGCTTGGGCCGCATCACAATTCATCATTTTTCGCCGACCATTCCACCACAGTTTGGACCCAGCCATATGCATATAAGTCTTGACTCTGCTACTCATGGAAACAGTCCAGCCCGAACTGCCAAGCCAGGTCCTCCCTGAACCGGAACGCAAGCAACCTAGGACCAGTTTCGCCCTAGTTAGGGCTCTTCAGCCAGGTATAGTTGGGTTCCAGTGGCATAGTGAGCCCGGGACTCAAGTCTGGGCATACCCGGTGCTCTCAGGGCGTCAAATGCAAAAGCAACAGGGTGATGGATGGAATGCTTGAATGAATCTCAGCCACTAGCAGTCACTCGAGTTGCATCCCAATCCATTGTTTTTCACCCACCATGCCACCTCAGTTTGGACCCAGCCATATGCAAATCAGTCTTGATTCTGCTCCTCATCAGAACAGTCCAGTCCGAACTGCCAAGCCAGGTCCTCCCTGCACCGGAACACAAGCAACCTACGACTGGTTTTGCCCTAGTTAGGGCTCTTCAGCCAGGTATAGCTTGGTTGGAGTAGCACAGTGAGCCCGGGACCCACAAACATTTTCACTCCCATAAACACATTGAAATGGAATTGTTTTTATATGGCGTATCATTTATTTTATATTTAGGTTATTGCAATGCATTTCTCAAATTAATACAGAGAAGCAGTAAAGTAATTCTATAGTAACACTTGTTCATCTGGTTTCAATGTTTGTATTTTGAGTATCCAGGCCTCCATGTTAAAGTGATACTTATATATTTTGTGTTCTGTGTTAAATTATTACTGATTTGTTTTTCAACACTACTATGGTATAGAATGGGAAACGCAAAATAATTATTCCATGTGAGGTGCATTTGATCACAGTGTGCAAACAGCTGTAATTCTTTAGGACATCCCTTGCACACTATACCTCCCTTAATGCACTTTACCTTTCTTTACTGGAATCCCAGCAGCACAAAAAAATACATCTCTATATTTAACCCTTTGACTGCTGAGGTTTGCTTCTCTGAAAAATTGGTGTTCGGTTGTTCTAACACACATACCTCTGTTATTTGTTTAAACCCATACAAACTAGTTTTTTTCACTCAGTTGATGTGTGTTGATTGGTGCAAGCTCTGAATCAATATCACTTGGTACCCTAAAGATATAATAAAAAATGTTGTGCTTTTTTTCATTTGTTTTACAAGTGTGTTTTGTGTTTAATATTTTGTTGCATTTCTCAAATGGACAAACATAAATCCTGGAAAGACAAACAAAAATATGTTGATCTGAACATCTAGAGTCTGGAAACACCAAACATAAGTGGGTTTTCCCAGATGATGTGGTCTGTACTATGAATTATGTAATGTTAGTGCAGATGACCGGATTGCGGTAAAATCGCTGTTTATGGTGCACTGTGCATTTGATGGTGATTATTAAACCCAGGACTAAATGGAAAGTATAAGTATTTCATATATTTTACATTTACTGGTGCAAGTCAGATTTCCCTCAGCCTGATTGGCGGGCGTTGAGAATGCATTGAACATGACATATGTTAGATTTTCAGCATTTGTTTTTTATATCTTGGGAAGGTCACAAAAGTGAACATCCCCGGGGGAGTGGCCAGCAACATGGCCGGGTAGCTGCGTCGATCGGCAGCTCCGACAGCCCGAAATAAATCCTGTAGTTAATCCTGTCCATTGAAAGCCATCCAACGATCGTAGGGGAAGTTCTATCCCCCCAGACCCATAACGACTGTGGTGGAGGTGCTGGGAGTCGACTTTACGCAAGACAGAGGCCCCGAAAAACAGCGGAGAGAACACAGGGCACGGGCGCTCAAGATGGCGACAGCCCAGGAGTAATGCGAGCCGGCTCCTGGTGAAACTATCGAGGCAGTGAACAATGGCGAACCACGGGGGCCAGACTCCCCTCCCCCATTGGCAGCCTGTGCCCATCTGGGGAGCATTACGCTGAATGGGGACGGCGGTGGCTGTGGCCTAGACAACCAGGCCCAGCCCCGGAGTCATCGTACCCGAGGCCGCTACTGAACCGGCACGAGAGGTCGGGAAGAAACCCAGTGGGTGCTGGCAAGAGAGGTGTATCGGCAATAGCTGAGTGCAGCGGCCGGGCGCTACGGGACCTCCGGTTGCAGTGGGGGGAACTGCAGAGCACTGCTCCATCTGCCACCGAATAAGCGACCGGCGACGCACCGTGGAGGCCTGACTTCCTCCCCTGAGGCCCGTGCCTGTGTGGGAGGCAACGCAGCGAGCCAAGACGCCGACTACAGAAGCCTGGACTGCCGTATCCAACTCCTGAGTGCTCGCACCAGAGGCTGCAAATGTATAGAGGCCAAGGGGCCTACCTGGCAGGAGAAACGGTAAGTGCCGGCGGGAGAGACGCATGGGCAACAGCTGATTGAGGCGAGAGGGCGCTGCGAGGCCTCCGGCTGCTGTGGGGCTGTCCCCGTGTCACTCCCCCTTCAGTAGATTGCGGCTACGGGCCTTCCCCGGGAAGGTGGGGCACCTAACCACTGCCGTGAGAAGAGCAGCGCAGGCCCCGGGAGAGCACACCGGTGAGGGGGCCCGCGCAAGAAGAGGCGCTCACCTGGCGGAGTAAGCGTGCTGGCAGCAGCCTGAGGAGATGGTGGGGCACCGTGGGGAGGCCCCCAGCCTGAGAAGAAGGGTGCCGGCTACCCCAGCGGAGTAGATAAACTCTGACTTTGAGCCACAGCTTAAGGAGAAAGACGCCGGAGCAAGGCCCCGCAATAACTAGCCTCAAAATCCCCTGCTAAGCAATATCATAGCGCCCGTAGGAAAGGGGAGCTGTATCCAGTGAAAGAGGCCTACCGCATGGGAGATTTGGTGAGTGCTGGCGAGAGACCCAAATTGGTGGCAGGCAGGCAAGACAGAGGGGCACGGTGGAATCCTGGGTCGCACAGAGAGGATCTGCTTCCACTGGGGCATTGAAGGGCCCAGGCCACGGCCATCTGCCTGAAAAAAACATTCGCAGGCGAGGGGCCCCGAGGAGAAAGGTCCAGACCGAGTGAGGCCCTGTGAAGAGAAGGGACCGATCGACTGAGTGGCCGGGCGGGCTGGAAAAGAGACTGATTGGAAGTGCTGTGCCTGTTCATCCCCCCCTTCCTTAAAAGAGGGACGTGTTGAGGACAAGATTGAATAGCAGCGACTCGTAGGGAAACCAGGTTAATCCATGATCGGAGAGACTGGGGAGTCCTTGGGGCTTCTTCTCCCCCATTCCCCCCCCCCCACTGTGGCAGTGACTCCCGGACATACCAAGAGATGACTATCCCTCAGGACCCAATTTAGAGCTGGCGATAGGGAGGACAGGCACTGCCCCCCCTGAAGCAAGCCTCCTAAGGGGTCACAGAACAATCCCACTCGCATGGTATTCGAGAGAGAGGAGACTCCAAGGCGACAGCCATGACACTCTATGTGGGACAGACCGAGTTGAATAAGCAGTGAAGGCCCAACCGAGGTCCCTATAGAGTCGCAGGTCTCCCTAGCACCAAGACCCGAGCCCTGGAGAAACAGAGGAGGAGGTGAGAGTGTCAAGAAGTGGAGAGTCGGACACTAAGATCCTCCATAATAAAATACTAGACAAAATAACCACTAGCCACCCAGAGGAGGTCTCCTGGAGGAGACTGAAACGGAGACCCGCCACATGCCAGACGACCCCGGTTGCCGACCATAACATGGCAAGAGACAAAGATCCCAAACCAACGAAGCAGGGGAAAATGGACAGATATGCCAAAGTGGTACCCCCACCACAGGGGGGAGGGTGAAGCCACCACCCTGCCGGACAATGCGGCCATATTGCAGGCTATACAGGCCTCTAGAGAGGCTCTGGAGGGGAAGATAGCGGAGGTGCGCACAGAAGTGACCCTGCTGCGCCAAGACCTGCGTAAGGTCTCGGAAAGAGTGACCCAAGCCGAAAAACGTATTTCCGAAGTGGAAGATATATCCCATAACATGCGGAAAGAGGTCACGGGACTGGCCGCCTCACTGAAGAAGGTGGCCTGGAAGGTGGATGATGCGGAAAACAGGGCCCACAGGAACAATTTGCGCTTCATTGGTTTTCCAGAGGGAGTGGAAGGAAAGGACCTTGGACTCTTCCTATGACATGGCTCAAGAACTCCCTCCCAAATGTACAGTTTTCAACCTGCTTCATAATTGAAAGAGCCCACAGGATGCCAAATTTCCAGCCACCTCCTGGTGCCCCACCGAGACCCATGATTGCACACTTTCTTAATTTCCAGGACCGTGACCTCATACTCCGGGAACTAAGACAAAAGGGAGAAATCAAACACGCCAACACCAGAATAATGGTGTTCCCCGTTTATTCCCGTGAAGTGCAAAGACAACGGCCGACCTTTGACTCAGTCAAGGCTAAAATGAAAACTCTTAAGATTCAGTATATGCTGTTGTTCCCGGCAAAACTTAAGGTCATTTTTCAGGGCACCTCACACTTTTTCCAAACTTCAGAGGAGGCATGGACCTGGCTTGAGGAGCGTCGTCCCATAAGACGCCGATTGGACTCAACGGAAACTTCCCGCACAGGCCTGCCGGGGAGCTCGAGCACCGGGAGACAAAAAGGAAAAAGACTGTGCAGATCAGCTAAGCCATGTAGGGGATATACAGTAACACCTTTCCACGCCAAACAGCTCGCACACAGGAAGACGCAGATATCGGACTCTGATGAAGAAACCACATGGGGAAAAAATGGATGGCAGCACAACAAGTCCCGAGATCGCACCACCTCCGACCCATCCGACAAATACTACTCTGCGGACGCAGATAGTGACCACCCACTCCTGCAAAACATCCATCAGCTGGAAGATCCAGGCCCAGAGTCCGCCGCCATGGAGATCCCACAGCAGCAGTTATCCAAAAATGGCGAAGAAGGTTGAGATGTTGGGGCTGGACAGCCACCGAGAGACTATACGACATGCACTAAGTGCTCATAGACACCACAAACTAAGCCCACGAGGCTGTAGGACTAATAACGAACTTATAATATTTAGTTATTAAAAGGGGGTTTGGGAGGGGATGGTGACAGACCTCTCGAGCTTCACCTGTGCCACAGTTGTCATGTTGACCAGTTGGGGAGTGGCGTGGGTAGGGGGAGAGTGTGGGGAGGGGGGCTTAGACTGAGAGAAGAGAGATGCCAAGGAGTACGTTTGGGGTTTGTTCTTTTGTTTTTTAAAAACACCCATAGAATTACTGATAGCAGGGACAAGGAAGGGAACGCCCAGAGTCAAGGCAAGACACATCAAAACAACCCTGCAAAATGTAAACACACGCAGTGGGTGAGTGAAACTACTCAGTGTTGACATGGAACGTCAACAGGCTGGGCAACAAAATCAAAAGGGGGCTGGTTACTAAATACCTTAAAAGGCTTAAACCGGACACCGTCCTCCTACAGGAGATGCACTTAATGGGCACACACTGTTCCTTTCTGGGGAGGGGTACGTATACCACACTTGCACATGCAGGCTTCTCCTCTGGATCTAGAGGAGTCGCTATACCGATCAGAAGGTCACTACCCTTTCACACTTCAAAAACATGGGCGGACCTAAAAGGCACGTTCATAGCGGTACGGGGACATGGGGTCACAGAGAACTCACATTGATTAGTGTCTACGCTCCCCCAAGACTACAACAGCAGACACTAGACAAAATCGCCGGGATACTCATAGAATCGGGTCCCTCCACACACATTATAGGTGGCGACTTCAATGACGTCACAAACCCACAAATGGATCACACACACGTAGGTCCTGGAACACGTTTCCCCACCCCCCCTGGAGCAATTCCAGAACACACTTGGTCTGACTGATCTCTGGCGCCGACACCATCCAACAGACCGCACATATTCATACTTCTCGGGAGCTCACAAGGTCTTTTCTAGATTGGACTATCTTTTTGCCCCGGCGGGAGAAGTGGAGACAGTGAAAAAGGTGGACTACCTGGCGAGGGGCATATCAGACCACTCACCTCTCTGGTTGACAGTGGGTGGGAGAGCAATAGGGAACAGACGGGAGTGGGAGTGGAGGTTGCATGCTTGGGCTCTACAAGACAAGGAGATGGCCAATGAAATCCAAATTGATTCGGAGCTCTACTTTCAAGAAAATGAGGGCTCCGTGTCCTCCGCGGTTACCCTATGGGAGGCGTACAAAACAGTACTACGAGACAGGGCAAAAAGTATAATAACCCACAAGAAAAGGGAGGAGACTCAGGAAATTGAGACCCTGGAACGCAGGCTGTTAG
This sequence comes from Calotriton arnoldi, assembly GCA_963921515.1. Classification (NCBI taxonomy): domain Eukaryota; kingdom Metazoa; phylum Chordata; class Amphibia; order Caudata; family Salamandridae; genus Calotriton; species Calotriton arnoldi. The sequence continues at coordinate 296,123 of CAWUFW010002772.1, forward strand.
AACTAGAGAAGCATATGGACTCCAGCGTTGACCAACACACATTACGTCAGATCGAGATAACACGGGGGAATATAGAACGCTGGTGAATCAGGAAGTGAAATCCCAACTTCAGGCTACACAACACCGCCTGTATGAGATGGGTGACAGAGCTGTAAAACTGTTGGCCTGGCTGAGCAGAAAAGAAAGGGAGACAAGATGGGTAGCTTCCATACATGAAAAGGACAGGACCCACACTACATCCCCACACATAGCGGGCGCCTTTGCCCTATACTATACAGAATTATTCAAGGCTATTGGACGCAATTGGCAGACAGAAATCGGGGAAGACTGGGCCCGAACGGCCAGCCCGCAGAATTTTTCAAACGTAACGCAAGCCTGTTTGCCCCACACTTCTTGAATATGTTTCAGGCTTATCAGAAAGAGGGGACACTCCCACCTGATCTTCGCAATGCCACAGTGGTGTTGATTCATAAACCAGGGAAACCTCCAACGAAATGCGGGTCCTATCGACCCATATCGTTACTTAAAGTAGAGACAAAGATCTTGGCCACCATTCTGGCGACAGGCCTCCTGCCGGAGATAATATCTCTCATACACTGGGACCAATCCGGCTTTATGCCAAAGCGCACCACGCGACTTAACCTTCGCCGACTAGCCAACTGGCTGGACATGGTGAAGAACAGGCCTACTACATACGTGTTCCTCTCCCTAGATGCCAAGAAGACCTTTGATACAGTCCACTGGCCATTCCTACGACAAACCCTGTCGAGGTTTGGATTCGGACCAGCCTTTATAGCTTGGGTTGACCTACTATACACTAATCCAGAGGCCAGGGTCCGAGTCAATGGGGCTACCTCGCCCACTTTCCCAGTGCAGAGGGGTACTAGACAGGGCTGCCCCCTGTCCCCTCTATTGTTCGCTTTAGTATTGGAACCGCTGGCCTGCGCAATTAGAGCACACCCAGGAATAAGCGGCTTTAAGGATAGCGGGAAGGCCCTCAGAGATGAGCGCATATCGCTCTATGTCGACATCCTACTGTACGTCACTAACCCCGACAGAACACTTCCACCGGTCTTGCACATTTTCGAAGAATATGGTCGACATGCAGGATATAACATCAAATGGGACAAATCTAGCCTTTACTTCGGAATTCCATGAGGAAGTTGATAGATGGAGGCGACTCCCATTAACGATAATGGGCCCTGTACAAAATGATTATGCTTCCGAAACTACTTTACATACTACAAAATACATATTGCAGGATACCCGAGGCCATATTCACAACGATAAACACTAACCTATGTACACTCCTGTGGGACGGGGCTCACTTGAGAGACTACATACAATGGGGGACTCGCACTACCCGATATAAGATCATATTATATGGCAGCCCACCTAGTATTGGTTAACAAATGGGGACACGCAGCAGGAGATCATCCCACATATGCCCTAGAACGGCTTCAATTTAAACACCACACACATCTTCACTATCTATACAGGGGCAAAAGAACCCGCCGACTGCTGCCGGCCACTCAGAGGACGATAGAGGCCTGAAGAGGGGCAGAAAGGCAAATGAAGTGGGAAAAGAGACTTACGAAAGAGCCCCTCTCTGGGAGGGATCGAGAGTGCCGGAAATTGGTAAGCTCCAGTGGTTTCGACAGTGAGACATAATTGGGATCTCTAAATTGGGGGATATCTTGGAAGGAGGCCCCCTGGCCCCCTTTGCCACGCTAAAAAACACATATCAACTACATGACACTCAAGGTTATTCATACCTTAGTCTGCAGCATGCATGGAGGGCAGAGGGGATAGACACCGCAGACATCCCAGAATTCGCACCCCTAGAAGGCAGGCTACTGCAGGAAGAACTTTCCAATAAAGACATCTCATGGACTTACAAAACACTAATGAATAATATTCCTGATAAGCTGGGACCCCTTAGGGCCAAATGGGAGAACACCACAGGACCGCTGGAGGATATTGACTGGGAGGCGGCCCTTATGCACCTGAGGGAAGTGGCCATTAAACAACGGTTACGCCTTATACAATTTAAGATGTTGACAGAGCACGCCTGCACAATATGGGTAGAGCAGAAACATCTTACTGCCTATGCTGTAAAACACTACAGGGAACATACATCCATACGCTCTGGGACTGTAACCACATCAAAGCATACTGGAACCAGATATTGGGGGAACTGAACAGAGTGCTTGAAGCTCAACTTGAGCCAGATCCCAAGTATATCCTGCCGGGCACCCCCACCGAGATAGACCTACCACGTAGCAAGCTCTTACTATGTAACCTAGGGCTGGTAGTAGCCAAAAGGGACATAACCGATACTGGGGACCCCCGGACCCTCCCACACTTACCGAATGGAAGGCACACATGGACCTTTACATGGTGGCAAAAAAGATGACATACCAGGTTAGAGGATGCCCCCAAAAATTCCGCAAAATCTGGTCCCCCTGGTTAAAACACTACGGGCTAGAGGTGGGAGACTAGGCAGATGTGCCCAACCCAACAAGATGGGACGCTGGGAACGAGAGAAATTTGAGGAGACCCCCCCCCTTTTTTTCTTGCTTTTATTCTTTATTCTCCATCTTTTCCTCAGAACACTGAATGCGGCCCTGAGAAGGCCAAATCGGTTGTAACCCCCACCTGTGTCATTGCCGCTCCGTTCCAAGATATATGTACTACTTCAACGTCATGTATTTGTCCATGCATCTCCTATATTCAATGTACTTGTTATGCATGTGTTAATAAAAAAACAGTTTAAAAAAAAAAAAAGTGAACATCTCCCATAACTGCTCCTGCGTTTTTACTATTTGTCCCCAACATTATGTTGACTTATTTTTAATCATGCTTATGAAGCAGTTGTCATGTTTGCACGCATAAATGTTTTTTTTATTGTAAGACTTTAACCAATCAAAAAATACAATACTTACTTAGATTTTCAGCAATTTCCCTCTAAAACTAGATAATTTCCTTAATTTTTCCTCATACAGGGGGAATCAGCCAAGTGTGTTTTCATGGGTTTATGGTGCCTACAGGTGATAACCTCCATGCAGAGCATTCAGGAAATTTCAAAAGCAACTGACGTAAGGCTGGTGTGTGGTACCTGTCTTTTGGGTGCAGGTGTCACTCCTGGGCGATATGGAATCCTGTCTGAACCATGCATATTCACCATCTACAAATCCTAATGTTTCTATCGCTGGCTACCAGACCTCCCTCCCTTTGATAGGCTGGATGGTACGTGTCGAATATGACATTAATCAGAGATTAGGCAATTTTCCTCCAAAACATGGTAATTCCTTCCAGTCTTCCTCATGTAGGAACATATCCATCACCTAGCCTTGTCCTTCATCTGTCCTCCCCAAGGGCTCCTGAGAATGGTGTTTTCAGGCGTGTGTGGGCTCTCAATGGGCTTGCAGTGCCCAAATGTAATAAACTAGGTGTAGTACATTCTGGAAATTTCAAAAGCAATGAAAGCAAAATGTCAGCTTAGTGTACTTTTATTTTGGCCACAGGTATTACCCCTGGGCCATATGGAAAACTCAGATAACCATATATTTTTAACATCTATACATACTAAGGTTTCTGTTGCTAGGTGCTCAACCGCCAACTCCCAGATTGGCTGGTCTGGACAACGCATTGAATATGATGATTGTCAAATTGTCAACTATTTTTCTACAAAACCTGGTAATTCCTTGTGTCTTCTTCATGTAGGGACACATCCCTGTTGAGTTCCCCAGGGGAGGGGGTGGGAGGAGAGAGAGAGAGAAAAAGAAAACAAAAAAACTAAAAAACATTCATGGGTTTTGAGCAGGAATTCACCCAGTAGACACCAGGAAATGTTTTTGAGTCGGGAAGCTATTCAGTCAGATGACTGCAGAATTTGGGCCTGGGGTCAGCTAGCATCCAGGGAAACCTACTAAGTCAAGACATTTCTGAAAACTAGAGTCTCGGGGCAATCCATGGGGAGGTAGCTTGCATGAATTCAAACACATTTTATTACCCACACACCCTGCAAAAGTCACCATATGGTCAAACAATTACAATTTCATGATTTTCCCTATGACAGAAAACCACAGAGCATTTGGCAAATGGCAAACGTCAATCATCAGATGTTCCCACAGTTTTCCAAATTAAAATTGTACCCCTCTGTTTTTTAAATACACCAGTTAGGTTCTTTAAGAAATACTAAAGAATTGTACACATTTGACCCCTTTCTGAATTTGGAATTTTGTCTGCTTTTCAGTAATCTGTAGCGTTTGGGGATATTCTATGTATTGACACCTGTCCCTGCTAATTGTAAGTGGGTATAAAGCACAAAAATATGAAATGGCAGTTTTCTGTTTTCTCTTCACAGTGCAAGCTATTGTGGTAGGAATGTGTTGTGTGCCTGTCAAGCTATCAAGGAGCTGTTTGCATTTTGTCTTAGCATAAAAAAAATCCTACCAGGGTCTGGCTCCTTGCTGTAGTGTAGACATACAGCTCCTTCCTCTCACAATGCAAGATGTACATGAATTGCACACAATGCACCTCCACCCTGAGAACCCCGCCATCCTGCAATTGACGGAAGGAGGGTGGGAGCACACTGCCTCACGTCCCAGCACTCCGTTTGTCACAATGCAACATGGTAAACGCAGTGCATGATAACACTTATTTCAGTGGTAAGATTTAACTTTTCACCCTTGTTGGTGCAGCCTGTGCTGTGTAACTCTAGACACGTGTTTGTGGATGAACTCCTTCATTAGTAGAGAGCAACAAGTCGTTTTGGAGGTGATGGAAATGCTGCCCAAAGTCTTCTCAGTTCTCTGTACCACTCACTGGACGCAGGTGCATCAACACAAGCTCGTCGCTCCAGCAGTTGACTAGTCTGAGCGCCATGGGACTCCTTCGGAGTGGTAGCAGTGGTGGCTCATTATTAATGCGCAAAAGGGCTGCACCCCCCCCCCCACCTTTAATGAAGAGAGCAGCTGAGAGTGCTTAAAGCTGCACGTTTAAACAAAGAGTGTGACACTCTTAAGAAAAAACAGTAATGGTATGCTTTTTGCTTAAGGAGCAGCAGACCGATTTGTTTTGTTTAAAAAAACTCATCCTGCTGCTCCTTAAGTAAAAAGCGTAACATAATTGTCTTTTCTTAAGAGCGTTACGCTCTTTGCTTAAACCTGCAAGTTACACCTGCCTTATCTGCGCGTGTCAGGACGCTCTCTTCACCATCCCTAAATCACCCAGGGAGACGTGTTAAGCTCCATGGGGAAGTAGGGAAGGGAAGCAACTGAGCATAATAGAAGCTTCGTGGGCGCAGGCCGTAACAGCTCAGCGTCATTCTGATGATGTCACACGTTTCCATTTATCAACAACAACAACAAAAACTCTCAATTACCCTTCCTGATGTCGTTGTTGAAGCTGGTCACAGAAAAGGTTCGCATTTGTAGATTTGGCGAGTTTCAAGGCTGCTCTAGGAGGCAAATGTGCAGTTAAAGAGTTCTTTGAGCAAAACTTTCCATTCTGCAAGTTAACCCCTACGACTGCCATAATTGCACAAGTGACAAAAGATTTTTTTTAAAACCTCTAGGGACAGAGATTGAAAACAGTGTCTGGCTTCTGCTTCCCACCAATGTTCGTACCCCTCCCCCAAATGTATAGATAGAGCATTAACCATTGATGTAAAATAGGTGGGAGAAAGGGCTGCTCATCAAGTGGCTGAATTGCACATCGGAAAACCGGAAACACTTCTCAATCCTGGCTTCTCCGCTTGACCAAATTGTGCGATCACAGGCAAGTACTTTATTTCGCCATGTCTCCTTTTTTAGGTCGAGCCTATCGCAGCGCGCATGCGCTGCTCTGCGAGGCTTCTTGTAACTACTCAAAACTACTCCGTGTGGGTCTGACTCCCCCCACGCATAGGATTGGCTTTTGCGTGTGTCTTTCAAGAATGAAAGCATGCAAATGGGTAAAGGCGGGTGCATGTCCCACCTCTTTTTGTAATGTTGACTCCCACGGCGTTTTGCTCTCGGGAGCGAGCAGCGGCGCGCAGGGCGGCAGCTGCATTCCTGTGCCCGCCCCACCACTCCTCTTGAGCTGCTTGTTTTCATTTGCAGCCTGCGCTCCATGTTTGCACCCGCTCCCACTCTTCCTTGTTTGTTATTATCTGTAGCGCGGTCCGCTTTCACTTTGGGGACCGCGCTTGTTTATTTAATTAATTTTCTGCACGATTTGCTTTCACTTTTGCGGCCGTTCTTGTTCCTTCTGTTTTTTTACAGCGCATTACAAGCGCCACAACTTTCTGGATTGAAAGTTAACTACATAACTTCTAGTTAATTAGATATCCCGGCAGCGCACACATATTCACAGTTCCTTATCATATTCATACTTTTTCAAAACTAATCAGTGAAACGGCATAGCTGGCATGTCACTAGCTACAGGAAGCTTTCAAATTTATATAATTAGCAGACTTCCTAGATTAACACAAAAACATACATCTTTTGCTCGGCTTTACCTCGCCACTGCTTACCGCTACTTTGTGCGACCACTGTGCTTACTCACAAAAAATGCCTGTTTTTGAGAAACCCATGTTAATCATTGGGCAGTTTTGCAAACTTTCTCCCAGCACACGCTGGTAGGCCGCATATTAAAGTGTCCTTGTGTAACGTAACTAGAGCTCATGTCAAGCGCTCCAAAACCTTTGGGTCGAGTTCGCGCTTATATAAATTTGCAGGAAAAAAAAGAGACATGACCTGCCCCTGTTCCAATGCAGGGAGAGGCATACTGTAAACAGCGCTACAGGTGGGGCCTGCAGCTTCGTGGCGCTTTGAAGCACAGCCCTGTGACCACAGCGCACCTAATCAGCCCTGTGACCGCTGCGCACCTAATGCTCCGAATTCCGTGCAGCGTGTGCACCAGGTAAGGTTTGTAAAGGTGGGGGTGGGGGGGCGCAGTGTTGTTTGAAAGTTAACTACATAACTTCCAGTTAATTAGATATCCCAGCAGCGCACACACATTCACAGTTCCTTATCATATTCATACTTTTTCAAAACTAATCAGTGAAACGGCATAGCTGGCATGTCACGGGCTGCACAAGGCTTTCAAATTTATATAATTAGCAGACTTCCTAGATTAACACAAAAATATACATCTTTTGCTCGGCTTTTCCTCGCCACTGCTTACCACTACTTTGTGCGACCACTGTGCTTACTCACAAAAAATGCCTGTTTTTGAGAAACCCATGTTAATCATTGGGCAGTTTTGCGAAATTTCTCCCAGCACACGCTGGTAGGCCGCCTTTCAGTTAATTAGATATCCCAGCAGCGCACACACATTCACAGTTCCTTATATTATTCATACTTTTTCAAAACTAATCAGTGAAACGGCATAGCTGGCATGTCACGGGCTGCACGAAGCTTTCAAATTTATATAATTAGCAGACTTCCTAGATTAACACAAAAACATACATCTTTTGCTCGGCTTTACCTCGCCACTGCTTACCGCTACTTTGTGCGACCACTGTGCTTACTCACAAAAAATGCCTGTTTTTGAGAAACCCATGTTAATCATTCGGCAGTTTTGCGAAATTTCTCCCAGCACACGCTGGTAGGCCGCATATTAAAGTGTCCTTGTGTAACGTAACTAGAGCTCATGTAAAGCGCTCCAAAACCTTCGGGTCGAGTTCGCGCTATATAAATCTGCAGAAAAAAAAAGAGAAATGACCTGCCCCTGTTCCAATGCAGGGAGAGGCATACTGTAAACAGCGCTACAGGTGGGGCCTTCAGCTTCGTGGCGCTTTGAAGCACAGCCCTGTGACCGCAGCGCACCTAATGCTCCAAGCACAGCCCTGTGACTGCTGCGCACCTAATGCGCCGAATTCCATGCAGCGCGTGCACCAGGTAAGGTTTGTAAAGGTGGGGGTGGGGGGGCGCAGTGTTGTTTGAAAGTTAACTACATAACTTCCAGTTAATTAGATATCCCAGCAGCGCACACACATTCACAGTTCCTTATCATATTCATACTTTTTCAAAACTAATCAGTGAAACGGCATAGCTGGCATGTCACGGGCTGCACGAGGCTTTCAAATTTATATAATTAGCAGACTTCCTAGATTAACACAAAAACATACATCTTTTGCTCGGCTTTACCTCGCCACTGCTTACCGCTACTTTGTGCGACCACTGTGTTTACTCACAAAAAATGCCTGTTTTTGAGAAACCCATGTTAATCATTGGGCAGTTCTGCGAAATTTCTCCCAGCACACGCTGGTAGGCCGCCATTCAGTTAATTAGATATCCCAGCAGCACACACACATTCACAGTTCCTTATCATATTCATACTTTTTCAAAACTAATCAGTGAAACAGCATAGCTGGCATGTCACGGGCTGCACGAAGCTTTTAAATTTATATAATTAGCAGACTTCCTAGATTAACACAAAAACATACATCTTTTGCTCGGCTTTACCTCGCCATTGCTTACCGCTACTTTGTGCGACCACTGTGCTTACTCAGAAAAAATGCCTGTTTTTGAGAAACCCATGTTAATCATTGGGCAGTTTTGCGAAATTTCTCCCAGCACACACTGGTAGGCCGCATATCTAGTTAATTAGATATCCCAGCAGCGCACACACATTCACAGTTCCTTATCATATTCATACTTTTTCAAAACTAATCAGTGAAACGGCATAGCACTTGCCTCTTTTCAGGAAGAAGAAATAAAAACTGTATTCATCAGCAGACAAAAAACAAAGCTAAAATCAATAACAGTAAAGGATTCAACGGACTATGTCAGGATCACATTATGGAGAGAAGCAACAAACTTTCATACCAAAATTGGAGAATATATAACGATAACACATGTCACAGTACATGAGTTCAACGGAGAAAAAATGTTAAATACAACAAGACACAGTCAACTTCAAGTAAGTACAAAAAAAAAAGGTGTTACAAATAAATAAATAAAATTAAAACAAACCTAATATTTACCTTACCATCTATCCACAGGCAACAGAACCACCACCAGAAAAAATACAAATTGAAATATATGGAATAGAAAAAACGGAGCAAGAAATCAGTACCATAACAACCCAAGTGCAAAATACAGAAACCTATCAATCAATGGATATTAACAATGAGCTTCTAATGGACTGGTTTCAGATCAATACAGATGTTGAAGACTTATCCGATGCACTTATGCCATATTTACCGCAAACATGTGAAGTCATATTTTGCAATGGCATTATTATAGAAATATTAAAAGATATTGCAACAGTGTAAATATATCTAGGAAACGTCTATAAATGTACATTATAACTACTATTTTTTTCAGCTCAGCTAAATTCATACTAATAAAAATGTTACGGACAAACATCATGCAAAAAAATTGCAAATAAAAACGTCAGTTATTCCAGTAAATATATAAGAAATAATGTTACTCCCCAATAACTCTTTTATGTGCCAGATAAATTCACTTCCATTCAGTAGATACTTTCTACATTTGTCCATCTGTATAATAGGTATTTTATGTCCCAGGCAACTGGCACTATTACAAATATTATACACCCCTAACTATTTTGGAGCTTTTTTGCAGAAAATTTTCAGATTCTAATTGCTTTCAAATAAAGCCTTTACGTTTTTTGAGGGGGTGTAAACTTACATATACCACCAACATACACACCAGCAAAAAACACTACACACATACATACCACCAACACACATCATATCACAACTCACCACTTCATTCCACACCATGCCATTGCCCTAACGTCACTACACTAAGCACAACTTGCACACAAAATTTACAGTATTGAACACAGCAGCTACATTGCTCTACAACATACCTTAAAAACATTGCCAATATCTCTGGCTAAACACTTATAAGGTCCCAAAGGCGAGACCTATTGGCTATGCCAATGCTTGTCTTCATTATTATGTATTAGAGCATCTTCAAATACATGATTTCTGGATGCATGCTGTACAAAAACCTCTTTTGTCTTTATTACACAATGTTGCTCCATATATAATAACATCCTATGCCACATTTAGGCTGCGCAGGACTACTGGCTTGCCTCTTGGTTCACTACTGTCGTTGTAGGTGGGCAGGAAGGGGCAGGAATATATTTTTTAAAACTATCACTTCTAATAAATGCCCCTCAATGTACTGATATATTCTAAAATACTAAGGTGAAACGCTTCCCTTTGTTAAAGAAATACACTTGCTTGGACTTTGAAGAGGCTATCATATTCTTACATGATGTTTCTTGCATGATTTCCATGCCAAACAGTTTCTTGGCTGTGCACAGGCTCTTAGAGCCAAGCCAGAGCATTGGATCAGCTCTGCCTTGGGTCCCTCTTTTAGTTTGTTGACTTACCCACTTCTACTTAATAGTACGGAGAAGTCAGAGTTCTCATTTAATCATATTTGCAGCAATACAAGGTAAGTCACAATCAAAGATGGTAGTGGCACCTGGATGATACAAATCCGGGCCCTCCTATCTCAGGAGACGCTTTAACTTCTATGTGCCTCAAAGACACTTACGCTCTACAGCGCAATGCCTCGCCGTTATCCCACGCTACCGCCTGGCTAGAACAGGGGGCAGCTCCCTCTCATTCAGGGCGGCCAAAGCCTGGAATGCCCTTCCATACGATCTGCGAAATACCCAAGACCTTAGGCTGGTTAAAAAGCAGTTAAAAACTTTGCTTTTTAATTAACATCCAGCCTTGACACACGCCCTTCTGTCTCCTTCAATTGGCTCCGCGCCGGGACACTCCTGAGTATCCGTGCGCGCTATAAATGTCGTATAACATAACATGATATTCAGAAATCTAGTACATAGAGAAACTGTGCTGAAAACACATTGCCTTGCCACCATTTTTGGAACGTTTTCTTGGGGATTGTGAATCACAAACAGTCCTAAGGAGTGTAGGGTGTTGCTGCTACACCATGAAAGTATTGTCATATTTCCTTAGTGTCTCTTGAGAATCGTTTGATTTTAAACCAATTTGTGTGGAAATTGTGCTATAAATGTGCCATTTGGAGCCAAATTTCAGCATTTTGTAGGTTTTTGTTTGTGGGGGGTAGAACACTCTTCTCCCTAACCCTTCGAAGGGAACTTGCTTGCTTTCCTCACTCTGTTAAACTCGAGGCAGGCATTTATGCCCTACCACTTTCAAAGTTTACCAGCCACCACTGAGTGGTATTCCCATTATAAAAACTCCCTGTAATAATAAAAATAATAACAACATAAGAAAAGCACTTGTGGAGTGCAGAGTACCTAGATAACCCATGCATGACTGGAGAAGTATGTGGATCACACCTATTTTTGGATGAAGGAAAGCTATCTTTGTTTGAACGAATAATCAAAGTCCTAATCAGCTGGATCAGAATAATCTACATTCAACGACCTTCTGACCTGAATAATCCTCTGACATATTCCTTTAGCTCAGAAATTTGAGGGATAATTTTAGACTCAGATCTCGGATTCATCCCACAAATATTCACCTTGATCAATGGTATCAGTTGCCAACTCTCTTTCCTTTGGAAAATTATCCCACTCCTAGAAAATAACCACTGAATAGAAATTACACATGGCTTGGAGATGACCCAGCTGGTTCACTGTAACAAAGTGTATACCAGTCTTCAAAAATAGTTTAGTGCCAGGCAGCAAAGAGTGCACAATCAGGGAACCGGAATTCACTTAAATAAAAACACATAATGCCATCTCTGAAAGCTCTCCATTGGCTCCATGTTCAATTCAGAACAAAGGTCAAAGCAGTATGCATTATATATAAGGCTTGCTGTTTGATGGCACGTATATAGCATCCATCCAATGGTTTTTTGTGTGCAGAAAGCGGGCAAAAGTCCAAACTACCTTCAAGATCTAGCATGCCATTAAGCACCGGCCAGGAACCTGTCCTCATTGTCAGCACAGCTAATCATACAGTGCCCGATTAAGATACTAAAGTAAAGAGAAATAACCTTGGCCATTCAGGGCCCCAACTATTGAGCATCCTTAGCCCCCACCTTCAGATAGAATCCTGCTACCTTTGGTTCAGGAAACTCTTTGAAAACCAATGAAGCATTCAAGTAAGCTGTACATCTTAATGAAAGCGAGTAAAAATAAATAAATACTTGTTTTTCTTATCTTCTTATTTATATTATCTTATATATGTATCCTATTTTTATTTACCGGTCTTAGTTTCATTTATCTTATTTTTCCTATCTTCTCATTTCTTCTGAGTCAACGTTCCGAGTGGCTAAGATGAAATATAGCGTTTTATAAAACTCATATATAAATATATAAGGAAATAGTGTGTTGCACACTAAGCACATCAAGTGTTCATCTAGTTAAGGAATGTGTGCTTCATTCATTTGCCATGCTTTACATATTTATTTGTTAGTGTTTGGTATTTTCTAATATTTCTTTCTGGCTTATCTTAATATTTTGTGTCATTTTCATATAGTGTTTAAACTTCAGTTTCATACTTGGGTTTTATTTCCAGTTTGCAGCACTTTCCTTTTCCTGCAGCCACATTCTAAGCTTCCATTATGTTTATTGTAGTTTACCCCTTCGCTTTCCCCATAGCTCCAGGGAAGCGGCCGTTCTGCAGGTTGTACCGCAATAAGGACATCAGTAAAGATTGTAGGGACACTTAGGGCCTGATTTTGATGCGGTTAGGAAGGCCTCCTAATGGCATTTGCTCCTTCCAAATCAGATCGGGAACGTGTCTTTCCGACCCAGGGCACAATTATGATGCGGTTAGGAACATATGCTCCCATTGAAGTCAATGGGAGTCCAACCAAATCGTATCTGGAAGCATCCGGATGCATCGTACTCCGTCGGTCGGACTCTCCCGATCCGAGTGGGTCGGAAACCATTTTCAAACCGATTCGGTCGGGAAGCTTTCCAACCCGCATCAGAATCAGGCCCTAAGTCTAAGCAGAGCAGAACCTGTTTCAGGTGTATGCCTCGAGTAAGTTCCAGTAGGATTGTGGTAGATGCAGTCCTGCATTTTTCATTTTTTCGCTCTTCATTTTAGCAGTGAATACTGATCAATTTTCAGTGAGGTAATTTTTCATTTAAACAGTTAGTATAGTTCCATTTTCATTTAGACAATCTCCTTTCATTCCCTTGCTGACGGTGCTGACTGTGATTACTGCAGAACATTTTTAATGCCAAAATACCCATTTATATGAACTTAGTTAGGGTGCAACCACCGATGTAGCCTAGGCGACGCATGATTCAAACAGACCTACATTTTTAAAAATATCTTTATTATGGCCATCTTTAGACAGATACAAGTTCCAACAATCTGTGAACTGTATACGAATATGCCACATAGTACAAATTAACAATAAACGTAATTGACAAAGTTTTCGTTAACAAAGTCCCATAAAATAACTTCCCACCCCACCCTCTGAAACCAAGTACCCATTCTACCCACCCTCCACCATAACCTGTTCCTACTAATTGCTAATGTGGGCTGTTCCAGACAAAATCATACATTCAAGTACTAGTACTTGTACCAATGCACACTATTGCAAATACAAATGTTTTTTACACTCTTGTGTTCTTTTTCATAAACTAATTTATATTTATTTGAGACAATTTCACCTCAAATCTTCATAAAACATATGAAAATACACACATTTTTAGCTTCAAAAAATGTACATTAATACATCTATATATTCTGTTCACATCACAGAATTGTACATCTGTTCTTTCCCATGAGTTTTTTCACATATATTCTTTTCCGTGCGCAATGCATTTCGGGACCTGCGTCCCTTCCTCAGGGGCCAAATCTGTGAATAACAAGAAGAAATGACAATGTACAGGGTGAACCATTTGTCATCCTAGTAGACAAAGCACTGCTACTTGATGCTATGAGACAATTAAATACCATGCATAATGGTGGTCTAGTTTGCTTCAAAGTGCAGATCCCATATCGTGGTCAATTCACTCTATGTCTGTGCTGAATAAGTGTGTAAGAATTCTCTCCACCTTCGTGCCTGCAGATTAGTCTTAATCACATGCAATTTACTCAAATCCAGACCCAACTCTACAACTCCGGTTCGTAGTACGAGCAAACCGATCTGCGAATTAAAAGGAACAATGACCATTTTTATGTGACTTGTTTCACGCTTCCAAAACCTGTAAGACATCATTCCCTAACTGACCTGAAAGAGTTGTGATACTCCTTCCGTATCAAACAATCACGAAGTCGTAAGTCATGTCTGTAACATCAAAATGAATAGCCCGTCACCGCTCAGCATCCTCAATGCCAGATAATATTTTGACTAAGGCAATTTTCATTACGTTACTGTTCCAGACGAAACCAACATTTGCGTAGGGCTCCAAGGTACTCTGTTTGTGAACTCACTATAAGCAGTTTGGATTCAGGCAGTTCCCAAAAGGATGAGAAACCAGTGAGGTAGTATGATTGTAGTGGGGCAGTCAGAGGGGGACATGTATTGACTTTGGTCGAATGTGAAACTTTCTCAACTAGAGAATCCCAGTCATGGGCGATAGGGTGTTTACGTAAACCAGCCCTCTCTTCTCTATGCAGGTGGATACTTTAAGCAGTCAACCAGGGGGCTATCACTCCAGGGCTGTATTGTTGGCGGTGCAGGGTTCTTCCACCTTATTGTAATGTGGCATTGCGCCAATAGTAGAGCTAGATCAATGAATTTAGTTGAGAACCCGTCCGAGTGAGGGCAAGACAAAAAGGCCTAGTATCAGCATCTCCAAAGAACTGTCCAGACAACGCCCAGTGACTTGGAGTCTGGCTACAACACCTATCCAGTAAGTCATCCGCAGTTTACACGACCATATCATATGGGGAAGATTTGCGTCAGGGGAACAACAGCGGGGACAAGCTGAGAAGGAGCCCGGGTAAATCTTGGAAATACGATGGGGGTAAGATAGGCCCTATTCGGGACATTGAATTGAATATATTTAAAGTGTGAATTACGAGAGACCCTATGGGGGTAGAACAAGACGCGGCATCATTCTGAGTCGTGCAATGGGCGGCCAATATATATGTCACTTCCTCTTCTCCCTAAAGGGGAGTGCGATAACGGTCCCCATGCTAGAGGTGAGCTTGGTATGACCAGTAAACCAGGTGTGTGGTGTCTCCTATGTGTAAAGCGCTTGTGTGACTGATTTTTGGGGGGGCTCTATGTCTTGAACCAGGAATGCCATTTTAAACTTTTGTTTAAGTTGGCTATAAGTTAGAAAGTGGCCAGACGAGACTGTGTAGTCTGTCTGGGGTATGTCAAAGGCTGAAAGTTCACCATTGAGAAATAGGTCAGAAAGGGTAATAAGACCCATTCCTGTAAGTGAGATAGGGGTATAGTGTTGTTAAAGGCCACAATTCCAGTGAGATGTATCGCAGGGGCATAGACAGATCTAATTTTGTGGAGGGCTCGAGAGCGTTGGAGGCAATACAAGTTTGGGCCTTGGGAAGGGGGGTCTTTTGAGAGGGTTATGGTAGGTATGAATCCCAAGTTCGGCTTCACGTCCAGGAGACTGGTTTCCATGAGAGAGTGCCCTGCTATCCATTGAAGTTGAGCCGCAAGATAGTACTGTTCAAAATCTGGGAATCCCAAGCCACCAATGTCATTCGGAAGTTTAAGATTGGCAATTGCTGGGACAGGGATTGATGTATGCACACTGAGAGAGTGGTTTACGAGGGCAGAGGTTGTCCATCTAAGTGGACTAAAATATGGGGGAAGTGGAACACATATAGAGGGGAACTGTGTGAACCTATTAGGGCTGTACTTCATGGAATTCTGTCACAAGAGGGACCTTGATTCTGATGTTTAAATGTGGAGGGTTTATGATATAATGGACTATTACCATTTTTTGCAATGTTGAACAGATATCTCTGTATGCCTGTGTCTTTGCCTTCTGTACCAGAATGTCACCAGCCACTGTATGACTTGTCGTGTTTTTGCAATAAAAAGATGTGTTAAAAAAAAAGAGTGACAATTGCTACTCATCTGCCACCCTCGTGCCAAATTAACTCGCTTAGTATCGCGGCCAAGTCACGTAAAAATGAATGGGGGAGCAATATCATTTTAATTAGTGCTATCCGACCCATGGCTGAGAGAGGCAATGTAGACCAACAGGTAAATTGTGTTTTCAATGACCTAATAGCTATGCCCAGGTTACCATCTCGTAGATCCTCCGGTGTATGATATAAATTAATATCAAGGTATCTGTATGTGACCGTTTCACTTGTGAATCGAGAGTCTTGAGGAAGAGGAAATGGGAAAGCATAACCCCAGCTGAGAGGGAAAATGACGGCCTTGGACCAGTTAACTTCCAGTCCAGAAATCACTTCAAAGTCCAATAACAAGCGGGTTATGTGGGCAAGATCTAATTGAGCATCTTGAATATAAAGGAGTATATCATACACATGTAGCGACACTGTACGGAGAGTAGTCCTAAGTGTTATACCCCAGTGTGCCCCCTTTATTCTCAATTGGATTGCTAGTGGTTCCATTGCTATTGCAAAGAGCAATGGTGAGTGAGGGCACCCCTGGTGTGTGCCCCTGCCCATGGAAAAGGATTGTGATATACACTGTCCTGTCTTGTCTCTAGTAGTCGGGCCACATATATCAGGCGAATCCACTTACACCAATTATGGCCCTCACAATCCTCTCTAGAACCTCCAACATATAATCCCATTTACACCAATTATGGCCCACACCAATTCTCTCTAGAACCTCCAACATATAATCCCATTTAAGGGAGTTAAAGCCTTCTCCAGACCGAGGGCTATACAAGCTGCCCCCAGGAAGAGAGCTGCGGAACTTGCCATAAAATTCCAAAGTCTACAAAGGTTGTGCAATGGGGGTTGACCTGGAATGAAGCCCGATTTATTGGGTTGGATCAAGGACGTGAGATGTGGGAGTAGTCAGTTGGCCAGTAGTTTAATAAGGATTTTAAAGTCAACAATGGATGGTAAGAAGACAATTATGTCGCAACCTTGTGGAGTTTAAGCATAGTAGAGATAATGGCCTCATTCAAGGAATCTGGAAAGCGTCTCCTCTCCTAGGAGGTGGTATAGAGCTGGAGTAGGCATGATGCTAGCTGAGGAGCAAAGAGAGTGTAGAATTTAGATGAGATGCTGTCCGCACAAGGAGACTCCTCTCGAGGTAGGTTGTGTAAAACCACTCTGAGCACCTGAGGAGAGAGTGGAAGGTCGAGTTATTCCTTAGCTGTAAGGGACAGCCAGGGCAATGGGAGCTGGTTGAAGAATCAGTCATCATTTTGGGGAGTGGAACCTGCGAGGGGTGTATAAAGCATCTCGTAATAAACAAGAAATGCATTATTAATGATGGATTGGGAGTCAGTATTTCACCCGATGAGAGAGAGTGGCGTAGAGCATTGAGGCCTCAGTCTGGCAAGATGAGCCAAGAGTCTGCTCGCCCTATTGCCCTCATTATGGATTCTGGCACGATAAGCGTTGTAACTAAAGCATCAGCTTTTCTATGGTGTCTGAGAGGGTGTGTCTGAGGGGTATAATGTCTGCCGCTTTGTTGAGGGGACTGGGATGGAAGCAGCTGTTCAAGGGAGCGTAGTAAGATTTCTAGGTGCAAGATATTGTCAGTTAGTACTCTTTGTACCCCGACCACTGATTTAATACAGAATCCATGGATGACTACTTTAAAGACTTCCCATTCTATTGAATGGGACGAGGCAGTACCCTCATTGTCCGTGAAATTGGATCCAATTTGGTTATGGAGTAAGTGACAAAACACTTCGTCTTCTAGTAATGACGGTTGTAAACGCCATGTCATAAACAATGCCAAAAATTGTCCCCAAGTCAGGTCAAACAGTAGAGGATTATGGTCTGAAAACGACCTAGCCAGATAGGCAGTAGTTGCTACTCGTGGGTGGGTTCAGGGATGCCTATAAACCTATTTATTCTAGAGTAGCTGTGGTGGACTGGGGAGTAATAGGAGTAATCCCTCTGGAATGGGCATTTTACCTGCCAAATATCGTGTAGGTGCCATCTGTTGAGCCATGCCCGGAAGGCCTTTGACACCAGGATTGATTAGGATTGCGGGAGCAGAGGTATGGAGCAATCTAGAAGAGTATCTAACACACAGTTAAAGTCTCCTCCCAACACCCAGGGGATCCCCACCCAATCAAGCAAAAAATCTGATAAAGACACCCAGAAACTGGGTAGGGCAGTCTAATCCGTAATAACACATAGTGGCCGACTGCATCTATCTTGGTGGCCCGAGCTTCAAACAGGGCCCCCGTCTTTGATCCAGAGTACCACCCTCCTGGCATAAGCAGAGAAGCTAGTGCAAAAGACTTGGCCTTGCCATGTATTGCAAAGTTTGGTGATCCTCGGGGCCAATAAATGGATTTCCTGTAAAGTAGCTATATGTACTTTCCATCTGAGGAAGGAGGAGCGGATTTTGTGGCTTATGTGAGGTGAATTCATCCCCGACGTTCCACGTCAGCAATTTATATTGATTCATGAATGATATACGTGATGAGGTCAGGGAGCCCTATAATGAGTGCTGAGCCAGTTGTAGTGGGGTCGGAGGAGTTGAAACCGCCGGTGTTGACAAGGTGGAACTGTTGCCATAAATATGTAGAACATTAGTGGAAAAAGAACCCCCAATAAATCAATCTCCCCAACAAAAACCAGGGGCCAAGAACCAACTTAGAACCCCACAAAGCTATGTCCCTCTCCTAGTACTAAGCAGAGTGGCATGATGAAGAGAGAGAGGTCCAGCAGTTGAAGTCCCGGCGTGGCCCGCTTAATGACCAAAAAAGGGTGCAGAGGGAGAATTTGGATTTATGTTAAAGAAAGGTGGAGGGGCACAAGTATTTTTGATGCCCTGAAAGTTGGCATTCTCAGGGTAGAAGTGAGCTAAGATCATTCCACTGGGGGAGAAGGGGGGGTGGGGGCAGGGGCTTCCCGATCCAGTAACATGCTGTAAAATGTAATGGTGCTGCAGGTTCGTGAAGGAGAGCTAGAGTAAATCGTCTGTTGTTTGCGTTGTAATCACTGTGGTATCCAGCGCCTCCAGGTCAAGAACCCTAGAGGAAGCATCATCGCAGGATGTACTGGAGCCTGATATAGCTAGGCAGGGGGCAGCGGATAAGTTCTGTAGCGATGCTCGTACTTAAGTTGCACACTATTGTTCCCGCCGGGCTTGAGAGGGATGGAGCCCTCTAAGGCATTGGTTACAATGACTTAGCTTCCGAACCGTTGCAGAGATATTGCTGATATGTAAATCCGTATTTGTAAAGCACGAACTACTCACCCTTACGGGTCTCAAGGCGCTGGGGGCCGTCGTGGAAATTAAGTGAGCTATTGCCCAGAGTCACAAGGAGCTGAGCTGAGCTGCCGCCGGGGATCGAACCGTGAGCCCTGTGCTCCGAAGTCAGCTGCCCTGGCCGCTGCACCACACCTCTTCCACCTGATGTTAGTGTGATGAGCTGATAAGATTGGGGGGAAGGTGGCAGAGGGCCCTCCAGGGTCTCCAGCCAGACCCACACTTATTCCAGATCAGTAAAGAAATGGGATCGCTGGTTGGTAGTAATCTGTAGTTTAGCGGGGAAGAGTAAGAAGTATTTGTATCCCCAGGAGCGTAGTATTTTCTTTTCTTGCATAAAAGAGGAGTGTTTAGGTTGAACAGAGGGAGCATAGTCCGGAAAGATCGTAAGTTTCACATTATCTACTCTGATTTGGTTTATCTTCTGTGCTTCAGCCAGTATTATGTCCCGTTCTTTGAAATTGAGTAGGTGCACCAGGAAGGGCCTCGGAGTGCTCCCGGCAGCTGGTTGCGAGCTGGGACCCTGTGTGCTCTCTCTACCACAAAACCGGACAACAAGGAAGCCGGGGTCACCAGTCGCCTTAGCCAGGCTGCCATTAAACAAGGAGGGTTGTCTCCCTCAGCCCCTTCCGGAAGGCCATTAACACGAATATTATCGCTGCAGGACCTCCTCTTCATGTATTTTGAGTTTATCCTTTAACAAGTTCAGGCGGCCCATCATATGTTAAGAACGTTGCGAAAGATCCTGGGTGCGAGAAGTAACGGCGTCAATGGGCGCGTTTCGATTGATTGTTCCGGAGTGAAGTAAAGGGTATCTAATGCCACTAGTTGTGGCGAACGGGCCTTCACCCATGAAGGATCTGATGAGGCCAGGGTCGATATGGTCTTAACAAGGGGAATATTGGCCAGTGGCTGTTGTGAAAGCTGCAGTGTGCCGCACGTTCTACCCATACGAAGCAGTGGGTGCCTAGTGATGGATAACTGATATAGAGAATGTCACCGGCGATGAAGCGAAGCGATGAATACTTAAAGTTGCTCCAGCCCCCAACCCGCTCCGATTGTAAGGAGTACAGCGGGGGCATGAGCAATCAGGGGGGCCTGTAGGTAGGAGGCAGAGGTAGATAGCAGGAGGGCGGAGAGTCACTCGTTGCAAATAAGGATGTGGTAAGGTCTTGCGGGGAGGGCAGTTACCACAGTAGATCCCAATGCAGGCCGGGTCCACACACCATGGACTCAGTTCCTCAGTGGGCCTACCTCACCTCTTGGGCCATGGACAGGGGGCACAAGCACCCCAGAGCACCATCGGTCCAGCCAGGCTGCTGTAGTGTCCTGCTGGACACACTCTAGTGTTCAGGCATATAATAGTTTACCAGCCACTCCTTTGAGGGGTGGTCCTTACACTCACCCCATGCCCATCCAAAACAGGCGTCACCAGTCCGGTGACCGTGCCAACAAAAGGGCCCAGTGCACGTGCTCATGGCCAGTTCCAGGTATAATACTCCGGTGTCTGTGTCATTATTTCTGAAGTATGTGGGCCTAGGGCCCACGACATTACATTGGCGACGAGCGAGTCTGACGCCGCGTGTACACCGGCTGAAGCTCTGTTGTGCCCCGAGGAGAAATGCAGTCTGAGGCACCCTGCACCTGGTGTCTGTAAGCCATGCCACTGCAGCTGCACACAGTGAGCCTGCACATTATTGGCCTGGGTGAGAAAAGGGGTGAAGTGTCGCCATACCACCGAGTGACGTCCTCCGGCACCTACAGCACCTGTGTGGGGCGAGGAGACAGCAAGCCTAAGTGCCCACGACAAAGAAGAGAACCAGATCAGCAACTGCTGTGATCCTCACTAAGCCAGAGCCCAACACCTGTGGCCGGACTAAGAAAACAGTTGACCACCACGCGGTCCTGTTAGCCGACCCTGGAGATGGTGCATGCTACTGCACCCAGAAGAAGAGATGGAAGTGTGACCTGCTGCTCTACACTAGGAACCTGACGACCGACCAAGTTCAAGAGGGAAAATCGTGTGAAGCCGAGCCTGAAAGGCATGCTCAAGAAGACTCGAGCTGTTGATGGAGTGCATCCAGACACACAAGCAGCAAACTATCAAGGTGACACGACACGAGAATGACCTGGCAACCGCACCGCGGGAGACCCAAGAGTAACCCACAAGCATGCTCTGCCTCACGCTTCTCAGCACATCTGTCCAGACACAGTCACCGACGGCTCTGCAACCCAAGACATCCAAGCACAAGGATGCAGATGGCTCTATGAATGATGAAGGGGAACCCTTGGCCATCATCACTCCCGGTGGTCGACGACTCAAGAACCAAGGTCTTCCAGGTTCACCACACGCTGGCAACCCCATCACGACAGCCCATGTCAAATGTGTCAATCACCACCACCCCTGGAGAGATCAACGAAGGGATAAGAACGAGGACTCATACCACTGCAAGAGTGCACCCGCAGATACAAGCCAGCCAGCAAGGCAGAGCGATGTACCTGGAGACAGCTCAATGGGAGAACTACATATAACCCACCAGCAAGCGCAAACCACGTCTCTCCCCCTACATGTCCCAGTGCGACCGGCAGTTCCCAAACATCGGCTGCTTGAGACAGATGGCCTCCCTGCTCACAACCGCACATGCCAAAGGAGAGGTACAGCACCAGCAAGTACACTGAGCAACATGGCTGCGAAGTCCCTCCAGTCATCCTCACTCCAGGTGAGCCATCACTACCTGTCGTCCAGGTCATCTATATGGCAAACATATCCATCAGTGCCATGGGCATCACCATAACCACAAATGGAGCACCTCATTACCCAAGTGGAGCATCACCCCTGCAAACCACCAAGGCACCAAAAAGGCGCTCCTGACACCATGAGGGACCAGAGACTATCTGCTAGCCCAACCGCACCTGGGTCCTGTTGGTAAGCACCGTGACCACATGTCATCCACCCTGCGGGTTGCACAAACGACTCAGCCGTGGTTCTGTCGGTGATCCTGCAGCGGCCCCAGGAGGCCCACACGCAGTCCTGCAAAGTCCAGAGAAAAGGGCCTCAAGGACATTCCCGCCCTAAGGTATCCTGGTACGTGAGATGGTCTGGAAGCTGCTCCACCGACAAGGTACCCGGAGGCACCGGTGGTGTCAGAGGAAGTCGTCCCCAGCATCATCAACGCCATTCAAGTCCTGACAAGACTTGCCTTCCCAGAGTCAGGACACCCACAGGAGAAAGCTCCACAGCGGATTCCACGATGCTCCTGATGCCCAAAGTTTGAACTTTTAACACCTATTGCATCACAGCGAGAGCACGCCGGACTGATCAAATAGGTGGGCTGTTACTCAACTGACGTGAAGCAGAGGGATCCGGATTTCGTCAGCACAGTATTTGTGTCCAGAGGTGTTCTGGTTAAATGATAGATGCATGCCGAGATGCCTGGGTGCTCCCAGCTGCACCTGTCCACCACTGTCTTGGGGACTGCCTCTTGTGGCTGTGAGACAAAGTGTTTTTTAGTTGTTTTTCATTCTTTCCCACAGGTTAGACTTGTTCTTGTGTTCAATAAAGTTTGGGAGGAATGTAGTGTCCTGCTGGACACGTTCTAGTGTTCAGGCATATAGTAGTTTACCAGCTACTCCTTTGAGGGCTGGTCCTTACACTCACCCTACACCCCTCCAACACAGGCGTCACCAGTCAGGTGACCCTGCCAATAAAAGGGCCTGAGTGCATGTGCTTATGGTCAGTTCCAGATATAATACTCCTGTGTCTCTGTCCTTATTTCTGAAGTAAGTGGGCCTAGGGCCCACGACATTACAGCAGCAACACAAAGAGAAGGGGGAAGGAGGGGAGGAACGTAATCTCAGCTGCCCCAGGGCCTCGAGGAAGGAGAAGGGAAGATGAAGAAAAAAGGCACTCACCCGGCGTAAGGCCCTTGTAGAATTCCCTATGCTTTTAGTGGGTATGTTGTTCGTTCCTTTTAAGCAGCATTAGGGAGGAAGGGGGCACAGCTGCCAGCAGTCCGGTGAGGGCCCACAAGGCAATGGAAGGAAAGTAGGTGGAGATTGCATATGCCAACCCTCCCGATTCAGGCAGGAGACTATTGATTTTAAGGCAAGTCTCTCGCTTTCTGATTCCTGCATGCAAAAACGCGATTCCTCTGCAGGCTTCAGCTAACAGGGCCTGGCCTTGTGTAACTTGGAGTATGCACTGCCAGTAACCTGCTCCTACAGGCCAGTGCACAACACTTGCATCACGCTCTCTCTGCCTGCCATAGCGCTTTATTCCATGCTCCTGACAGGTAAGACAAGCATTGGCATAGCCAATAGGTCTTGCCTTTGGGGCCTTATAAGTGTTTAGGCAGAGCTATTGACTTTGCCAATGTGTTTAAGCTGTGCTGTAGAGAAGTGTGGCTGCTGTGCAGCATGCTGAAAAGTTGTAATAAAAAAGTGGCAGAAGCATTTTTGTTACCTTATATATGACCAAAAAGGCATTATGTCCAACAGAACGACCATATTAAAAAATTTATGTACAATAAAAAATTTCCTCATTTTTCTTTTGTTCTTGCAATGCTGGCAACTTGTTTTTGCCTATTCCAATGGTTGTTTGTTAAAGTTTTTTTTTGAGGGGCATAAACAATTGGAGCTTGAAGGTTGTGAACTAGTACCTGTATTATAACACTAGCAGCGGCCAGACGCTGAGGAGAATCAACAGATGGCAGATTCCGAGAGCAGGCTGAGGTGGTGTTGAGTGATGTTGAGGTGGTAGTGGTGGTGGTGGTGGTGGTGGTGGGGGTGACTGGTGCTGAGACGATGCTGAGGTGATGCTGAATGATACTTAGGTCTTGCTGAGTGATGATGATGTGGTGGTGTACTAGTGCAAAGGCGATGCTGAGTGATACTATTGTGGTTGTGCTGAGTGATACTGTTGTGGTGCTGAGTGATGCTGTGGTGGTGCTGAGTGATGCTGTGGTGGTGCTGAGTGATGCTGTGGTAGTGCTGAGTGATGCTGTGGTGGTGCTGAGTGATGCTGTTGTGGTGCTGAGTGATGCTGTGGTGGTGCTGAGTGATGCTGTGGTGGTGCTGAGTGATGCTGTGGTGGTGCTGTGGTGGTGCTGAGTGGTGCTGCGGTGGTGCTGAGTGATGCTTTGGTGGTGCTGAGTGGTGCTGTGGTGGTGCTGAGTGGTGCTGAGTGGTGGTATGGTGGTGCTGAGTGGTGGTGCTGAGTGATGCTGTGGTGGTGGTGTGGTGGTGCTGAGTGGTGGTGTGGTGGTGCTGAGTGATGCTGTGGTGGTGCAGAGTGATGCTGTGGTGGTGCTTAGTGATGCTGTGGTGGTGCTGAGTGGTGCTGTGGTAGTGCTGAGTGATGCTGTGGTGGTGCTGAGTGATGCTGTGGTGGTGCTGAGTGATGGTGTGGTGGTGCTGAGTGATGCTGTGGTGGTGCTGAGTGATGCTGTGGTGGTGCTGTGGTGGTGCTGAGTGGTGCTGTGGTGGTGCTGAGTGGTGCTGTGGTGGTGCTGTGGTGGTGCTGAGTGGTGGTGTGGTGGTGTGGTGGTGTGGTGGTGCTGAGTGGTGGTGTGGTGGTGCTGAGTGGTGGTGTGGTGGTGCTGAGTGGTGCTGTGGTGGTGCTGAGTGATGCTGTGGTGGTGGTGTGGTGGTGCTGAGTGGTGGTGTGGTGGTGCTGAGTGATGCTGTGGTGGTGCAGAGTGATGCTGTGGTGGTGCTTAGTGATGCTGTGGTGGTGCTGAGTGGTGCTGTGGTAGTGCTGAGTGATGCTGTGGTGGTGCTGAGTGATGCTGTGGTGGTGCTGAGTGATGGTGTGGCGGTGCTGAGTGATGCTGTGGTGGTGCTGAGTGATGCTGTGGTGGTGCTGTGGTGGTGCTGAGTGGTGGTGTGGTGGTGCTGAGTGGTGCTGTGGTGGTGCTGAGTGGTGGTGTGGTGGTGCTGAGTGATGCTGTGGTGGTGCTGAGTGATGCTGTGGTGATGCTGAGTGGTGCTGTGGTGGTGCAGAGTGGTGGTGTGGTGGTGTGGTGGTGCTGAGTGATGCTGTGGTGGTGCTCAGTGATGCTGTGGTGGTGCTCAGTGATGCTGTGGTGGTGCAGAGTGGTGGTGTGGTGGTGCTGAGTGGTGGTGTGGTGGTGCTGAGTGATGCTGTGGTGGTGCTCAGTGATGCTGTGGTGGTGCTCAGTGATGCTGTGGAGATGCTGAGTGATGCTGTGGTGGTGCGGAGTGGTGCTGTGGTGGTGCTGAGTGGTGCTGTGGAGATGCTGAGTGATGCGTAGTGGTGCTGTGGTGGTGCTGACTGATGCTGTGGTGTTGCTGAGTGATGCTGTGGTGGTACTGTGTTGGTGCTGAGTGATGCTGGGGTGGTGCTGTGGTGGTGCTGAGTGATGCTGTGGTGGTGCGGAGTGATGCTGTGGTGGTGCGGAGTGTTGCTGTTGTGGTGCTGACCGATGCTGTGGTGTTGCTGAGTGATGCTGTGGTGATGCTGAGTGGTGCTGTGGTGGTGCAGAGTGGTGGTGTGGTGGTGCTGAGTGGTGGTGTGGTGGTGCTGAGTGATGCTGTGGTGGTGCTGTGGTGGTGCTGTGGTGGTGCTGAGTGGTGGTGTGGTGGTGTGGTGGTGTGGTGGTGCTGAGTGGTGGTGTGGTGGTGCTGAGTGGTGGTGTGGTGGTGCTGAGTGGTGCTGTGGTGGTGCTGAGTGATGCTGTGGTGGTGGTGTGGTGGTGCTGAGTGGTGGTGTGGTGGTGCTGAGTGATGCTGTGGTGGTGCAGAGTGATGCTGTGGTAGTGCTTAGTGATGCTGTGGTGGTGCTGAGTGGTGCTGTGGTAGTGCTGAGTGATGCTGTGGTGGTGCTGTGGTGGTGCTGAGTGATGCTGTGGTGGTGCTGAGTGATGGTGTGGCGGTGCTGAGTGATGCTGTGGTGGTGCTGAGTGATGCTGTGGTGGTGCTGTGGTGGTGCTGAGTGGTGGTGTGGTGGTGCTGAGTGGTGCTGTGGTGGTGCTGAGTGGTGGTGTGGTGGTGCTGAGTGATGTTGTGGTGGTGCTGAGTGATGCTGTGGTGATGCTGAGTGGTGCTGTGGTGGTGCAGAGTGGTGGTGTGGTGGTGCTGAGTGGTGGTGTGGTGGCGCTGAGTGATGCTGTGGTGGTGCTCAGTGATGCTGTGGTGGTGCACAGTGATGCTGTGGTGGTGCTCAGTG
Source organism: Calotriton arnoldi (assembly GCA_963921515.1). NCBI lineage: Eukaryota > Metazoa > Chordata > Amphibia > Caudata > Salamandridae > Calotriton > Calotriton arnoldi. The sequence goes on from CAWUFW010002772.1 coordinate 322,607, forward strand.
ATGCTGTGGTGGTGCAGAGTGGTGGTGTGGTGGTGCTGAGTGGTGGTGTGGTGGTGCTGAGTGATGCTGTGGTGGTGCTCAGTGATGCTGTGGTGGTGCTCAGTGATGCTGTGGTGGTGCTCAGTGATGCTGTGGAGATGCTGAGTGATGCTGTGGTGGTGCGGAGTGGTGCTGTGGTGGTGCTGAGTGGTGCTGTGGAGATGCTGAGTGATGCGTAGTGGTGCTGTGGTGGTGCTGACTGATGCTGTGGTGTTGCTGAGTGATGCTGTGGTGGTACTGTGTTGGTGCTGAGTGATGCTGGGGTGGTGCTGTGGTGGTGCTGAGTGATGCTGTGGTGGTGCGGAGTGATGCTTTGGTGGTGCGGAGTGTTGCTGTGGTGGTGCTGACCGATGCTGTGGTGTTGCTGAGTGATGCTGTGGTGATGCTGAGTGGTGCTGTGGTGGTGCAGAGTGGTGGTGTGGTGGTGCTGAGTGGTGGTGTGGTGGTGCTGAGTGATGCTGTGGTGGTGCTCAGTGATGCTGTGGTGGTGCTCAGTGATGCTGTGGTCGTGCTCAGTGATGCTGTGGTGGTGCTGAGTGATGCTGTGGTGGTGCTGTGTTGGTGCTGAGTGATGCTGGGGTGGTGCTGTGGTGGTGCTGAGTGATGCTGTGGTGGTGCTGAGTGGTGCTGTGGTGGTGCTGAGTGATGCTGTGGTGGTACTGTGTTGGTGCTGAGTGATGCTGGGATGGTGCTGTGGTGGTGCTGAGTGGTGCTGGGGTGTTGCTGTGGTGGTGCTGAGTGGTGCTGTGGTGGTGCTGTGCTGGTGCTGAGTGATGATGTGGTGTCGCTGTGGTGGTCCTGAGTGATGCTGTGGAGATGCTGAGTGATGCTGTGGTGGTGCGGAGTGGTGCTGTGGTGGTGCTGAGTGGTGCTGTGGAGATGCTGAGTGATGCGTAGTGGTGCTGTGGTGGTGCTGACTGATGCTGTGGTGTTGCTGAGTGATGCTGTGGTGGTACTGTGTTGGTGCTGAGTGATGCTGGAGTGGTGCTGTGGTGGTGCTGAGTGATGCTGTGGTGGTGCGGAGTGATGCTGTGGTGGTGTGGAGTGTTGCTGTGGTGGTGCTGACCGATGCTGTGGTGTTGCTGAGTGATGCTGTGGTGGTGCTGAGTGGTGGTGTGGTGGTGCTGAGTGGTGCTGTGGAGATGCTGAGTGATGCTGTGGTGGTGCGGAGTGGTGCTGTGGTGGTGCTGACTGATGCTGTGGTGTTGCTGAGTGATGCTGTGGTGGTGCTGTGGTGGTGCTGTGTTGGTGCTGAGTGATGCTGGGGTGGTGCTGTGTGATGCTGTGGTGGTGCTGAGTGGTGTTGTGGTGGTGCTTAGTGATGCTGTGCTGTGGAGATGCTGAGTGATGCTGTGGTGGTGCGGAGTGGTGCTGTGGTAGTGCTGACTGATGCTGTGGTGTTGCTGAGTGATGCTGTGGTGGTGCTGAGTGATGCTGGGGTGGTGTCAGAACCACTCAGCCTTTAAAGGGTAAAAGTAATTCAGTAGCAGTAATTCGATGGGAAAAGACAAGGACTACCACTTACACCAGATTCGAGTTCAGAGGAGAGCTAGAATGGCCGCCAGAAAACCACCCCTGGGTCATCAAGTTAGCGTTCCAGTAGTTGCAGGCAATTACGTATGTCCAGGTGAAGTTCCTGCCGAACGGCGCACTTCACCTGAAGAGTTCGCGGAGAAGGAGCCTTTGAAGATTGCGACGCGATAGTCAGATAGGGAAATCTGCGTCGCGTTTAATCCTTCGACGTTTTCCAGCCAAGTTTTTTCTTGGAAATAAGGACCTGCAGAGTTGCGCACTCGCACACGTTCAGTAAGCCTCAGTTTTTGTATATTTTTTATCGCTTCTGTTGAAGAGATACAAAGTAGCCATTCTCGGTTTTCGCTTCCCGGATTTAAATGCACGACGTCAGAGTCTGGGTTGAGCGTTACCGAGAAACTAGAGTCCACACTAGCGCGCTCGAAAGATAAATATTTTCAAGGGTTATAAACTTGGTATCCAGTCAGAAAAGGTCCAAGCTAGCAAGAATATCCCAGCCTTGTTAGAATTGGGTTTAGTAGCGGGCAGTGTTAGCTCCATAGTATAGCAGTTAGGTAGGTTATTTTTTGTACTAGAAATTCAACCAATTCCCATAGTTCATAGAACCCCAGTTAGTAAACTTTTAGGTAGAGACTTCCTTGTCAAAAAAGAATATAAGAAATAAGAAGAGACAGTCCTTACCTGAATGGAAGATTCCAGAAATCATTAAGGAAGCCATTTGTACTAGCGAGGTGAGAGTCTGAAAAAGAAGAAAGATAAAAGAGAAAAAATAAATAAAAACTATGGTAAACGCATTCAGTCAATTATATTGATTTACAGTTACAGATAAGGCAGCAATACAGTAACGAAGAAAGAAGAGAGGCACAGGCCACAGACAACACGGGTAGGTGTATAATTAAGTAAGAAAAAGGGTAATTAAGGATAAGTTAGAGCATAAGAGTTATAATTGATTAATGTTTATTGTAGTTCCATGGTGTATCACACAACAGTAAAAAGCAGAAGACAGCAGACGAAAAGAAGATCAGCTGAGGAACCTGAGCACAAGAAGTGTGGCAGTCTCTTCTCTGTCCCATCCCCTTTCCCCCCTGCGGGTTCTTCAGTTAATGCACGTGTAGGAAGAAACGTGGTTGACTGGAAGCAGCAGAGTGGGAATTGGGAACTGACGTCGTTCTGCTCCTGTGCAACAGAGATAAGCACTATCTGACAGAGTGAAGTGCCCACGCTGTATTTGCACCTGAGCAGAATGGCTGAGGGTTTAGACCTAAAGAAGTTAGGAGAAGTTTTGGAGGGAATACAGAAGGAACTTATGGCTGTCAGAGAAGAAAATAGGGAACTTAGACGAGAGACTACTGATTTATCAATTAAGATGAATAGTTTAGTGTCAGAGACAAGTTTCAAGAATTCATCGTCGCATGAGGATATTTTTAGTGACCCAAAAGTTTCAACTTCTAAGGTTACAACTCAGGTTATACATTCCTTGTCCCCAGTTATACCTTTGGCCTCCCCAGAGCGGTTTAATGGAGACCCCCAGAAGGCACAAGTGTTTCTGACACAATGCACATTACATTTTATGTGCCGTCCTGTGGTTTTTCCCGATGCACAGTCGCGAGTGGCTTTCATATTATCTTATCTTAGCGGGGATGCGGCATCTTGGTCTATGCCATTAGTGACCAGAAATGATCCCATCCTATATGATATTGATGAATTCAAGAAAGAGTTTCTCAGGATATTTGATCGGCGTAAGGCTTCCCAGGCCACTGATAATGAACTGTTAGAAATTAGGCAGGGGAATAGAGATCTCATTGCATATTTGGCCCAGTTTAACAAACTAGTGGTGGAGACCGAATGGCCAGAGAACAAGCGAGCAGCGGTGTTCTATCGAGGATTAAAGGATGAGTTAAAGGATGCCTTAGCCCAAGTACCAAATAGACCCACGGAAATCTCAGCTCTAATTGACCTGGTTCTAGAAATCGATTTTCGACAGAATGATCGAAGAGGAGAGAAAAGAAGGGATTTCCGCTCTAGTACACCTAGGTTTGATCGAGCAAGGACAGAGAATACGAAAGGAAATGACTCGCAACCTGGAGCAAAGCCCATGCAGATAGGAGCAATACGAGGACCGTTATCTAAGGAAGAGAAGGAAAGGCGGCGAGTTAATAAACAATGCTTATATTGTGGAGGCAGTGGCCATTTTGTTCGAAATTGTCCGAAGAAGCCAAAACAGACGCCGCCGGAAAACGCTCAGCACCACCAGTAAATGGAGTTGGACAGGTGGTTGCAGAATCCGAAACAGCTCCAAGAAGTCATTCATTGGCTAATACCTTACAGTCCTCTTCACCACATCTCATTATGTACATAACCCTACAGTTCCGGGAGATCACCTTAAAACAAATCACAGTAATGGTGGATTCGGGAGCCACGGGCAACTTTTGTGACCTAAAATTCGCAGAAAGAATTGGGTTAAGGGCCATAAGAAAAGAAAGGAGTGAAGCAGTAAGAGCAGTAGATGGAACTAATCTATCATCGGGACCCATAGTTAGCCACACTGAATTAGTTGAATTGAAAACTGAAGAAGGACATTGTGAAACTCTACAGTTCAATTTGATAGATGCTCCACAATTTCAGCTAATATTGGGGCTTCCGTGGCTTACTGAACATAATCCCACTATCAATTGGAGTGCCCGATCTATTGTGCTAGATTCTGAGTTTTGCTAAGAAAACTGCTATAAACATTGCAGGAAGATGCCTTTGGAAACACCAGCCTTTCATCTCTCCGAAGGAGGAGCAACGATTTGCGTAATCCAAACCACTGAATTGCCTCCAGAGTACGAAGAGTTTCAGGATGTATTTAGTGAAATTGAAGCGGAAAAGCTACCACCTCACAGAGAGTTTGATTGTAAAATTGAGCTGGAACCAGATTCCAATCTTCCTTGCAGCAGAATATATGCTTTAACAGAAAAGGAAGACCAGCACTTAAAGGAATACCTACAGAAGTACCTTCGTAACGGTTTCATCAGACCCTCGCAATCCCCAGTCTCTTTGCCACTTTTCTTTATCCCTAAGAAGGATGGCGAGTTAAGAACCTGCATCGATTATAGGGCAATGAATCGTATCACAGTCAAGAACCGCTACCCCTTGCCCTTAATCTCGGTGCTACTGGATCAAGTTAAAAGTGCACAAGTATACACTAAATTAGATTTGCAAGGTGCATATCATCTTGTCCGGGTTAAGAAGGGGGACGAATGGAAAACCGCCTTCAGAACCAAACACGGGCTTTTTGAATACCAAGTGATGCCCTATGGGCTTTGTAACGCCCCCGCAGCATTCCAATATTTCATAAACGATGTATTGAAAGAATATATTGATCAAAATGCCATTGTTTACATCGACGATATTTTGATACATTCTGATTCGGTGGAGGAACATGAACAACATGTGAAAGGAGTGTTGCAGAAGCTGCGTGAGAACAAATTGTATGTCAAGTTGGAGAAATGCGCTTTTAATGTGGACACTGTGGACTTCCTAGGATTTGTGCTGTCACCGAACGGAATCACCATGGATAAAAATAAAATTAAAGCTGTAACAGAGTGGGAATCCCCAAGGTCAGTGAAGGAAGTCCAAAGCTTTATAGGCTTTGCAAACTTCTATAGGAGGTTTATTCAAGACTTCTCTAAGAAGTTAATTCCCTTAACGAAGTTGCTGAGAAAAGGAGTTAAATTCTGTTGGATCAACGAAGCAGAGGAAGCATTTACAAAATTGAAGGAAGACTTCACCACAGCTCCAATCTTGTTGCATCCAGATCCCACTGAGCCGTTCTATGTAGAGACAGATGCATCAAATCTAGCGTTGGGTGGAATCTTATCCCAAAGACACAAGATCACGGGTCAATTACACCCGGTGGCCTTTCGTTCACGGAAGTTAACTCCCGCCGAGGTGAATTATACCATAACCGAGAAAGAGTTACTGGCAATAAAGGATGCATTCAAGGAGTGGAGGCATTACTTGATGGGTGCCAGACATACTGTCACTGTCTACACGGACCATCGGAATTTAAAGTTTTTGAAGTCAGCAAGAACCTTGACACCAAGACAACTTCGCTGGTCATTGTATTTTGCTGACTATGATTTTGTGATCACATATAGACCAGGAACACAAAATGGTAAAGCAGATGCCTTATCCAGACTAGGTACAGAGAACACTCAAGAAGAGATAGAAAATCAAAGCATCATAGCAGAAGGGAAGGTCATTGGAGCAGTGTTGAAGGAAACCATGGAAGAACCGACACAAGACTCATTGAGTTTAGAAGAAATGAAGGAATGGGCAAGTCAGGATTCGCTGAGAGATATTCGTGGAAATGTACCATATCACGCTGGAGCCCTCTATTTACCGACTCAAGAATTACAGCAAAAGGCCTTAAAGGAATGTCACGATCACATCCTGGCCGGTCATAAAGGAGTACAGAAAACAGAAGATCTTGTGAAACGTCGCTTTTGGTGGCCAAATATGACCAAGGATATTCGCCAATATGTAGCCACTTGTGAAATCTGTGCGAGGGGAAAATCGTAGAGACAAGCTCCAAAGGGATTATTGCAACCCTTGCCCACACCACCTTACCCCTGGCATACCGTGACATTAGACTTAATTGTGGAGTTACCATCTAGCCAGGGGTTTGACACTATATTAGTTTGTGTGGATGCTTTCTCTAAGATGGCACATTTTGTCCTCTTAAAGGGAGTGCCAACAGCCAGGACATTAGCACACACCTTCAGCCAGACCATTGTGCGGGCACATGGGATACCCAAGGTACTAGTGTCAGATAGGGGTTCTCAATTTCTATCTCATTTCTGGAAGGCGTTCACTAAGAAATTGAATATAGACACTAGGTACACTACCAGTTATCACCCAGAGTCCGATGGCCAAACTGAAAGAACGAATCAAGAGCTTGAACAATATCTCAGATTATGTCTTTTAGATCGAGAGGGAGATTGGTCAGAATACCTGTGGGCTGCAGAGTTTGCACATAACAATGCGAAAAATGTGTCCACAGGGTATTCCCCATTTTACTTAAATTCAGGCAGACATCCCAATCAATCTATAAACTTTCAAGAAGTAGAGGTTCCAGCTGTAAAGGATTTAGTAGAACATATGTCCCAAGTACATAGTTTAACAGTCAAGAATCTCTCAAAGGCTAAGGAAAGTTACAAAAAGTACGCAGATAAAAAGAGAAGGAAAGAACCTAATTTCCAAGTTGGAGAAAAGGTTTGGTTAAGTACAAAAAACTTAAGACTCAAGGGCAACAGGAAATTGCAACCAAGGTTCGTAGGTCCCTATGTAATAGAGAGGAAGTTGAGCTCCCTGACTTATCAGCTAAAATTACCCAAGAGTTTAAAAATCCACCCAGTGTTTCATGTTTCCCTGTTAAAAGAGGCACCCAAAGAATTAAGAGTAGGTAAACCCCCTAAACCAATTCAAACTGAGGGAGGAGTAGAGTTTGAAGTCAAGCGAATTTTAGACTCAAAGGAAAGTAAAGGTCAGTTTTACTACCTGCTAGATTGGAAGGGTTTTGGTCCAGAAGAACGATCTTGGGAGTTATGTTCAGATGTGCATGCTCCTCGGCTAATTAGGGACTTTCACAAGAAGTTTCCAGGCAAGCCCAAGCCGGGAGGACCTGCTTTGTGGGGGGTACTGTCAGAACCACTCAGCCTTTAAAGGGTAAAAGTAATTCAGTAGCAGTAATTCGATGGAGGCCCCCCATGGGAAAAGACAAGGACTACCACTTACACCAGATTCGAGTTCAGAGGAGAGCTAGAATGGCCGCCAGAAAACCACCCCTGGGTCATCAAGTTAGCGTTCCAGTAGTTGCAGGCAATTACGTATGTCCAGGTGAAGTTCCTGCCGAACGGCGCACTTCACCTGAAGAGTTCGCGGAGAAGGAGCCTTTGAAGATTGCGATGCGATAGTCAGATAGGGAAATCTGCGTCACGTTTAATCCTTCGACGTTTTCCAGCCAAGTTTTTCTTGGAAATAAGGGCCTGCAGAGTTGCGCACTCGCGCACGTTCAGTAAGCCTCAGTTTTTGTATATTTTTTATCGCTTCTGTTGAAGAGATACAAAGTAGCCATTCTCGGTTTTCGCTTCCTGGATTTAAATGCACGACGTCAGAGTCTGGGTTGAGCGTTACCGAGAAACTAGAGTCCGCACTAGCGCGCTCGAAAGATAAATATTTTCAAGGGTTATAAACTTGGTATCCAGTCAGAAAAGGTCCAAGCTAGCAAGAATATCCCAGCCTTGTTAGAATTGGGTTTAGTAGCGGGCAGTGTTAGCTCCATAGTATAGCAGTTAGGTAGGTTATTTTTTGTACTAGAAATTCAACCAATTCCCATAGTTCATAGAACCCCAGTTAGTAAACTTTTAGGTAGAGACTTCCTCGTCAAAAAAGAATATAAGAAATAAGAAGAGACAGTCCTTACCTGAATGGAAGATTCCAGAAATCATTAAGGAAGCCATCTGTACTAGCGAGGTGAGAGTCTGAAAAAGAAGAAAGAGAAAAGAGAAAAAGTAAATAAAAACTATGGTAAACGCATTCAGTCAATTATATTGATTTACAGTTACAGATAAGGCAGCAATACAGTAACGAAGAAAGAAGAGAGGCACAGGCCACAGACAACACGGGTAGGTGTATAATTAAGTAAGAAAAAGGGTAATTAAGGATAAGTTAGAGCATAAGAGTTATAATTGATTAATGTTTATTGTAGTTCCATGGTGTATCACACAACAGTAAAAAGCAGAAGACAGCAGACGAAAAGAAGATCAGCTGAGGAACCTGAGCACAAGAAGTGTGGCAGTCTCTTCTCTGTCCCATCCCCTTTCCCCCTGCGGGTTCTTCAGTTAATGCACGTGTAGGAAGAAACGTGGTTGACTGGAAGCAGCAGAGTGGGAATTGGGAACTGACGTCGTTCTGCTCCTGTGCAACAGAGATAAGCACTATCTGACAGGTGGTGCTGTGTGATGCTGTGGTGGTGCTGAGTGGTGTTGTGGTGGTGCTTAGTGATGCTGTTGTTGTGCTTACTGATGCTGTGATGGTGCTGAGTGATGCTGCGGTGGTGCTGTGGTGGTGCTGAGTGATGCTGTGCTGTTGCTGAGTGGTGCTTTGGTGGTGCTGTGTTGGTGCTGAGTGATGCTGGGGTGGTGCTGTGGTGGTGCTGAGTGATGCTGTGGTGGTGCTCAGTGATGCTGTGGTGGTGCTGTGGTGGTGCTGAGTGGTGCTGAGTGGTGGTGTGGTGGTGCTGAGTGATGCTGTGGTGGTGCTGAGTGATGCTGTGGTGGTGCTGAGTGGTGCTGTGGTGGTGCTGAGTGGTGCTGTGGTGGTGCAGAGTGGTGGTGTGGTGGTGCTGAGTGGTGGTGTGGTGGTGCTGAGTGATGCTGTGGTGGTGCTCAGTGATGTTGTGGTGGTGCTGAGTGATGCTGTGGTGGTGCTGAGTGATGCTGTGGTGTTGATGAGTGATGCTGTGGTGTTGCTGAGTGATGCTGTGGTGGTGCTGTGTTGGTGCTGAGTGATCCTGGGGTGGTGCTGTGGTGGTGCTGAGTGATGCTGTGGTGGTACTGTGTTGGTGCTGAGTGATGCTGGGATGGTGCTGTGGTGGTGCTGAGTGGTGCTGAGTGGTGCTGGGGTGTTGCTGTGGTGGTGCTGAGTGGTGCTGTGGTGGTGCTGTGCTGGTGCTGAGTGATGCTGTGGTGGTGCGGAGTGATGCTGTGGTGGTGCGGAGTGGTGCTGTGGTGGTGCTGACCGATGCTGTGGTGTTGCTGAGTGATGCTGTGGTGGTGCTGAGTGGTGGTGTGGTGGTGTTGAGTGGTGGTGTGGAGATGCTGAGTGATGCTGTGGTGGTGCAGAGTGGTGCTGTGGTGGTGCTGACTGATACTGTGGTGTTGCTGAGTGATGCTGTGGTAGTGCTGTGTTGGTGCTGAGTGATGCTGTGGTGGTGCTGTGGTAGTGCTGAGTGATGCTGTGGTGGTGCTGAGTGATGCTGTGGTGGTGCGGAGTGGTGCTGTGGTGGTGCTGACCGATGCTTTGGTGTTGCTGAGTGATGCTGTGGTGATTCTGAGTGGTGGTGTGGTGGTGCTGAGTGGTGCTGTGGAGATGCTGAGTGATGCTGTGGTGGTGCGGAGTGGTGCTGTGGTGGTGCTGACTGATGCTGTTGTGTTGCTGAGTGGTGCTGTGGTGGTGCTGTGTTGGTGCTGAGTGATGCTGGGGTGGTGCTGTGGTGGTGCTGAGTGATGCTGTGGTGGTGCTGAGTGGTGTTGTGGTGGTGCTTAGTGATGCTGTTGTTGTGCTTACTGATGCTGTGATGGTGCTGAGTGATGCTGTGGTGGTGCTGTGGTGGTGCTGAGTGATGCTGTGGTGTTGCTGAGTGATGCTGTGGTGGTGCTGTGTTGGTGCTGAGTGATGCTGGGGTGGTGCTGTGGTGGTGCTGAGTGATGCTGTGGTGGTGCTGAGTGATGCTGTGGTGGTGCTGAGTGATGCAGTGGTGGTACTGTGTTAGTGCTGAGTGATGCTGGGGTGGTGCTGTGGTGATGCTGAGTGATGCTGGGGTGTTGCTGGGGTGTTGCTGTGGTGGTGCTTAGTGGTGCTGTTGTGCTGCTGAGTGGTGCTGTGGTGGTGCTGAGTGGTGCTGTGGTGGTGCTGAGTGATGCTGTGGTGGTGCTGTGTTGGTGCTGAGTGATGCTGGGGTGGTGCTGTGTTGGTGCTGAGTGATGCTGTGGTGGACTGTGGTGGTGCTGAGTGATGCTGTGGTGGTGCTGGGGTGTTGCTATGGTGGTGCTGAGTGGTGCTGTGGTGGTGCTGAGTGATGCTGTGGTGGTGCAGAGTGATGCTGTGGTGGTGCTGAGTGATGCTGTGGTGGTGCTGAGTGATGCTGTGGTGGTACTGTGCTGGTGCTGAGTGATGCTGGGGTGGTGCTGTGGTGGTGCTGAGTGATGCTGGGGTGGTGCTGGGGTGTTGCTGTGGTGGTGCTGAGTGGTGCTGTTGTGCTGCTGAGTGGTGCTGTGGTGGTGCTGAGTGGTGCTGTGGTGGTGCTGAGTGATGCTGTGGTGGTGCTGTGTTGGTGCTGAGTGATGCTGGGGTGGTGCTGTGTTGGTGCTGAGTGATGCTGTGGTGGACTGTGGTGGTGCTGAGTGATGCTGTGGTGGTGCTGGGGTGTTGCTATGGTGGTGCTGAGTGGTGCTGTGGTGGTGCTGAGTGATGCTGTGGTGGTGCAGAGTGATGCTGTGGTGGTGCTGAGTGATGCTGTGGTGGTGCTGAGTGATGCTGTGGTGGTACTGTGCTGGTGCTGAGTGATGCTGGGGTGGTGCTGTGGTGGTGCTGAGTGATGCAGTGGTGATGTTGAGTGATGCTGTGGTGGTGCTGAGTGATGCTGTTGTGGTGCTGTGGTGGTGCTGATTGGTGGTGTGGTGGTGCTGAGTAATGCTGTGGTGGTGCTGAGTGATGCTGTGGTGGTGCTGTGGTGGTGCTAAGTGCTGCTGTGGAGATGCTGAGTGATGCTGTGGTGGTGCTGAGTGGTGGTGTGGTGGTGCTGAGTGGTGTTGTGGTGGTGCTGTGCTGGTGCTGAGTGATGCTGTGTAGATGCTGAGTGATGCTGTGGTTGTGCAGAGTGGTGCTGTGGTGGTGCTGACTGATGCTGTGGTGTTGCTGAGTGATGCTGTGGTGGTGCTGAGTGATGCTGTGGGGGTGCTGAGTGGTGGTGTGGTGGTGCTGAGTGGTGCTGTGGTGGTGCTGAGTGGTGGTGTGGTGGTGCTGAGTGGTGCTGTGAGATGCTGTGGTGGTGCGGAGTGATGCTGTGGTGGTGCTCAGTGATGTTGTGGTGGTGCTGAGTGATGCTGTGGTGGTGCTGAGTGGTGCTGGGGTGTTGCTGTGGTGGTGCTGTGGTGGTGCTGTGCTGGTGCTGAGTGATGCTGTGGTGGTGCGGAGTGATGCTGTGGTGATGCAGAGTGGTGCTGTGGTGGTGCTGACCGATGCTGTGGTGTTGCTGAGTGATGCTGTGGTGGTGGTGTGGTGGTGCTGAGTGGTGGTGTGGAGATGCTGAGTGGTGGTGTGGAGATGCTGAGTGATGCTGTGGTGGTGCGGAGTGGTGCTGTGGTGGTTCTGAGTGGTGTTGTGGTGGTGCTTAGTGATGCTGTTGTTGTGCTTACTGATGCTGTGATGGTGCTGAGTGATGCTGTGGTGGTGCTGTGGTGGTGCTGAGTGATGCTGTGGTGTTGCTGAGTGATGCTGTGGTGGTGCTGTGTTGGTGCTGAGTGATGCTGGGGTGGTGCTGTGGTGGTGCTGAGTGATGCTATGGTGGTGCTGAGTGATGCTGTGGTGGTGCTGAGTGATGCTGTGGTGGTACTGTGTTAGTGCTGAGTGATGCTGGGGTGGTGCTGTGGTGGTGCTGAGTGATGCTGGGGTGGTGCTGGGGTGTTGCTGTGGTGGTGCTGAGTGGTGCTGTTGTGCTGCTGAGTGGTGCTGTGGTGGTGCTGAGTGGTGCTGTGGTGGTGCTGAGTGATGCTGTGGTGGTGCTGTGTTGGTGCTGAGTGATGCTGGGGTGTGCTGTGTTGGTGCTGAGTGATGCTGGGGTGGGCTGTGGTGGTGCTGAGTGATGCTGTGGTGGTGCTGGGGTGTTGCTATGGTGGTGCTGAGTGGTGCTGTGGTGGTGCTGAGTGATGCTGTGGTGGTGCTGAGTGATGCTGTGGTGGTGCTGAGTGATGCTGTGGTGGTACTGTGCTGGTGCTGAGTGATGCTGGGGTGGTGCTGTGGTGGTGCTGAGTGATGCAGTGGTGGTGTTGAGTGATGCTGTGGTGGTGCTGAGTGATGCTGTTGTGGTGCTGTGGTGGTGCTGATTGGTGGTGTGGTGGTGCTGAGTAATGCTGTGGTGGTGCTGAGTGGTGCTGAGTGATGCTGTGGTGGTGCTGTGGTGGTGCTAAGTGCTGCTGTGGAGATGCTGAGTGATGCTGTGGTGGTGCTGAGTGGTGGTGTGGTGGTGCTGAGTGGTGTTGTGGTGGTGCTGTGCTGGTGCTGAGTGATGCTGGGGTGGTGCTGTGGTGGTGCTGAGTGATGCTGTGTAGATGCTGAGTGATGCTGTGGTGGTGCGGAGTGGTGCTGTTGACTGATGCTGTGGTGTTGCTGAGTGATGCTGTGGTGGTGCTGAGTGATGCTGTTGGGGTACTGAGTGGTGGTGTGGTGGTGCTGAGTGGTGCTGTGGTGGTGCTGAGTGGTGGTGTGGTGGTGCTGAGTGGTGCTGTGAGATGCTGTGGTGGTGCGGAGTGATGCTGTGGTGGTGCTCAGTGATGTTGTGGTGGTGCTGAGTGATGCTGTGGTGGTGCTGAGTGATGCTGTGGTGTTGATGAGTGATGCTGTGGTGTTGCTGAGTGATGCTGTGGTGGTGCTGTGTTGGTGCTGAGTGATGCTGTGGTGGTGCTGAGTGATGCTGTGGTGGTACTGTGTTGGTGCTGAGTGATGCTGGGATGGTGCTGTGGTGGTGCTGAGTGGTGCTGGGGTGTTGCTGTGGTGGTGCTGTGGTGGTGCTGTGCTGGTGCTGAGTGATGCTGTGGTGGTGCGGAGTGATGCTGTGGTGATGCAGAGTGGTGCTGTTGTGGTGCTGACCGATGCTGTGGTGTTGCTGAGTGATGCTGTGGTGGTGCTGAGTGGTGGTGGTGTGGTGGTGCTGAGTGGTGGTGTGGAGGTGCTGAGTGATGCTGTGGTGGTGCGGAGTGGTGCTGTGGTGGTGCTGACTGATGCTGTGGTGTTGCTGAGTGATGCTGTGGTGGTGCTCAGTGATGTTGTGGTGGTGCTGAGTGATGCTGTGGTGGTGCTGAGTGATGCTGTGGTGTTGATGAGTGATGCTGTGGTGTTGCTGAGTGATGCTGTGGTGGTGCTGTGTTGGTGCTGAGTGATGCTGTGGTGGTGCTGAGTGATGCTGTGGTGGTACTGTGTTGGTGCTGAGTGATGCTGGGATGGTGCTGTGGTGGTGCTGAGTGGTGCTGGGGTGTTGCTGTGGTGGTGCTGTGGTGGTGCTGTGCTGGTGCTGAGTGATGCTGTGGTGGTGCGGAGTGATGCTGTGGTGATGCAGAGTGGTGCTGTGGTGGTGCTGACCGATGCTGTGGTGTTGCTGAGTGATGCTGTGGTGGTGCTGAGTGGTGGTGTGGTGGTGCTGAGTGGTGGTGTGGAGATGCTGAGTGATGCTGTGGTGGTGCGGAGTGGTGCTGTGGTGGTGCTGACTGATGCTGTGGTGTTGCTGAGTGATGCTGTGGTGGTGCTGTGTTGGTGCTGAGTGATGCTGGGGTGGTGCTGTGGTGGTGCTGAGTGATGCTGTGGTGGTGCTGAGTGGTATTGTGGTGGTGCTTAGTGATGCTGTTGTTGTGCTTACTGATGCTGTGATGGTGCTGAGTGATGCTTTGGTGGTGCTGTGGTGGTGCTGAGTGATGCTGTGGTGTTGCTGAGAGATGCTGTGGTGGTGCTGTGTTGGTGCTGAGTGATGCTGGGGTGGTGCTGAGGTGGTGCTGAGTGATGCTGTGGTGGTGCTGAGTGATGCTGTGGTGGTGCTGAGTGATGCTGTGGTGGTACTGTGTTAGTGCTGAGTGATGCTGGGGTGGTGCTGTTGTGGTGCTGAGTGATGCTGGGGTGGTGCTGGGGTGTTGCTGTGGTGGTGCTGAGTGGTGCTGTTGTGCTGCTGAGTGGTGCTGAATGATGCTGTGGTGGTGCTGAGTGATGCTGGGGTGGTGCTGTGTTGGTGCTGAGTGATGCTGGGGTGGGCTGTGGTGGTGCTGAGTGATGCTGTGGTGGTGCTGGGGTGTTGCTCTGGTGGTGCTGAGTGGTGCTGTGGTGGTGCTGAGTGATGCTGTGGTGGTGCAGAGTGATGCTGTGGTGGTGCTGTGGTGGTGCTGAGTGATGCTGTGGTGGTGCTGAGTGATGCTGTGGTGGTACTGTGCTGGTGCTGAGTGATGCTGGGGTGGTGCTGTGGTGGTGCTGAGTGATGCAGTGGTGGTGTTGAGTGATGCTGTGGTGGTGCTGAGTGATGCTGTTGTGGTGCTGTGGTGGTGCTGATTGGTGGTGTGGTGGTGCTGAGTAATGCTGTGGTGGTGCTGAGTGATGCTGTGGTGGTGCTGTGGTGGTGCTAAGTGCTGCTGTGGAGATGCTGAGTGATGCTGTGGTGGTGCTGAGTGGTGGTGTGGTGGTGCTGAGTGGTGTTGTGGTGGTGCTGTGCTGGTGCTGAGTGATGCTGGGGTGGTGCTGTGGTAGTGCTGAGTGATGCTGTGTAGATGCTGAGTGATGCTGTGGTGGTGCGGAGTGGTGCTGTGGTGGTGCTGACTGATGCTGTGGTGTTGCTGAGTGATGCTGTGGTGTTGCTGAGTGATGCTGTGGGGGTGCTGAGTGGTGGTGTGGTGGTGCTGAGTGGTGCTGTGGTGGTGCTGAGTGGTGGTGTGGTGGTGCTGAGTGGTGCTGTGAGATGCTGTGGTGGTGCGGAGTGATGCTGTGGTGGTGCTCAGTGATGTGGTGGTGCTGAGTGATGCTGTGGTGGTGCTGAGTGATGCTGTGGTGTTGATGAGTGATGCTGTGGTGTTGCTGAGTGATGCTGTGGTGGTGCTGTGTTGGTGCTGAGTGATGCTGGGGTGGTGCTGAGGTGGTGCTGAGTGATGCTGTGGTGGTGCTGAGTGATGCTGTGGTGGTGCTGAGTGATGCTGTGGTGGTACTGTGTTAGTGCTGAGTGATGCTGGGGTGGTGCTGTTGTGGTGCTGAGTGATGCTGGGGTGGTGCTGGGGTGTTGCTGTGGTGGTGCTGAGTGGTGCTGTTGTGCTGCTGAGTGGTGCTGAGTGATGCTGTGGTGGTGCTGAGTGATGCTGGGGTGGTGCTGTGTTGGTGCTGAGTGATGCTGGGGTGGGCTGTGGTGGTGCTGAGTGATGCTGTGGTGGTGCTGGGGTGTTGCTCTGGTGGTGCTGAGTGGTGCTGTGGTGGTGCTGAGTGATGCTGTGGTGGTGCAGAGTGATGCTGTGGTGGTGCTGTGGTGGTGCTGAGTGATGCTGTGGTGGTGCTGAGTGATGCTGTGGTGGTACTGTGCTGGTGCTGAGTGATGCTGGGGTGGTGCTGTGGTGGTGCTGAGTGATGCAGTGGTGGTGTTGAGTGATGCTGTGGTGGTGCTGAGTGATGCTGTTGTGGTGCTGTGGTGGTGCTGATTGGTGGTGTGGTGGTGCTGAGTAATGCTGTGGTGGTGCTGAGTGATGCTGTGGTGGTGCTGTGGTGGTGCTAAGTGCTGCTGTGGAGATGCTGAGTGATGCTGTGGTGGTGCTGAGTGGTGGTGTGGTGGTGCTGAGTGGTGTTGTGGTGGTGCTGTGCTGGTGCTGAGTGATGCTGGGGTGGTGCTGTGGTAGTGCTGAGTGATGCTGTGTAGATGCTGAGTGATGCTGTGGTGGTGCGGAGTGGTGCTGTGGTGGTGCTGACTGATGCTGTGGTGTTGCTGAGTGATGCTGTGGTGTTGCTGAGTGATGCTGTGGGGGTGCTGAGTGGTGGTGTGGTGGTGCTGAGTGGTGCTGTGGTGGTGCTGAGTGGTGGTGTGGTGGTGCTGAGTGGTGCTGTGAGATGCTGTGGTGGTGCGGAGTGATGCTGTGGTGGTGCTCAGTGATGTGGTGGTGCTGAGTGATGCTGTGGTGGTGCTGAGTGATGCTGTGGTGTTGATGAGTGATGCTGTGGTGTTGCTGAGTGATGCTGTGGTGGTGCTGTGTTGGTGCTGAGTGATGCTGGGGTGGTGCTGTGGTGGTGCTGAGTGATGCTGTGGTGGTACTGTGTTGGTGCGGAGTGATGCTGGGATGGTGCTGTGGTGGTGCTGAGTGGTGCTGGGGTGCTGCTGTGGTGGTGCTGAGTGGTGCTGTGGTGGTGCTGTGCTGGTGCTGAGTGATGCTGTGGTGGTGCGGAGTGATGCTGTGGTGGTGCGGAGTGGTGCTGTGGTGGTGCTGACCGATGCTGTGATGTTGCTGAGTGATGCTGTGGTGGTGCTGAGTGGCGGTGTGGTGGTGCTGAGTGGTGGTGTGGAGATGCTGAGTGATGCTGTGGTGGTGCGGAGTGGTGCTGTGGTGGTGCTGACTGATGCTGTGGTGTTGCTGAGTGATGCTGTGGTGGTACTGTGTTGGTGCTGAGTGATGCTGGGGTGGTGCTGTGGTGGTGCTGAGTGATGCTGTGGTGGTGCTGAGTGATGCTGTGGAGGTGCGGAGTGGTGCTGTGGTGGTGCTGACCGATGCTGTGGTGTTGCTGAGTGATGCTGTGGTGGTGCTGAGTGGTGGTGTGGTGGTGCTGAGTGGTGCTGTGGAGATGCTGAGTGATGCTGTGGTGGTGCGGAGTGGTGCTGTGGTGGTGCTGACTGATGCTGTGGTGTTGCTGAGTGATGCTGTGGTGGTGCTGTGTTGGTGCTGAGTGATGCTGGGGTGGTGCTGTGGTGGTGCTGAGTGATGCTGTGGTGGTGCTGAGTGGTGTTGTGGTGGTGCTTATTGATGCTGTTGTTGTGCTTACTGATGCTGTGATGGTGCTGAGTGATGCTGTGGTGGTGCTGTGGTAGTGCTGAGTGATGCTGTGGTGTTGCTGAGTGATGCTGTCGTGGTGCTGTGTTGGTGCTGAGTGATGCTGGGGTGGTGCTGTGGTGGTGCTGAGTGATGCTGTGGTGGTGCTGAGTGATGCTGTGGTGGTGCTGAGTGATTCTGTGGTGGTACTGTGTTAGTGCTGAGTGATGCTGGGGTGGTGCAGTGGTGGTGCTGAGTGATGCTGGGGTGGTGCTGGGGTGTTGCTGTGGTGGTGCTGAGTGTTGCTGTGGTGCTGCTGAGTGGTGCTGTGGTGGTGCTGAGTGGTGCTGTGGTGGTGCTGAGTGATGCTGTGGTGGTGCTGTGTTGGTGCTGAGTGATGCTGGGGTGGTGCTGTGTTGGTGCTGAGTGATGCTGGGGTGGTGCTGTGGTGGTGCTGAGTGATGCTGTGGTGGTGCTGTGGTGGTGCTGGGGTGTTGCTGTGGTGGTGCTGAGTGGTGCTGTGGTGGTGCTGAGTGATGCTGTGGTGGTGCAGAGTGATGCTGTGGTGGTGCAGAGTGATGCTGTGGTGGTGATGTGGTGGTGCTGAGTGATGCTGTGGTGGTGCTGTGTTGGTGCTGAGTGATGCTGGGGTGGTGCTGTGTTGGTGCTGAGTGATGCTGGGGTGGTGCTGTGGTGGTGCTGAGTGATGCTGTGGTGGTGCTGGGGTGTTGCTGTGGTGGTGCTGAGTGGTGCTGTGGTGGTGCTGTGTTGGTGCTGAGTGATGCTGGGGTGGTGCTGTGGTGGTGCTGAGTGATGCTGTGGTGGTGCTGAGTGATGCTGTGGTGGTGCTGAGTGATGCTGTGGTAGTACTGTGCTGGGGCTGAGTGATGCTTGGGTGGTGCTGTGGTGGTGCTGAGTGATGCAGTGGTGGTGTTGAGTGATGCTGTGGTGGTGCTGAGTGATGCTGTTGTGGTGGTGCTGAGTAATGCTGTGGTGGTGCAGTGGTGGTGCTGAGTGATGCTGGGGTGGTGCTGGGGTGTTGATGTGGTGGTGCTGAGTGGTGCTGCTGAGTGGTGCTGTGGTGGTGCTGAGTGGTGCTGTGGTGGTGCTGAGTGATGCTGTGGTGGTGCTGTGTTGGTGCTGAGTGATGCTGGTGTGGTGCTGTGTTGGTGCTGAGGGATGCTGAGGTGGTGCTGTGGTGGTGCTGAGTGATGCTGTGGTGGTGCTGGGGTGTTGCTGTGGTGGTGCTGAGTGGTGCTGTGGTGGTGCTGAGTGATGCTGTGGTAGTGCAGAGTGATGCTGTGGTGGTGATGTGGTGGTGCTGAGTGATGCTGTGGTGGTGCTGAGTGATGCTGTGGTGGTACTGTGCTGGTGCTGAGTGATGCTGGGGTGGTGCTGTGGTGGTGCTGAGTGATGCAGTGGTGGTGTTGAGTGATGCTGTGGTGGTGCTGAGTGATGCTGTTGTGGTGCTGTGGTGGTGCTGTGGTGGTGCTGCTGAGTAATGCTGTGGTGGTGCTGAGTGGTGCTGAGTGATGCTGTGGTGGTGCTAAGTGCTGCTGTGGAGATGCTGAGTGATGCTGTGGTGGTGCTGAGTGGTGGTGTGGTGGTGCTGAGTGGTGTTGTGGTGGTGCTGTGCTGGTGCTGAGTGATGCTGGGGTGGTGCTGTGGTGGTGCTGAGTGATGCTGTGTAGATGCTGAGTGATGCTGTGGTAGTGCGGAGTGGTGCAGTGGTGGTGCTGACTGATGCTGTGGTGTTGCTGAGTGATGCTGTGGTGGTGCTGAGTGATGCTGTGGGGGTGCTGAGTGGTGGTGTGGTGGTGCTGAGTGGTGCTGTGGTGGTGCTGAGTGGTGGTGTGGTGGTGCTGAGTGGTGCTGTGAGATGCTGTGGTGAAGAGAGAGAATGAGAGAGTGTGGAAATAGTGAAAGACAGAGAAAGTGTGTAAAAAAGTGGGGGGATCAAGAGAGACTGAAGAACTAAATGCCGAAAAAAATAGCCAATGTTGCCTTCACAGAGAATGAACTTTAAAAAAAAAAAGTCAAAGAATGAGTAAGAATAAACTTTAAATTAAACAAAAAAGCCAATGTGTCCTTGTCCGGCCCCTCCTGCTTGCTCAGCCGTAGAATTGAATAAACTTTAAATTAAGCAAAAAAAGCCAATGTGTCCTTGTCCGGCCCCTCCTGCTTGCTCAGCCGTAGAATTGAATAAACTTTAAATTAAACAAAAAATGCCAATGTGTCCTTGTCCGGCCCCTCCTGCTTGTTCAGCCGTAGAATTCTTTGATGAAAGCCAGATGGCGCCTCGAGCAAGTGAGGTGAAAGCCACATGGCGCCTGGAGCGATGCGAGGAATGCGCGCGTTACTGTGCACGTACTCGCGTGCTCTAGGCCAGCCAAAAGTTGTGGTCGCATTTCTGCAAGCCCACTACAAAATGTCTCGCCCAGAGCGAGCGCTGAAGCGCTGGCTTTCAGGGCGAGACCTAAAAAACCAAGCATTTGCAATTAAATCGGTCTTGCATTTGTGAAAGTTAGAGCTATTGGGATTGTATATGATAATGTTTTTTACGTATGTTTTTTTGTTTGCAGTGGAGTAACGTAACAGGTAAAGCAGCTGACTTTTGAATTGGTGAACTGAGTTTGAGTGTCAGATTGATTAACCGTCCTGTGCTTTACGTAAATTACCTTTTTTCTTTCTATTAACGGGTGACTATCACTGTTAATTAATAGGTGTTGTTACTATTCAGCTCAGCTGTACTCAGTTCATCAGCCTCAGAAAGATAAAATGCTGAGACATTGCTACTGGGATTCAGTCATGAAAATCACAAACTACACCAGGGTTTCCAGATGATTCGATGTCAGCAGAGACCGCGTTTTCGATGCTGTGTGTTCAGCTAACACAACAGTGCATGCAGGGAGTTGTATTCTTGCTCTAGTTCAATTGAACCGATGCATCTGTAAATAATTTTTTTTTAAAGATCCAGAGCAAAAGTTGTGCCTTGGACAGTGGTGAGAACTGGTTTTTATATAACACTGAGTTACAAACATGTGTGCAGCAGATACATTAACCGGCTATGCTGCCTTATTGTGTTCAAGTGACTGCCTTGGGGAGCTGCTGCAGCTTTTTGCTCCACATAAGCCATTTATATTAATTACTCAGCCATTACTGTCTGAAACCCACCTGGTTACCACCAGGCACTTAGCAGTCAGTGTACTTCCGGACAAACTACCACAGTCTCATCAAAATAGAATAGCCACGTGCACCATCACTCACACCACGGGAACAGGTTCAACCAGGGTCGGTGCGAGGCTGAGTGACATAGAGATGCCTCCCGTGCAATTCCAAAAAGTTTCATCTCTTTGCAGCCTTGTCTGTCTTCAAGAACACCCCGTGTTTTCGCATCCAAGAATACACCAGACGAAGAGCTTCCTTACCCAGTACTTTAGAGACACCTGGACACGTGCCCGGCCCAACATTGTTGCATCGGATCCCAGACGCACGCGCCGGTGTGTGCACTGTGATTTATGTCTTCCACTGCATACATCAAAAGCCATGTGGAATACGTGGTTTTGCAGAACTCTGAACCCAAAACCATGCCGCCATCTGACATTCATTCTCAATTCACACTTTAGCATAGTGAACTTCGGGCATATTATCAAGAACGGCGTTAAAATTATTGCCGCTTTAGCTAAAGCGGCGATAATGGGCTTGATAATATGCCCTTGAGAATTCCAATAGAAGCCCAGGTTCACACCAGAACATGGGCTTCTATTGGAATACTCAAGGGCATATTATCAAGCCCATTATTGCCGCTTTAGCGGCAGTTTCCTGCCGCTAAAGCGGCGATAATTTTAACGCCGTTCCTGATAATATGCCCCGTCATGTTTTTAAAAGAGCACGCCATCTCGGTTCTTAAGTGCCTACAGGGTTTTTCTTGACATTTTAGAAGCATAGAAGTCGGAATGGAGAAACATTGAGGGAACAGAGTGTGTGGAGGTGGAGTGGTGGCAAAGTAAGAGAGAGATGGATGAACGGCTCTGTAGGGTGAGGTGGCGTGGTGGATGGAGGGGTGTAAGCTCGGCGAGGGAAGTGATAAATTGTGTTGATAGATGTAGTGGATGGATAAATGGATGGATGGATGGATGAATTAGTGGTGTGGATGGATGAATGAGAGGATTGATAGGCTGGATTGATGGAAGGACGGACGGATCAGGTGTGTGGGGTGGGGTGGGCTCAATAATGGGTGGATGGCAGTGTGGATAAATGGAGGGATGGCTGGATAGATAGATACAGAGAGCTGTAGAGGGAAACCTAAATGGTGTCTGCACCTATAACTAGATAGAGATGCACACACTTACAC
This sequence comes from Calotriton arnoldi, assembly GCA_963921515.1. Classification (NCBI taxonomy): domain Eukaryota; kingdom Metazoa; phylum Chordata; class Amphibia; order Caudata; family Salamandridae; genus Calotriton; species Calotriton arnoldi. The sequence goes on from CAWUFW010002772.1 coordinate 344,048, forward strand.
ACAAAAAAAAAGGAACTAGCTGTTTCTTTTAATCACAACTTACCCTGGAGATGGTCAGAGGAGTGCTGAAATCAGTGCCACCCATCAATTTAAATACAAAAACAAGGGAAACCCTACTCACAACGAACCAGGGTAAATACTGTATGTCAAGAAACAAAGGTTCTTATGGAAACAATGGTATACTATATTGATAATGAAACGCACAATGGCAATAACAATGGGTCGTATGAATCTCAGACAGGAAGGAGGCCGAGTACAATATGATTGAGTATTTACAGTTTATATCAATTTTCATGAAATTTTGCAAATATATACAACAAAATAGTGCTTAGTGTCCCCAGTGTGCAGTGGAACCAAAAAACGGACTAGTGAAAAAATGTGACCTTTACAACTTGGTTTCCCACAATCAGAAAACGATCATTTACAATTATTAAATATTTTCAGACACTGTCTATATTAACCAGTGTCGATACAATGATTCGTTTTTATATATATGTCGACTGCGTTTCGACCCTTCCAGTGATGCAGGGTCTCCTCAGGACCTACTAGTATAGGGACATCTAGAATTTAAAAAGGAGAGTGGAGTGAGCTACATTATTTGAAGGAGATAAAAGAATGAATTTGTAGAAAATTAAATATAGGGGCCAAGAAGTACCTGAAAAAGTTATAGCAATACGCGCAGCCACGGGTAATAAGTGAAGAACACCGGTCAAGTGAGAAAAAATAAGAAAATACTCACACTGGACCCAGCCGGGTACTACATGAGTGAGACAAAAGAGGAAAAATGTGAAGGTAATGAGAGAAAGAAAGTAAAAATGGCTCTGGTAATTTATCCATGGTATATGAGAGTGCTTACCTCAGTGTGGGGAGGGGGGGTGGAGGGGGAGGCTGGCGGTAGAGGATAAGACAGGGCGGGTGCCACTGTCTGTGGTTCAGGGCTCTGGAGATACTGTCTGAAAAGGAGGTGTGGTGTGTCAATGGAATAAACACATCACGTAATTGATATTAAGAATAAGAATAAATATACAACAGCAATTCAAGACACAGGGCAGTAGTCTTACCCTTATATTGCTTCCTGTTAGTTGGAGCAAAGCCAGAGGTAGAGTTAATAACGAGGACGTGGGAACAGGGTATGTCTCGTCCATGGATATCTGAAAGAGACATGTATCGTGTAACAGTGGTGGAATGAAAAGCCGATGGCCTTCCGGTCGCAATAACAATAATAATACACGCTGGATGATATAAAATCAACACGTAGTGTAAACGCATTCCGTTGCATAAAAGCGGGTAGGTTTCTGTATTTAAAACATATATCAATGGGGAGCCAGTACCTAGGCATGCAAGGGCGTAAATAGTTAACTATTGAATTAAAGTTGCAGGAAAGAAGGGACAAGGGGTCAGCAAGTCCGGGGAGAAGTGAAACGCGTATGTCTCACTTTCTGATTCATTCAATGAACAACGCGTGCGGTTGCTACGCGTCTCCTCGCAAGCGTCTGTCTTGGTACGATGACAGCGAGGTAATCAGCCTGGGAAGGTTAAGTACTGTCTGTGCCTGCCAGAACCGGTCTTCACGGCAGGCATCACTGTGGATTGCCGTTCGTGGGGAGAACCGGAGAAAGGAGAAAGAGTAGAAAGACCGGTGTTCCGTGTTAAAAAGTGGCAATTTCTGTAAGCGCGTTTAATAAAGGCTCTTTGAAATAAAAAAGGGGTTTTGTATGGTTCTTAAATCCGTGAGGCATACTTATCATAGGGAACAATGTTTTTCACCTGGTATGACATCCACACAGTTATCAAAAAAGAGGTTTAAAGCAATAGCACAGACCATATATATTTTCCAATAATGGTTATAAAACATAGTTAACCATAGAGGTACAAATTAGACAGTTCAAAGACGTGCTGGTTCATGATGAGGAGGGATACATAAAATCTCTTGTTGAAATGGATGACACATATATACCAGAGAACAGTAGGCATGAATACAATAATATCGCAATTCAATTGTATTTACATGCAAATTGTAAAATATAGTCAGAATCTTCAGGCACGTATGGGGGACAAACCTATTTGTAAAAACAACTACAAAGTCGCTCAGTTTATAGTAACAACGGAGGTATAGGTATATTTGTGCCTAGTGAAGGGGGAATGGTCATTGTGATGTCAGAACCAGTGGTACAGAAACCTCTTATGATAACCTAAAGATGGAAGGATTATTATATGTCTCACTAGTGAGTCATGTAAGCAGGTGTGTACTGACCCGCACAGTGTGGTGGTGTAAGGGGAGTTATGACAGTAGTGTAGTGACAAAACCCCTCCACTCTTCTGCTGAGTTCAGACCTTGCGTTATAGAGCTGGTTCTTTCAATCCAACGACACTCTAACCTTTGTAGAATTTGTGTCATGTCGCCTCCTCTTGCTGGTATATTGGCCTTGTCAATGATTTGCCATTTGATGTCATCGGCTGTGTGGTTCAGCTCTGCGAAGTGTGCTACTAGCGGTGCATTTTGTACAGACCTTCTTATGCGGCTTCTGTGTTGCCATATTCTTGCTTTTATTGGCTGTTGGGTCTGGCCTATATATGGCAGGCCACAGGGGCACCAAATGCAATATACCACATTACGTGTGTTACAGTTCGATAGAAAGTGTAAAGTGTGTTTTACATCTGAATGCTCAAACATTTTTGTGTTAAATGTCAAGGGGCATCCCACACAGTTTCCACATTTAAAGTGTCCTTTTACTTCTGGTAGGTTCCAAGCAGAGAGTATATTGGACTTGTTCTGTAGTCTGATTTCGGCGGAGGAGCGTTTCAGGTGATCTTTTATGTTTTTACCCCGCTTGAATGCGAACATGGGTATCCCTATGTTGTTGTCTATGCTCCTTATTAAATGCCAATTCTTTTGAATCATGTTCCGGATTTTGTTAGAGTGGACCCCGAAAGTAGTCACACAAATCAATTTATCCATCTGAGTCTTCTCTTTAGGCTTCAGTAGCTCCTCCCTAGGACAGAACCAGGCCCTCTTTAGTGATCTTTTAACTATTTTGTTAGGATATCCTCTTGTTAGTAGTTTAGCCTTCAGGACCTCGGCTTCTGCCATATAGTCCTGTTTGTGTGTACAGTTTCTGCGCAATCGCAGGAACTGACCAAATGGTAGTCCATCTCTTAGTGCCCTTGGATGCTGACTTTTATAGGCCAGAAGTGTATTCCTCTCAGTTACTTTCCTGTAAAGAGATGTGTAAAGAGAACCATTCTCATGTTGTATGTTGAGGTCTACAAATGGAATAGATGATTTTTGGATGGTAGAGGTAAAGGTGAGGTGTGTCTGAATGTTATTAAGGTATGAAACAAAATCCTTAAATTCTGTTTCTGATCCTGACCAAATAAGAAAGATGTCATCAATATATCTTTTCCAACATCTGATGTTGGAATGGTATCTGTTGATATCACTTAGAACGTACTTATGTTCTATGTTATCCATATAAATATTAGCCAGATTTGGGGCAAAAATTGCACCCATACTTGTCCCTGAGCATTGTTGGTAGTAAACACCATTAGAAACAAAATAGTTCGTTTTAAGGGCAATGCGTAGTAGGTTGATAATGAAGGCGGTGGGTACCTGTAATGGTCTGGGTCTAGTTTCCAGTAAGTCCTCTATAGCCTTAATACTTTCCTCTTGAGGGATGTTGGTATAAAGTGAGGTGATGTCTAATGTTGCCAACCAGTCAGTTTCTATATTGTATGGCATGCCCTCTACCAAGTTGATCATGTACATTGAGTCCCTGACGTAGGTTTCTTGTACAGGTACAAAATCCTTAATGAAAAAGTCTATATACTTCCTGATAGGTTCCAAAATTGAACCACAACCGGATAAGATAGGACGTCCTGGGGGGTTGGTGGTACTTTTATGAATTTTTGGAAGTGTGTATAATACTGGGGTTCTAGGACTTTTACCATTTAGGAACTCATATTCCTTTTTACTAATAAAACCCTCTTCTTTGGCTTCATTAGTTATGGAAAGGATTTGGGCGCCAATCTCTAACAGAGGGTCACTATTTAGTTTTTTATAGTGTTTGACCTCACTGATTTGCCAATCTCATTATCATAATCTACCTTATCTTGGATGACTATCCCACCACCCTTGTCTGCAGGTCGTAGTTTCTGTCTCTACGACTGCTATTCCTATTTTTAATCTATCTCAACATATTCTCTTATCTAATGAAATATCTTTGCTGAGTAAAGGTCTGTCGTTCGTCATCACTGAACGGACTAATCTTTTGACCTCAAAACTGAAATATATCAGTTTTTCAGAAAGATAAGGTTAAGAATATTCTTTCTAGACAAAGAACCCATGACTTCTGACTCTATTACTGGTCTCAGACCCCCTTCGACTTTCTATCCCACGAATGGTATGATGCCCCCGGAGCTTCTAGTGTTTGAAAAAATCATCCTATCAGGCCTTGACAGCCTTCAAAAATCCAAATATTATGTACCATATAACATCACCAGACAAGAAAGAGAGGCCCTCAAAAATTTGAAGAACGACACCTCCATCATTCTAAAACCTGCAGACAAGGGTGGTGGGATAGTCATCCAAGATAAGGTAGATTATGATAATGAGATTGGCAAACAAATCAGTGAGGTCAAACACTATAAAAACTAAATAGTGACCCTCTGTTAGAGATTGGCGCCCGAATCCTTTCCATAACTAATGAAGCCAAAGAAGAGGGTTTTATTAGTAAAAAGGAATATGAGTTCCTAAATGGTAAAAGTCCTAGAACCCCAGTATTATACACACTTCCAAAAATTCATAAAAGTACCACCAACCCCCCAGGACGTCCTATCTTATCCGGTTGTGGTTCAATTTTGGAACCTATCGGGAAGTATATATACTTTTTCATTAAGGATTTTGTACCTGTACAAGAAACCTACGTCAGGGACTCAATGTACATGATCAACTTGGTAGAGGGCATGCCATACAATATAGAAACTGACTGGTTGGCAACATTAGACATCACCTCACTTTATACCAACATCCCTCAAGAGGAAAGTATTAAGGCTATAGAGGACTTACTGGAAACTAGACCCAGATCATTACAGGTACCCACCGCCTTCATTATCAACCTACTACGCATTGCACTTAAAACGAACTATTTTGTTTCTGATGGTGTTTACTACCAACAATGCTCAGGGACCAGTATGGGTGCAATTTTTGCCCCAAATCTGGCTAATATTTATATGGATAACATAGAACATAAGTACGTTTCTAAGTGATATCAACAGATACCATTCCAACATCAGATGTTGGAAAAGATATATTGATGACATCTTTCTTATTTGGTCAGGATCAGAAACAGAATTTTGTTTCATACCTTAATAACATTCAGACACACCTCACCTTTACCTCTACCATCCAAAAATCATCTATTCCATTTGTAGACCTCAACATACAACATGAGAATGGTTCTCTTTACACATCTCTTTACAGGAAAGTAACTGAGAGGAATACACTTCTGGCCTATAAAAGTCAGCATCCAAGGGCACTAAGAGATGGACTACCATTTGGTCAGTTCCTGCGATTACGCAGAAACTGTACACACAAACAGGACTATATGGCAGAAGCCGAGGTCCTGAAGGCTAAACTACTAACAAGAGGATATCCTAACAAAATAGTTAAAAGATCACTAAAGAGGGCCTGGTTCTGTCCTAGGGAGGAGCTACTGAAGCCTAAAGAGAAGACTCAGATGGATAAATTGATTTGTGTGACTACTTTCGGGGTCCACTCTAACAAAATCCGGAACATGATTCAAAAGAATTGGCATTTAATAAGCAGCAGAAGAGTGGAGGGGTTTTGTCACTACACTACTGTCATAACTCCCCTTACACCACCACACTGTGCGGGTCAGTACACACCTGCTTACATGACTCACTAGTGAGACATATAATAATCCTTCCATCTTTAGGTTATCATAAGAGGTTTCTGTACCACTGGTTCTGACATCACAATGACCATTCCCCCTTCACTAGGCACAAATATACCTATACCTCCGTTGTTACTATAAACTGAGCGACTTTGTAGTTGTTTTTACAAATAGGTTTGTCCCCCAGACGTGCCTGAAGATTCTGACTATATTTTACAATTTGCATGTAAATACAATTGAATTGCGATATTATTGTATTCATGCCTACTGTTCTCTGGTATATATGTGTCATCCATTTCAACAAGAGATTGTATGTATCCCTCCTCATCATGAACCAGCACGTCTTTGAACTGTCTAATTTGTACCTCTATGGTTAACTATGTTTTATAACCATTATTGGAAAATATGTATGGTCTGTGCTATTGCTTTAAACCTCTTTTTTGATAACTCTGTGGATGTCATACCAGGTGAAAAACATTGTTCCCTATGATAAGTATGCCTCACGGATTTAAGAACCATACAAAAACCCTTTTTTATTTCAAAGAGCCTTTATTAAACGCGCTTACAGAAATTGCCACTTTTTTAACACGGAACACCGGTCTTTCTACTCTTTCTCCTTTCTCCGGTTCTCCCCACGAACGGCAATCCACAGTGATGCCTGCCGTGAAGACCGGTTCTGGCAGGCACAGACAGTACTTAACCTTCCCAGGCTGATTACCTCGCTGTCATCGTACCAAGACAGACGCTTGCGAGGAGACGCGTAGCAACCGCACGCGTCGTTCATTGAATGAATCAGAAGGTGAGACATACGCGTTTCACTTCTCCCCGGACTTGCTGACCCCTTGTCCCTTCTTTCCTGCAACTTTAATTCAATAGTTAACTATTTACGCCCTTGCATGCCTAGGTACTGGCTCCCCATTGATATATGTTTTAAATACAGAAACCTTCCCGCTTTTAAGCAACGGAATGCGTTTACAGTACGTGTTGATTTTATATCATCCAGCATGTATTATTATTGTTATTGCGACCGGAAGGCCATCGGCTTTTCATTCCACCACTGTTACACGATACATGTCTCTTTCAGATATCCATGGACGAGACATACCCTGTTCCTACGTCCTCGTTATTAACTCTACCTCTGGCTTTGCTCCAACTAACAGGAAGCAATATAAGGGTAAGACTACTGCCCTGTGTCTTGAATTGCTGTTGTATATTTATTCTTATTCTTAATATCAATTACGTGATGTGTTTATTCCATTGACACACCACACCTCCTTTTCAGACAGTATCTCCAGAGCCCTGAACCACAGACAGTGGCACCCGCCTCTGTCTTATCCTCTACCGCCAGCCTCCCCTCCACCCCCCTCCCCACACTGAGGTAAGCACTCTCATATACCATGGATAAATTACCAGAGCCATTTTTACTTTCTTTCTCTCATTACCTTCACATTTTTCCTCTTTTGTCTCACTCATGTAGTACCCGGCTGGGTCCAGTGTGAGTATTTTCTTATTTTTTCTCACTTGACCGGTGTTCTTCACTTATTACCCGTGGCTGCGCGTATTGCTATAACTTTTTCAGGTACTTCTTGGCCCCTATATTTAATTTTCTACAAATTCATTCTTTTATCTCCTTCAAATAATGTAGCTCACTCCACTCTCCTTTTTAAATTCTAGATGTCCCTATACTAGTAGGTCCTGAGGAGACCCTGCATCACTGGAAGGGTCGAAACGCAGTCGACATATATATAAAAAACGAATCATTGTATCGACACTGGTTAATATAGACAGTGTCTGAAAATATTTAATAATTGTAAATGATCGTTTTCTGATTGTGGGAAACCAAGTTGTAAATGTCACATTTTTTCACTAGTCCGTTTTTTTGGTTCCACTGCACTCTGGGGACACTAAGCACTATTTTGTTGTATATATTTGCAAAATTTCATGAAAATTGATATAAACTGTAAATACTCAATCATATTATACTCGGCCTCCTTCCTGTCTGAAATTCATACGACCCATTGTTATTGCCATTGTGCGTTTCATTATCAATATAGTATACCATTGTTTCCATAAGAACCTTTGTTTCTTGACATACACCCATCAATTTAAAGCCGCAGGTCGAGGGGCCGTTTATAGTGACGGTCTGCGCCATGTCTTTTTGTAAAGTTTGCTCCTTATCCTGCGGAGCTGGTATTGCGAACAGTGTGTGACAAGGCTGGAGCTCTGCGCACTACTGCCCTGCTCCTGCTGAGGTGAGGTACAGCACTAGAGTGGATATAGCCTCCCTCGTCTTGTTACAGGAAACCACAGGCAGCACAGTAATTTGGAAGTTTGTTTAGAATAGCGATGCCAGTGCGCGACAACTATTTTGGAATGGGATGGCAATTACATGCAACTATTTTAGGGTGGGTGTGCATGGCATTAATAAATAGTATGCCACAAAGGGGAACAAACACAAGAAGCACCTGAGTTTATTTTTCATGGACAGGACCTGGGGCTGCTGTCTCTCAGTGAGGCGGAGCAGAAGTGTTACTGAGAGCTGTTTGTGCGGTGCCAGGCAGAGTAGCAGGTGCGGCAGGATTCATGGCAGCTCCAGCGGGAGAGAGCAGCACCCCAACCATGCAGACTTTCCAGTGCAGGGCCGCCGCTGCCTGCTCTGAAGGAAGGAGGAGGGCTCAGTAGGTAGCGCAGGAAGGAGGCGGTATGTGTGCTGCCACTGCAACACTTCTGGAACTGCCTGGCCGTGTCTCCTGCGCTACCTCCGCAGTGCTATCCTGCCTACCACTGGGGCAGTGGGATCCTCTTCCTGGATGGTGTCAGGGGCTGCCCTCCCCACCCTGCCATGTCTGCGGCCCGGACTTCTGCGCTGCCCACTGTAAACACACTCCAGAATCCTTATAAAAAAAAGAAAACTCGCGTAGTTAATGGAAGACTACAACAGTACCGCAGGCGCTGCGCTGAGTAAGGGGGAAAGAGCAGAATAAGTGCAGCAGCCGTGAATCAGATGCTGCAGGGGAAACAACCATTACGACCTGGAGACGTGACTATGGGCACACCGTATAAAAACAAAAAAAACACAAATCAAAAGTTGATGTAAACAATAAAACACAAAGGACATAAAGCTGCCACCCCCGTGGAAACAGGTGCAGTGCTGAGACGCTGAGACAACAACAAAACACATCACTTTGAAGAAGTGCTACTTCTAAATAGAAAAAAAAGTGCCACAGAAACGAAATTCAATGACAAAAGTGGAAGAGGAGAAGTCCTCCGGCTATACTCCATGGGAGTTAGCGATTGAGAAAAGGTCGGACAAGCAGGAGCCATTATCCAATTGGAAGCAAGGTTTTTTAAAGGACACTGATAAAAGGCAATCAAAAGTTGGGGGAGGGGTTGAAGCCCATAGACTGAGTACAGCATGTCTCAAAGACAGCGCATGCATGTTGCCTAGGCTCGACCTAAACATTTACATTTGCATGTCTAATATCCAATCCTGCAGCAGAAGACTTGCAAATCTCAAACATGAAAGTAACCCGATTCAGGCACAGTAGCAGTCAATGGAGGAAATACATTCTCCTGATATTGTTTTTTTAAATCTTCCACTTTTCCCTTCTAAAATGTTGGCATGTATGTGGTCACATCCTGGTATCCTAAGCATCCTCTCAGTCCTCTCTGTCAGGTCCCACAGGCGGGAAGGCAGGTTCTTTCTGGGCCGCAGCAATGATGTGGCTGGAGCACAGCAGGAGGCCCACAAGAGAGTTGCGGAAGGGCTCCCCCCTTCTTATGTTGCAGGGGCCCCAATGGGCGAAGTAAGTGCCTCCAAGGACGACCCACCCGGTGGTGACAGCTCGGTCCAAGCATGACCGCCAGCCGAGAGGCAGTTTTCAGGGGGAAGACTGGTCCATAGGGTCCCCTAACCAGCACCACAGGGTCACTGGGCCACCAACGGGGCTAGAGAAGGACTCTAAGGCCACCCAACTGATGACCGCAGCACCCCCTGTACCAGCCGCCAAGTCGCCTCAGGCTACGGGGCCGCACCGCGCAGCTCTCTGCCCTGGGTCTTGTGCCTGGTCAGGAACATTAATCCATAGCCTTGGGTCGTACAATGCATCAATTTCCTACTTATTGTTTTCATAAGATTTTTGGGGATCTGTATTCAGTTTCAGATAAAACTGTGCCTCGTTATGCCGTTGATAGGAGAACAATAAGGCCGCACTTACGCGCAGATTTAATCACTGCCACCTCGTCATTACTTAAGCTCATTTCATAAGTGCCTTATCTTATCTATTATGTTAAAAAGGAACGTGTTTTGTGTGTGATGGAAAGTGTGACAGCAGTCCTCCTATAACTTTTGTTCAAAACAAATTTAGGTGTAAAACTACTTTTAAGTTTTAAAAATGCCTAAGTTAATGGTGCTTTTCACTCAGAGTCAACTCACCAGAGGTTTATAATACTCCTCCCATTTCAAATTCAAATAAATGAACTAAGTCCTCAAAGTCTTAAATCATTAAATCACCATCACAAGTGGGTCAGTAGATTTCAGAAAGTCCAAATTTTAGCTTCTTTATATTTATGAAGAAGCAATGTGTGAGTAGACCTGGCTCAATGATTTGTAAGTTGGTTAAATCGTTCAAACCTGTTCATTTTTTTTTTAAACTTTATTTTCAATTTTACAAAATATACAACTGGCAGTCTAAAAAACACATGGTCAAATCATAGAAATATATGCAGATATATTGATAGGGTGAATATGACATTCCTTTTCTCTATAGGAACTGACATGGGATCCGAACCCCACCAGACTCCCTTGTGTCGCTTCTATCCCCAGCATAAACAAAGCACCCTATTGAATCATTGGGGGACTCCAGCTTGTACCTCCCTAGTGCCATTATGGATAGTCTCGTCAGTCTTGAAGTCTGAGTCTGTGTCCGTTGTATCAACAGAGGGAGAGGCTTAGAGATTGTCTGTCAATGCCCGCCATGTGTTTATTGCTTCTTCAAGTTTATCGTCCCCTCTACTTAAGCGTGTGTGCATTTCCTCTGCTAGGGCTCACACGCCACATCTTTGTGCCATAGTTCTAATGTCGGGGCACGCTGAGATAGCCATGTAATAGCAACTCTATGACGAGCCAATACCATCGCCAATTGGCAGTACTTATAAATCATCTTACGGCCCCGTGGACATCTCAGGCAGCAATGGGGGGGATCAATTCAATGTGTAACCGCGTAGCACGCCCCAATTCGTCAACTACCAGCTGCCATAAGGATTATACGGCATTGCAAGACCATGCCAGGTGCATAAAATCTGCACCACTGGCATCACACTGTGAACATGTATCTGGGCGTGTCAGATCCATTCTATGGATATGTACTGGCATCAAGTATGTTCTCTGCAAGAAATTATAATGTATTAGCCGAAAGTAGGCATTACTAGAGACAATATGCGTTAGTTTGCATGCTTGCCGCCAGTCGGCCTCTTCTTTCGGAGTTTCCACATAGACTCCAGGCCGCCAGGGTTCGTTGAGGAGCATCCAATGTGTCTGAGCGCATGGCTCTATACAGAAGTGTGATTAAGTGTCTGCTCGTGCCCCACAGGAGAAGGATCTCAAGAGTGTGGGAGGATGGCAGGGCTGCAGGGTAGCTTGGCCACGCATGCCTAGCCACCTCTGCCAAACCTGCATGTTGCAGAAATTGACCCTGGCCCAATGCAAACTCGTCTGGAGCATCCTCAGAGGAGATAAAGCGCTCATTGGGGTAAAGCGCTCCCCATTGATCACATCCCCCCCCTTCCAAGCCTAAAAGGACATATTAAGTGACATTTGTCGAACGGGCTTCAGAATCCATATTGGAAGCTCTCTATGGAACGACATGCGGCCCAGAACTGCCACCACGAACCGTTGCCAGATTGCGGCCGTCTGTCTAACTATATATGGAGTATCTCTTGGAGATGTCCCGCCTCCACCCTTCCCTCCAGTAGCCGTGTTTACCAGTTGGGGCTCTTATCAAGCCATCTGCTGCATGTTGAAGCTGGGCAGCATAGTAATAGAGGTCCAGGCAAGGGAACTCTAATCCACCCAATGCATAGGGCCTGAACAATGTAGTCAATGCTACTCTACAGCAATTACCCGCTCACAGGAGTGATTTAAGGAGCAAATTTAATTGGCGGAACATTGAAGTCGGAATGGGGCACATAGAGCTTTGCAGTGTGTATAGGCATCTCAGTAGGAGAACCATCTTCGAGATGGCTAGCCTGCCCATCAAGGACAGGGGTAATGTGTTCCAAAAAGAAATTGATTTCTTAAGAGAGTCCACGACTCTGCCCATATTGAGTCACAGTTGTTGCATCCCACTATGGGCTATTTGTATACCCAGGTACCTAAACGAGATTAATTCCCAGCATAAACCCAGGGAGGGAAGGAGATCGGCCGGAGTCTCAATCTGAAAGGTGAGGGGGAAAATTTGAGATTTGGAGTGACTCATTTGAAGGCCAAAACGCCACCAAATTCCTCTAGGAGACCCAGGAGCTCAGGCAACGTGGTGCGGGCGATGAGATATAAAATAACGCATCGGCCGCATACAACGAAATGACATAGTGGACATTGCCTAGGTGTATACTATGCGGCCTTAATGGCCAACGGTTCAATCGCCAGGGCAAACAGTAGCGGGGACGGTGGGCAACCCTGTCTGGTGCCTCGGCCTAATGTCCACGGTTCCGATCGGATCTGTCCCACCCGGACCCTCTCAACGGGATTCGTGTAAAGGAGTTTGATCTATTCCCGGTAATGTGGGCCAAAGCCCACCACTCTGAGAACCTCCAATAGATATCCCCAGTCTACTGTGTCGAATGCCTTGGCTAAATCAATAGAAACCAAAGCCCTTTCGGCCTCTCCACCCTGGGTTTCGTTTAGTATGTGCGTAAGTCATCTGAGGTTCATGCCTGTGTGTCTGCCTGGAATGAAGCCACACTGATCCTTGTGGATCAGGCTGGATATGTGAAGGGCCAGACGATTTGCTAATGCTTTGCTTAAATTATTGATGTTCGAGTTTATTATTGTGATTGGCCGATATGCTACTGGATTTGACCCATCTCCCCTGGGCTTTAGGAGCATACAGATTTACCCCTCCCGCATGGTCGGTGAGAGAAAGCCTGACTCTCTGGCCTCGTTAAAAACTTTAAGCAGGTGTAGTGTCGCCTCCGCCTGGTAAGCCTGGTAAAATTCGGCCAGAAACCGGTCCCTCCATGGGGTCTTCAAGTGTGGCAGCATGCCCAGCGCTATTCTTGGAGCCTCGAGCTCTGCATTAGCCCCGTCTGATAACTGTGGGAAGGTCAAGCTCTCCAGAAACGGGATATACCTGGCCGGAGCAATGGTAGGGTCCGCCGTGTACACAGTCTGTAGGTAAGACCTGAATGTGTCTGCTACGCCCTGTTGTGTAGCTACTAGCTTGCCCTCTGGGGTAAGCAGATGTGGTATTATTTGGGGGGATGCTCCCTGCGTAATATCCATGCTAATAGGTGGCCCGTTTTGTCCCCCTCCCTGTGTAGCCGCTGCTTGTACTGTTTTATAATGTATTTGTCAAGTCTGACCCAGAGATCCTCAATATGCCTACTTACATCTTGCTCCACTCCCTGTGCGGTCGGTGATGTTAAATCCCCAGCTTGAACCGAGGCCAGCTGTATTTCCTTGTTATGCACATCTAGTTGTAGTTGGCGGCGTACTCTGCGCGATAGCCCTATACACATTCCCCTCAGTACTGTTTTTAGGGTCTCCCATTCCATAGCCCTATGCGTCGTGGACCCCCAGTTTATAGTCAGATACGGAGTCATGCCCTGGGCCAGTGTGCCCCACCCTACTGAGTCAGTGAGTACCTCTGCCTGCATCCTCCAATGTCTATATACCCGTTGCTGGTCGCCCCAATTCCATTCTCAGCTGACAGGGGAATGGTCAGAAAGGTAACGCCCCAGGTGTGTCACTGTCACATTGTCCAGCATGACGTGGTCAGAGCACAACACTCTATCTAGCCTACTAAAGGTATTATGTGTCGTGGAATGATATGTATACACTCTTTACAATGGGTGATTCTGCCTCCATATATCAGTAAGTCCCAAATTATGCATGACGTCCTGTAGTGTGGCTGTCATGAGTGGCTTGGTGTTTACTCTGGGGGGTGACCAGTCTAAGTCTCTGTCCAGGACACAATTAAAATCACCCATCCATAGAACAGGAGTTTCTGCCTCCTGCACCACCAAGTCCTGGATAGTCTGAAAGAATGTTGGGTCATCATTATTGGGGTATATGTATTAAGGAGTGTGATTGCTTTACCATCAAGGGAACCCTGCAGAAGTACATATCCCCCTCCTACATCTGCTTCTGAGTAGGTCAACGAAAGGGGAACACCTAGTGCCACCCATATCAGTGTCCCCTGAGCATAAGTGGAATATGAGGAATGATATATTTGGCCTCACCACTTCTTTTTTAGCCGTGCTGCCCCTGCATCATCCAGGTGGGTTTCTTGTAAGAGTGCAATACTTATCCTATGCCTCCTAAGGAACGAAAGCACCCTAATCCACTTCTTGTATGAGCCCAGACCCCTGACATTCCAGGTCAGGAATCTATAGGTACTTTCCATTAACTTTGGAGTGCTATCATGTCATCTCCCTCCATCCCATGTGATTCTGCATGCGTCTTGACTGCCTTCAAACAAAGCTCCCAACGAAGCAATCATAACAACTGCAATAAACTATCCCCCCCTCCCAAAGACACACATAGAATAACTAACGTCCTATCTGCTGCCACCCACTGCCTGTGCCAGGACTTGCACATTACCCCTACTCATCCAACAGGGATGGGAAAAACAAAAATACAAACTAACGGCTCCCGGCCCACCCTTGGGTTGCAGCCCGACTAATAAAACTCAGCAGTTGTAGGGTTGGTACCCCCTGCAGGGCCCAGTCCAAGGATGGTGTGCCCCCCACCCTTGGGTTCTCTAAGTGCTTGCGCTACCCAATACCCGTATCCAAGTCCAGCTGGCTGTGGTTTTACGATTCTTCCAGTGGTGAAGCTGCCTCTGCAACAGAGTCAGGTACAAAGTCCAATTGTGTGTCCACTATGTCCTCCGCTGAGATCCATCAGAGGGGTGTCCTCTGCAACCCCCAGTTCAGTTTCTGGAGAGTTCTGTATGCGCATAGTGCCATCGTCACTGATCGTGACCGTCTGCAGGCTGAGGGGTTCCTTGTTGGAGTTGCCAGTCGGAATATCATTGTAGCTCCTTGCCCTCTCTCTGGCACGGAGGGGCCCTGGATCTCCTGCGGCCCGCACCGAGCGGAGGCCCAGGCACCACATCTCTCATGTTTTACCAGTCCCAAACCTCCTCCGGATGGTCAAAAAAGTGAGGCTTCCTCTGGAACAGAACTTTGAGCCGCGCCGGGTACAACAGCATGTATTGGAGGTTTAAGGAGCGGAGTTTCTGTTTAGCCGCGTTGAAGGACTTGCGCTGATCCTGCACTTGTTTCGTGTAGTCGGGATAAATGGAAATGCGGCTGTTACCAAACTGAATGGCAGACTTTTCCCTGGCAGCTCGTAGTATACAGTCTCTGTCCCTATAATTAAGGATCTTGGCAATGAGGGCTCGAGGAGGAGCACCAGCCGGCGGAGGAGGGGCCAGGGCCCTTTGGGCTCATTCCACCACAAACAATTGCGAGAGACCCTGTGGCTGTAGGTCCGTGTGCACCCATGTTTCCAAGAATAATTTGGGTGTTGTGCCCTCAACTTTCTCAGGAAATCCCAATAAGCGGATGTTGCTCCGACATGAGCGGCCTTCAGCGTCCTATGCTCTGCGCTCTATGTTCGCTGTAGAGGTGGTCATTCGGGCATCCTGTTGTTTCAACGCCACAACTTCCCCCTGGAGTTCAGTGATATTCCCTTCTGCCATCTGTACCTTGTCTCCTACTTTTCTCAAGCGTCATGCGGGAGCCATGTATTGCAGCAAGGAGCTCGGCCGGGATGGCTCTGGGCTCCTGTTGGGGGGCTGCTCCTCTGCCTCCTGTCCCCCTTGTCTCGTGAGCCTGTGGGGTTGTTGCCTTGGGGTAGTGTATTGAGTGATTGTATTAGTTGAGTGTGAGCGTGGGTTCCAGGTTTTCTGGTTTCACATTGTACAGTTCAGCCGCCAGATGTATATACTTAGCTTCCCCTACACCCACCTTTCCGCCACCCCCATCCCCCCAATTCCAAGTCATCACCATGCTCGCCTCAGTGCAGCCCTCGACCACATCACTGGCCATACATTTTGGCCCCTCTGAAAATGTTTGCGAGTATCCAGGTCATAGATGCACTGGTAAAAATAACTTTGCCTAATATCGCAGGCCTGTGAAACAGGATGTGCTCCAAAATTCATATTCAGGGAGGTGATGGGCGCCGTACGCAGCCTGGATTTGTGTGGTAAAAATCTGCGTTGTAATGACTGGCGTAGAAACAGTAAGTACGGTGTAAAAAATGCATGGTAATTGTAGGTTGTTGTAAAAACATCATGGTAAAGGCTGTTTCCCACTCACAGGTCTCCTTCTGGCTATATCAATCAAATTCAGCAGAAGTGTCTTATGCTGTCGATGCTCACCATAACAAGAATAAATGTAATCTTTACATGGTTTCAGCTCCTTTACTAATATGGCTGCCAAAACTACCTCCCTTGATGAATTTCTGATGCAGCATGCGAACATTTAAATCTGTGCATCTTTGTCTAACCTTAATTTATTTGGAGAGAAAGAAACAATGACTGAGTGCAAGCTTAGCTTAGGTGTGTGTGTGTTTATTAGAAAATATATTTAAAGCTAACAAAATGGGAACTGGCTGTATAGTTGTAATTTACAGTATAGTCTTATTTCTCTCACAGCAGCGTTTAAAGATGTATTGCAGGGCCAAAAACTGAAAAAATATTCCTCAACCATTTGAACACTACGTTAGATGACAGAAAATACCACATTTAAAAAGATACTCATCCCTACCACGATCTCTGCTCCACACGGATGAATACAATGGAGATTACTGAGATGTCATTACATCTTCAAGTGAAAATGCATGTATTACATGTTTTGGTGCTTTTATTGCACAAAAAGCAGGGGTATTAAACCCATATATTTTTAAGGAACCTTGCTATATGGGAAATATTTCACGCTTACGTGTGAAATATAGATTTTGTCGCCGCTGTGCATAGGTTTTACATTGTCCAGGCTGCTAGGATTATGCAGCTTGGAGGACCAAGGTTATCGAAATTATATGACAAAAAATGCAAATTATGTGGCACTTTGGTGGTATTATTTTCATCCGTTTGAGCTGAAAACAACAATTTTGGTGAAATCTGCATATTTTGGAAATTATGCGGCAACATCTGATGCTTGCAGGTCTAGTGGACAGTCTCTGAGCTCCAGCGGTGATCAGTGTCCAAGGGGAAAGCATTGTCGAAGATAAAAGATCTGGCTTTAATGTTCTAATGCAGAAAAGAACATATGCCTTTTCCATGCATTAGTGCATTAAACCCGGACCAACTGGCCTTCCATATGTGTATTCTAATACTGTCTCGGCCCCCAGTGTGTGAAACAGTAGCCTCACCAACACTGTTTAATACTAGCCCCCCCCCCCCCAAAAAAAAGTTTGGGTCTAGTTGCGCCCCTGGTTACTGGTTTACTGCTGTATCCTTTCTAGTTGACAGCACTATGTTTGCTCAGAAGAGCCTGTGTGCAAATGCCACCCTACATTCCACATTGGATAAAAGCACAAATATTGCTACTTCAAGAACTTTCTGACTCAGGGAGCTGACCACTCCTGAGCAAAGTACAGACATCTGTGCAGACATAGCTAGCACATCTGTTATGGAGGTTTCCATTGACATTGACACAGAAGTAGATGACATAGGCCTCTTTTCCATTAATCTTGACAGGAGAATTGATGGGGATATTGAGTTCCTCAGAGGATGGATCCAGAGATGGTTTTATTTCAGACGAGGAAGTCAAATTCCTAAACAGATTGGTCCTAAACTCATTGATTTGGCAATGAAGGAGTAGCGTCCTGCAGCATGCACGTGTCAGAAATCACTTCCTTTTTACTCTGCATACAACAGAAGCGATGCACTCTTCTGTTTTTCATTGGCACCACCAATGACCACATACTATGAGAATATGAGGGACAGGAGTAGAAACTGGAAAATGGGAAAGGGATAAGAGATAATAGAGATACAACAATTCTGACTCATCACTTCTGCCGGGCATTTACTTTTGCAAGTCAAAGTGGGTGTCTAAAGGCCTTTAAAGTTCTGCATCTGTCCGCAACAGAGAAAAGGATACACCTTAAATGTATCTCTGTGACACCAACTGTGTGTTCTGATATGAAATTTTTATTCCTAAAACAGAAGCATCACAAGAGATGAGTACCTTTAATATGTTCCTCAACACTTTTCTTCTACCTGCCCCAAGCTTCATAACTAGGTGCTCTGTGATGAAGGCAAGCTTAATTTCTACTTTACTTTTTTGCCACTGGAAAAGAAATTAACAAGAATAGTCTGGGGTTGCTATCATTAGAAGCACATATATCAATTGCTGGGAGCTCTTAGAACTATACACTTAATCATAAATATTTACCTTGTATAACATTATCTTGACGTGAGAATTCTCCTGTTCCATCACAGCATCAAACCCCAGGTTAAAATGCAAACATTCTTTAAGGGCCAGATGTACGACCCTATTTTGCATGCGCAAACGGGTTTGCGACCCGTTTGCACATGCAAAATGTGAAAGGGCTATGTACAATTCCTAAATAGCGAGTCGCAATTTATTTACGACTCGCTATTTAGGAATTGCGAGTCGCTATTAGGAAGGGGTGTTCCCTGCCTAATAGCGACCTCAACCCCATGTATGAATGTTTTGCGACCGCAATTGCGGTCGCAAAACACTCGCAAATTACCACCCTCTTCAAGAGGGTGGTAATGGAGTCGCAAATGGGAAGGGGTCCCATGGGGACCCCTTCCCCTTTGTGACTGGCCCCCAAAATATTTTTTAAGGGCAGGCAGTGGTCCCAGGTACCACTACCTGCCCTTAACCCCTTCGATGCTCATGACGGAATGGTTCCGTCATGAGCATCGGTGCCCCTGTGCTCATGACGGAACCATTCCGTCATGAGCACAGGGGCACAAATCCCTCTGCTGCAGACAGCAGAGGGATTTCCTTCTCTCCCCAAAGCCTCGGGAGCTGGGGAAGAGCTTCCCCAGCTCCCGAGGCCCCTCCCTGGTTTCTGTGCAATGACGATCAGCGCGCACGCCGGCGCTGTCGTCATTGCACAGAAGCCGAGACTGAAATGAGCCTTTGGGCTCATTTCAGTTTCACTTTCTATGTGCTCAGGGGGCTATCTCAGCCCCCTGGGCACGTAGAAAGACGGGAGAGGTATCATTGGAAAGGGGAGAATCTCCCCTTTCCAATGGTACCACTCCCCAGTGGATCCCTGCTTGGGGATCGCCCTCCTCTGCTTGGGGATCGCCCCAGGAGGGCGATCCCCAAGCAGGGATCCACCCACTAGACACCAGGGAGGGGGGAGCGGCCCCTTGGGCAAGGGCCTTTGCTCCCCCCAAATACATTTAGTGTAATTTAGTCTTTTTGCCCCCCCTGGGGGGCAAAAAGCCCACTAGACCCCAGGGACTTTTTTTTTGGGCGCATAATTTATTAGGGTGGGGGCTGCCCATAAAGGGCATGTCCATGCCCCCACCCTCGCAAAATTTACAGCCTTTCTGCCCCCCCCCGGGGGGGCAAAAAGCCCACTATACGCCAGGGATTTTTTATTGCCAAATTGAATTAGGGTGGGGGCTGCCCAAAACGGGCATGCCGATGCCCCCACCCCTCAGCCACAAAAATTACACTTTCTGCCCCCCCGGGGGGGCAGAAAGCCCACTAGATACCAGGGTTTTTTTTTAATTATAATTAGTGGTGGGGTTGCCCAATATGGGCATGCCCATGCCCCCACCCCCGCAAAAATGACAGCCTTTCTGCCCCCCTGGGTGGCAAAAAGCCCAGTAGACGCCAGGGATTTTTTTGGGCAAATTTTAATTAGGGTGTGGGCATTGGCATGCCCGCTTTGGGCAGCCCCCACCCTAATTAAAATTTGCCCAAAAAAATCCCTGGCGTCTAGTGGACTTTCTGCCCCCCCTGGGGGGCAGTAGCCCCCAATCTGCCCCCCCGGGGGGGGCAAAAAGCCCACTAGACGCCAGGGATTTTTTGGGGCAAATCTGAATTAGGGTGGGGGCTGCCCAAAATGGGCATGCCAATGCCCCCACCCCTCCCCCACAAAAATTACAGCCTTTCCTGCCCCCCTGGGTGGCAGATGGGGGCATTAGCCCCCAATCTGCCCCCGAGGGGACAAAAAGCCCAGTAGACGCCAGGGATTTTTTGGGGCTAATTTTAATTAGGGATGTGGGCATTGGCATGCCCGCTTTGGGCAGCCCCCACCCTAATTAAAATTTGCCCAAAAAAATCCCTGGCATCTAGTGGACTTTCTGCCTCCCCTGGGGGGCAGATGGGGACATTAGCCCCCAATTTGCCCCGCCGGGGGGGGGCAAAAAGCCCACTAGACGCCAGGGATTTTTTATGGGCAAATTTGAATTAGGGTGGGAGCTGCCCAAAACGGGCATGCCCATGCCCCCACCCCCGCCAAAATTACAGCCTTCCTGCCCCCCCTGGGGGGCAGATGGGGCAGTAGCCCCCAATCTGCCCCCCCGGGGGGGCAAAAAGCCCACTAGACGCCAGGGATTTTTTTGGGCAAATTTGAATTCGGGTGGGGGCATTGGCATGCCCGTTTTGGGTAGCCCCCACCCTAATTAAAATTTGCACAAAAAAATCCCTGGCGTCTAGTAGGCTTTCTGGGGGCATTAGCCCCCAATCTGCACCCCGGGGGGGCAAAAAGCCCACTAGTCACCAGGGATTTTTTTGGGGCAAATTTGAATTTGGGTGGGGGCTGCCCAAAACGGGCATGCCCATGCCCCCACCCCTGGCCCCGCAAAAATTACAGCCTTCCTGCCCTCCCTGGGGGGCAGATGGGGCAGTAGCCCCAATCTGCCCCCCTGGGGGGCAAAAAGCCCACTAGACGCCAGGGATTTTTTTGGGCAAATTTGAATTAGGGTGGGGGCATTGGCATGCCGTTTTGGGCAGCCCCACCTAATTAAATTTGCCCAAGCATCCCTGGTGTCTAGTAGGCTTTCTGAACCCCAGGGGTGGGGGGGCAAAAAGCCCACTAGTCGCCAGGGATTTTTTTGGGGCAAATTTGAATTAGGGTGGGGGCTGCCCAAAACGGGCATGCCCATGCCCCCACCCCCTCCCCCGCAAAAATTACAGCCTTCATGCCCCCCCTGGGGGGCAGTTGGGGCAGTAGCCCCCAATCTGCCCCCGGGGGGCAAAAGCCCACTAGACGCCAGGGATTTTTTGGGCAAATTTGAATTAGGGTGGGGGCTTTGGCATGCCCGTTTTGGGCAGCCCCACCCTAATTAAAATTTGCCCAAAAAATCCTGGTGTCTAGTAGGCTTCTGCCCCCCTGGGGGCAGATAGGGGCATTAGCCCCCAATCTGCACCCCCGGGGGGGCAAAAAGCCCACTAGTCGCCAGGGATTTTTTTTGGGCAAATTTTAATTAGGGTGGGGGCTGCCCAAAACGGGCATGCCCATGCCCCCACCCCCTCCCCGCAAAAATTACAGCCTTCCTGCCCCCCCTGGGGGGCAGATGGGGCAGTAGACCCCAATCTGCCCCCCCGGGGGGGCAAAAAGCCCACTAGACACCAGGGATTTTTATGGGCAAACTTTAATTAGGGTGGGGGCTGCTCAAAACGGGCATGCCAATGCCCCCACCCCCACCCACAAAAATTACAGCCTTTCTGCCCCCCCTGGGGGGAAGAAGGGGGCAGTATCCCCCAATCTGCCCCCCCGGGGGGGCAAAAAGCCCACTAGACGCCAACGATTACGCTGGCTTTTTTCATGCGTGGGGGTGGGGGTTGCCCAGAATGGGCATACCAATGCCCCCACCCCCCAAAAAAATAGCCACAGTGTTTCTGCCCCCCTTGGGGACATATCGGGACAACCCCACCCCCCGATATCCCCCCCCAGGGCGGCAGAAAGCCGACTAGGCATGGATTTGTTTTTAGCAATATGCCTACCTGTGGATTTTGGGCCCTAGCGCAGCAGGCACATAGGAAAACCTAGCAAACCTGTACATTTTTGAAAACTAGACACCCAGGGAAATCCAGGATGGGGTGACTTGACTGGCTCTCACCAGGTTCTGTTACCCAGAATCCCTTGCAAACCTAAAAATGTGTCCAAAAAAACACATTTTCCTCACATGTCTGTGGTGGAAAGTTCTGGAATCTGCATGGATCCACAAAATTCCACCCACCCCGCGTTCTCCAAAGTCTTCCGAGAAAAATGGTACCTCACTTGCGTGGGTACGCCTAGTGCCCGCGACAGGAAACGGCCCAAAACGCAACGTGGACACACCACATTTTCACAGTGAAAACTGACCCTTTTTTTGCAAAGTACCTAGCTGTAGATTTTGAACCCTAGCTCTGCCGGCACCTAGGGAAACCTAGCAAACCAATACATGTTTGAAAACTAGACACCCAGGGGAATCCAGGATGGGGTGACTTGACTGCCTCTCACCAGGTTCTGTTACCCAGAATCCCTTGCAAACCTAAAAATGTGTCAAAAAAAACACATTTTCCTCACATTTCTGTGGTGGAAAGTTCTGGAATCTGCATGGATCCACAAAATTCCACCCACCCCGCGTTCTCCAAAGTCTTCCGAGAAAAATGGTACCTCACTTGCGTGGGTACGCCTAGTGCCCGCGACAGGAAACGGCCCAAAACGCACCGTGGACACACCACATTTTCACAGTGAAAACTGACCCTTTTTTTGCAAAGTGTCTAGCTGTAGATTTTGAACCCTAGCTCTGCCGGCACCTAGGGAAACCTAGCAAACCTATACATTTTTGAAAAGTAGACACCCAGGGGAATCCATGATGGGGTGACTTGACTGGCTCTCACCAGGTTCTGTTACCCAGAATCCCTTGCAAACCTAAACATTTGTCTAAAAAAAACACATTTTCCTCACATTTCTGTGTTTGAAAGTTGTGGAATCTGCGTGGATCCACAAAATTCCACCCACCCCACGTTCCCCAAAGCCTTCAGAGAAAAATGGTACCTCACTTGTGTGGGTAGGCCTAGTGCCCGCGACAGGCAAGGGCCCAAAACCTATTGAGGCGACATCAAAATTACCTATCACAAAACAACCTGGTTTTGCAAGGGGGTCCCATGAGTTTTTGGCCCCGGGCTCGGCGGCCATCTAGGGAAACCTACCAAACCCACACATTTCTGAAAACTAGACACCCGGGGAGTCCAGCGAGGTATGGCTTGCGTGGGTCCCCCAACGTTTTCCTACCCAGAATCCCCTGCAAACCTCAAATTTAGCTGAAAAAATCACTTTCTTCTCACATTTCTGTGTGGGAAAGTTCTGGAATCTACGTGGATCCACAAATTTACTCACACCCAGCGTTCCCCCAGGTCTCCCGATAAAAATGATACCTCACCCGCGTGGGTGGGTCAAGTACCCGCGACAGGCAAGGGCCCAAAACCTATTGAGGCGACATCAAAATTACCTATCACAAAACAACCTGGTTTTGCAAGGGAGTCCCATGAGTTTTGGCCCCGGGCTCGGCGGCCATCTAGGGAAACCTACCAAACCCACACATTTCTGAAAAGTAGACACCCGGGGAGTCCAGCGAGGTTTGGCTTGCATGGGTCCCCTAACGTTTTCCTACCCACAATCCCCTGCAAACCTCAAATTTAGCTGAAAAAATCACTTTTTTCTCAAATTTCTGTGTGGGAAAGTTCTGGGATCTACGTGGATCCACAAATTTCGTCCCACCCAGCGTTGCCCCAGGTCTCCCGATAAAAATGATACCTCACCCGCGTGGGTGGGTCAAGTACCCACGACAGGCAAGGGCCCAAAACCTATTGAGGCGACATCAAAATTACCTATCACAAAACAACCTGGTTTTGCAAGGGGGGTCCCATGAGTTTTTGACCCCGGGCTCGGCGGCCATCTTGGGAAACTACCAAACCCAAACATTTCTGAAAACTAGACACCCGGGGCAGTCCAGCGAGGTATGGCTTGCGTGGGTCCCCCAACGTTTTCCTACCCAGAATCCCCTGCAAACCTCAAATTTAGCTGAAAAAAATCACTTTTTCCATACATTTTTACGTGGGATCACCGTGCCGGCACAAATGTCCTACCACCCAGCGTTCCCCTTGTTCTCCCGAGTAAAATGATACCTCACTTGTGTGGGTGGGCCAAAGGCCTGTGACTAGGAAGAGCCCAAAACATAGGGATTTAGAGTATAGCACCGAGAAATCTAAGCGCTACATTTGTTTTACAAATACGTTTTTAGCCAATTCTGCTTTGGACACCCACACAAGTGAGGTATCATTTTACTCGGGAGAACAAGGGGAACGCTGGGTGGTAGTACATTTGTGCCAGCACGGTGATTCCACGCAAAAATATGTGGAAAATATGTTTTTTTCAGCTAAATTTGAGGTTTGCAGGGGATTCTGGGTAGGGAAACGTTGGGGGATCCACGCAAGCCATACCTCATTGGACTCCCCAGGGTGTCTACTTTTCAGAAACGTGTGGATTTGGTAGGTTTCCATAGATGGCGGCGAGCCCGGGGCCAAAAAACCAGGTGACCCTCCCAAAACCAGGTAGTTTTGTTATAGGTAATTTTGAAGTCTCCACAATACGATTTGGGCCATATCCTGTTTTAGCCACTTTGCCTACCCACACAAGTGAGGTACCATTTTTATCGGGAGACCGCGGGGGGATGCTGGGTGGAAGGAAATTTGTGGATCCACGGAGATTCCAGAACTTTCCCACACAGAAATTTGAGAAAAAAATGATTTTTTTCAGCTAAATTTGAGGTTTGCAGGGGATTCTGGGTAGGAAAATGTTGGGGGACCCACGCAAGCCATACCTCACTGGACTCCCCCGGGTGTCTACTTTTCAGAAATGTTTGGGTTTGGAAGTTTCCCAAGATGGCCGCCGAGCCCGGGGCCAAAAACCCAGGTGACCCCCCTTGCAAATCCAGGTTGTTTTGTGATAGGTAACTTTGATGTCTCCTCAATACGTTTTGGGCCCTTGCCTGTCGCGGGTACTTGACCCACCCACGTGAGTAAGGTACCATTTTTATCGGGAGACCTGGGCGAACACTGGGTGGGAGGAAATTTGTGGATCCACGTAGATTCCAGAACTTTCCCACACAGAAATTTGAGAAAAAAGTGATTTTTTCAGCTAAATTTGAGGTTTGCAGGGGATTGTGGGTAGGAAAACGTTAGGGGACCCACGCAAGCCATACCTCGCTGGACTCCCCCGGGTGTCTAGTTTTCAGAAATGTGTGGGTTTGGTAGGTTTCCCTAGATGGCCGCTGAGCCCGGGGCCAAAAACACAGGTGACCCCCCTTGCAAATCCAGGTTGTTTTGTGATAGGTAATTTTGATGTCTCCTCAATACGTTTTGGGCCCTTGCCTGTCGCGGGTACTTGACCCACCCACGTGAGCAAGGTACCATTTTTATAGGGAGACCTGGGCGAACACTGGGTGGTAGGAAATTTGTGGATCCACGTAGATTCCAGAACTTTCCCACACAGAAATTTGAGAAAAAAGTGATTTTTTCAGCTAAATTTGAGGTTTGCAGGGGATTCTGGGTAGAGAAAACGTAGGGGACACACGCAAGCCATACCTCGCTGGATCCCCCGGGTGTCTAGTTTTCAGAAATGTGTGGGTTTGGTAGGTTTCCTAGATGGCCGCCGAGCCGGGGCCAAAACTCATGGGACACCCCTTGCAAAACCAGGTTGTTTTGTGATAGGTCATTTTGATGTCGCCTCAATAGGTTTTGGACCCTTGCCTGTCGCGGGTACTTGACCCACCCACGCGAGTGAGGTATCATTTTTATCGGGAGACCTGGGGGAACGCTGGGTGGGAGGAAATTTGTGGATCCACGTAGATTCCAGAACTTTCCCACACAGAAATTTGAGAAAAAAGTGATTTTTTCAGCTAAATTTGAGGTTTGCAGGGGATTGTGGGTAGGAAAACGTTAGGGGACCCACGCAAGCCATACCTCGCAGGACTCCCCTGGGTGTCTAGTTTTCAGAAATGTGTGGGTTTGGTAGGTTTCCCTAGATGGCCGCCGAGCCCGGGGCCAAAAACTCATGGGACCCCCCTTGCAAAACCAGGTTGTTTTGTGATAGGTAATTTTCATGTCGCCTCAATAGGTTTTGGGCCCTTGCCTGTCGTGGGTACTTGACCCACCCACGCGAGTGAGGTATCATTTTTATAGGGAGACCTCGGGGAACGCTGGGTGGGAGGAAATTTGTGGATCCACGTAGATTCCAGAACTATCCCACACAGAAATTTAAGAAAAAAGTGATTTTTTTCAGCTAAATTTGAGGTTTGCAGGGGATTGTGGGTAGGAAAACGTTAGGGGACTCACGCAAGCCATACCTCCCTGGACTCCCCCGGGTGTCTAGTTTCCAGAAATGTGTGGGTTTGGTAGGTTTCCCTGGATGGTCGCCGAGGCCAGGGCCAAAAACTCATGGGACCCCCTTGCAAAACCAGGTTGGTTTGCGATAGGTAATTTTGATGTCGCCTCAATAGGTTTTGGGCCCTTGCCTGTCACGGGTCCTTGACCCACCCACGCAAGTGGGGTACCATTTTCTCGGAAGACTTTGGGAAACGCGGGGTGAGTGGAAATTTGTGGATCCACGCAGATTCCAGAACTTTTCACCACAGAAATGTGAGGAAAATGTGTTTTTTTGACAATTTGTTTGGTTTGCAAGGGATTCTGGTAACAGAACCTGGTGAGAGGCAGTCAAGTCACCCCATCCTGTATTCCCCTGGGTGTCTAGTTTTCAAAATATATAGATTTGCTAGGTTTTCCTAGGTGCTGGCAGAGCTAGGGTTCAAAAACTACAGCCAGGCACTTTGCCAAAAAGGGTCATTTTTCACTGTGAAATTGTGGTGTGTCCACGTTGCGTTTTGCGCCGTTTCCTGTCGCGGGCACTATGCCTACCCACACAAGTGAGGTACCGTTTTTCTCGGAAGACTTTGGGGAACGCGGGGTGGGTGTAAATTTGTGGATCCACGCAGATTCCAGAACTTTCCACCACAGAAATGTGAGGAAAATGTGTTTTTTGGACAATTTTTAGGTTTGCAAGGGATTCTGGGTAATAGAACCTGGTGAGAGGCAGTCAAGTCACCCCATCCTGGATTCCCCTGGGTGTCTAGTTTTCAAAAATGTATAGGTTTGCTAGGTTTCCCTAAGTGCCGGCAGAGCTAGGGTTCAAAAACTACAGCTAGGCACTTTGCCAAAAAAGGGTCATTTTTCACTGTGAAATTGTGGTGTGTCCACGTTGCGTTTTGCGCCATTTCCTGTCGCGGGCACTAGGCCTACCCACACAAGTGAGGTACCGTTTTTCTCGGAAGACTTTGGGGAACGCGGGGTGGGTGGAAATTTGTGGATCCACGCAGATTCCAGAACTTTCCACAACAGAAATGTGAGGAAAATGTGTTTTTTTGACAATTTCTTAGGTTTGCAAGGGATTCTGGGTAACAGAACCTGGTGAGAGGCAGTCAAGTCACCCCATCCTGGATTCCCTGGGTGTCTAGTTTTCAAAAATGTATAGGTTTGCTAGGTTTCCCTAGGTGCCGGCAGAGCTAGGGTTCAAAAACTATAGCTAGGCACTTTGCCAAAAAAGGGTCATTTTTCACTGTGAAATTGTGGTGTGTCCACGTTGCGTTTTGCGCCGTTTCCTGTCGCAGGCACTAGGCCTACCCACACAAGTGAGGCACCGTTTTTCTCGGAAGACTTTGGGGAACGCGGGGTGGGTGGAAATTTGTGGATCCACGCAGATTCCAGAACTTTCCACCACAGAAATGTGAGGAAAATGTGTTTTTTTGACAATTATTTAGGTTTGCAAGGGATTCTGGGTAACAGAACCTGGTGAGAGGCAGTCAAGTCACCCCATCCTGGATTCCCCTGGGTGTCTAGTTTTCAAAAATGTATAGGTTTACTAGGTTTCCCTAGGTGCCGGAAGAGCTAGGGTTCAAAAACTACAGCTAGGCACTTTGCCAAAAAAGAGTCATTTTTCACTGTGAAATTGTGGTGTGTCCACGTTGCGTTTTGCGCCGTTTCCTGTCGCGTGCACTAGGCCTACCCACACAAGTGAGGTACCGTTTTTCTCGGAAGACTTTGGGGAACGCGGGGTGGGTGGAAATTTGTGGATCCACGCAGATTCCACAACTTTCCACCACAGAAATGTGAGGAAAATGTGTTTTTTTTGACAATTGTTTAGGTTTGCAAGGGATTCTGGGTAACAGAACCTGGTGAGAGGCAGTCAAGTCACCCCATCCTGGATTCCCCTGGGTGTCTAGTTTTCAAAAATGTATAGGTTTGCTAGGTTTCCCTAGGGGCCGGCAGAGCTAGGGTTCAAAAACTATAGCTAGGCACTTTGCCAAAAAAGGGTCATTTTTCACTGTGAAATTGTGGTGTGCCCACGTTGCGTTTTTCGCCGTTTCCTGTCGCAGGCACTAGGCCTACCCACACAAGTGAGGTACCGTTTTTCTCGGAAGACTTTGGGGAACGCGGGGTGGGTGGAAATTTGTGGATCCACGCAGATTCCAGAACTTTCCACCACAGAAATGTGAGGAAAATGTGTTTTTTTGACAATTGTTTAGGTTTGCAAGGGATTCTGGGTAACAGAACCTGGTGAGAGGCAGTCAAGTCACCCCATCCTGGATTTCCCTGGGTGTCTAGTTTTCAAAAATGTATAGGTTTGCTAGGTTTCCCTAGGTGCCGGCAGAGCTAGGGGTCAAAAACTACAGCTAGGCACTTTGCCAAAAAAGGGTCATTTTTCACTGTGAAATTGTGGTGTGTCCACGTTGCGTTTTGCGCCGTTTCCTGTCGCAGGCACTAGGCCTACCCACACAAGTGAGGTACCGTTTTTCTCGGACGACTTTGGGGATCGCGGGGTGGGTGGAAATTTGTGGATCCACGCAGATTCCAGAACTTTCCACCACAGAAATGTGAGGAAAATGTGGTTTTTTTGACAATTCTTTAGGTTTGCAAGGGATTCTGGGTAACAGAACCTGGTGAGAGGCAGTCAAGACACCCCATCCTGGATTCTGCTGGGTGTCTTGTTTTCAAAAATGTATAGGTTTGCTAGGTTTCCCTAAGTGCCGGCAGAGCTAGGGTTCAAAAACTACAGCTAGGCACTTTGCCAAAAAGGGTCATTTTTCACTGTGAAATTGTGGTGTGTCCACGTTGCGTTTTGTGCCGTTTCCTGACGCGGGCACTAGGCCTACCTACACAAGTGAGGTACTGTTTTTCTCGGAAGACTTAGGGGAACGCGGGGTGGGTGGAAATTTGTGGATCCACGCAGATTCCAGAACTTTCCACAATTTTTGACAATTTTTTAGGTTTGCAAGGGATTCTGGGTAACAGAACCTGGTGTGAGCCAGTCAAGTCACCCCATCCTGGATTCCCCTGGGTGTCTAGTTTTAAAAAATGTATAGGTTTGCTAGGTTTCCCTAGGTGCCGGCAGAGCTAGGGTTCAAAATCTACAGCTAGGCACTTTGCCAAAAAAGGGTAATTTTTCATTGTGAAAATGTGGTGTGTTCACGTTGCGTTGTGAGCCGTTTCCTGTCGTGGGCACTATGCCTACCCACACAAGTGAGGTACCATTTTTATCGGGAGACTTAGGGTAATTCAGATTTGTAAAGCAACTGTTATTACCTATTGACTTTCGATGCATTTCTGCCTTCCAAATGAAAGACAATGTGTAAAAAGAAGTAATTTTGAAAAATGATCGATAATTCTCATGCTAGTATGAGTATTCCCAATTTCGGAAATGTGCAAATATCTACTGTTTCTAAACGCTATATTTTGTTCCCATTTCAGAAATACATAGGTGTCTTTCATACCGATTTTTACATGTATACACTGGGTGGTAGGAAATTTGTGGATCCACGTAGATTCCAGAACTTTCCCACACAGAAATTTGAGAAAAAAGTGATTTTTTCAGCTAAATTTGAGGTTTGCAGGGGATTCTGGGTAGGAAAACGTAAGGGGACACACGCAAGCCATACCTCGCTGGATCCCCCCGGGTGTCTAGTTTTCAGAAATGTGTGGGTTTGGTAGGTTTCCCTAGATGGCCGCCGAGCCGGGGGCCAAAAACTCATGGGACACCCCTTGCAAAACCAGGTTGTTTTGTGATAGGTCATTTTGATGTCGCCTCAATAGGTTTTGGACCCTTGCCTGTCGCGGGTACTTGACCCACCCACGCGAGTGAGGTATCATTTTTATCGGGAGACCTGGGGGAACGCTGGGTGGGAGGAAATTTGTGGATCCACGTAGATTCCAGAACTTTCCCACACAGAAATTTGAGAAAAAAGTGATTTTTTCAGCTAAATTTGAGGTTTGCAGGGGATTGTGGGTAGGAAAACGTTAGGGGACCCACGCAAGCCATACCTCGCAGGACTGGGTGTCTAGTTTTCAGAAATGTGTGGGTTTGGTAGGTTTCCCTAGATGGCCGCCGAGCCCGGGGCCAAAAACTCATGGGACCCCCCTTGCAAAACCAGGTTGTTTTGTGATAGGTAATTTTCATGTCGCCTCAATAGGTTTTGGGCCCTTGCCTGTCGTGGGTACTTGACCCACCCACGCGAGTGAGGTATCATTTTTATAGGGAGACCTCGGGGAACGTTGGGTGGGAGGAAATTTGTGGATCCACGTAGATTCCAGAACTTTCCCACACAGAAATTTAAGAAAAAAGTGATTTTTTTCAGCTAAATTTGAGGTTTGCAGGGGATTGTGGGTAGGAAAACGTTAGGGGACTCACGCAAGCCATACCTCCCTGGACTCCCCCGGGTGTCTAGTTTCCAGAAATGTGTGGGTTTGGTAGGTTTCCCTGGATGGTCGCCGAGGCCAGGGCCAAAAACTCATGGGACCCCCCTTGCAAAACCAGGTTGGTTTGCGATAGGTAATTTTGATGTCGCCTCAATAGGTTTTGGGCCCTTGCCTGTCACGGGTCCTTGACCCACCCACGCAAGTGGGGTACCATTTTTCTCGGAAGACTTTGGGAAACGCGGGGTGAGTGGAAATTTGTGGATCCACGCAGATTCCAGAACTTTTCACCACAGAAATGTGAGGAAAATGTGTTTTTTTTGACAATTTGTTTGGTTTGCAAGGGATTCTGGTAACAGAACCTGGTGAGAGGCAGTCAAGTCACCCCATCCTGTATTCCCCTGGGTGTCTAGTTTTCAAAAATATATAGATTTGCTAGGTTTTCCTAGGTGCTGGCAGAGCTAGGGTTCAAAAACTACAGCCAGGCACTTTGCCAAAAAAGGGTCATTTTTCACTGTGAAATTGTGGTGTGTCCACGTTGCGTTTTGCGCCGTTTCCTGTCGCGGGCACTATGCCTACCCACACAAGTGAGGTACCGTTTTTCTCGGAAGACTTTGGGGAACGCGGGGTGGGTGTAAATTTGTGGATCCACGCAGATTCCAGAACTTTCCACCACAGAAATGTGAGGAAAATGTGTTTTTTTGGACAATTTTTTAGGTTTGCAAGGGATTCTGGGTAATAGAACCTGGTGAGAGGCAGTCAAGTCACCCCATCCTGGATTCCCCTGGGTGTCTAGTTTTCAAAAATGTATAGGTTTGCTAGGTTTCCCTAGGTGCCGGCAGAGCTAGGGTTCAAAATCTACAGCTAGGCACTTTGCCAAAAAAGGGTAATTTTTCATTGTGAAATTGTGGTGTGTCCACGTTGCGTTTTGCGCCGTTTCCTGTCGCGGGCACTAGGCCTACCCACACAAGTGAGGTACCGTTTTTCTCGGGAGACTTAGGGTAATTCAGATTTGTAAAGCAACTGTTATTACCTATTGACTTTCGATGCATTTCTGCCTTCCAAATGAAAGACAATGTGTAAAAAGAAGTAATTTTGAAAAATGATCGATAATTCTCATGCTAGTATGAGTATTCCCAATTTCGGAAATGTGCAAATATCTACTGTTTCTAAACGCTATATTTTGTTCCCATTTCAGAAATACATAGGTGTCTTTCATACCGATTTTTACATGTATACATTTTCCCAGAATAATTGCTATATACCCGGTACATAATAAAAAACCATTGCAAGTCGCTGCTCAGTTTTTGGCTCTGGGTTCGTCGGGTTCTTGGTGAACCTACAAGTCCTATATATCCCCACAACCAGTAAGGTCCAGCGGATGTAACGGTATATTGCTTTCAAAGAGCTGTCATAATTAGAAGAAGTTACAGGTGAAAACGTTGACACAAAAGGCTGTTTTTTTCAACTAATTTTCAATTTGTCCTATATTTAACTGTTAGTTTCTATAAAGAAACCTTGAAGGATCTACACAAATGACCCCTAGCTGAATTCAGAATTTTGTCTACTTTTCCAAAATGTATAGCTTTTCAGGATCCATTATTGCTTTCATACCCATTTCTACCATTAACTGGAAGGAGGCACAAAAAATTGCAAAAATAGGCAATGTCCCAGAAAAATGCCAAAACTGTGTAAAATTTTTTGGTTTTCTGACAAAAGTCTGCTTGTCCCTGAAAGCTGGGAAGATGGTGATTTCAGCACCACAACCCCTTTTTTGATACTATTTGCAGGGAAAAAACCAGACGCTTTCATCTGTAGCCCTTTTTTTTGCATTTTTCCCCAAAAAAACAAAATTTAGCTGTATTTTGGCTAATTTCTGGGTCCCCTCCAGGGGAATCCACAAAACCTGGGTACCTTTAGAATCCCCATGATGTTGGAAAAAAAGGACGCAAATTTGACGTGGATACCTTATGTGGTCAAAAAGTTACAGGGGCCGAAGCGCGAACTAACCCAAATAGCCAAAAAAAAGGCTTAGCACAGGGGGGGAAAAGGCCTAGCAGCGAAGGGGTTAAAAAATGAAACGAAAACGTTTCATTTAATTTTTTTTCAAATGCATCCCGTTTTCCTTTAAGGAAAACGGGCTGCATTTAAAAAAAACAACACTGCTTTATTTAAAAGCAGTCCCAGACATGGAGGGCTGCTGAGCCCAGCAGGCCACCATCCCTGGGAGTGCATGCCATTCCCAATGGGGTAGCAAATTGCGAGTGGGTCATGAATATTCATGATCCTCGCAATTTGCCACCCCATTGGGAATCGCAAACAGTGTCTTAGACACTGTTGTGCATACCAATTTGCGAGTCGCAAATTGCGAGTCGCAAATGCGTCGCAATTTGCGACTCGCAAATTGGCGAGTCGTACATCTGGCCCCAAATCTTTAACAATGCTAAAAGTCAAATGTTCAAAATAGTTCAAAGTTTGTATCTCAACATGACTAGATTTTCAGAATATTTCTCTGTTTTCGCAACTGTCCTCCAAGAACTCTGAATGAAGGAACTGTTCTTTGCAAAATGAAATCCTGAAGTAGCATGGTCCTGGCTGCAGCAATATTGCAGCATGGTTTGTAGCAATGATTCCATGAAACGTGGAAAGTTACACTCAATCATTCAAGATCTTTGCCACTATTTTAAAACATTAGAGTTTAGGGATTGCAGAGAAATGTAGTTTGTCATCAAGGCGCAATCTTGTAGTGTGTTCTCAACACAGGAGAAGCCTCACACCAGACAGCGCTGACACTCTGTGAACACCATCAGCCTGTCCTTCTCAGAAATAGATGGTGCAAGCATATTCGGAGGGTTGTGTTCTATGAATGCTGAGCCATAAGCAGAAGCCATGCCACCTGACATGCCTGACAGTGGGCATTTGTTCTTAAAGAACTTCGAGAAGGAGCTTGACACGTTTGACAGTACTTTAGCAATCCAGGATAAATTTCAGGCATCAATTAAATGTGTGTTTAGAAAATGTGTTTTAAATGGACTGAATGGAGAGGTCTGTCTCCCAACCCTTTCCAAGAGAGATCTCAAATTTACAGACATTTTAAATTTTGACTGAAAGTTGCCTATTTAGGGTTTCAAGCTGCTACAGGTTTCTTCCCTTGCAGTGAGAGAGAAATTAGAGAAAAACTAAAGGGGAGATTTACTAAGTTTTTGCGCCGTGTTTGAGTCACAAAAGTGACGCAAAACGGCGCAAAATCTTTTTTTCCTAATTTACTTTCCAGTGCTAAACTTACTTTGCGCCAATGGCCGTGCCAAGGGTGGTGCATGGGCGTCCCCATGCAACCACCCAAGGTTTCTCACGCTAAACCCAATTTACTAAACACAGTAGATTGAGTTTAGCTTGAGAAAACTGCACCTTTTTGAACTAGGCGCAAGGAAGGAGAAATGCTTTCATTTCTCCTTCCTTTTCCGACTTTGCATGCGTTATGCACAGTGCAGCACGCATACAAAGTGGGAAAAGCTTTCCCTGGTGACTAGGCATAGTATTTTGTACAGAAAGGGTACCCTTCCTGTACAAAACCTATGCTAGACTCACACACACACACCCAACCTAGCGCTATGGCGCTAAGGTGGTGCATGGCACACGGCAGCTGTAATCAGCGCCAGCGCAAGGGAAAGGGGAGGAGAGAGCCATATCTTTGAAAATATGGCGCTCTCCTGCTCCTTCTCTGTCGCGCAGCGCAGGCTCACAGGAGGCTGCGCTGTGTTGCGTGGAGATTTGGTAAATCTCCCCCTAAGTTGTTGAAGAGGACAACTTGAATAACACGTTATTTTAGTATGTACTTTGGCTATCTTTTCAATCCTTCCAAGAATGAGGAGGTCTGAGGTTTTTTTCACAGGCAATGGGCAAGGTAACTTCAGATCCTTAGTTTCCTCAAACAGTGTCAGGGTAATAATGGAGTTAGCCTCTATCCCTGAGTAAGAGAAATTGTTCTTTCAAAGCAAGAAAGAGCTTTGGTCACTAAAGAAATTTGTGTAAAGTAGAATAAAGGTGCTGGTAGATTTGGTAAAACAAAGCAGAGTAAGGTTTTTGGCGCAATACTGTACTGGAAGAATTCATCTTGCTCAGAGGCACGCTGAATGGACACTGGATGGTTTGTCTGGTCATTTGTTTACTAACAATTTGTCAGAGAGATCTAAAGTAACTTCAATATTTGTAGGAGTGTAAACATTGGCAGTTTATGTGCCTCCCATTTGGACTGTAATCCAGAATTTGCTATACGGGAAAGGAAAAGAAATGCTATAGCGAATAGCAAAACCAGGGGGCACCCTGGCATGGAGAGTGAAACTCAGTTCCAAGAACCTATGTATGGTTCAGACTTTAATAGCTTCTCAAAACAGCTGGTGAATGGGTTGTGATCTTTGGCTACGAGGGAGAAGATTTCAAAGGCTTGGAGCCAGAATAGAGAAAGAACTTACCTTGTAGAGAACTGTTACCAAATATATGCTGCAGGGCAAAGAGAGTGAGAAGGATGCTATCTTGGTGTGGGGTTGAAGAAAAACTGGCCCTGATAAATGCAGAGCTTTATGCAAAGTGAGTAATCAGTTGAACATAATTGTTCTGGGAACAGAGACCTAATGGAGCTTATTGAAGTGACAATAAACATGGTCAGCACAAGAAGGGTGACAGGAAATAATACAGGGCAATTTTCCATGGCCTTTGTATTAAAAGGCTTTACAGAGACTCAAAAGGAGCCGTCACCAGAAAGGTTTTTGGTAAAACGAATAAATAGTGTTGACTACGGAGACAAAGCAAAAATCCAATGGTGGGAGCATAATATGGAAGCTTGGAATGACAAGGTCATATGCAGGAACAAGCAGGAGTCTGTACTAGTGCCAAATGCTAGTGGGCTGGGGAGTACTCCAATACCTCGTTCAATCAGCAGAAAATTGTGAAGTCGGGAAGGGACACACATATGAATAGTTTGGAACTTTCAACACACATATTTGTGGTGAAGAGTCTGGTGAAGATCATCTGCATTATTGAGGATGGAGAATGTGTCCGGAGTACAGAAGGTCAATGGTCTAGGGCAAACATGATTGAAGGATCTCA
This sequence comes from Calotriton arnoldi, assembly GCA_963921515.1. Lineage (NCBI taxonomy): Eukaryota > Metazoa > Chordata > Amphibia > Caudata > Salamandridae > Calotriton > Calotriton arnoldi. The sequence continues at coordinate 380,020 of CAWUFW010002772.1, forward strand.
CAAAATGCATAAAGGAGTTCTGGGACTATTGTTTGAAAATTTTGATTTTGGTGATGGTATTTTGTGCCAGAGATGTGGAATGCTGTAGCAGATTGAACTTGAGTAAGATTCGGAAAAGCAGAAGTTTAGCAGGAATGTGTTTCTGTTAATTGATTTTTTGTGGGCTTAGTTGGACATAGATTTCTTTGCCTAATAACACTTGATGCATCTCCAGAGTTTTTGCAGTTGGAAACTAGATCTAGAGACATTGGTGATAGAGGCATTACTACAGAAGTAGTGAGATATGATATGTTATGTGTTTCTGCCCTTTGTGTTGAGTCTGAGCCTTCTGCCCCTTTGTGGTGACCCCAACATTTTGCTACAAGTCATGCAGGATCTGTTTCTATGGTCATGGTTTCTATATCATGGTCGTCGAAGTTTCGTATGGGTGTAGTGGCGTGTTTGACTGTTAAACCTTGCAGGACCCATTTAGGAGTGATATATCATTCAGCCACTTCACTTTTCTGGTCCACTATTGTCCAGTAGGAAGATACAAGATTATATCAATCTTAATGAAGTCCGCTTCAGGACAAACTAGTTGGTTGGGCTTGATCGTGATGTTTGAAGAATAAACTAATTTTGGATACCATATTATGGCTCTAGCCTCCTAATGGACTTAAAGAAGAATTCACTTCTTTGATGAAGAATAATGAATATTTGATCAAATTAACTATCAATTGCGACCAAGGGACTTGGCATCAATTAGGCTTGCATGCGCGTATTTTGAACAGACTAGTGCCTGGAGAATGAAGTGTATCAGACGCAGCATGGGAGACCTTGGTACAGGCTAGCGCCCTCAAGGATAGTAAATCCTTTTGGAAGGTGTTCAACAATAATTATTTTAGGGGGCCCCATAAACCCTCAACATCTTCGATCATAATTCTGATTTATAAAAAAGCGGCAAATCCCCACCTGCTGGATGCCACCGCAAAGGTCATGGGGTGTATATTACTTAATAGACTGGAAGACTGGGCATCCACTAATAATGTATTAGTTGACACACAATTTGGGTTAAAAAAAGGGTTGAGCACAGTCCACCAATGTTTGAATCTAAACATCATCATTGGGACATACACAGCGGCCAAAAAGGGACCGCTATATCTATCCTTCATGGATTTGGCAGCAGCTTTTGACTCTGTTTTTCACTCAAAACTGTGGAAAATCATGGAGGATTTAGGGTTTGAGGCAGGAATTATCACCCTTATTAGGCAGCTGTATTCTGGCGCTAACGCTCAAGTGTGTTTTGGAAGGGATGGCGAATGTTTGGGCAGTATCAACATCAGAAGAGGGGTTAGGCAGGGGTGCATTCTGGCCCCCTTCCTGTTCTCCCTATATACGAACTGGGTAGAATCAGCCCTAAGCATACGTGCAAGGGTCACAGAGAAGATTGGCTCAAGCCTGCTCCCTATTTTAATCTATGCAGATGATGCTGTATTGATTGCTAGAACAGGGAGGGGGTTGCAAAGCCTAATTGACGATTACATTGCTTTTATGCCCGATTTGGATTAGAGAGTAAATGGCACTAAGACATATACCATGACCTATGGGGTTAAACACAGGAAAAAAAACTGTCCTTTATGTGGAAGGGCACAAATTGAGTGAATCTCATGCCTTTTGTTACCTGGGGATACTTTTTGACAGTAATAATTCCTGGTCCCACATGATATCAAATAGGTGTGCGCTAATGGAGAAATCAATCAATGGGATATCTTCTTTCATAAAGAAACTGGGGTTTAAGGCAATTAGGGAACTTCTCATCATATACGAGAGTAAAAATGTGGCGGTGGACTCACATGGTGGAAAATTCATTTTTTAAATATATCTTAGCTTGTCCCTCAAGCTGTTTCAAAATTTTTAGCCCATTCTGAATGGGAACCTCATGCATAACTGACAGGATTAAGATAGCTCCAAACCTAAAGAATCAGATTCCCACCCTTCCTCTGTGAACCCACAAAGATCAACTGTGGAGTACCCCAAGGATCATCACTCAGCCCCACGCTCTTCAACATCTACATGGCCCCCCTCGCTGCCATTGTCAGACAGCATGGACTCAGCATAGTATCCTACGCCAACGACAACCAGCTCATCCTCTCCCTCACGTAGGAACCCGACACCACCATGGTTGAGCAGCAGCTGTCTGAAGCTCAACTCGGAGAAGACAGAAGTCCTCATCCTCGGGCCCACCCCCTCAACAGGGGACTACACTTGGTGGCCCACCGCCCTCGGCAACCCCCCCCACTCCCACAGACCACGCCCCGAACATCAGCATCATACTCGACTCCACCCTCACCATGACCCGACAGATCAATGCCGTTGCCTCCACTTGCTTCAACACCCTCCGCAAGACCTGCAAATGGATCCCCCCCAGAATCCAGAAAGACTGTCACCCACGCACTCATAACAAGCAGACTAGACTAAGGAAACGCCCTTTACGCAGGAATCAGCAGATCCCTGCTCCGCAAACTCCAGACCATCCAGAACACCGCGGCCAGACTCGTCCTCGGCATCCCACGACATGGACACATCACCCAACACCTGCGAGACCTCCACTGGCTCCCCGTCAAGAAGAGAGTAACCTTCAAGCTACTCACCCACGCCTACAAATCCCTCCACAACACCAGACCCAAATACCTCAACGAAAGAGTCTCCTTCCTCGTACCCAAGAGAAACCTCCGCTCCGCCGACCTCGCCCTCACCTAAGCCCCGCGCATCCGCAGAGCCAGAGCGGGTGGAAGAGACTTCTTCTACATCGCGGCAAAGACTTGGAATGAGCTCCCGATCAACATCAAACTCTCACCCACTCTGCACTCTTTCAGGAAGAACCTCAAGACCTGGCTCTTCGGCTGACTCTGAGCTGCACCCCCCTCCCCCCCAGCGCCTTGAGACCCTCCCGGTGAGTAGCCCGCTTCACAATTCACTGATTGATTGATGCTTTGGCACTCTATTTGGTCGCGAGAGGAATTGGACTTGAATAAATTAATCCTTATGGACAGCCTGAATTTAGACCATGCAATGGAGAGTCTGTGGCTGAGATATGTAAAATCCCTTTGTGAGGAGATTGGCTTAGCGGATCTTTTTAATAAACCAGATTCTTGTAGATTGCTAACCAAAGGTAAGCTGAAACTCTGTGCCCAGAATAAGGCCATGAGGGAGAGATGGGAAGTGGAAAGAGCAAAACTATCTGTTCTCGCTTATAGTATGATGTCTCCTCAGGAGGCCCAAGAAACTTATCTGACCCTAGTACAAAATGCCCAGCACAGGTTTATACTGACCCGATTTAGGGCAAATATGCTGCCTCTAATGGTGGGGTTCCTGACCAATTGCTAATCCCTGGCAGATCTCTCCCCATGCCGGTGTGATGGTGCGTCTTCTATTACAAACTTGCACATTGTATTCTTTTGCCGATATTACGAACTCCCCAGGAACAAATTTGTATTACCCCCTTTTAAAGCATATAATTTTAGACAGCGCAGACCAGCTCTCTTATTCTTGCAACAACTAAATACCCCACTTATGTGCTGTGCAATGATCTCATATTTATGGTAGGTATTAAAAATAAGGAAAAAAACTGCGTGTGGAACTTCTTTAAGTAAATTAGATTAACGTACGATTGTGAGTTTTATTGCCTTTAAATTGTAATATAGAATTTTATAATGAGCAATTTTGGACTCGCGGGCGGACCCTTCTTAACTGAATCGTATATTTGCATAAAATTGAGCTTTGATGGCGGATTAAATTTAATAATGAATGGGGATTTCATCTTTTTTAATTGAAATGTACATTTGAACATTTAAGAGCCGTTTACATTGTGTGTAATTTTCTTTTTTAATGTGAAAGTTCTATTATGCTTGTATCATTTTTATGTACTTTTATGTTACTGAAGAGTAATGAATAAAGTTATTACTGACTGACTGAACTCTCAGTAAACTTCTTGGACTTATTGTGCACTCCCTTATGTGTATTTTGTCAGTTTATGTTTTGGGGTTCCTGAACAGTAGAACCATATAGGGTGGAGCGCTAACTTGACATATTGAACAACTAACACCAGTGCGGCCATTGAGGGCCAATAAGGCTGTTTTTTGGAAGTATTCTTTTGTTTTCAGTCCGTGCCTGTTTCTCTTGCACTCGTTGGTTTTGCCATCTGTTTATTGTTGCCTCTGTAACAAACTTCACCAGCTGGATCTCCGCCTGCGCCAGCAGTCGCACCCATCAAATCCACCAAACTCAGGAGATCCACCAAACATGCCATCTGGTACACCCCAGAACTGAGAACCATCGAACGCAACTGCAAGCAACTGGAAAGGAAATGGCACACCAGTAGGGAACCCACCGACCGGACCACTTTCAAGACAACGCTCAACTACTAACACCGACTCTTTAAAGAGACAAGAAATGCCTTAGAACTCTTCAGCATTGTCAGGGAGTTCTCCAACCCCATAGCAACTGAGGACACCCCCTCCCAAGAATTCAGCGACACCCTGGCGGACTTCTTTCGAAACAAGATCTCCACCATCTACAAACACTTTGAACCCCAACCAGCTGCCGCCGACATCCTCAGTCTCCTCGCTTCCACAGTCGCAATCTCCAACCACCGGATTACCGCCTGGGTCCAGCTCACCACACAGAGCAACATAAACATCATGCACTCCGCCCACTCAGGAGCTCCCACAAACTTGTCCCCACCACATGTTCAACCTTGGCAACAGGACCATCAGCAACAAGCTCACAGCCATCTTCAACTCATCCATCACCTCTGCCACCTTCCGTCCGGAGTGGAAACATGCTGAAGTCAAACCCTTCCTCAAGAAACCATCCGCCAACCCCAACGAGCTCAAGATCTACCGACACATCTCCCTGCCAAAGTCCTCAAAAAGGTAATCAACCACCAACTCACGAAATACTTTGAGAACCACGACCTCCTGGACACATCTTAATCTGAATTCCGCGCAAACCACAGCACAGAAACCGCCCTGATCGCAGCCACTGACATCAGGACCCTCTTAGACCGGGGAGAAGCAGCTGCCTTGATCCTCCACAACTTCTCAGCTGCTTCAGACACTGCATCCCACCACACCCTGATCAAGAGGCTTCATCAGATCAGAATCCAAGAGGACGACCTCAAATGGATCACATCCTTCCTCACCAGAAGAACATAGAGAATCCGCCTTCCACCATTCACCTTGGAGCCCAAGAACATCAAATGCGGCATCCCTGGAGGTTCATCCCTCAGCCCTACTCTGTTCAACACCTAGATGATACCCCTGGCCAGCATCATCAGAAACCACAGACTAAAAATCATCTCCTACGCAGATGAAACCCAACTCATCCTCTCTCTATCCAAAGGCCCATCCACTATGAGGGCAAACTTCCACATGTGCATGACCAGCGTTGCTAACTGGATGCAAAACAACTGCCTCAAGCTCAACACAGACATGACAGAAGTACTGATCTTTGCGAACAACACCTCCCCATGGAACGACTCCTGGTGGCCTGCTGAAAAAGGATCCTCTCCCACCCCCAATGGACTACGCCCAGAACCTCGGCATCATCTTGGACAACAAACTCACCATGAAGAAGCAGATCAACGGTCTCCTCTGCCTGTTCCTCATGCTGCGCAAGCTCCGAAAGATCTTCAGATGGCTCCCAGTCTCCGCCAGATGCACCATCACTCAAGCTCTCATTACCAGCCGCTTGGACTACAGCAACGCACTCTACGCAGGAATTACCACACACATCCTGAAGAGACTGCTGACCATTCAGAACTCAGTGACCAGACTCATCCTCAACCTCCGCAGATGGACCCACATGACCCCTCACCTGAAGAAACTCCATTGGCTTCCTGTCCACAAGAGATGCCAATTCAAGATGCTGACCCACGCATAGAAGGCCCTGCACAACCTAGGACCAGCTTACGTCAACGACTGCCTGAGCTTTCACCAACCATCCAGACTCCTGCACTGAAAACCAGTGGACTTCAATACTATGTGATAGTATGGAAAACCGCATACTAATAAAAGTTTGGATGACTCACGTTGAATAGATGTAACTTTTATAAGCAAGTTAGATATTCAAGTATGCACCCACTACTAGAATTAGGATTTTGATTTATGATTCAAGTATGTTCTTCTTTCCCTCTTTTTAGCCGGTCAGGCCTGTTTTGAATCTCAATCCTTTTTAGGGAATAATAAATAATAATTCCAGATTTGTAAAGCGCCCTTATCACCTCTAAGGGTATCCAGGCGCTGGGGGCCGTCGGGGAGATTAAGTGAGCTATTGCCCAGAGTCACATGATGCTGAGCTCAGCTGCCGCTGGCGCCAGGGATCAAACTGCAAACCCTGCACTCCAGAGTCAGTCGCTCTGGCCGCTGCGCGACACCTCTCCCACAACTATTACCCTTCAACGTTCTAGTAGTTTGACTCAGTACGCAACACTGGTATTGTGTGCAACGACATAGCATGTGATGCACCCTCAATATAGAAGAGCAATGCAGTGTTTCCTCGCTGTTATTTGCAGCCTCCTGCCAACAGTTATGCTAACATTCAGAAGCGCAGGGATCAGTACATCTTTTGTAGACAGCACCCTTTGAAGACGAGTAACACAGTGGGATTTTTACTGTAGTCATAATGGTATTGTACAAAAAGAAGGTGGAAGCACTCTGGCTCACATCCCAGAACTTAGTTCATACCAATACATCATGGTAATCATGGTAAATTCAGTGCCAGATAACATTTAACTTGTGTATCTCTAGACATGTGTTTCAGGATAGTTGTCCTTCTTCAGTAGAGAGCAACACATTCTTTTGGGGGTGCTGGAAATGCTGCCCAAAGCCTTCTCAGGTCTCTTTACCACTCACTGGGCGCAGGTGCAACAGCCAGAGCTCGTCAGCTCATTAGCTCAAGGGGACCTTTTCAAACAAAAAGAGGGTAGGAGCACACTGCCTCACATCCCAGCACTCAGTTTGCCCTAATACATCATGGTAAACGCAATGCATGCTAACACTTACTTCAACGACAGTCTTTAGTTTTTCACCCCAGCTGGTGCAGCCAGTGCTCTGCATCTCTAGATACGTGTTTCAGAATAGTCCTTCAGTAGAGAGCAACACATTCTTTTGGAGGGTGCTGGTAATGCTGCCCAAAGTCTTCTCAGGTCTCTGTACCACTCACTGGGCACAGGTGCATCAGTCAGAGTTCATTAGCGCAAGGGAGCCGTTGCAAGCAAAAAGATGGTGGGAGCACACTGCCTCACATCCCAACACTCAGTTCGCCCTAATGCATAATGGTAAATGCAGTGCATGCTAACACTTACTTCAGTGGTAGCCTTTAGTTTTTCACCCTTCGTGGTGCAGCCAGTACTGTGTATCTTCAGACATGTGTATGAGGATAGTTGTTGACCTTCTTAAGTAGAGAGCAACACATTCTTTCGGGGGGGCTGGAAATAGTGCCCAAAGTCTTGTCAGGTCTCTGTACCACTCACTGAGTGCAGGTGCATCAGTCAGAGCAAACAAAGAGACGGTGGGAGCATACTGCCTCATAATTGTATTGTACGAACAACAGGAGAGATGACACAGCTTGTAATGTATGTAATATATGTGTGTTTTAGTGTTTGACTACATGGCGTTTTCTACCACTCCCACATCTCCCCCGCTTTCCATGAGGCCATTCTCTGGGGACTATAGGGTAGGTGAGATTTTTCTAGGTTAATTTTGACACTCATGAGTGACAAGTTGTGTTCCTACACAACGTTTGTAGCGTTACACAAGGGATTGCATGCATTCTGGGTTCCTAAGTGACTATTTGTGATATCAAAGGTTTAGTTGTCATATTGTGGTACAATCCCATGTTCCATCTCAGGAAACCGTTTCACCAGCAACAAACAAATATATCAACACATATTGTTTATGTCATGTTTGCATACAATAATTTCTACATATTTAGCCCAAATAGGGTCGGATAGAGCACACTTAGACAGGGATCATTTAGTCCAGATGAAGACCACTTACCCCAAGCAGCTTAGTTTATTGGCCAAAACATATCGACTTAAAGGATGAGGGGATAATTAATGTCCTCCTGCACCTGACCTTTATTTGTTTTATCTTACCAGAGGCACCCTGAACCACCCTCTAGGTAACATCCATTTTATGTTTTTTTATGTTCCAATCCCAACTTATGTTCTTAAATCCTCCCCACGGTGGTTGAGGCCATTCCAGAGAAATATAATTGAGATGGGATAGGACCCCCTCATGAAGCATGCCACAAGTTGGGGTTGAGGGTCTTTTCTATCTGTAAAAAGGACATATGTAAAAAATTAGACAGTAAGAACGAAATAATTTTTTTTATTTCTAAGTTCTTTTATGAGGTGTTTCTAGTCCTACTTTCCTCTCGCTCCCTCTTTAATGGATTATAATACTAGTAAGCATATCTGTTGCACCAGGAACTGCTCAGGATGATTTCCTACAATTCCTTCTGGTAAGCCAACAAATCCCAAATTGTTTCTGCATCCTTGCCTTTCTTAACATTCTGGTCAGTCCTCCAACATCTTGGTAATTGCCGACAATTTTGTTACCTTATGTTGTAGGGACTTGACTGTGTCCTGTAATTCAGGTACACACCCCTCAGCATCTGTTGTTTTATCCATGGCTCTTCTGAGATCCGATCTTAGTCTCTAAAGCTTATTTTGGAGGTGGATGATATTTAGGATTGCTGTGGTTTCTTGTATGACACTCATGAGTGCCTCCGAGGGGTGTGCTTATTGTTTTTGGTAATTCTGTGGGCTGAGTTTAGGGAAAGGTGTTTGTTTGAGTGTATTTTTCGATAGTGCCTTGCTTAAGGCTTGACTTTGTTCATCTCTCAGCATAATTCCAAGAGGGTTTCACAAGGAGTACCAATATTAATTTCATTCAACAGTTATCTTTTGTCTTCACAAGTTTTCTTGTTGACCTGCCAGCCCACAGTTGCTCTGTCTGGAGGCAGCATGAGCAGTCAATTTCATACTTTGTGGCATCACTTCAACCCTAGTACTCATGCAGTGCAAGGGGAGGTAGCAAAGTTCCCACAGAGAAGAGAGGAATGGTGATGCATCTTATTTCAATCCTGAAGTTTGCTCAATATTGCTTGCTACCATGTTGTTACAAGGAAGGGCCGTTTCCTATTGACTGGGCATAGGTAGACAGATTCAACAGCTGCACCCAAGTGTCAAGCAAACCATAATGCCAACAACGCCCCCTAGAGGAGGGAGAGAGCCATGTACCACTGATGTTCTGGCTGGGCGTCCAGGTACAGCATTAATTGGTGCAGGTGAGTCTCCATATACCCAGGTGCCTCACATGGGGGTAGGGTCCATGCCCCTTTTGACAACCTGGGGTCACATTATGAGGAGATGGGGTGTTTCCAACACAGGTGTGTCAACCAGGTTCTCTCAGGGAGAGCAGGGCTCGCTACGTTTCGAGCGGTGTGGTTATTCAGATAGCTGTTAAGAGCCCACTTTGTTGTTAGGGATTATCATGGATTTCAGCATGGGAGTATCTTTCCCCCTCTCCATTCACCTATATACCTGTCACAGAACCTTGCCCACCCAGCTATCAGGGATGGAAAGAAGATGCCGGATAAGCCCGCCTGGCCATTGTTGCTGGGTGGATTTTTCTCACCTTCAGTCCTGCCACACCTCAATGACTGGGGGTGGGGGTGTAGAAAAGCAGAAGAAAGAAAAGGAGGGGTCCTGCCTCACCCACATGCAAAACATTTATTGTCAGGAGGCTCTGCCGCAGCCAAGACAGGTGCCCCCATCACTTCACATTCAGTTTCTCCTCTCTGGCAGGGCGGCCTTGGCCCCCCTGCCCAACTGTAGCAGTTTGGGTATCCAGAGCACCATCAATGCCTCCCAGCGCCATGTCTTCTGAACCCCCACAAGTTAGGGAGGGTGATGCTGCCACTTCCTCTACAGTGCACCTTCTCTTCAGTAATTCGACAGCCATCTAGGGCAGGTCCTCTCAGTTGCTGCCATTCTTAGTGCTGCTTTTGTGTCACAGCTCAATTTGCATCTGGCCCAAAAATAGCTTGATTTTCTTTTTCTGTACTGCTAGCTTCAGCTTTCTCAAGAATGAAGACAAGTTTAGTGCAGGGCCCGGCGCTCCTAATCAGTGACCATTCTTGTGATGGAGGTGCAAGAGCATATAATGCTGATAGAGGATTTCTATGGTGCCATGCAGAGCTTTAATTCATATCCATGATCTTAGCACACTGTCGACATCCCCCTCCTCATATCTTTAAGTGTACGAAGCCACTGAATTTAAATGTTAATCTAGTGCCAACAAACAAAAATAAACCATAAGTCTGTTAGCAGAATTTATATTTATCTCAGTTTTGTTGCAAGGAGGGAAATATCTTAACTTGAACAAAATTGTTAAGAATGTATTCTCGGAATTTACAAGGAATCCACATGGCATACAGGTCTTGATGAGGAGGTAGGTTTATGAGTGAGTGAGCTAGTTTGTGCAGCACAATTGAGCAAGTGCAAGAGAACAATCCCAGTGTTTTCAATACTGAAATGCATATGATGTCAGACAGCACTCTTTATTGTACAACCACAATTATATACTAATTGAAACATATTGTCTTTTCTAGTCTTCCTTCTTGCCATCCACAAAGTTTGCCTTCAGCTTCAAAGACAACCAAATTAGGAATCAGCGGATGAGCACATGAGGATTTTTTACGCAAAGCACTGTATATTGAATGACACAGAGTTTTATTTTTAATTTGTTGTAGAACATAATACAGGTATACCAATTGTTACAGATGGGGAAGAGGGGTATACGGATATAAAGGTATTTGTACCCCCTTACATATTATTAAATGAGGAAGCCAGGTGTAGAAAGAACTAAGGACGAGATGCACTAACTGATGAAGTGGTCACAAACCCTGCAATCTGGTAACAGATTACAGCTTTGGAGGTGCTAAATGACTTATTCATATGTACAAAAAACTTTTTGCAAACCAGAAAACTTTTTCAGACTCATAAAATGCACTCTGCGACTTATACCGAATTCTAATTTGGAAAAATGCATGTTAGGGACGTTCCGAATTCGAATTAGTATGTTCTATATCAATGGCTTGCACTCCTAATTCTGGTCATAAGCCACTGATCTGCTGTCAACACCCATGTTTGAGAGGTAACTGATTCTCAAAGGGGAAGAGGTCCACTTTTAAACCCTTTCCCTTTGGGAATTGGGTGGCAATTTTGGAGGATGTGTTCCAGGGAACCACTACCTGCCCTCACTGATGTTTTCCAAAACGGAAAGTGTTTTTAAAAAATAATTTTTAAAGCAGCCCCTGAACTGGGGCTGTGTTTGTTTTTGGAATGCAATTACATTGGCGGTGATTTACTGTCGCTTGCAGGCCACCATCTCTGTGATTGTAACCAAAGGAATGGGGTCGCAAATTGCATCCTAGTTAATGACTACTAAATAGGCCGGTTGTTCTGCGACCTCCTGTGATTCATTATTTTGTGAACTGACCAATTTGTATATAGTTTGGTTCACAAAATAAAATCCTGGTTCCAAAACCTGGTGCACAATTTGTACCCACTTTTTCTGTACTATCTGTACATAGTTAACAACTGTAGACCCAAATACACACTAGCAGTGACACCAAGTTATTTTCATCTCTTAGATACAGCAGAACTGCAGTATAGCGCACTATACAAAAACAAGCTAGTGCTATTTTGATTACTACCTACAGCACAAGAATGCCAGGTGATACCCTGTTGATGAAGCAGAATTTCTTACAGTTTAATATAAAGGTACAAGAAATGTTGAATGCAATCAAACATCAGTCTGTATGGATTCCAAAGTTTACATGGAGACAAACTGGCCACTGATTCCTCTTTGATCCAACCCCCATTTTACGATATCATAGTTCTTTCATACTTCCTCTCCTGCTTGTCAGCTAGTTTCAGCTAAATTGTCTCTCCCCCGTCTTCCTCCCTCCCCCTACAAGTTTCTTTTCTTTGCATGACTAACTTTTTTCATTTATTCATTCGGTCATACAGTTTTCATTATTCGATGGAAGACAGTTTCATGATTGTTCGTGTTATATTGTAAAGGGCCTTTATACTTCATTGTACATGGGCACTTTATAAAATGGTTAAATACATAAGTAATTTCTTTTTGGCGATGCAAAAGTATTTCTACTGAAAATATAATTGCGCAGTAAAACTTAACAGCACTGAGATAAGAGATATTTCCTAATCAAGTAAATTGGCAGATACTCGAAGCAATAAATTATATCTGTAAACATTTTTATTAAAAGACAGAGCAGCTCATTGATACTTTCATCTTAGTTAATGAACTACAGGAAAATATTACAAACCCACTAATAGAAGTAAATAAACTAAACATCTGAACCACAGCTGCTCCACAAAAGTTAATATACGCATAGTTTATTTTCCTGAAGAGACTAGGAAAAGCCTGTAACCAAGACTACCAATAAGCAGACAATAAGCAGACAGCCTCTCATCTTCTAGCAGAATGAACAACCATTGACATTACACCAATAACTTTCTAGGTAAGAGCAAATTCAATGCGGTTAATGGTAAATGTGAGATTCAACACTTGCACGATGGTGTAACAATGTGTCAAAACATTGCCAAACATCGCCTGGAAGGCAGGTGGTATCCACGTACTCACAGCAGTATTGATGAAGTAACAGAGTAGCTTTTTCCAGCCGTGTGAATGGTATCTTGCAGGAGGAGAGCAAACATTACCATAATTGACTATGAAAATAGACTGCAAAAAGAAAAAACACATCTCCAACTTTTTTGTACTTTGGGTTTAGCTAATAGGAAACAATCACATAAAAAGTTGATTTTTCAAGCTCTGCTTCAAATATTTGTTTCTTCTAGAGCAAAGAGAGTGCTCACAAAAACTGATGAACAGAGTTTCCTTAGGAGAGTTGGATATACATTCATATTAAAAAGTACTATCATCCCTGTGTTAAGATGCCTCCACGTTTGTGACTGAAACAAGGTATACATCTTTTTTTAATCGTTTGTTGTGGTGTGAGCTCGTATTTTGTTTTACGAGGCCTTAGCATAAAGTTAATTGACGTAGAGGCAGATTTTTGTATAAAAACATTTTGCTATTTTATATAAGCAAACACAGCTTCATAGCCCCCCCCCTGCTTTCTGGACCCTATTAACGCACTGCCCGCCACTGCAGTATAATTACACAAGGGGCATATAACACTCAGGTGATCCTTAATACATTATGTTTGATTGGAGTATTCCGGTTCCCTTTGTGATCAATCCATGCTCCCAAAATTCTTGTTTTTTTAGGGCATACCCTGCCTAATAAACATATTTCTCTTGCATCCTCGAGCTGTCTAGTCTTGCTCCCGCCTGGCTTGGTGCATCGGGCACTCTCCACAGTTTTGCTATGTCTTGTTTTGCTAGAGCTAGACCCAATCTGAGAAACGTGTTTATGTTTCTGTTAAGTTTGTCCAAGATGTTTAGCAGTGTTATCTGAGGAGTCAGCAGTATTGTACTCCCTACACATTTCAGTGGCCTGTGTTGAAGTGATTTTTTAGGGGGCTGAGCACACAAGGGGCAACATGTAAAAGTGGTTATCGTCTTCACACCACTTTCTACTGCAGGCTCTCTCTTAGACACTTAATTCCTTTGATTCCTGTAATCTCACTGAAACCCTCCATCTGCATATCTCACACCTCATCTCCTTCCTCATCAGCACCCTCTTTTCACTTTTTCCTGCCCAGACTTCCTTGCATCTCCTTCCTATTATCTCTCCACTCACAATGCACCCCCTCCCCTGTAAGCACTGCCTTTTCTTTAACTTTGCCATGGCAATATTTTGACAGCTGTGTAATTCCTTCACACATTTTCACATGGAATCACATTTAGAACTGGAACACCTGCCCATTGTTCTATGCAGATAGAGCAAGAATTGGATGAACATTTATTCTGAGCCCCTTTATGACCCACTGGGAAATTCACACTGTGGTCTGCCCGAATTCCACAGCTGTCAGTCATTGACCATTATAAAGCCCCAACCACAACCTGAACTCACACAACATATTGAGGCAGCTCTTTCACAGTATGCACTATACATGAGTAATATGTTGCATGGAAAAACCTATAGTAACACAAGCTGCGAAAATCAAATACCCTTAGAGAATTCAAGAGAAAGTAAAATTGTCCCGTGGTGGAGCACAAGGGAGGAGGCAGGACAGTTACAGGTGGGACACCGGCAGAAATCATACCCCCTCCCCCCGCCCCGTGACACCACTAACTGCTTTCGACAGTCTTCCCTACTTTCCCCAAGAATGTTTAAATAATTGTACAGCCACAAAGAGTGTACAGGAAGTCTCTCTCTCTTCAGTTTGGCATTGAAGGCAGTTGGGAGTGAGAATCCCTCCAAAAGTGTTGTAGCTTGTATCCGGTGAGGTAGATGCAGAAAATAATGGAACTGTACAAGTCTGAAGCATACAGTTCAGATTTAGCTATTTCACCTCGGCCATGAGTGTTGTATCCACTCTGTATGCTTGAAAGGGCCTACATCTTTCTCCCATGAAGTTCTCAGAACGAAACATGTATCCTGGGTGTTTATGGCCCAGGTCTTGTAGACTCTGCTAATCATTTTCTTTTGGAAGCTGGGGGAGGTTTAATTTAGCCTCTAGATGGCTGAATTCCAGGAGGGACTCAACTGTGGACAAGCAAGGTCCCAGTGTGTGGTGGAGTAGGAGATATCTATAAAAAAAAAAATTGGGACGATCGAAGCCTAAACTCTTCTTGTATGACTGTAAAATATTTCATGTAGTTAAGGGCAACTACTGACTTCCGCATGGAGTTTCCCAACATGTCTCACCCTTTAAACCCTCTGAGAGCCTCAACCTATGGGAGATCGGTGCCCATCCACAGCAGAGTTGCCCCAGTCAGCCTCCCTCCATAATGCCAAAATTGCCCTAGTAGCAGTGGTTGGTCACATCAGATGTAATGGAGTCAAGACAGAAAACAGAACAATTGGAAAATGGATCTACAATCAGGTGGCCTGTTGTCTATAACTCACTTTGGTAGGGAAAAATGAAGTTTAGGAGGCTCAAATCCCTCTAGTAGAATCAACTTCCAATTAAACACCCAGACAGGTTGCTGTGGTCTGATAACTTAAACAATGACATCAGTGGAGTTCTCCGAATTAGAGAAAGTAAACACTGGGTATGTTTCCTTCAAATCACATGCCTTTTATGACCTACAACAGATGGATGTCACAGTTATTGACTGCCCAAAAGCTAAAAGGGAGAGTCTGGTTGGCTGCTGCCAGGCCACCGCGATCATGGTATCAGTATGTGGTATAACTTACTCCACAAGACATGCCAACATTGATCTGGCTTTATACGCGACTATCCTCTATCAGTTCCTGTTGATAGATTAAGAGTAGGGAGAAAAAGAGAACACAGATAATAGTGTGATTGCATCCTAGGACGCATTTACATAAATTGATTCTGGATGTTGTCGACGATGTGATTTACAAAGGGTCATAATTTGGTAGCTATACCCTTCTTGGTTATGTTATCCATGAGGGCAGAGGAATGGAGGTTCATTAAATTTGTGGGATTCAGCAGTTCCCTTTAAATAAGAAGGTTGTTTGCTGGCATTTGACAACACTACATGTTTTAAGGAGGTGTTTATGTTGACAATCCATGTTGGACTACAAAAAGAATCAAGAGGGCCACATCAAACTGCTATTGGGATGCAGTGCCTGTCAATTCTGGCTGGAGTTTTCAAGACTGATTATCTTTTCAATGTTATCAGTCTTTAATGGCAGAGTGAAATGTGGATGCCCTGATATCGTTCCAGTACCTTGCTATGCCATTCAGAGTCTATCTGCACCTCTATAGTAAGGCCTTAAGGACCATCTCTGTCTACGGTTCCCTTTGTTCTCACTCAAAAGGGACATGACCCCGAATTTTGGATTATACTGCGGCTTGTGGATGGGTCAAAACTGATTGGCACATATTATGTTATCAGATTAATATAGTGCCTTTTCCTATTCTGCAATGGCATGGTTACAAAAAACAATGGAATGTTATTAACGATACTTAAGATTAGTTCATGCATCCGTCAGTTTCAACATTTCTTAGTAGTAGTCTCTATGCAGGCTTCGAGTTTGACTACATTAACCTACAAAATGTTTGCATCGTAATTAAACATTTTGGTGTGTTGTGCAGTACTCCTCAATGTGTCGGAACTATGGTTAATTTTATAGTGTGTAAGGCGGATTGATATAGCTGGGTATAGCTGTTGGGTGAAGTCTCTCATTTTCATGATATCTATAACTTGTTTGTACTGCGTGTGTGGTGGAGGCCAGATACTGCAAGCATAATGTGCCACTGTCTATCCTTACAAACGTTAAAGTCCATAGTGAACAAGGGATTTAATTTTTTTTAAATTAATTCTCTGCGAAATGCATGTAATTATACATTTTAAGCATTAGGTCAATATTAGAGTTTAATGAGCACGCCTGAGGACATTAACTAAGACGGGTTCCAGACACCATGGACTCCAGAGCCCTGAAGGTACTGGAGAGAACACGGAGGTCTTTAGACTGGCCACTTTGTTGACCACAGTTCACTTAGATGTAGACAGGTATTTAAAAGTAATCTGGCCAGTATACCTAAAGAACCTTCCACTGGATAGTAGATTTCTGACTACAAGTAAGCAAAACGTAGAATCCTTGCCGCAACCCGAAACATGGGATTTATGTATTTGTACAGATGTGATGTTTCTCAATACAGTGAAACCAGAAGGGTAATTTAAACATTTCTGTTCTGTCATTCTAAAAAGAAATATCTGTGGAAGATGTAAGATGAGCATATTCACAGAAGGCCTACTTTTTGGTTTCCATATGAGGGTGAAATACAGATTAGTGCTGGGATTGACATGATATTTGCACGCTGGTGATTCAAAGATTAGTGCATGAGGCATAGGAAACAATTTAGAAATGGAAATTAGTTTTGAGCAAAAATGAGGAAACAAATCCTAGGCCTGCCAGTGGTTTGCTCAGAACATAGTGGTCGAAAACATCAATCAAATGCAGCAGTTGTTTCTATAGGTACCTTAGATATTACATATTACCATAGATAGTATATCAAATAAGAATGTTGCTGGGGTATGTAAAATGGATTATGGATCAATGTTTTGATATGTGGCATTTGAAGGACGTTAACAGTACAGTGGTAAAATTGCAGTTTTTCTCTGGTGGTTAGTCATGTGCTCTCCCATGTTCTGTTTACCTCTAATTAAAGTTTGGGTCTAGATAGGATGAAACGCTAAAGTTATTTCCTTTTGGATGCACACATGATTAAGGCATTGTTATGTTTTTAACAGTTTTTTTCCTAGGACAAAGATTTTCCACTTAAAAATGATCCTTCATTTTTGCTTTTGGGCATGACAACGTGTTGCTGCTAGGAGCGACCAGTGAGGTACCAATAGGGAAACCATACATGGAAGCCTGTCGAAGGTGGGTGAGATATAGTAAGAGAGTAAGCAAGATCTTAAAGGCCCCAAGCACGGTCTGTTCCTGTGCTGTGGAACTTGCAACAATATATATTTTCCTAAATATGTTTAATGGATGATGCTTCTACAGCTCTTTTAACAAATATGTTCTTAAAAAGCTTAAAAAGCTAGTGAAACCGTGTGGCAGAAATTGAAGAATTAAAATAAGAAAAAATGAAAGACACAGAAAGGATATGGCAAGTAAGCTGGAAAAAAGCGAACAAACTTCATTGGGACAATAAAATAGTTATACATAAGCTGTAAAGTGCATTATTAAGTGATCTGAAGGATAAGAGAAAATTAGCAAATAGAATTGTTAACAAGTTAGTAAGTTGTATGCTGTAGAGGCTGGTTGCATTTTTATGTTGCATTATTTCTTCTATATGTTTAATTCTATGGCAAAGATGGATTGCTGTTTCTTACTAGGTCTCTGGAAACTGTCTTGAGTGCTGGCATGTGTTGCACTTTATAAATGAAACAAAATACACTCCTCTCCTTGGCTGTTGGAAGAAGGTTTTGGGGCGCAGTGCTGAACAAATAAATGGAAGAACCCTGGAGATTGTTAACTGTCAAAATGACAGTATGGAAGTTTAAACAAACCTAACGACAATGTCACAATTCTCTTATCCATATATGCAGGTAGGCTGTGAACTGCAGAAGTTGGAGCAGGTGGTGGATGCCAGTGTGGACTACAGCTTCAGTCATCAGTGAATCTGTTTTTAATCACGGAGCAAAGGCACAGAACAACATAGCTGTCCTGCTCTTCTACTGCCGCTAGACAGGTTCATGGCAATAAAATGGTATGCAGGTCTCGAGAAGCAGAAACATTCAAGGTCTGTTGACAAGGATCCAGCAAAAGACCAGCATCTGGGTCAACATCTGGTTCAGAATCCCAGGTCTCAACACAGGTGCCTTTTAAGAGGCACAACAAAACAGACCCCACCCACGACAGCAAACGCTGTACTTCCACACGGGAATGCCAGTGTGCAGTCGAATAGCAGCGATGGTAGGCCACACAAAAGGAAACAAGGTACCGAAAAGGCTCTGCCAACGCAGCTTTTCTTAACTTTCTCTTACGTCACCTTACTAACAATGATGAACTCTCTTTTTGAACTACCTTTCATTGGGACTGAATCCTGCTTCCAAGGATCAATCATGCAGAAAGGGAGACGGGTATTTTGAGTTTTGGCGGATGCAAGGCATCTGCCATAAATAGGTGGATTTCAGTTTATCCCCAGGTGTACACTCTAAATAATGCAGTCAGAACAACCAGCCATTTTGTCTGATGTCTCGCATCTGCCAAACTTTAAATACCCCCTTTGACCTCCTATGCCATAGGTTACTGGCTAAAGTAATCCTTTGTCTGAGGCTACTGGCTGAAGGAGCACTGTGACCTTGTAACGCATATAAGTATAAACCTGCTTTCTGTCTATCAGGATTTATATCTGAAATTATTTGTGTCTCTGTTTAAAGAGCACAATGCCATCAATTTGCCATGATCTGTTCAATTTACTGTTTCTTGAATTGTTCCTCCTTCTTTGATTGCTGCAGTGGGACCGAAGTGTGGTGCAGCCCACCACATACATTCAGTGCTTAATTTGGGAAAACATAAGTGCTGGTGCCCTTGTAAGGATGCCACTTCAGCTTGCACCACCCATTGCTCCTGCAGCACTGCCAGTGACAGTACCAACACTAACACTACTAACTATGACACTTCTACAAGTGTGGCACTTCAGTCTATTCCAGGCCCCAAAGCTTTAGTAATTGCTTGGGCGGCAGGTATTAGTCATTTTTTCAAGGTATATTGAATTAACAAACAACTGTTGATATGCTCGTCGCTAAATTAGAATAGCAGTGCCACAATGTTGCAGACTATCATAAGAGCCGGTGTTGACAGTTAAGTGCCAGTGCCAATCATCGGAAACCACCGCCTCAAATTAAGTACTGCATACATCACAGTTATATTTTTGATATTTGGAAATATTTTAAATGTATAAAACAATTATGTTTACAGGGTCTGCAGCTTGAACGTTTTTTGAAAGGGTACTGAAACCCCGTAGCCATTTTGGTTTAAAGCTCTTCATTTTCTCAAACCGGATACGCTGGTTTTTCTTCTGATAATCTGTTAATTGTTCTTTGTACCAGGACCTATTCCGAGGTGAAAATAAATACACATTTGAGACTGAAAAATTATTCCTTTTCCCTTTGAGTCGCTCTATGGTGGAGAAAGAGCTTTTTTAAATCAGGTCAAATGTGTGCTTGCATGTTTTGTTTTCCTGTCAGGACATTTTTGGTTAATTTTCATTTAAATATATTACTTCAGGCTTTTTTTTTCATTTTCATTTGTCCCCAGTTCATCAGACTTTAGATTTGAGTGATTTTGCACGTTTCTCTCTAACTGCTGCAAGTTACTGTCATTGGCTTGACTTCAAGTCACAGAGCCCCATTCCTTTCAGCCTTCAGTTGTTCACTGCTTTTTTCAGTACTTGAAAGTTTGTAATTTTGGGCGTCTTCGCTGGCACTGCTGTGTGCCAATCACATCCAGAAGGCTCGGTACCATTATAACCACCTTATACTAACCCAATAGCCTCTCTTGTGGTTAGCATTTTACCATACTCGATATGGTGCTCCACTATTTTCGCTTGCTTAAACTTGGCAAAGCTCTTTTACAATCAGTTACACTTAGGGAAAGTCTTCAGCTCATAGATGACAGGGGAGTATTCACTCTTCTCCTCTTTCCAATATGTGTTCTCTTGTGTCTAATTAGATGCCCTCGTCGATTGAATCTTTTGCCACATTCAGCACACTGGAAAGGTTTCTCGCCAGTGTGTATTCGCTGGTGCCGAATAAGATTTGCAACATCACTGAAACATTTGCCACATTGACTGCATGTGAAAGGCTTCTCTCCAGTGTGTATTCGCTGGTGTGTTGTCAGGGTTTGTAGCTGTCTGAAACTCTTTCCACATTCGCTGCAGTTAAAGGGTTTCTCTCCGGTATGCACGCGTTTGTGGTTGATCAGGGTCTGTGACTGCCTAAAACTCTTCCCACAGTCAGTGCACACATGGAGCTTGCGACCCTTGGGTTTAATATGGGTTTTTGGCTGCGTAAGCGTCTTCTTACATTCATTGCATGTGTTTACTAACTCTCCGTTAATAGACTGCTGTTGTGAATTCTTGTTGTCGGATGGACTAAAAAACTGTCCACATAGACCACATTTGCACAGTTTCAATCCAGTGTGCATTGTATGACGCAAGCCCATGCCTGTGGGCTCACTAAAGCTCTTGGCAGTTTCAGTTAGGATATATGGCCTTGGTCCCGTGTGGGCCCTCCCAAGCAGACCAACGTCTGGTCTGTGGCTGAACCTGCTGCCATGTTCCGCGCATGCGTATTCCTTTTCCACAGAATGGATTCCAGCATTTAACCTGGGGCTGACATTGTTGCCACGTTCACTGTTTGGATACCTTCTGTCCCAGCTCTTTAACTGCTGTTGTTCGGCGGGGATTACGGACACGTGTACACCTAAGCAAAAGACGCAAACAACAATTAATTCCTACACTGATTTATGGCCACATTTTAAATACTTGAAAGACCACAGTCTTTTTGGTGTGGTAATACCTCAACTGATAAATACAGGTGCCGTGAGATGCAGAATTTACAATGTGTGGTATTAACAAATCATTCACAAATCTTGGAAGGAAAAGATTACAGGATAAAACAGCTTGTTTTTCCTTGTCCAGAGGTGCAAAACCTTGAATTGTTGTGTGTTTTTTTAACTGTGCACAATTCTGAGTTTTATCTGGTAAAAAGTATGCATGGAAACACTCACAAGTGCGGTAATGTCTGCAAAAACAACCACAAATCCTTTAAACTAGGGCATGTTAAGGGGCAACTGATTGTTATTGCAAGGCTATACTAAACAGCAGACGGTGAACCACAAACAGGCGTAACATAACATCTTGGAATCCAAATTTGGGGGCAAACCTTTGATTCTGCCTGTGTCGGGATTCCCATTGACTCGTAATGAGCCTGTAAACATAATGTATTTAAATGTGGGCTAGGTGTTTATCACAAACTATATAGTCTTTCTCCTGCTTCATTTATTCACTTCTCTATCCTTACAAAGACTGCACTGCAAAGATGAGACTATGATGAAGTGAAGAGCACAGAAGAAAGAACATTTCAGCCTTCACTTTGCTGCTGAAACACTTGCTAGTCTACTGAAGAAAGTGGACACACAGGACACTCTCGACCCAAGCATTCTCCCAGGACAGTCTTGCAGCAATCACATTTATATGACTAACCCCAGCATGATACACAGAACACACATGCAAAGACGACATCCCAATTACATCCTTCATTGTGGCATGAGCCCTTGCATGGATCAGTGAGTGTTCTTCATACGCTTGTTTAATACATAATTACAGTCCCTGCAATGTGAATTCCTGTAGTTGGTCTACTGTTCCACAAAATAGTCTGACTCATTTCTTCCCAATCATCGAAGCAGACACATAAAATAGCACTAAACACCCAACCACAGCTTTAATGTGATCTCCCATGCATAAAGAGCAAAGGAAAAATTCTAATTTGCAGGATCAAGCAACTACACCTACTTAACCACACCTCACCACTCTATACGTATGCAATCAAAATGAAAGTAAAGAAGGTAGGCTAGTGCTGTGACACCCCTCCTCTACTAATGAAAAGTTAAGTCAGCTTGACTGAATAGGCAAGTCAAAAATGCATAAGTAGTGCAGTCCTTTGGCAACGCAGTCAGTGCAATGAAAACCTTCCGTCCATCACTGCACAAACAATTTGAGTCACTATGGTAGACTATGATGCAGCCCATAAGATGTCCACAAAAATAAAAAACCTGGGTCGCCAATAAGATAGTACAATGAGCAGCTGCTAGAAAGGCAGTACCCATGAATAAAAAGGCCCCACAATGCTTGGATAAACTATGAACTATTGAACGGGGAACGCAGAGTAACTTCTGGCAGAACACATTTTACTGTGCTAACCCATGATGCTTTGTATTAGTCTACAGGTCTTATAATTTTGTTTCCTCCAATTTAACTTAAAAATAGTTTAAAACTAATTTCTATTATTGGGCCCTAATAACTATTTTTCCTTGATAAAACAATGGGTTGGCTATTTTCTTTGAAAGTGCATAACACGCTATTTTTAGAATTTGTATGCTAAGGATTTTGACCTATTGACCAATTCTGAAAGGATTCTTCCTATGATTTGACATTTCATGTGGATGTTATTCATTTAATGCCATAGAGTCAGCGTAATAGTTGCAGAGTTATGCTCTTGAGCCCCCAAACCTACTAATAAATGAAGCCACTGTCAGCATCTGCCACGTTCTTTCCAGTTGAGGATTATGGGCAAAGTGAATGTATCCTAACTAACTGTGGAACTGAGAATAGATTGAATCGTGGATAACTTCACTGCATCTTGATGGCTTCATTCCCTTTCTTTCCTCAAAAGCAACATTCCTTGGCTTTCACACTGCCCCTTTTCACTCGGTCCGGGATAATGTCTACAAAACAGCTTGGTTGCAAATCAGCATTCATTGCAAGATTAAATCCTTCATTCCCCCTGCAGCGTTCAAAACTAGTGTACAAGCCTTTGATTACTCTCATGTCGATAGAGGAAACGCCCTCGTAGGTGGTCTTCCTAATACCATTCTCCTCCCTCTCAAGGCTGCCTTGTGCGAAGAGGCTATTCTTATTACCGGCGACTGAATATTTGATCACTTCACCTGGTTCTTCTCCAATCTTTACTGGCTATCTTTCCTATCCTTCATCCAACTTAAAACCCCCTGCATCATTTACAGAGCCCTGCACGCTTACAACCTGGCGCACTTAGCTGAAGGACTCTCCCTTGCCGTTTCTGTTCACATAACATAACACAAACTAAATGATCCTAATAGAAAACAAGCAATCCTTCACTTTCGCCTCCAACAACCGCCCCCCCCCCCACCTCCCAACTGAAGAGGGCACCTTGCTTCTAAACTTTGAAATCAAATCCCAAATCTCTCTTTTTCTCTGTTCACCCCTACCCCAGTAATCCTAATCCTGCAAGCCTTCTGATGTTTTGTCATGTGATTATTTCTCTAATTCTTTATACTGTTCTGCTTTGGCTGGTCACTTCCAAATAACCCAAAAGCTGTTGCGCTTGCAATAATATTAGTGAGCTGCTGCCGTGTTACAATATTGAAAACAGACATCACTATACCTGAATATCAGATGTACACACATTTAGAATTTGGCCGGTGTGCCTGTGCACTGTCAGCAGGGTCGGATTGGTAACGCGGGCACTTAGGAAATGGCCGAAGGGCCGGTAGCCGAGTTCTAGCTTTGGGCTGCTTTTTTGGGCAGCCTGGGGTGTTATGTTCCATATAGGTACCCTAATATAGGCCCGGGTAACATCATACCCTTTCACCTACATCACCTCCCCTACATTACACACTAACGAGCCTTTTAAGGATTGAACGCCTTTTATGGACTGAACCTTTTACCTACTTCTAGGCCTGGGTGCAGAAGGAGGGTTTTTCCCGAACAATAGTGTTCTATGACTTCATCTTTAGACTGACACTGCATGAATAAAATATTCATGAGGCTACTTGGAAACCAGGCAGGGGCTATGCACCACCTTCCTAATATCTACGCACAAGGTTCATTTCATACGTCATCCTCATACTCAACAATGGCTAACACAAGAACAAGGGACAAAGGGACTCTATATACTTTTCTGTATAAATACAGCACCTCTTGCTATCAGTGGTTAGAGGGAACCGAGACTTCCAGGCCGACACACTGACCAGAGACGCTGAGGCTCCTGCATGTAGACGCTCCAGCTGACAGTGGTCTGAACATCCCTTGCGGGGTGTCCAGCTCAAGACCAAGAAGGGCTCCTACATTCACACTTCAGGTAATGGGGTTTGACTAAATCCTAGAGGGATTCTTGGCTTCACATCTACTCACATGCTAGGAACACTTAGGTACATCTAGATAGGCATCGTAGGAGTACGCACTCTCTTTTATCAATGCATTTTATATTCATGTATTTATTCATGCGTAGTGCAAGATGATAGAACTGTACTATCCATTTATATTCATAGTACTGCTAATCATATATTTCTGCTACTGTCTAATGGTTGTTTCAGCTCATATACTTTACACGAGAATAACAACTGTTCAATAAATCCTTATTGAAACGCCCAGACTGTTTATTCTGCGTACCTCTGAGATAAAACTAAACGAGCACTAGTGACTGAGCGAAAAGTAGTACATTTTTTCCACGATCTTGAGGGATCAGGTTTGTCATGTTCTGAGGTTGCCAGAAACTAATCTCTCCCCGATAAGAGGAGACACTAGTGGCACTGTGAGCTAGCAAATGCAAACAGGCTAACATTTCTCGGTGGGGGTGTACAGAATCAGTCTGCCACCAAGCCCACAGTTTATGTTATCCAAACGCGCAGGTCCTGCATGGGTACTATAGGAACTACACGACATGGCGCCACCAACGATGGTTGAGCTCTTATTTAACAGTAGAATCTGAGTAGTTCAGTCGTGCTATTCTCAGAGACCCCTACTCACAAACACCAGAGACGTCTGGAGTGGGTGGGCACAAAAACTCCGCCACAGCTGAGTAGGTGAGAAATCCTATTTATTGGCTGTTGGTCAATCAAGCTTGTAGGACATTTTGTTCCTAAAATTGTGCACAAACACCTTATCATAGTTTCCTTGAAACAATAGTCTGTGTTTTATACACAATGACTACTAGTCTGGTCTTAGACCCGCTACAGCAAGCACTCCCCCTCACAGACGAGGAGGAAGATGCAAATGCAATACATATTGCACAAAAATTCAGACACACGATCACCCTGAAACTACTAGACTATGGTTTAGCACCTAGGGGTAGCTTAGTAGCTTTCGTGATTGAGGCACATGAATCAAACAAAACAGATTTTTTATTCGTGGGTTACATTCCCAGCAGCAAATGCAGTAACACAGACATTTCACTACTACATAGAAGGAGATGCACCACAGGAATACGGTCCCTACGAGGACATAGAAGTTCCACTCACGTACCAGGAACACCTATACTGGTTTAAAGGCACCCTACCCCATATAAGACACAGAGTAAGATTAGGTCCACTCGGAGGAGACGGTGCAACTTGGCCGATATTAGCGCCATACACACCACATCCTGACATTGAAACAATGCCGCAGCCAGACTTACTCTTACAACACAAAGATTTAATTAAAATCTACAGAAACCTGACACAGTATGTCATGAGGACTTTTACAGTCCAACCAACATCAGTTGCAACAAATGGAACTCAATTTCAGGGTACAGCAGTAATGGGCAAAATGCCCACGAACGTGAACAAATGCCATTCTGGGTAGCTCAGAAAATAACTCAGCTCGAGGCAGTATTCCCGAATACTACCCCGTTTGAAAAACACAGAATGTTAACAATCTGCTTGCCCATGGGGATAACACCACAGTTAGAGGATTGTACCTCTTGGTGTACAGTCTTTGCTGCTATATATACCAGAACACATGGTATTCCTTCATTAGCAGTGGTACCAGATGTATTAAGACAAATACAGAATGAGTACGGAGCAGAGCCTGCTCTGAACTTGGGGATGAAGTTATTAAATAACTACGACCAGGTATCAGCCATAATACTAGCTAATATTAAAGGGGAAGCAGCATCAGTGGCAATCCGCCAACGCCTAAGGGAGTTCAGTCCGTTGGATCAACAACACGAACTACCCAAAATAATTGAAACTGCATATGCAGAATTAGGCAGAGACAGTTTGGGTGGGAAAGCATTAAAACCACAACTGATGGGCAGTCCTGAAAAGGACACTACAAAGCAGACTCCTGCTTCTTCTAAAAAAGAAGTGGGATAATAAAAAACAACAAAACTTTAAAAACAGATCTCAATCCCGGGGAAGATCTCCTCCACAGGAGCTCTCTGAAAAGAGGTATAACCTCAGGAATAGGGATAATATTAGGAAACCTGACAGGTATCAGGATACTGATACACGTTCCTCTCGTTCCTTTCAGGGCTCGACGAAAAACTCAGAGAGAGAAGGACGGTCAGAACACAAAGAGGAGCGTACAAAGTCCAGAGACAAGCAGCACGCTCAAGACTATACTTCTAAAAAAGAAGACAAACCAAAATCAAAACCACAGTTTAAGAAAAAGAAAGTTGCAGGCATAAAGATCAGACATGCCCAGAATACTGAGGACGCAGCTTCTGAACGGGGAATGGGCCTCTGACGATGCTAGACAGTGCGGCAGAAGTAACAATAGCTCGCCGGAACCTGATGGAATTTCTGGTGACAGCGGACTTGAATGATTACATCACGGTGGAAACACCAGACACCAGGGTGAGCGTCCCACATAAGTTACATGAAATAACACTCCAAATGGAGGAGGACAAGCCCAGGAAAGTCAAAGGTCTCTTTTCGGAAAATCTGTCATCCGGTTATGACATCCTTTTAGCAGAACAAGATTGGCCGCCAACATTCGTTATGGAGTGCCCATGGGGAGAAATTGTAATTTTTCCATCTTTCTCCGACCTCGTTCCCATACATCTTAAACATGCTTATGCACAGGAGTGGGCGGTTGCCCTAGCTCCAGCACTATACAAAAATCATGCCGGTTGGGATGAGGATTCAACCCACCACGTGATCCCGTTAAAAGTTTCACCAAATGCTCAGAGGCAATACCCAATAAAGCAAGAAGCTAAAAAACAGGTCAGGGAGAACTTAGATCTACTTGAATACCAAGGGGTGATTGAAACATGCACCTCACCAATGAACAACCCTTTGTTTCCCGTATCCAAACCAGACAACTCAAATTGTCTAGTTTTAGATTACAGACATTTAAACACATGCACAAAGACATTCGCTGTCCAAAACGCACACAGTGCCGCATTAATGAATAACATTGTGCGGAAAAAATACAAAACTACATTAGATATCTCAGCGTTGGGGTCCCAGCGGCAATTTTGTCGCCTCCCCCAGGGGTATAAGAACAGCCCGGGGGTATTCTCAGCAAGAGTAACAGAGTTACTCCAAAATTTTGATGAGGAAGCATTGTCCTATGTGGATGATATTTATCTGACGGACGATGACTTAAAAAAGCACTTGACCAGGGTGAGCACCATTATAATGGGATTCGCCTCTGAGGGCTACAAATGTAATTTAAAAAAATCAAAAATAGCCCACCTCAATGTCCTATTTTTAGGATACGAGCTTTCAAGTGAAGGGAAGAGCCTGGCAGCTAACTTTTTAGAGAAGTGTGCGCTGCTCCAGCCTCCAAAATCATTAGCAAATCTACAATCAATACTGGGATTCCTAAATTTCGGCAGAACATACATTTTAGATTACGCAGAAAGAGTAAAACCTTTCTACGAATTAATAAAACCTGACTTTTCAGTCAAACATTGGACACAGGAACATTCAAATATCCTACGTTCATTAGAAGAAGACATGATTGCTTCCAAACACTTACAGACACGCGTAAACATACGCAACTTGGTGATCCGTGTAATAGCGGGTCAATGCGGGTACACTTACTTAACCTTCAATGAAGGAGAAACCGTACCAATCGCATACAAATCACACCTATACACAAACGCAGAAATGCGTTTCACTTCAACAGAAAAAATCCTGACAGCAGTTCAGACCGCTGTAGCAAGAGAAAGAGCACTAGCTCAGGGGAAACGCATAATTGTCGTAACCCCTGTACCAGCTTTAGAAGCTGTTACAAAGGCTAGCATTCCAAATGCTAAAGCTTTACATCCGAGGTGGATACAGTGGGCTTATTCTCTTACTGCAACGGATGTTGAATACAGATTTGATCCAAGTTTAAAAACACAAGCATTTCTGCAATACGAACAAGAATATCCTCTACCAAATGAGATTTTGCCTCTCGATCAGTATGAATATATTATTTACACTCACGGATCTGTACAACCGGCCATAGGGAGTAAGCAACAATACAGCTCAGCATGTGCAATCGTTAAAGGTCGCATGCGGGATGGAAAGTTCCATCCAAGTTGCACCAAGACACAATCTCTAGGAGACTGTACGGCTCAGTTGGCAGAGTTAAAAGCACTGATACTAGCACTTGT
Organism: Calotriton arnoldi; assembly: GCA_963921515.1. Taxonomy (NCBI): domain Eukaryota; kingdom Metazoa; phylum Chordata; class Amphibia; order Caudata; family Salamandridae; genus Calotriton; species Calotriton arnoldi. The sequence continues at coordinate 408,782 of CAWUFW010002772.1, forward strand.
AAATACGGATCACGAATTCCCCACACTAATTGTGTGTGATTCCTTTTACTGTGTGCAGTCATACAATGAGTACTTGTATCATTGGGAACAAAACGGGTTTAAGGACGCGAAAGGTGGCACAATTAAGCATAAAATGCTATGGGAACAGGTAGTGGAGTTTAAAAACGACCTACCATGGGCTCACGTGATACACACGCTGAGTCATCAACGTGATGGCGTTCACGTTGAAGGGAATTCATTGGCTGATGAAGCCGCAAAGGGGGCTGTGCGAACGGCTTCCGTAGCTGCAATCACTCGTTCAAAAACGAGGATAGACGGTGAGATTATGGTGGCTGTGATTGCCTCAAGCAAGAACAGCGGTGCAGTACCAAAGAAATTTCCACTCAAGTACTCCTACAGGTTAGATGCAAACAACATTCCATTTGCTCAGATTCCTGGAGTGGGGGACAGAGTAATACCAAATATGGATCGTAGGCAAGTTTTAATACTAGCAGCACACAAGGGTTTGGGCTCTGCACATACAGGCGTTACAGCGACTGTTTCATTGTTAAAACAGCGCTATGGGTGGCCCGGTCTAACAAAGCAAACTAAAGACTATGTTTTGAAATGCGACATCTGCCAGCAGATGAAAGGCTCCACCAGAACACACCCGGCGCAGACACCACTACTTATATCTGACATACCTCTCACATGCGTGTATCTGGACCACTGCGGCCCCTTACAATCTGATGGAGCATACAAGTATATCATGGTTGCAGTGGATTCCTGCTCTAGATTCCTCTGGGTTTGGCCTCAGCGCTCGGCTGACGCTCGAACTGTTATAAAAGATTTGTGAGTCTTTATCGGGACATACGCAGTTGGCACGTTACATTCTGACCGTGGCCCGGCGTTTAGCTCTCGGGCTTACAAAGAGGCCATGAAAAGAATGGGCGTTGCACTGCGGTACTCCTCTCCGTACCATCCTGAGGGAAATTCGGTAGTGGAGAGGAAAAACCGGGACTTAAAGCAATCTTTAACAGCTAGGGTATTAGGCAAGGGCGGTAGTTGGGTCAGTCACCTTTATGGGGTACAAATAGCAATTAACAACCAGCCAAGAAACTCTCTAGGGGGTGTCACTCCATATAAAGTCCTATTTGGGACAAGAATGTGGGTAGCTGATCTTGAGTATGAAGGCACAGTGGCGGATGAGAAACCATTTAATATCGATGATCGTTTGGCTGTTTTACAGGATCTAAATGAATCCAGGACACAACAAAGCAAAGTTGTCCAGAAACAGACCGCCACTGAGGAAGTCAAGGCAAACACGGCAAGCCCTGTCTGGATCCCAAAAATCGGGGAACTGGTCAGAGAGAAAATAGCAGACAAAAAAGAATTTGGACCATCATACAGAAAGCCTGTACCTGTCCTAGCAATTCAAGGAACACAAACTGTTCTTTTGCCGCCTCTTGCCGGGAAAAAGGAGAAAAGATTTGTCTCGATCGACTTAATTAAACCACACTATGTGGCCGATACTGAACAGTAGGCCTCGTGGACTCCACAGTAGCAGATGACCTCCTCTCGCTACAATCCAAGAAGTTCAAACAGAAAGACTTATCACGTTTGAAAAGCCTCCTGTACGGAATGAAGGACTAAGCAACAATGCTATGGAACTCGTTCCCCTTGAACCAGAAGTTCATCTACATAATGAAAATCAAAACAACATTCAAGTTGCAATCAGACCAAATACAGACTTATATGTCAACCTGCCTCGACGAGAGCAAAATGCGATTTTAACAAATCCCAATGCAATTCCTACAATTGATCGAACTGCTTCTGGCTACTTCATGAACTTTGATATGCTTTCTTTGGACCCAAGCGAACCAGAAACGACGCCAGCCCAAAAAGCATGTAATGGTTCGATAGCAAACTTGTCCTGCCACATGAAAGGGACTCCAGCTGCCGTGATTCAGCCGATATTCGAGCTGCTCTCAAATGGGAGTTACTTGATGCTGAACGATCAAGGTTGCTGTGGTATGCTTCCGGGCATTGCCTATCTGGTCACTGTGAACTCCAGGGTTACTTGCTGTATGCACTTATTGTTTCCCCCAACAAGTACAGTCAGGGAGGCGCCGTTATGGCCTTCGTTGAATGTTTCCTTTATACAAATTGATACTTTGAGCCGACTGAAAGCCATGCTTTTACAGCAGACCGTACCCTTAACCTCCGCTCGAGAGACCTTTGATCTTCAAATTGCAAGGACCTCGAGTGAGATACAGGCGCTTATACGTACAAACTGCCCCATTCATTTCGCAGAAATGGTGGGTCGTATCTTTAATATGTCTGATACGAGTGGTATTGTACACCTATTTAAGACCATAGGGTCAGGACTTCTTAGCACCTTTCAGACAATCCTCGGAGTTATCCCGAACTTTATACACTCCGTATTTGGAAGCATTTTCGGAGGTCTACCTCTGATCCTGCTAGCAATAGCGGGAGTCCTGATTGTCATTTACCTACTACGCAATGGACGTCCCAATTACCAACGAGATGGCAAAAGCGCTCCTGGAGCGGAAATACCGTGAACGCATGGTACAACATCTGGGCACTAAGCGCCTCTTGGTTCCTATCGTTTAGACCAGTCTGGATGGACTGCATCTTACCTGTTCTTCGATGCCTGTTTTGCGGTGAAGAATGCGTGTTGGACCTCTGTCTGACACTTGCAACGGACACGCCTGCGGACTTGAATACCCGGCTGGAACCCTTGAGGGCCCTCGCTCGGCAATGTCCCCAGCGTATTCCCATCTTGATGGCCGCATTCCTCGAGAATCCGCAGGTGCCTTTTACAACTGGGGTAAGCTTTAGCTCCACCATTAGAACCGAGGTATCGACGACAGCACCGGCTGCCTCTACACCAGCTATTGGCAGTACTGAATATCATCTGTGCTCCACTGACGTGCTCTGCGAGGTGTTACAAGGACCGTCACCTGCAGCAGCAAGCAGCGATGATGTTGCGTCTCCCAGCCAGGATATTTAATCTGTAATTAGCTCGTCGTGTGCTGGGAAAGAATTCAGATTTTTCACTTTTTCTAAAATTAACTAAATTTGGAACACTCCCTAAAAATTGACACTTTCACGCTGGAAAAGCATGGCCTTTCGACGCTTGTAGACATTCAACTCGTATAAACGAACTCAATTAGGACTGTGGCTTAAAGTGACAATTCCAAACAACTAATTTTCGTAGCAAGAATTTAAATTTTTACCTTTTTAAACTGTTTTTAAAATGATTTTAAAACAGGATTTTAACGAAGCTCATTGAAAAATGTTCTATGCACTACTATCTAGTAAAGAGAATAGTCCACTAGCATTTTTATTATTGTTGACTGTTCGGAAGAGGAGTGGGTGTTATGTTCCATATAGGTAACCTAATATAGGCCTGGGTAACATCATACCCTTTCACCTACATCACCTCCCCTACATTACACACTAACGAGCCTTTTAAGGATTGAACGCCGTTTATGGACTGAACCTTTTACCTACTTCTAGGCCTGGGTGCAGAAGGAGGGTTTTCCCGAACAATAGTGTTCTATGACTTCATCTTTAGACTGACACTGCATGAATAAAATATTCATGAGGCTACTTAGAAACCAGGCAGGGCTATGCACCACCTTCCTAATATCTACGCACAAGGTTCATCTCATACGTCATCCTCATACTCAACAATGGCTAACACAAGAACAAGGGACAAAGGGACTCTATATACTTTTCTGTATAAATACAGCACCTCTTGCTATCAGTGGTTAGAGGGAACCGAGACTTCCAGGCCGACACACTGACCAGAGACGCTGAGGCTCCTGCATGCAGACGCTCCAGCTGACAGTGGTCTGTACATCTCTTGCGGGGTGTCCAGCTCGAGACCAAGAAGGGCTCCTACATTCACAATTCAGGTAATGGGGTTTGACTAAATCCTAGAGGGATTCTTGGCATCACACGTACTCACATGCTAGGTACACTTAGGTACATCTAGATAGGCATCGTAGGAGTACGCACTCTCTTTTATCAATGCATTTTATATTCATGTATTTATTCATGCGTAGTGCAAGATGATAGAACTGTACTATCCATTTATATTCATAGTACTGCTAATCATATATCTCTGCTACTGTCTAATGGTTGTTTCAGCTCATATACTTTACAAGAGAATAACAACTGTTCAATAAATCCTTATTGAAACGCCCAGACTGTTTATTCTGTGTACCTCTGAGATAAAACTAAACAAGCACGAGTGACTGAGTGAAAAGTAGTACATTGTTTCCACGATCTTGAGGGATCAGGGTTGTCATGTTCTGAGGTTGCCAGAAACTAATCTCTCCCCGATAAGAGGAGACACTAGTGGCACTGTGAGCTAGCAAATGCAAACAGGCTAACATTTCTCGGTGGGGGTGTACAGAATCAGTCTGCCACCAAGCCCACAGTTTATGTTAACCAAATGCGCAGGTCCTGCATGGGTACTATAGGAACTACACGGCAGGGGGCTGTCTGTGCTGTTAGGATGCCGCCAGCGGCCCAGTGGGTGCCTGAGTGGCCCAGTGGGTGCCTGAGTGGCCTTTCTAGAGGCAGATGGGCGGAGGTATCACTCCCTTTCTCTCGCTGGGCCGGCCCATTAATGTATGCTGATTGAGCGGGGGCAGGGGGCCTGAGCAGAAGTGGTCTCACTTGCATTCATGTGTGGCTCAGCAGTGTGAACTAATCTGTGATTTTTTTTTATCTAAGTGAAGTTAATAAAACATGCCCCCCACCCCCTTTCTTTTCATAAAACTTCGCAGGAGCAGTGTTGTGCGGTAAGGCAATACGCAAAAGTGAGCCACTTTTTTTGGGTGTGCCCGGGCCGATTTGGATCCCAATCCAACCCTGACTGTCAGTGACCTGGCCAAAGAGGCATGAAAGAGCTGAAATTAGATCATAAATTCAAAGCTGTTCCTAACAGAGGCCCCCAAAATACATTTGGCCCAGGGCCCCCAAAATAGTTAAGATGTCCATGTGACTCAGTATGCACTGTTTTTATGCAGTAAATTTCTGCAGATCTGACCTGAAATTTACCTGAGGAAAACTGTAGGGCATGTGGTGATTACTGCACAACTCAATTCTGATTCCTGTACAAACATCAGTTTGCACAGGGATCAGAAATTTAAAGGCCCACTTTTATCAGGGCCTTTGATTCCAAGGAGAAGAAAAGTAAGAACAGATGTACAACCTGAAGTCATTGGAAGATACTACAATAAACACGTTTTTGTTAAGTTCATGGGATGTCCTAGTAAGATAGCAGAGTGTACTCACCTGCAGGTTTGTTGATATTTCTCTTCCTCTCAGGGTCGTTTTGAACCATGGAATAGGATTCTCCCTCATCTTTAATGGTGAACGACACAGCCTGTCTTTTAGCAGCATGTTGTCCTAAAGGAAAAAATATTCCAGTGATTAAGTAGTAGGCAGATTAATGTACCCATTTGTTTTAGGCTCCTCTCTTTCAGAAAAAAATGTAGACTGTTGGGAGACCTTCTATATGCCAGGGTAACAATGCCAGATTTTGGATAGACATCAAATCAGTACATCCAAGTGGATCTATGGTCCTATTTCGGTTTGACGAGGGAACGAAGAGCTAGTCACCCGGCAAACAGTCACATTACTAGGACACAGGACTGTGGGGCTCATCTGAGCGTCCTGATGAATATCAAAGCTATGATGGTTCTGGGCCACCTGTGAGGATAGCTTTCACATTGTGCTTATGCTAGCAACATAACTAATAATTAGCTATTGGATACTTTTATCAGGAACTAAGAAGGACAGATGAAAGAACCGGGACTCAGAAACAGATTAGGGTTAACATACAAGTAACTGGATAGTAATAGTAAGCAAGAATAATGTATGAATGATAATGTAAGGAAAGAGTTGGGTCATTGTCAATCTCAGCAATGTACCAACTCAGGTGCACTGATAAGTGCACTACACAGAGAAGAGGCTGCTCATTTTCCAATCCCATAAATGTACTTCAAAACTTACTTGAGTTGGTATCAGTGTTGCTTCTTCTTCTTGCATGACCCTCCTCAGTATTAAATGGAAATTCTGTTCAATATGATTACAGCTGTAATCCATAACTTGTATTTTTCAGTTTTGATAAATTAACACGCCAATTAACACATCATCCATTTTAGACATTATGTTGCTTACATCTCTTTTCATACTGCTCTTCCCTGGATGAGTTATCCAAATATATCAACATACGGTTGCCCAAGGATTAGTTAATTTCAAAGGGGCCTTCCATGCCACACGCATTTGAACTTGGCACCTGGCCTGCCCCTTTTCTTTGTCGCTCTAGCCAACATGGCTCCAAAACCAGTGTCAGTGGGAGCTATCCCAGAACAGGTTTGGAGTGACCACAATGGAGGGTTTGTTTATTACCATAGAAACAGCTTTGGGTGGGCACAGGAGCTCTGACCACGGGAAGAAGGGTTCCTCCATATTGGATTGTTCCAGAATGCTGTGCAGAAGGGTTGGGGCAGGGAAGATGGGGGATCCTTGGATTGGCCAGGGGAGCCTGGCATCTGGCATTTTCCAAGAACACTTATGAATCCCTGCACAAGGCAGAGGCTGTGAACAAGGCGCTGGACCTGGAAGGAGGTGACAGCAGAATCACGAACAGCTGTTAGGAGAATTAAGGACTTTGTCTGCAGCTGACCCCTAGGACTAAATGGGTCTCTACAGGGTCTGTGGCACTGACCCCCTTACAAACCCAGGACTAAATGGGTCTCTCCATGGCCAGAGGCACTGGCCTCCTTACAAACCTTTATGGCCAGTTGGGGGAATATCTGACCTCCGCTGCCACCCTAAGTGCCCTGCAAGACAGCCATGAGGCTTGGGAGTGAGGGCAGGAGAGTGCTCTGCTGGCTGGTAGTGGAGGGGCTACACAAGAAGCCCCCACAAGTAGGAGAGGAACACCTGGAGCCATGAAAGGAGAAGACTGGAGCAGGGAGGCAGTAAAACCAGCTCCTCGCAAAAGGTACCCTTGAGTGATCAGGAGGGCAGGAATGCTCGCTAGAGTTCGCTACCCAGAGTAAAACAATCTAAAGATCATCAAAATCGGTTACAGGGGCTCGAAACATGGCTATTTAAAGGATTTGACCTGTTTAAAAGAAAGGAAAATAAAAAGAAAAGGACATGGCTCTCCCAAGAAAAGCTGCTCATACAAAATCATAGCTCTGTGGTAGGAGCGCCCCATAATGGTTCAAAAGGGGGTTATTGGCACATTTTCTTGCTCTTGTGGTGACCCAAAATGGGCAGAGGCACCACCAACGTTGTGCACAGATGTTGTGGGGGGCTGCAGGAGTGGAAGCATCCTTTCCCCCTTCCAAATGATTTAAAGCTTGCCCTAACCTCCACAGGACAGAGAATCTAGGACCCCCAGACAAGGTTCAAAACGTTTCAAGGATTCCTGGAGCTGGGGTTTAGTGCTCTCTAATACAGGAGTGCAGAGACATGGAATGGTTAGTCTTAAAGGCTGCATTATGTAGCCTGAAGTGGTAAAATAAAACACCTGTTTATTGTTGTTTTGAATACAAATGCTTTATTGAACATTTTGTTGGTGAATAATGCAATGCTGATTGATAATGAATGTATTTAGAATTGATTACCTATCCATTGGATTTCAATGGTGAATGCTAGTATGTGATGATTGCCTTATATTTTAATGTGGTGACCCCCTGACAAAGTCAATAGGCTTGCTTTATGTATGATGATGAACCATTGAGAAAACTAGTAAGCCTTAATTTAAAATGACACCCTCTTCATCATCATCATCATCATCATCATCACCATCACCATCACCATCACCCAAACTTTATCCAGTTCATACCAAATAAACCATAAAAGCATCACATCAATACATAATAAAAAATTTTAAAATCATCCATTTCATAGTATAACACCGAATAATAAAGTTACATAAAAGTACTGGAACTAGTTCAAATATGAAATTGTTAAAATATATCTAATAAAACACCTATTTCACTTAATATGTTGCAGAGCATAATACATTATGGGTAGCAAACTCCAGATTGCATGGTAAAATCATAGGGCACTTAGGCTAATTCATTTAATTTTCAAAGTCACTCAATGAGTCTCTGATACAGAGCACCTTGAAAAGGAGCATGCTAACCCTGTAACAAACTGTCACATCATTTAGGTCATACAAATCATGATGGTAGATAAGTCTTTGTTTTAAAAAGAGAGGTTTGAGATACAATTTCTAAGGTGTTGAGTGGAAACTTTAAAAAAGGGTTATGTGCTGGGCCTTTCAAGGTAATGGTTCCCAACACTTCCTTCCCTGGGAACGCGGTCATACAATGAAAGAGAAGAAGGTGAAAACGAGTTAAAAGATACCTATGATAAGTATGGTGGATTAGAGTAAGATACAGTTTGCAACTAAGCTGATCATTCAGTGCGGTGTAACGACCCACTGACACCTGGTGAAGATCTGCCAAACCTTTTTCTCTCGACAGACATTAAAAACATGCTCCTTTAGATCACTTTTGGAGTAGCCAGTGATATACTCTGGGTATACCCAGAGGTCCCTCTCTGTTTGCCTCAGGCCCCACAACGACTGTTTTATATGCCGTAGCCAAGGGATTTTGTTAGCTTGGTCTAGTCCCACACAGTCCTTAATAACTGATCTAGTGAAATGGGTCTGTATTTTGGACTATACGGATCGCAATAATAAAAGCAGTTTACTGTTTAAGATATCTGTTAGAAAGCCAATTCCCAATGAACAATAGAATCCGGCGTTGAGCGGGGTGCAGCTAACAGTCTCCTAAGAAACTTTTTTTCTTGCTTTTGTATAATGTTGTTATTCCCCATGCTCCAAATTTCCGCATCATACGTCACTGCAGAAATTGTTTTGCCGTTATAAGGGTTAGCAGCTCTCCAATTGGTTTAGTACCTACCTTGGAGGCAAACCTGACCAGGCCTTCATTATTTCCGATCATGTTGGATGCACAGGTTTCCCCATGGCGCTTCCAATCCAATTTAGAGGTCTGAATCCCTAAATAATTGAAAGTGTTAGTGCTTTGTAGTTTTCTCCCCTTAATATGGAAAATATTAGATTTCCCTCTTACTCGACCACAGCTCATAGTATAGATTTTTGCTATGTTAATTTTCATACTACTCCCTTCCATAAAATCTGAGAAGGAGTTCATCAAATGCTGCAGGCTATTTGGGGTTAGCGCCAAAACAGCGGCATCATCGGCGTACAAATGTATTGGTATTTGCCGGCTCTCAATCCTAGGGGTATCTTCACCAACCTCCTGGAGTGTTTCATTCACTCCATTTGTATGTAGGGAGAAGAGGAAGGGCGCCTGCACACAACCCTGCCGAGCCCCTCTCCCTATATTAAAGGATGGAGTTAGTTCGCCCTTTGTTCCATAGCGGACTTTAGCTGTTAAATTGCTACACATGCAGGCCAAAAGCAAAATTATCTCATTTGACACCGTCTTATATTGTGATGTTGCATCTGGTGGAGTGTATTGTGATTAAGGGGCTTATGACACTCTTGGGGTCAGGTGTGATATTAGAAAGTCAAAGATGTTGTCATCTGCGGTCTATACATTAAATTAATGCATAGTTTTTAGTAGCGCATGTGTAATAAATGTATATTTCCTTTTCAAAGAGAAAGGCACTGACTGGGCAATGATTTATTGAGTGCTGTTGTTGCATGCCAGCGGATGGAGATTACTAGCCCACACCACCTCCACTGAGTAAGTCTTGGACTGATTAACTTCGCGACCATGACACTCAAGTGCTACAATGGGGTACTTGGTTCCCAGTAAGGGAACAATCATGGACCTATTTCTTGTGCATATCTCAAATCCTGCATAAGTAATAACTCAATTTCTTACAGTATTCATTAGAAAAACCATAAATATTCCTCCTTTAGAACACCATAAAATCATGTCAAGCAGTATCTCTCTATTGGTTAAGGAAAATCTAAGCTCTTCTTTGGCACTAACATTACATTATAAACTAGAATCCTCCTGAGATTTTTATCATCATGTCTTTGATTATGCGGTGCTAGAGTACATAAACAACTCGTACTCCATTTCCTATGTGATTATGTGACCCCAATAGTATGGAATTTAGTGATCTACCCAAGTATGTTTTCAATGGGATAACTCACTGTAAAATCCAAATATCCATTATCTCATCTAAATCTGTCAGGAGAGAGCATTTTTTGCATTAGTGATAATAGTAGATATACACAGGAAACATTAAACACTGCCCTGTCACTCTTTTACAAAGCTGCTTTAGAACTCCTAACTTGTTTATATAAAAAGGCAATCTTTAATGTTGTAAAACAAAAAAATGAGAGCTATCCGGGCTTAAGAAAATTAGAGGGCAAATAACTGGAGAGAGTCACCTATAGTAAATATCAGAATTAGCTGCAAATCATCATTGCTGTGCTTATAAACAGCAGATTTTTCTGAGCAAAAATTACCCTCCTGTGACTCTTGCGCATTGTTCTATAGTATTGACCACGGCCCTGGTCCTCATGTCCAGGTAAATCGGCTTACTGACGTTATTTTTTCTTGTGGTAAACAATAGTTTCAGTTGCCATCTTGGTTTGAAGCTTGCAATGATTGAGCACTTCTTGAGTTGCATCCCACGGTTTTGTTTTCACTGCATCGGAGATATTACCACTGTTTGAGTCTTATTTAATTTAGCCTAAAGCTCACCTGTTTTGTAAAGATGTCAAAGGTACCGCAGGCCCGGGTGACACTACCTCTAGACCAGGGTCCGAAGTGCATTAAAAAAAACGTATGGGAACTGTGATGCTGTTCACAAAGGGGGCGGGGTGAGCTTCGGGGCTGGGTCCAAGGCATGGCTAAAAAGACAAAATATTCTGTAATTTCTGTCTTTCACCTTCAGGTAACTACATATATAAAATAAGGCACAGCTTAAATGAACAAGCATTTGCAATGCAATAGGTCTCGCATTACTGAAAGTTGAGCTATTGGCGTTGCATTATTATTTGCAACGGCAAGACCTGTTGCATTGCAAATGCTTGTTTCTTTTGTAAGTGGGTGTTGTTATAGAACATTTAGTGCTAAATCCCTTCCCGATGACGTCAGATGTACGCCCAGGAAGCTACATTGTGTTGTTGATATCTTCAGATTCTTTCTTCCCGTGTCCCATGTTTGTAGCTTCGTCATGTTTAATTGATTGTCTCTCCTCCCTGTTGCAAATCTCCGTACTTGTTTTCTGGTGGAGGTGGGTGGGTCTTATGTGAATCCCGAACGTCTTCAAGCTGCAAAACTACTCCTACAGGTAAGTAAACATTTCATTTTGCATCGTGAATCTTTCTGGATTCACATGCTGTGCATTGATTGTGTAGCAGTATTCTCTTGTCCTGCAGGAGGTTGAATAGAGACACTTTAAACATGTTCATATTTGCAAACAGGTGTTTGAGTACTCTCTGTCCCACCTGTGCATCTTTGCTTGCTTGGATGTCAACCCAGTAATGTTTAGTGAAGGTGTGTACTGAGGACCATGTGGTAGTCATGTAGATGTTGTTGATTGAGACATTAGCTAAGAAGGCCAGTGTTGTACCTTTCTTCCTCGTGTAGTGGCCCTTGGTCTCCCCCCAAGTTTTACTGCTGCTGCGGTGTGGCACCTTTGTATTGCCTGAACTTTCCAACTCACTATGGCTGCCTTAGTCATTGGTGACCCCTTAGTTGGCAGGGTAAAAGAGACCCAAGAACTGGTTGGTCCTCATTATCAATTTGTTTTCCTGTTGCACATCACAGACCTTCTGACTTTCAGTGTGCGGAGGGCTCATTCTGCTTGCGACTTAAGGTGGTGGAAGAACCCTGGGAGGAGTATTGCTTGGCTGACACAGAAGTGTGATACTACCTTTGGTAGGAATTTTGGATTAGTCCTCATTACTATTTTGTCCTTCTGTACTTGGATTCAGTTCCTGCTGTGTTAGTGACTGCAGTTTGATAACCCTGCGTAGTGATGTTATAACTCCCAGGATCTGTCCACAGATCTAGCATCCATCTGAGTATGACTTGTAGAAACTGCAAATCTATAACAATTTACAGGCCTGTAACTCAGACCCTTCACAAATTGCTCTGTCACTGTGGTGGGTGTGTAGTGAAAAATGTGCTTGGTGCTGTCATCAAAGATACACAAATGTAAACAAATCCATTGATCAAAGTTGTATATATCTCAAAAACAAGAACAACACGCCCATTTATATATCTAATATAATCTATCTAGGTCCGTAGTGGTAGTCAAAGCCGTTTTGACCCCTCAAGAAGATGGGGGACCATCATCAGGACTCATAAGATAAAAAGGAGCCCAAAACAAGGAGAACGACGGCTGAAAGAAAGAATAATGAACGTAGTTCAGAAAGGATAGTGTTAACGGTGTGAGTTCTAAGTCTTTAATATATATTATATTCTTACAGAGCGAAGATTGAAAGCTTCTATGGGGAAGAAAAGCAGCCGCCCCTAAAATAAGAGGTCAGAGTTCAAGATATAGCCGGTAGGCTGCCCGGTAAAAACAATAATTGCAGAAGTGGGGAGAAGAAGTTCTACCTGAATCCTGGTAGGTCGAATGAACAGGAAACAATATCGTTATTGTGATGTCTGTCCCAATGTATTATGGCTGAAAAAGACAATTATAAAAAAAAGGTGGGAAAAAGGCTTCAAGTGCCATGAAGGAAGAGGTGTGAATAAAAAAAACGTATAAAATGAAAAAGGCAATACTTTTAAGATTTTCAAGAAGAAAAATTATAATGGGTGGGAAATACCCCCGATTCCTTGATCTCACAGATAATTTGGGTTCCAAAAGTCTTTACTGTGTTCTCCAGGAAATGAGAAAGAAAGCCAACGTATACGTGCACAGAAATCGTTCACATTGTATCACAGTGTGCTTCGCCGCGCTCAGAAAAAAGGGGGTGCCCAAAGAATGTCCGTGGACAGCAGGTCTGCACTCCGGTCGGGCAAATTCCAACGAAGGGATAGCTGGGCTCACATATATGGAGAAGCGTCTCTCACTGCACATGCTCAGCGGATACGACTCTGATGTTGACAAATACGTATTTGTGTCGATCACAGTACAGGTATTATAATCTACAGTATAAAGTGTCTATGCGGTAAACTATATATTGGGCAAACCACCCAAAAATCTGAATATGTATTTATCAACATTAGAGTCGTATCCACTGCAAGGTCCCCAGTGCCCCCCTGGTACAACACTTTGTTGCTGAAGGTCATACAGGTAATGACATAACATGGCAGGTGATCAGTGTTGTACAATTACCTGAAAAAGGTAAAAAAAAGATTGGGCACAATGAGAATCAGCCTGAACCGACATGAAGAATGGACTAATTTGATTTGAGCAATCCCCAGTGTGTGATGATCAGCACCTTCACTATGAACCCTTTAGTTATACTGATATCAGTTCTGGATTTTCAACTTGACTGCTTCAGACTCCATCATTTTTTTCCTTCCTTGTTTTTTGCCCTGAATTTGATGATTGGCATTTCTTTAAAATATTTCTGTATTGATTAAGTGGTTTAACCTGGCTGTTTTCTGCTCTCGTCATGTACACTATATTGTTGTGTTACACATGACCTCTATTGATTTCTTTTGCCTGCAGTTACATCAGTTTCTAATCCGTTGATTTAGCTATGTTTCCTATTTGCCTTTCCTATGACCTTTCCATAAGATAATTTGTGTTCCCCCAACATGGAGGACACTTATTTCCTTTTGCCTATTAGTCCTTCTTTGCAGTCTACTAGCCTCCCATGGCATTGTGGGCCTTCCCCACTGAGCATGTGCAGTGAGCGACGCTTCTCCATATATGTGAACACTACTCTCTCTGTATGTACCTTTAGCTGACGATTTGGCTGAAAAAGAGGCAGCAGGGACTGAAAAGCTTGGACTCAAGCAAGACTGGGATAAGCTTTTCCCGTAATTGAGTTTAAGATTGCCCCTAGAAAGGGTTGAATCTGTAGCAGCTGCAGATTGGATTTTCCCAAATAGATGGTGAAACCCAGATTGGGAAGTAGATTTAAAGTGAGCTTCATGTGAATGAGGCAGTGGTGTTTGCTTGAACTCTTTATCAGCCAATATTCAAGGTTCTAAGGGAACACGTGGACGCCGCTACTTCGTAGATGAGCCACGATCACGGCAAGACATTTAGTGAAACCCAGGGTGCAGTGGTAACCCCAAAGGATAGAACCTTGAATTGGTAATGTTGGACACTTACCACAAATCTGAGGTACCGTCAATGTGCTCGGTGGATTGGGATGTGGAAAAAGGCGCCTTTCAAGTATAGGGAGGTCATGAAGGCGCCTTGTCTCAGGAATAGTATGACATCCTGTGGTGTGGCCATGTGGAAGTGTCTGATCGGATGTACTTGTTGAGGAGCCGAAGGTCTAGAATGGGCCTGAGAGACCTGTCCTTTTTGGGCATTGGAAAATAGAGGGAGTACACCTCTGTGTCGCATTGGTAGTACAGCACCGGCTCTATGGCTCCTTTGTGCAAAAGGGTATTTAGTCCTCTTGGAGGAGGTATTGGTGTTGAGGGGAAGTGAGTGCTTGCGTGGTGGGATGTTTGGTGGTGTGGCAGAGAGCGCCAGACAGTAACAGTGTTCCACAATAGCCAGGTCCCACTGGTCTGAAGTGTGTTTCACCATTGTGGCAGGAACCTCTGCAGTCACCCCCTGACAGGTGTTGGGTGCTTGGGGTACGGGGCCGGGGGGGCACGAGTCACTGTTTAGGAGGTGCGGCTCACTTACCCGCTCCCCTTCTTGCACTATTTCCCCTGCAAGAACTTATGGATTATCCCCAGGCAGCTTGTGTTTGCTGTTGCTGCCCCTTGATAGGAGATGGATGCCTTTGGGGAGGTGATTTTGGAACTGCCACAACACTGTGTGCTGCGAAAAGTCGCACAAATGGATGGTGACTGTAGGAATCCCATCGCCTTGGTCGTGTCTGTGTCTTTTTCAATTTTCTCCAGTATCTGATCAACTTGTGGGCCGAATAGATATTTTCCATTGAATGGCATGTTGAGTAGATGCTGTTGAAATTCTGGCTTTAAGCCAGAGATACGAAGCCAAGCTTGTCTTCTGATAATGATGCTAGAGTTTACTCCCCTAGCAGCAGTGCCTACCGCGTCAAGGGCACATCTGATAGAAGTATTAGAGATGGACTGCCCTTCCGACACAATTTCCTGAACCCTTTGCTTATACTGATCCGTTAGGTGATGTATAAGCTCCCCCATTTCATCCCATTGGGCACAATCATATCTTGCCAACAGACATACCAAATTGGCAATGTGCCAATGGGTCGCTGATTGAGCTGCAACCCTTTTCCCTGCTGCATCCAATTTCATACTTTCTTTATCCGGTGGTGGGGCATCCCTGGTGCCCCTGGCATTCTCCCTCTTACGGGCGGCATGTACCACCAATGAGTTGAGTGGGCCTGTGTAGTGGGTCAAAGGGTAGAGGTTTGTAATTCTTGTCGACCCTTCGGGCGACAATTCTGGCCTTCACCAGGTGGGCATCGAAGATGCTGTTTGCGTCTAAGGAGGCTGGGTTTTGTGTGGCTGACTCTGTGACTCAGGTTCTGGGCTAAAAGCTGTTACTTGGCCGGCATCCTCCTTGACGTCCTCCCTGAAGATATCGGGGGTCTCGGCGTCTCTCTGCTGTTCCATGGCACGCCAGGTGAGTTGACGTTCACAACTGTTATGGATGGCCTTCTGCGACCGAAACTCGAGGCAGGAGGAGCACAAGGCCTCGTTGTGGTACAGGGACAGGCACAAATTACAGACGGCGTCTTTGTCTATCTAAGAGTACTTCGAATGGCACTGTGGACAGTATCTGAAAGGTGTTTTTTCCATCAAGCTGAGACCCTTCTCGAACACGAGTCTCGTGGAAAAGGGCCCGACTGAGGCAGAGACCCCGTGCGGGCGAGAGGATCACTTTGACCCAGAAACGAAGCAGTCGACCACAGTGTTGAGAAGAAACAGGTGCACAGATTGTTCAAATGCAATTGAAAACAGAGAACTCAAGAGGCCTCCATGAAGGTCACCATGCAGCTTCGACTCAGAGCCCTGACAAAGTACATCCAAACCCGACGGCAAAAGAAAACAGTCTAACTATGGTGTTGGTGTCCATGCGCGCTGCCAGCTAAGGGAGGAGTCACTATACCTCATGACTCGAAAGACTTCTTCGAACAAAATCAAGTTGTACACGTCTGAGCCCAAAACTAGATGGGAGGAGTATGCACAGCATGTGTATCTACAGCTACACATACCACAAACAAAAAATATTTTTAAACCTTAGTCTTTTTTCAGGTCACACTGTTAGCTCCACAAGCTAGTCTGGTTTGCACACTTGAGCAGACTTCAAAGTTCAATCATACAATATGGATTCTGACGGAATCTTCAACCTGGATTCAAGTCCTCACAGTTTATTAATAGGATAGGACGATGGGCTGCAGGACATCATCCTCATTAGTTGCTAAAAGAAGACTAGCTTGAGTTTCTTCAGAACAAGTAGATGTTTCATCTGTAGTTCTGATGTGTGGCACCATTTTCATGTTTCAAGTTCCCATAATTCATGGACGTGACAATACCAGACACCTTTTACAACGAGAAGTACATTGGATTAACTTCTTTGACTCTGTGAACCCAAAGGGACTCAATGAAAGAATGGATTTTAGTTGTTTTCTATGAGCCATATACAGACTGATAGAACGGGTCTGCACTTTCCTATACCACCCTTAGTAACTCAGAATTAGGTGGAAAAGCATGAACAACACACATTGTAATGGTGATTCACACTGTGCATATGAACGGATTCTAGATATATTCTCGCTTTATCATGGCTTATGGTGATTAATGTTGTGAAATATTTCATGGATATCCCACTGAACCGTACAATTGTATTGTAAAATATTTTATGGATATTCCACTGACCCATTGTACATCATTGTACGCTCTCATTCACCTACTCGGTTTTTCTCATGTTGTTTACATCTTTTCAGACGTATGTCTCACAGGAAATTTTTTCTCTATGTCTATCGTAGTTCGACAGCCACGTGATTTGGTTTTTTACTCAACATACATTGTTTTTCACAGTTTTTTTTTCCTCGAGTTATGTCACGTTTTACACTTCTCTACTAAACGAGTGGAAAACAATACACGTTTTTATTTATTTTAGTCGTACGTTTCCTATACATTTTTGAAACTACAGACTCTTCCATGTCCATTGCAATTCGCTATTGATGCGATCTAATTCACTTCCGGGTACGTACGGTGTTTTAAATTTTACACATGTAAACTGGTTACGTGCATAACCCCGACCGAGAACGCCGACTTCGTACACACTTGGGTAAGTGATTCATCTCACGACTCGAGGTTCTTAGATTTTCCGTCTCATTTATAATATATCTTACTAGTGTATGTTTTTTTACACAGTATACCGCGTGAGTTTATACTGCTACCCTAATCCGACGTCATATCGGATGTAACAAACCAGCTTCCATTAGGTAAGATGAGACTTGGCAAACACCCCTTTGTCATTTTCGTAATACCAAATGAGCACTTTTCTAAGCATGTTCATTGTTTATGTCCGTGCAGCTTGTGAATACGAACCTTACGAAACTTTACACCGAATTTTCAAAAAATTGGATGCTCGCAATTTTTCATAAGCCATGTCTCTATTTACCTTCATCGAACACACCCATTGCACGTTTTCATATTTTCACCTGATTTCATTTCGCTCCACGCTCATCTTGACTTTCACCAAATCGCGTTTTTTTAAACTGTGCATGTATTTTCCACGAATTTTTATGCATTCATTTATTATGAGTTACCACGAGACGTCACGTCACAACATGTTTTCACCATTGTTCGTTAACTACGCACTTGTTTGACTACCTCTTGCACCATGTATCCACATGCATTCCATCATTGATGTTGCTCCACCGCATTTTGGTTACCTCTAGCGTGCATGCTATTGTCATACATTTAAATACACCTGCATAGTACATTATGTTGCACGTTGTTTGTTGCTTGCATGTAAAAAACTTTCATTGTTACACCTCATTGTTTCCATATCATTGAATGTGCCATATCCTTATTGACCTTACGTTTCCTCTAAACTACAGATACCATGCCCCTGATGAAGGGCCACAGCCCGAAATGCATTGGGCTTTTGTAAATAATAACTTGAATGGAAATTGAAAAAATCATCATAATGATGGAATTATGAATATTTATCATGAAAATTAACTATGAAAACTATTGAGAAACATCAATAAATTCAATCGAAAAAAACTATTGACAAAGATTTTCACTTGATCACTGTTCTTCGAGTGCAAGTGGGGGACGCCCCTCAACTCAGAGGGTCGCACTTTCAAAACCATTTTCATAGGGCCAGCAGGCTCACAGAAAACTGCAGAAGCGCAAGCTGCTACCTTGGGCATATCCTGAAAATGAGCAATTGTTGTTGAGATGTTCAATGCTCTCTATGGTGTAGGGAAAGCTTCATGATGCCTTATTCTAGGATGAGCCCTGTGTACTGAAGTTTCTCAAAGGACTGTAGATTTAATTTTTCTTTATTCACAGAAGCATAGGTCCACCAACCTATACTTTTAATATAGCCTGTACTTCAATGAATTAAACAACTTGGACTGGGCTCTGAGAAACCAGTTTCCATATAAGGATTAACACACATCCTAGTTGCAATCTAGGCATATATATCATCGTTATAATGTTACTGAATGCTCTTGTGGAAACTGAATTGAAAAGCTTAAAGCTGCAAATAACAATTCCAAACCGCATATCAATGTCTTTCTTGTGAAAGGTTTGGATCTGTACATAGAAGCACTCATTCTTCACATATTCTTCAGCGCTACTGATCACATCTACTGGTCTTGCATTAGAGTAACCATGGTTTCATTCAGAGTAGTTATACTGAACTCTTACAAAGAAGTTTAAGCAACTTCTTATCATTTTATCTACCAAAAGGTATCTTGCTCTGAATCTTCTTCTCTTTCAAAACAAGGAGGCACTTTTCATACTACTTTGCTACATGTGTGCCAAAAGTCATATCAAGATCTTACTGAAGGCTGCATGTGTTTAAGAAACAAAGAACTGTTCATCGCACTGTAAGTCCCTGTGTTCTTGGAACTTTGCACTCAATGAATGCAGAGTATGCATGATGCCCAGACCGCTCTGGTGATTACACACCCTCAGTAACTTGAAGGGATTTCCTTGGGTCACTTGGAGAGCCAGGCATGAAAGGCAGTACTGGGGTCCTACAATCTAGCATAAAATAAAGGATCTTAATATTGGGCTTTTTCTTCGATCTTCAAATAAACGTCATGACTTTATGTAAAGGCGCGTGGACAAGTCTTATAACCAGCACTTCTGTCGTGTATTTCCTAGAGGCCCACTGTGTTTTTTCCCTTATGTTAGCCTAACTGCATATAATGGCTAGCATTTGCTTTGGACATGTTACAAAAGAACACGCTTGTTTATGCTATACATTTATTTTTCGAATAGGCTGCACATGTTTTTTCTTTGGTTCTTCTGCTGGGATTCAGACGAAATATTTCATATAAGGTCGAAAAACACTGTGCTCTGTTTTCTCTGTGATCGGACACTAACACCTAGACATAATGGAGAAATCTAGCTGCTGTTTTGAACATGCAATTCTTATGATATAAGCTGAGATTTGTCGTTTTGAAAACAAAGATGACACATTCTTGCAAAGTAAAGGACCCGAGAGGCGATAGAGCTCCGCTGCCTGATATGTAGAACAGCTACCTATGTGTGCCAGGTATGGGGCCCCCCACTAATCCCAGAGATATATAATATAAAACTGTGTTTCTATTGTGAAGGTAGGCTCAGGCAGATTGGTCTTTCAATATGACAGGGCTTTCCTACTGTGCACAGTATATTGATTATGAAAATCCAATTTTTGACCTGTATACGTCTTAATTGCAGCTCAGTTATTACAAAATAGAGCACAATAGTTTCAATAAATATTGTAATAGTTCTTCGTGTCTCTTTTCAGTTGATTGTGGATACGTATGAGCGAGAGAATGAAAGGTGAAAGCCTGCTACCGCGAATCCCTGAGAGGGTCTATAGTGTTGTGTTCTGGGGTGCCAGTTTACTTGTTTCTCTGGAAGGGTTAGGAGAGCAAGTAAGGCACTATGAGCTAGTCTGGATTTGGGCCCATAGGTACTGATGTGGTATGGTGACTTAGTTCCTACATACTCATGTTCTGTGGTCCCAGGCATGTTCTGTTTCTAAGCAGAATCCCTGCAATCCTTCTAAAGATGGTGGACTGACCACAGAACATTATTTAAGTTTCCCAATCTAAGTCGGTGCTTGAATCTTTCCTTGTGATGCAAGTTCCTGTTTTATTATATAAAAGGGTGACAGTCACAAGAGGAAGATGCACCGCAATGCATTGTGTGGCCTAATTTTCCATCGCTTTCTTCTCGCCTTTGCTACCATTTTTGTTAAAGAATTCATGCTTTCAGGAGATTGATCTTCTGAAATTGTTTACCTGGATTCTTGCTATGCTCCCCTTCCAAATGTCAGGAACAGTTTAGTACCTTGCTTAATTCTTCAACTCAAATCTTCATCTTCAGTCAAGAGCTATAAGATTACTAAGGTTTTTTCCCTTTTAGGTCTCGCCTACACAGCACATGTGCTGAGCTGCTAGACGTAATGTTCACTATTAAGTGGGCTTACAACCGACCCAAAGCATACCATTAATTGGTTTCATCGCGCCTGTGAAGAGTTCCTGCTTAGCAGGGCATATGGAAGATCTGTATGGCAGGCTTTCGAGGCCCAGGTCGGGGCCCGGGGACAGTTCTGAGGGACAGTGTGAGGTGGCGGAGCTTTGTACCATCGCCCCTGCGTGAGTGCGATATGCACCTGGAGTGTTGGCTGGGCCTGCGGCGAGCCGGGTGCCTGCACCGAGGGGGTGAACCCCGGGGCGGCCTGACTGGTGATTGCGGCCTACATAGTTGTGCCCTAAGGAGTCCCTGCCACCCCCCTGGGTCTGAAAAGGCAGCATGAGAAGTGGAGAGGTTACTGGGCAGGAGCAGGGCAAATCAGCTGGACTGGGGACCACTTACTGCATGCGGGGGCAGATGAGGATCCCCCTCTGCTGATAGTCCAACGTCTTCTGGGGGTACACGCACACTGTTGCAGCAGCCTCTTGAGCCTGGCAGCGCGGTGGGTGCCCGCCCCTCATCAGTTCTCGGCAGGTACCTGCCCTCTTGGAGGCCCACATTGAAACCAGGTGTTGGGGGGGGGGGGTCCACACCCAGATTTAACGGAACACTCTTAGGCGACGATACCCCAAGGCCCCTACAGAATTCCACGGATTGGGCCCCACCTCATCCACGGAGATGGGCAAAGCTAGGGGAAAACAAACAAGGGGCTGCCCTAGAACAAGATGAAGACCTGCGAGAGCAAGCGCAGGGCAGATTGGAGATACAACCGAAAGTGGACCCAATCCAACAGCAACTATCCAAGATCCTAGAGGCCATCTCTGATACCAAGGCGACATTGCACCAGGACATCAGTACAGTGTCGGTGGGCCTGGGGCTTCTTCGAGCTGAGCATCAAAAGCTGAATGAAAGGGTGAAGGTGGTGGAGTCAGGCCTTGAAGAGCTGATACCGGCGCAGCAGGCCTTGACTCAGCAAGTGGCAGAACTTACAGCCAGAGTTCGGATCCTGGAGCGCAAAGCGGAGGATGGAGAAGGCCGTAGCAGACAGAACAATATACCGATCCTTGGGCTGCCGGAGGGGGTTGAGAATGGAAAATGGTGACATACTTGGAGCCGTGGCTCAGAACGGTGGTGGCCCCGGACGCCCTGCTGCAGTTCTATACCCTGGAGAGAGCGCATCGGCTGCCGGCACGCCCGCTGGCGCAGGGCCGCCCACCACAACCGTTGGTCGCTAGGCTGCTGCACTACAGGGACTGGGATATTTTGCTACAGAAAGCCCGAACGGAAGGCCCTTTCACAGTGAATAATAGTAAAGTCTCGATGTTTCTGGAGTATACCCTCAATGTCTAATGAAGACGGGCCTCATTCCTAGAGGTCAAGAGAGCCTTAAGGGTAGAAGGCCTCCAGTATTCCCTCATGTTCCCTGCCCATCTCCGTATAGTCCTGGACGGCAAGACCCACTTCTGTGGAGATCCCAAAGAAGCTTGGGACTTGATTGAGGGGTACAGAACTTAACCCCCCGGACAACGCAGGGGCGGCTCCCTGCATCTGAGGACCACAAACCCAGAATCGCGTTCTCTCAAGGGGACGGGGGCTCGAACTCCTTCGTCAAAAACAGCCTTGATCTACCAGTGGTGACCCCGAAAACTTCAGATGAGATAATATAACTAGGCCCTATACCTGGGGCGGCCGTAGCTCTGGACGCTCTGGGGAGGCCAACATTACCTCAAACTGCTGAAAAACCAAAATGAAAAGGATAATCACTGGGCTGGAGGAATACTGGGGCCGGTGCACGAGGCACCGCATCGCAACCCGCCACTTCACATAACACTGCTCTGCACTTCCCAGTGCGTTAATTTGTGAGGCCGCGATCCCCCGAAGGCTCTTGTTGTGGCTGGCTTGGGCCTTTACTGAACTCGAAAGATGCATTTACGGTTGGGGCAGATGGCCGTTGCCAGCATGCTCTGGGTCTGGGGAGTTGTTGCCTGTTGGGATTGTTTGTATTTGATTTGTTCTGTTTGTAAGACAGGCGGGGCATGCTCTTTCACTTCTCTGGGGTCAATGGTGGGGTGGGGGTCACGGGAGGGGGGGGAATCGAAATCACTTAGAATGTTGACATCTCACTAGCAATTGAAATTCCTCACCTGGAACATTAGGGGGATGGGGTCAATGTCTAAACGTCATAACATTCACAATTATCTGAAAAGACGAGGGGTACAGATAGCCCTCTTACAAGAGACACATCTTATCCAGGGGGAAGTGGACAGGTTGCGCAGGCGATGGAGAGGGCAGATATTTGCCACCACATTCTCGGCGTACGCCAGAGGGGCGCTGATATGGGTTAGACCAGGGATCCCTTTTGAAGCAACACGTACCATAATAGATAAGGAGGGCAGGTATGTCCTGTTGACGGGTAGACTTCTGGGCCGGGAGATTACGCTGGGCTGCCTTTACGCGCCGAACCACGACCAGATGGCCTACATGGCCGGTCTGTCTGCTCAGTTGGCAGACATAAAAGTGGGGCATGTGATCTTGGGTGGGGATTTCAATTGTGTGGCAGATGTGGTACTTGACCGCTCTCACCTTCCCCTGTCGGGGGTACAGGCACATCGAATGGCAGCAGGTTTGAGGGAGTGGATGGCACACTGGGAGTTGCAGGACATTTGGATGCTCCAGCACACAGGGAACAGGGAATACTCCTTTTACTCCCCCATACATCAACTGCACACAAGGTTGGATGTCTTCTGGTGCTCTCAGGGTTGTTAGTGGTTCCATCAAATACACGGAATATCTGAGTTGGACATTCCCGGATCATAGCACTCTGTTACTGACATAGTAACCCTATGGGCATAAACCCCCAATCCCCACGTGGAGACTTAATCCCGTCACTGGAAGATGTACCGTTCGGCGCATCCCTGCAAACCCTGGTGGGGACGTTCTTTGTGGATAATGTACATACGGCATCCTCGGCACTGGTGGAATGGGAGGCATTCAAGGTGGTGGTGAGGGGGGCACTGTATGGGACAAACAATTGGTATACAGAGGGAAATCTACTGAGAGCTCCTGACTATTGAGGGAGAACTGCACACATTAGATAGCATGCAGGGGAGCGAGGTACGAACACATTTACGCCTACTCGCTTCACGCAAACAATATGATGAGGCCCTAGAGAGACTCAGATCCCACGACTATAGAGCATACATGGACAGAGTGCAGGGAGAAGAAGGGAAAGCCTGCCGCTTACTGGCGTGGTTATTAAGCCGGAGACCCAGGGTGCCACAATCACCCATATCCAGACAGACATAAGCACAACCGAATCTGATCTGGATAAAATTAACGGGCTATTCCGGAGCTATTATAAAAAGCTGTATACTGCTCTCCAGGAGGCCCCCAAGCTGACCTTAGTGTGTTTCTGGCCCGTTGCACCTCCACACTCTAGATCACGGGTACTCATAGTACGGCCCGCGGGCCGCCAGCGGCCCGGCAAGCCTTCCTTGGCGGCCCGCGGACCTTGCAGACATCGTACCTGTTTTTTTTTTTTTTTTTAAAGTGTCAGCAAACACCGCAGCGCGGACTCTGAGAGACTCTGCTCTATGGGGGCCGGGCGATTCTTAAAGACCATTCACTTGTTAATGAGGCTTTGTTGCATTTACCTCTTCTTAGCGCCCCTGCATCTCCACTCTGAGTGGAGATGCAGGGCGCTAAGAAGAGGTAAAATACAACAAAGCCTCATTAACAAGTGAATGGTCTTTTAAAGACCTGTGAAGTACTCGGGTGCGGCTGTGTGTGTTCCCGGGAAGCTGTCTCAGCCCCGGCTGACACACACGCGGGGTGAGGTGAGAGAGGGTGACAGAGGGAGGGTGACAGAGGGAGGGTGACAGAGGGAGGGAGACAGACAGAGGGAGACAGACAGAGGGAGACAGACAGAGGGAGACAGACAGAGGGAGACAGACAGAGGGAGACAGACATAGGGAGACAGACATAGGGAGACAGACATAGGGAGACAGACATAGGGAGACAGACATAGGGAGACAGACAGAGGGAGAGAGAGGGAGACAGAGAGAGGGAGACAGACAGAGGGAGACAGACAGAGGGAGACAGAGACAGACAGAGGGAGACAGAGACACAGAGAGAGGGAGACAGAGAGAGGGAGACCGAGACAGAGACACAGAGAGAGGGAGACCGAGAGAGAGGGAGAGAGAGGGAGAGAGAGAGACAGAGACAGAGGGAGACAGAGACAGAGGGAGACAGAGACAGAGGGAGACAGAGAGAGAGGGAGACAGAGAGAGAGGGAGACAGAGAGGGAGACAGAGAGAGAGGGAGACAGAGAGAGAGGGAGACAGAGAGAGAGGGAGACAGATAGAGGGAGAGACAGAGAGAGGGGGAGACAGAGGGGGAGACAGAGAGAGGGGGAGACAGAGAGAGGGGGAGACAGAGAGAGGGGGAGAGAGAGAGGGAGACAGAGAGAGGGAGACAGAGAGAGGGAGACAGAGAGAGGGAGACGGAGAGAGGGAGACGGAGGGAGGGAGACGGAGGGAGATGGAGGGAGGGAGACAGAGAGAGGGAGACAGAGAGAGGGAGACAGAGAAAGGGAGACAGAGAGAGGGAGACAGAGAGAGGGAGACAGAGAGGGAGGGAGACAGAGAGAGAGGGAGGGAGGCAGACAGAGAGGGAGGGAGGCAGACAGAGAGGGAGACAGACAGAGGGAGACAGACAGAGGGAGACCGAGACACAGAGAGAGGGAGACCGAGACAGAGACACAGAGAGAGGGAGACCGAGGGAGAGGGAGGGAGACAGAGGGACAGACAGAGGGAGACAGACAGAGGGAGACAGAGAGCGGGAGACAGAGAGAGGGAGACAGAGAGAGGGAGACAGAGAGAGGGAGACAGAGAGAGGGAGACAGAGAGAGGGATGGAGAGGGAGGGAGACAGAGAGAGGGAGGGAGAGAGAGGGAGACAGAGAGAGGGAGGGAGAGAGAGGGAGATAGAGAGAGGGAGACAGAGGGAGGGAGGGAGACAGAGGGAGACAGAGAGAGGGAGACAGAGAGAGGGAGACAGACAGAGGGAGGGAGACAGAGGGAGACAGAGGGAGACAGAGGGAGACAGAGGGAGGGAGACAGAGGGAGACAGATGGAGGGAGACAGAGGGAGACAGAGGGAGGGAGACAGAGGGAGGGAGACAGAGGGAGGGAGACAGAGGGAGGGAAAGGGAGGGAGACAGAGGGAGGGAAAGGGAGGGAGACAGAGAGGGAGACAGAGAGAGAGAGGGAGACAGAGAGAGAGAGAGGGAGACAGAGAGAGAGAGGGAGACAGAGAGAGAGAGAGGGAGACAGAGAGAGAGGGAGACAGAGAGAGAGTGAGTGAGACAGAGGGAGAGAGACAGAGGGAGAGAGACAGAGGGAGAGAGACAGAGGGAGAGAGACGGAGAGAGACAGAGGGAGGGAGACAGAGGGAGAGAGACAGAGAGAGGGAGAGAGAGAGAGGGAGGGAGACGGAGAGAGAGAGGGAGGGAGACGGAGAGAGAGAGGGAGGGAGACGGAGAGAGAGATGGAGGGAGACAGAGCGAGAGAGAGAGAGCGAGAGAGAGAGATAGAGAGAGAGAGAGAGAGAGAGAGAGAGAGAGAGAGAGAGAGAGAGATGTGTGTATGCCGGGTCTGGTGGCTCAGTGGACGAAGGCGTCCGCTGCAGGGGCCTGTGTTCAACCTCATGGTCAGCTTTTTTTTGCTCTAGCCCCGCCCCCTCCCCCACTGACCCCGCCCCCACCGGTGCGGCCCTCGGCCACAAACCACACTGTAAATTTGGCCCCCGAGAGAAAGTTTGTGAGTACCCATGCTCTAGATGAACGTGCGGCGGACAAGCTGGGTGGCCCAGTAACTATACAGGAGATCCGAGGGGCCATTGTGTCGATGGCTAATGGTAAAACACCAGGCCCAGACGGCCTACCGGCAGAGTTCTATGCGAAATACGTAGCTGAACTGGCACCGCACCTGGTGTCTTTGTACGCTGAGGTTCTGGAGTTGGGACAGTTGCCAGACTCTACGCAAAATGCAGTTGTGATCCCCCTCCCCAAGACGTCGGGCCCAGACGCTGGAGTGAAGGACTTCAGACCCCTGTCTCTGCTCAATACCGACTTTAAGATATTAAGCAAAATTCTAGCGACTCGCTTGCTCCCGCACATGCAATATTTAATCCACCCTGATCAAAACGGGTTTATCCCCTCCCGTAATACCTCGTACAATTTGCGGATATTATACTCCGTACTCTATCACCCAGAGGCGGGGGTCCCTTCCACAGGCGGCTTTCCTATCGGTTGACCTGCAAAAGGCATTCGATACCGTGAGCTGGGCCTACTTACTTGAGGTCATGAAGAGTCTGGAGTTGGGGGAGGGATAGGTGAAGTGGGTGCGACTACTGTATACCCGTCCCACGGCACGGGCTTAAGATGGGTAGGAACATCTACTCACAATATGTGATTACACGTGGTACCCGCCAGGGATGTCCCTTGTCTCATCTTTTGTTCGCGCTGGCGATAAAGCCCTTAGCCGCGCTCTTCCGTCAGGGAGGAGATGGACTGGGACTGACGCTAAATGGCAGAACTCCTATTATCTCGTTGTATGCGGCCCATCTATTGATCTATCTGGGCGACGTTGAAAGAGGAGCAGAGACAGCTTTCAGGCTCCTCGATGCTTTCGGGATTCTGTCGGGTTTGTGGGTCAACAAGCATAAAACATATTTGTTTCCTGTGGCCGGACCTTTGTCTAGACCCCAAGAGCTCCCTGTCGACCTCAACTGGGCCCCCAACACCTTCAAATACTTGGGTATTAGAGTTTTCCATTCACTGGTGATTTGAAGGTAACCTAGATAGGGCGATCCGATCGCTCAGGTCCAGCGTAGCCTTCTGGGGCTCTCTGCGGCTCCCTATAATGGCCAGGGTCTCCCTGACCAAGATGGTCATGCTGCCCCGCCCTTATATTTCTTTGCTAATTTGCCAGTGTTAATGCCCGCGGCTTGATTTCACCCACTAGATGCCTTGGTGCATGACCTTATTTGGGGAGACGGAGAGTGTCGTTATGTGTTCTACGGCGTCCCATGAGAGAATGGGACTGGCAGTGCCGGATTTTGAGTTCTATCAGTTGGCAGCACAGCTACAATGGGTGGCTCAATGGTTGGAGGGAGTGAATCAGGAAGGGACCTTCCTCATGGAGCCCAACCAGCATCCACGCCTCCTGCTGGCAAGGATTCTGAATCAGGCAACAAAGCTCCCCTACAATACAACATTGCAGACTACAGCTTTGCAGTGTTGGAAACGGTATATGACTAGACTACCAGATGCCTGAAAATACTCCCCGGAACTACCGCTGGTGGGGCTGCCCTATGGGGAGCCGCAGTCGATCCTTGCGGCTGAGCAATTGACCGCCTGGATGGAAGCCGGGATCCAAACCGCGGGGGACTGTTACCAGAATAAAACCTTACTCCCTTTTGCAGAACTGGTTGACGGGTGCAGACTCCTGCCGGGTCAGCTCCTTACCTATGAGGTGCTGGTTCGGGCATTTGGACGGTTGTGGGGCACGGTCAGGGAAGAACCAGAAACCCACCTGGTGATGCACTCTCTGATCACACTGGGAACTGCGGGCCACCAAATCAAATGGTTTTACGCATCACTACTCGAAGCTTTCTTGACTCCACTGTTGCGGCTGAGGGGCAAATGGGAGAGGCTCCTTTTTAGGGAATTCACTGATTCAGAGTGGAATAGAGTGTTGGAGTCCCCCAAGAAAATCTCCCACAGTACTCGATTAAAATATATCCAATTTAACTTCATACACATGTCATACATGACTCCTCACCGCCTTTTTGCCGCCTTTGGGGGGGAGCCGAGAGGCTGCCCGAGATGTGGTCAGTTGGATGCAGACTTCCTGCATATGACTTGGAACTGTGGAAAGCTACACGTCTTTTGGAAGGAAGTGCTGTCTAAGATTAATGCCGCACTGGGGCGTGCTCTCGACTTAACGGCAGAGGTGTGCCTGCTAGGATTGGGTCCTCGCCCACCCAAACGCAAGGTAGGGAACAGGTTTATGGACCTGGCCTTAGGGTTGGCCAGAAGGCGAATAGCGGTAACATGGAAGCTGCCCTTGGGACCGCAGGTTGCTACCTGGGCCCAAGAGGTGACCAAAAGGGCTGGGGCCGAGGGTAGAGCACTATATAGAGAAGAATTAAAGGGCTTGCGCCAGCATCTGATTGTGGAACTCTGGAAAGACGCTTTATTTGTTTGGGAACACCTGAGCCATTCCAATAGCACGGACAAAGATAGCGAAACCTCTGCCAACTGAAGTACTGGGATAAATGGGGACAGGCGGGGCCCGGTCTTGGCGGAGACAGAGTGGGACTGTAACTCCCCCCACATCCCCTCGCCCCGCCCTCCCTGGAGGACACGCCATGGAACCACATGATGGCGTTAGGCACATTCATTAGGTAGGCTCGTCTGGACTTAGACTTCAATGACTAAGCCCCAAAGCCTCTGGATCCACTTCTGATGCCACCCACCTGCGTTAGCTGAGTTCTCCGGTTCATACACCGGTTGGAGGTGTCGGAAAATATCCGCAAATGTGTGGACACAGGCGAGGCAGCCATGTTAGTGCTCCTCGACTTGTCCGCAGCATTTGACACGGTCTACCATGACATCTTGATAGAGAGACTCCTCAGCCCCGGAATCCAGGTCCCCCCCTTATCGTGGATTAGATCTTTTTTAACTAACCGCTCTCAAATGGTTTTCCTGCAGCCTTTTGTTTCCAGCGAGAAGCCGCTCAACTGCGGCGTCCCTCAGGGCTCGGCACTTAGCCCTTTACTCTTTAACGTTTACCTATCCCCCCGGCTAAAGTAGTTGAATCTTGTGGAGTCTGAGTGATTTCCTGCGCTGACAACACCCAACTTGTGTTCTCATTCAGAGACCACTCCGAAGCCACCTTCTCCAATTTCAGACGCCGCTTGCTTAACATCTCCTCCTGGATGGCCCTTAACACCCTCAAATTAAATTCGGATAAAACGGAGGTGATGTTCTTCAATCAACCCAGGCCCCCCCCTCCTTCCCTCTGGTGGCCATCAGAACTGTACCCCCCTCCGGAACCTGTGTCATCGGCCAGGAATCTAGGTGTCAGGTTCAATCGCGAACTTTCATGCAAAAACCAAATCGACCTAGTTTCTGCAGCCTGTTTCGGGAAACTCCACATGATCCGAAAAATTTTCCCCTTCCTCCCTCAGGACTCTCGCCGGACCATTGTCCACGCACTCATCACTTCCCACCTAGACTACGCTAATAGTCTGTACGCAGGGGCTCCCGCGTACCTGATCAGACGTTTACACGCGGTCCAGAATGCGGCGGCTAGGCTGATATACAACATCCCTTATCGCCACTCGATCTCCCCCTACCTTAAGAAGCTTCACTGGCTCCCAGTGGCCAAACGCATCCAATTTAAATCAATGGTTCTGGTCTTCAGATCACTACGGAATACGGGCCCGGCCTACCTGAGAGCCCGGCTCAAACTTGCCCAGTCTTGCCACGCTCTTAGATCCAACCACCTGTGCCTCCTCATATCCCCCGCTTTCGTCGCGCCAGAATGGGCGGCAGAGCATTTGCGGTGATCGCCGCAAAAACCTGGAACAGCCTGCCTCTGCCATTGCGTTTGACCAAGTCAGAATCTATTTTCCGCCGAGACCTTAAGACTTGGCTCTTCTCCAGCGCCTAAATACCACTGAACTTACTCACCTCCTTCGCCTGTCCAAGCGCTGGGACACCCCCGTTGGGGGTAGCTGCGCGCTATACAAGCTCCTAAAATAAAATAAATAAATACACTGTTGGTTTACAGTAAGTTAAAAATTTCTTATATATGTCTATTCTGTGGCAGCACAACACTTCCTATCGGCCTGTAATGACCCCAGAGTGGGGGTGACACACTACTTCCTATGGAGAAACATCATATCCTGTCATAGCTACAGATAATACCTAATTAAGTGGGAAAGTGTTATGATACACCTAAGGGTTTCCCTGCCTGCACCCACTGGTAGTAGACTGCTTGTACTAGTACTGCCGGACAATCTCCTCCTACGCTATACCTCAAGTGTTGAAATGACGTGATAATAAATGAAAATTGCGCATTCTGAAATGTAAAAGATTTTTATAAAATGCCAATAAAAATACTTTAAAAAAAATAAAAATAATAATTGGTTTCATCACTCGCATGTGCAATCTTTCGATTGCTTAGCTCCCGTAGGCTTCCCTTCCTTTCTTGAGTTAGCTCCTCCCTCAAGCATGGACCAAGTACATGTGTTCTTCCTCATCTTTTTGCAACGCTCCATTGTTTTTTTAATAAGCGTTTTGGTAATATTTCTGGACATGCAATGTGATATATATATATATATATAAAATGGGCCTAAAGGGTTCTATACCTGGCCACTTGATGGCCTAATCATCGGACTCATCATTTAGAGACATTTCTTGCCCTTCATTATTCAGTCTATTATTTGTTGCCAAAAACTAGCATAATTACAATTTTCTTCTGTCAATAAAATCCATTCTGTAGCATTTGTTGGGGAGTTTCAATCCATCTTTTACATCTCAGATGTCTAGCCATCAACATGAGATACAAAATTAACTTTTTATGTGCATGTTCTCTTTTATTTTTCTCTCCAAAGCCAAACAAAATGACAGTTATGCTTGTCTCAACCTTGGATCTTATAACTGCAATTAGAATTTTACTTACATTCTCCCAATAAGCCTTCAGGGTGGGGCATAATAGAAATGTGTATGTCATCTGCATTTGGAAAGCAGCACTTCTTGCATGTACTGCCTAGTGTCTTGCCATTTTTTGAGGGTCCAGTAGGCCCTATGTACGATAAAGAGATGATTTCTCTTGAGCGTAGCAGGATTACAATAGAATATGAAAGCTCAAAGGATGCCTGCCATAATCTTTCCAATTCTTCATTCGGCAGGCATCTGATCCACTTCTGGTAGACCGGTGTTTTTGCCTTCTCCTTAGCATAACACTGCAGTTCATACCACTTTGCAACTTCTTTCTTTAGTGTTCCACTTATATAAAAGTCTCTTATTGCATTCAAATCCTTAGGGTTCCCTTCTTGTTTAGTGCAGCAAACCATTAATCCAGTTTTATATATTTAAATTTAGACAACCTGACAAAAAGTTCTTCTGGATATTTTGTCCAATGATTTCGGGCAACTGACATCTATAAGGTCAAGCCCACTTTACATACTTTGCTCACTTGAGAGGGAGGCTTAAGACATCTAGGCAATAGTTATTTAAGCAAGTTCATAGAAATTCCCAATTCACCTGATTAAAAGCCTTAACCGCGTCCCAGGTTATCAGGGCCAGTGGTGCCTGAAATGTGCTGGCTAGGTCAATCACTCCAATAATCTGATTAACTAACTAATTCAGTTGTTTACCTGGCACAAAACCCTTCTGATTATCCATCACCAATTACCCCACTACACCTGCAAGTCTCTTGGCCAATATCGCTGCAAAGATTTTATAATCAACATTCAATAATGAGATTGGCCGATAGGACTTGTACCTACATGGGGGTTTGTTTGGTTTAAGTATTACCACTATAGTTGCTTCCCCCTAAAAATGTGGCCCTTGATCAGGATACTATTAAACAACTCCAGTCACAAGGGAATTACTTCATCAGCCATGATTTGTATAACTCACCTGGTAGAACATCTGGGCTTGTAGCTTTGCCTCTTTTTAGTTTTACTATAGCAGCCCTTATCTCCTCTTCAGAAATCTCTTGTGCTAGCTCTTCCTGCTCCTGTGTTCCTAATAAAGTAAGTTGCACAGGTTTAAGCCAAGCTCCACCCTCTTGTTACCTCTGACCCACTTTCTCATTATAAAGACGATGATATAAATTATAGAAAGCCTTATCGATCTTTACAATATCAAAGCAGTTCACCCCTTCTAAAGATTTCTTAATAGAAGATATATTTCTCCTAGAGTTTTGTGTCCTAGTTTTCCAGGACAGGAATTTTCCACACTTCTCACCATATTCAAACTTCTGTAAGTTCCTGGCTTTCCTATCTTTCTTGTAAGTTCCACTCTACTAACAACTTTCTTTTTTCTTTACACTTGTCTAGCTCGAGTCTTATTTTCCCCTAATTCAACTTCTCTATTAAGTCCACAAATCCCTGCTCCTCTGCCCTTTCTGACCTAAAATGCCTTTTGGACTACTTATTAATAAACCCCACGATTGTATGCCTTATAGGCATCCCAGAAAATGTTTATTGGTGAGTTACCCAGGTTTGTTTCGTAAAGAGGCTTGTGTTTAGCTTTAGATCCTGAACTAAAGAGGGCTTTAAAAGAAATCTTCTTTCCATGGTCCATCTACAAATTTTCTTTTCTTTCTCAAATGTAAAAAAGAGACTCACTAAGGCATGATCTAAGAGAAAGGATGGAATATATTTGACTGCTTTACTTGTTTCGATGAATTACCATCGACTAGACAATAATCTATTGTTATTGCTATTTATTATAGCAGAGCACGGAAAATGCAGGGAAGAGAAGACCCAAGCCAGAACTCCAAGGCAGTGATGGTCCATGGTTGTTGCATGCTAAACCGCCAGGGCCACCACTGGGACTGCACCTGGTGAAAACAGATGACCATACTCAAATGAAGGAAATACGGCTTGATGTTCCAATGCCTGTTTGTGCTCTTATGAGCAGATCTGAGCTGGACACACTGAACATAGGGCCTGCTACCTCTTAGCAAAATAATTAGACAGGACAAGGAGGCAGTATCTTTTACATTGTTCACCTTCCGTTGAGGGCCAGAGTATTATCCAGTTTACATTCTTCACTTCAGCTGTGTGGAAAAACTGCTGCAACTCAATAATGGAAAACAACATGGGTGAAACCAGACACACTACCATGCTACAAATGTTAAATGGAGATCCACTAATGAGAGAAAATAGGTATTTTTAGACTATTTCCTAAATACCAGAACCCTGAGGCATAGTGCAATGCAAGAAGAACTCCTACCACAGGTCCCTTCCTTTGTCACCAGTACAAGGCTCACAGGTCCTCTCTGAGATGTTACTGCCAACCAAAGAAGCCTAGTGTGATGCATACGTTTCTAAGGTCCTTCTTGGTGGCGGAAATAAGGAACCTGATGTACGCCAGTAGTAGATACCACCAGAAAACAAGCACTGGCAAAGCCAATAGGTCTCATCTTTGGGACCTATTGGCTTTGCTAATGTTTTTAGCGATGCTGTACAGCATCCCTGATACTATGCAGCACAGCTAAATAGTTTTTTTAAAAAGCCTATCACACAGGCATCTGCATCATTTTGTGTGCCTGCAAAATGACACAGGCTTTTAAAAAAATCTTATTATTTATCCATACGAGCTGGATCAGTAAATAAAAAGAAAAAAGGTAAGAAACCTTTTTCTTTTTAAGAAGCGGTGATCGGGGGAAGAAGTAACATGCATGGGTTGCAAACCCCTGTATGTTCTTAGTAAGCTCATATTATGTCTTTTGCAACGAGACAGCTGAACTGTGTGGCAGGTTCAACCTAATGGCATTATGTTTCACAAGCTAAAACAAAAGAACCAGCACAGA
Source organism: Calotriton arnoldi (assembly GCA_963921515.1). NCBI lineage: Eukaryota > Metazoa > Chordata > Amphibia > Caudata > Salamandridae > Calotriton > Calotriton arnoldi. Next base: position 443,191 of record CAWUFW010002772.1, read on the forward strand.
AAAAGAATATCACACATTCATAGGGGCACTCACTGAGATGTTTTTACTAGATGGTCTGAGAAACCCAAAAACCGGAAAACTAAAAAGAGTCTGTACATTTTAAGAAACATCCATGACCAGTAAACTTACAACACAAAAAAGCACTAGCTTGAGAGCAATACTAGTACATTAATTTCTACAGTTTATATGAAATGTGCCCATTTAGAGAGAATATTTATGTTGCCTGTGTTAGATCTGATATGCTCCTCAGTTAATAAAAATAAACAGAAAGAAACATGCCTATTGCCAAAGCAGAGATGGTGGGAAGGGGGTTGGAAGTAACACTTTTGCTTATCACTCTATGGCAGATTTAGTATTGCCACTTGGCCGGTTTTGTACATGCATGGACATTTATTTTAATGTCCCAGCCAGTACAAACAATAGGAACATCACTTTATGCTAATATTTTTTCCTTTATCAGTACATACTTAAACAGTAAATATAAGAAGAAATCACTTTCAAATGTGTTGTACAGCTCTCTTAATGATCAGTGACTGATAAAGTAAACAAAAACAGAAAGGCCATGTTAAAAATGAAAACAAACGATTTATATAAATTTCTATATATGTATAATTCCCAGGCCTTTGTAGAATCTTAAAACGTGAACAGATGTAGCAAACCAGACAGCTGTGCTGTCTGGTAGGCTTAGACCTCAAAAGGGGTATTACGAAGCCAGCGCCGGGAATGTCGACAATGGCAAAAGGGCAGAAGGGAAGGCGAGACAAGGGCATGAGTGGGAGCACAACATGATCAATAGCAGGAGGGGGCAACAGGAACAATGGAGGGACTGTGTTTGGTGGGACAGCATAGGGTCTGTGGGTGCGAGGAACATGGAGGAAGTACACGAGGGAGCCTGCTGAAAAAGACGCACTCTGGTAGAGTGCTTAAACACAGAAAAAGTTAGAGCCTGAAAAAATGAGCAGTGGAAGGACATAAGTAATGCACCCATGCTTCAGGGGAGGGTCAAACACACGGAGAGGAAGGACTACACCAAAAAGAACAAAAAACCATTCCCGCTGTAGTGAAAGAACTGTCCGCCATCATCTGGTGAGTTATATTTGAAGGAACATGTGGCAGCAGTGGTTCCGCACTAAAAGGCACAGGGACAGAACCAACAAAGAACTCTGGATTAAGGAATCGTTTGAAGGAGATGGTGGTTTGGCTACGTGAAATTAATTGTCAATTGTCAAATATGTTCATTTTGCCTCCTAAAACAAATCTTGTGTCCGCGGTCACATACTGAGCCCACCTTGGATTCAACAAGCCTCGGAGCCAGGCAGAGGGATGATTCCTCCAGTGATTCTTAGCACTATATATTTCAAGAAAATAAAGTGTTGTATCGAGTTCAATTTTTGGGGGTGTTTAGTCTCCTATTTTGTTTTTTCAGGCATGCATTTATGGTAGTTGATGGCCTCCTATGTACGGATATCTGTGTTTATGGTCAGTACTGTAGCGCATTGTTGGGGTTCGGCAGCATACAGTTGGCTGGTTTCAGTACTAGAGCAGCTGAGGGTAATGCAGACTTGCTTTGAGGAGCATGGGTGGTAGAAGTAGTGATGGTGAAGGAGGGCAGGGTGTCAGCACTGGACTGGCAGGTATGTAGGTCCCAGTACTGGCACAACTGATGGGTCAGGGATACTACGCCAGGGCTGGGACAGTTTAGTAGAGTATTGAAAGGGTATGAGGTACTGTAGAACGATTGTTGCAGTGCACTAGCAGATCAGTGGAGGAGTCACGGCACTGGAATTAGGGGTGCTCTAGGACCAGTGCTGAAAATGGAAATATAGAAATACATGTAGAAATTCAGGTACTCACTATCCAAAAGACCTGTTTGCTACCAAGAAGTGCATGTACTCTCCCATTACAAGTAATGCGCCAGTGCTGGTACTCTCCCTTTCAAATTAATTAAGTGCAGGGAATCAGTACCTACCTATTTAAAGCACTGTCTAGGACATGACCTAACCACAATAAAAGTGCTGCCCTATACCTATTGGTGTTCCTGTTTTTTAATGGGACTGCATCACAGAGAACATGTTGTTACAAGTGTGTGTATTGTGTCAACCTTGAAACTTGTTTTGCAAAGTGAACACATCTTGTCTGGGGATTGGAGCATCAGTTACAAAAGAAAATCCTGATACAATAACAAATATTTCTAAATCTGACATCTTCGTCCATGCCAGCCACCCATTAATGTACGTCTAAACTATCCTTTATCAAAGCGTAGTTAACCCGACATGTTCAGTGTTGCGCAATGCAGGTGAACCAAGTCTATAACTCGCAGAATGCATTAGATTGTCAAAGAAATGTCCACAACAAAAGAGCATGGGCTAATGAAATAGAGGCAGGTGACAACACAAACTCGTTTCTCTAATTTCCTATATTTTCACCCCACACCAGAGCTACTTCCTCAACGGTCAAGATATGCCCCTTTTTAAATGAACGATCCGAGAAGGTAAAGGCCCATACGGATAAGGCGAGCATGAGACCAGTGAGAATTGCACTTACGTGGCTGTTAACTGCCGACTCTCAGGTATTTGCAACGGTGGTACAGAGGGCCCGGGCTGAAAGCCGAGGTGCTCGGGAGCAGCGGGAGGGAGGGATATCCCAAAGACTATAGACTATAGACTAAAGCCCGCAGGAGGTGACTCGCTAGTAATGCCAGTGCATACCTGGTGGCTCTTCCCAGTGGAACGCACCAAGGAACCTGCTGCAGGGCGGAGCCGAAGCTCAGACCTGAGCCCTCCTTAGGGGAAGAGTCGACATACTACCATCAATCCTGTGTAACCGGGACATGGGAAACGTCTGGCTGACAGGAGCTCGCGCACCAGCTCACTGAAATGGACGAGCAAAGTTACACACCCCTTTCAAACTAGCATATCTGTGTTATTGTTACTACAGTTGCCTACTGACAGAGGGCGGAACATGCAGCTGCTAAACACAGCCCCACGGGGGGCACGTGCACTTTCCGAGATCCTACAGTCAAAGAGCAACTGTAAAGTATTTTCCCAACCAATAATAAGCTCGTGTTTAGTCTCGGAAGCAAGGGAGCCAATAAACAAGACACATACAGCGTCAACAAGCAGTGATGAGGGAGGGGCTGGTTGGAAGGTTGAAGCAGCGATTGGACCTCAGTCTTTGAATACACGGCAAATGTGACGAGAGGAGCCAGTGAAAACACGTACGCTTGTGTTAGGTGCTGTTTAACTAAGAAAAAAGTAGTTCCTGAAACACATCCTAAAAAGCAATGGAGGGATAGTGCAATTGGTCCCTGCTCTTAGGGAGGGCTAAACCCAGGAAGAGGCATAACAAATGCATGCCATGGTCAAATGGGGAGAAAGAATATGAGTGCAACGATGGAGCCAGCAGATGGAAAGACTATGGGCGAACTGAAGCCCACAAAGTATATACAACAAGTCTTAAAGAGACGGCGCAAGCGCTGTCCAGCCAAGACCTAAAAAGAGAGTGTGCATGAACAGTTTTGGGAAATATATTCAGATGTGTCGGGTTCTGGGCAAAATACACAATTGGAACAAATGCTGATTCTACTGTTTTATTCTATGACAAAGAACTGTTTTTTTTTGCTTTCTGAAAATGTTAGAATACTAACATTTGAAGAGACGCAGTAATGCATCAGTAGGATGTGCGTACTTTCACTTGTGTTCATGGACATAATCCATTACAGAATTCATCAAGTCACAATTCTGAGGAGCCAACTAGATGCTAAATTATGGTTGGGCCCATCAGAAACCAACTGCAAAAGAAGTGAAATTCGAATAGCTTGTCCGGAATTAGGAACAAATCACCATGTTTGGGTTTAAGGGACAGTAAGTTAAATGTCATACTCCTATGATGTTTAAATGCAAACAAGAACTTACCTACTGGAGAATTCATGTTTTGGCTTTTCCCAGTTTCTCGATGCAGCATGGGGTAGGTTTCTGCCTCTTCTTTAATGCAATATTGAATAATTGGCAAGGCATCCTCATGGCCTGCATGAGACGAAACAAACAAGAGTAAGAAATGTTGGTGTGATAACAGAATATGCTTAATTGTTTGTTATTGCCAGTCATTCTTCTGTACAACCACAACATGGAGCTATTAAAGGTGAACAAATACGTGTGTCCCAAAGCAAGAGATGATATTGTGTGTCCAGCTACTTACTAATAGCTTAAAACTTTCAAACTAGTCCTACATCCATAAATCAAATAAAAGATCCATGTTTGAGATTTACCATGGGAGCAATTGCAACTTTTGTGACATTAATAAACACCATACCTTCATTTTCAAAACATACCAGGGATGAGCTTCTGGTCTTGAATTAAAGTCAAATATCGACAAATAAATCTACAATTCAATGTATTAATTAGATTCAAAGTCTCTGACAATGCTATTTTCGCCCTTCTATTCTACACAAGTTTTTAATCAATTGCCTTTTCAGTTTTCACTGTTGTTTCAAGCTTAAACCCATTGGGATTAAGTCTCGGCTTAGCATCCGCCAACTTCTGCACAGTTTTTATACCTCAAAATCTTATTTACCTTTCTCTTGAACTTGTTCCCTCTCACACTTGTAGCAGGAACAGCAGCACACAAAAACCAATTAAAGTCTCTGGATATGTATTGAAAATACCTTCAAATCTGAGGTTCTCTACTTATGTGCCTTACAAACCTCTGCCATTTAGTCCTATATGGATGCCTTTTCAGCACCTATCTTAGCAGTATTAAAATACCTTCAAATCCGAGGATCTTTCTATCCTCATATGTCTTACAGGCCTCTGCCTTACAGAGTCCTATGCGGACGCCTTTTCATGCACCAAATCGTAACAGTATTTTATCAAGATGTTTTTTGAAAATCTATTTTCTGGTAACGATAATTCAGTTGCAGTGGTGGTATAGGGAAACTGGATTCCCTCACTGTTTAATAAGCACTTCAGGACTGGCAAATATTTTAACAGAGTAAGCATAAACCATTCAACATTCTGCTGGGTATGTTAGTTCTATCCAAGTAGAGAATCCAATCTATACCTCAAATGATGGAAATAAAACTAATGATCTAGCCTCTAAATCAAACATGGTTTACCCATAGCAATGGATGACTGATGACAGGATACTGCAACATATTTAATAAATACAACAATAATCAAAGTGTTAATAATAAACTGAAGAAATGAACCTACAAATCAGCAGCCACTAATAGTCTGCCCAGAGAGGTATGATCAGTGCTTAATTTGAGCGGTGGTCGCAGGTGGGGTCCACCTGGCAGTCATTTTTGATAACTGGCACTTATTTTTCCTCATCAGACTGACACAGAGCAAGAGAGAAAAAAAAACACACAAGGAGGAAAGTAGAAGACAGAAAAAAGATGGAAAGATTGTGACAAAGTGAGAAAGCAGGAACCTGCAAGAGGGATATAAATGGTCAGGGAGTGTCTGGTGGTCGATTGAAAAGGCTTGAGGTGGCATTGGGCAACCCTGCCATTCGATACCACCAGCTTATCCTTTTACAAATTAAGCACTGGGTATCCTGCACATAGGAGGAGGTATAGGAGTCTTTAGGAGGAGGTGGGATATTTTGCTCATAGGCAAAATGGGCAGGACTCCCCCTACAAATGCCACAGACACATACCCCAGCAACTCTAACTGGCTGACACAAAATTCCTTTCAGCTATTCATATTTGACAAAACCTTGAGATGTGGATACAAACTGCAGATAGTGTTAAGCAGTGACTTCACATTGCAGAAAGGGATTACTACATTTGCCTACCGTTTTGTTGTCTGTAGTTTCGTTCAGCCCTTTGCAGTGAAGGAGATTTGTCTAAGCTCGCAATCATGACGGATATGTTTACCACCCAATAGAGTTGTATTCTAACCCGAGTAGACTGAAAACAGGATAGAAATGTTGGCAGTGAGGTAGATGCTTACTGGTAATTGGAGGAAATAAAATATGATTTGCAGGTCAAGAGAATAAACCGAAATCTTGACCTGAAATTTCATTTACTCTCCTTCTACACAGACTTTTAGTTCTAACAGGTCAACACGTTCTACTTGCCTGCATTTTAGGAACCAAGCTTTCAATATTCGTACCATTACAATGTTGAAAGCAGAACGTGAGATGTGTACTGGGTGGGAAATTTCCAAAAAACAAGCATAAACAGCCTCACGGGTTGTTAGAGTCCACGACTAATATTGCGAGAGCTAAGCAACCCATCACAAGTACATAGTAGATGTGCGGGTTCTTCAATTTAATAACCACAAAATGTGAAGCATGAACAAGAATGTTTTAAATGTGTTCAGTGTCTCTATAATTTCACTACTCACCAAAACAAAAACCTGAATTAAACCGTTATGCCTAGCACCTATATTTAAAGGTTGAGTTACATAATGTTGTAGTTACAATTATATATGATAAAAAAGAACATATTAGGCAGCTTTATGTTGTTTGAAATGTTGAACATCTGATAAAAAGGAATTCGCTTTTGAGGTCAATTTGAGTGCAGTTTTTAAGCTATACAATGAATAAAAACCTTCAAAGAGGGCAACAATTTTTAAATTACTTGTTGTACTTCCCAACTAGTACTAATCATATTCATAATCTTCATATCAAAACTGGGCTCAGATATATGATACTTCATTGTTACTTCAGCAGCTTTGTTTATCCTATTGCAATACTTGATATACCTTGCACCACTGGTAGCACACTTTGTACAAAAGAAACTCACAGAAGAGAACATCTATGGTGGCAAGTGATTGAACTGGTGAGAAAACAACAGACAGGAGGAGACTTACAACAGATCTTACAGAAGATGGAGTAAAAATTGATCTTCTGCTGCAATTCAATAGAAATGGGACTTAATGCCATGGAAGAGTGGTACAGCGTTATTAGCGACTAATCTGCTTTACTCTTTAAGCAAGAATTGCTATTAATGTTATATAAGCATCTGCCTAAGACGTAACTTGAAACTATGAGAGAATCATAGACTGTTGGTACCCTGGCTATACATGGTGGTACAATAACAGATTAATTGTTACTCATGTAAATAACAGGCTTGCTTTCTGTCATAATATGCATGATTATATGGCAATTATATTTCATTGTGCATGTGTCCACTCCCCATAATCCCGGACCATCACATTGCTGACCATCATAAAATAACCATTGTACGATCATAAAATAAAACTTTTCCTTCTGATCCATACCTAAAATGTTATTGTGCTTTTATTTTATATAATTATGTCTTAAACCTTTGTGAACACAACTGATAAAATAGAATCATAATTTAGGGCCTCATTACAGTGGTGGGCGGACCGCCACTGACGCCACCTGACATCCAGGCCATCGGCCGACCCCTGGATTACAATACCGGTGGTCGGAGCACAGAGATTGGGAGGAAAGACCGCTACCTCCGACAGGATCCAAGATTCCATCGGGCGGTGGTAGGAATCCTATCCCTATAATTGAGGCGGTGCCTGCGCAGGCAACACCGTAGGGATTAGGATATCCCTTTCCGACTGCCTTTTCATGGTGGTCCCAGCACCATGAAAAGGCAGACAGAAACTGACTTTGGGGGCCCCAAGCAGGGACCACGTGGGCCACTGCTATGTGGCCTGGGGGGCACATGTAGTGCCCCCCACACATCCATGCACCGAGTGCCTGGCACACAGTGCATGATTGTGCACAAAGTGCTTGATATCATTGCGGTTTGTTCTGCAGTCCTTTTCCTGGACCGCAGCACATGCCACAGCAGTAAAAAGCACTTTCCGACCACCGTTCAGGTGGTCATATCCAAATTGGGCGGGTGGGACTGTCGACTCATTGTCAGACGGTCTCCTACCCTGTGCGATGGCGGTCTGACCGACCGCCATCATAATCAGGCCCCAAGTTATCAGATGCTTTGAGCAGAGGCACTATTAGTTTGCCCATAGTGTACCAAATTCTTTATCCATTTGACCTCATTTTGTGAGTTTGGTCCATTTAGATCTGTCAGCCATTTTTAAATGATTAGATGATGCTGCACGCTTGTAAATCGCTTTGTGTCCGACAGTGACGGTCTGCCCTGCGGATGTTGATTTTCTTGGAGGCAACATTGTCTGACCACCCATTCATTAGTGAAGGCAATCAGCCTCACTCTACCTGAGAGCTTGGAACAGTGGTCCTGATACACACAGCAAACACATCTCCTTGTGTTTGCTTTGTTCGCCCTACGTTGGCAAGGTATGCCCAGATGTGGGTCCGTTGCTCACTTTGCCAATGGATTCAAGCTAGCCTGGCTGATGAGGGGTGTTACCCTGAAACCAGTCCCAGGATGCTTGTTTCCGGTCCAGGGATGACCTGACTTGGCAGTTCGGGCTGGATTGTTGATGAGGAACAAGGTCAAGACTGATTTGCATATGGCTGGGTCTGAACTGGGGGGGCAACTGGGGTGGCAAAGTGAGCTAAAGAGCAATGATGGATTCAACCCTGATCTAATAGTGACTGGGGGCGAGTGTCTGAAACGTTTCAGCGTTCCATCCATCATCTCCTTGTGTTTGCCCTGATACACACTCCATTTAATTATTTTTGGACAACTGTGTGAACCTTCTTTTAGAATGAGCTTCCTACCCACCAATTCAGATTACAAATGCTCATTTCCATGTTCAAATGCTGATCAGAGCCCTGATAGCTCACAATTATTACTGAGCTTACAACCCTATTTGCACCGTTGAGTCAGTGCAATAACCATATTAAATTCACAGAGACTTGAGAATTTGTATTGAGCCGATCGGCAAACATTGCAAATGGTCTTTTACCATTAACAGATCCTGCCCACACCAGAGATACTATAAGTATTACTCTTGCTAGCACCAAATAATATGGGCACCCTGCTCAAATGTATCTAAAACTTTTTTCTACATTTCTCGTTTTACAGCTTGATTTGCAGCCTGTAAATAGTTCTCTGTATTTCGCTGGCTGTTGGCACTTCAGCACCATGCAATTTACGGTGGGCTGGCGAAGGATCTTTTCAGGAATTATTACCTTACCTAACATTTAAGTAGCTCAGATAGTACGCACTTACTGACCACTCCAGTTAAAAATACAAATGTATTAATTCTCTTACAACTGATTTGCTCCAGGTTCAGTCCCAAAGATTGCCTTATAATTTATATACAAGGGCGAAAAAATGTTGACATCACAACAAGTAGGTCCTTTCACACTAAATGAAAGTCATACTGTGGAAAAAGATTAAATATGATACCCAGGTCATAAATGTTGTGGGTTTTTGTTTTTTATGTTTATACACATTTTTGAGTCGCTGTTATTGTTATCTGTCTTGAGTAAACACGGGGACACAAAGCATGGTTTATTTATCTTATATATGTGAAAATAGCTTTTTGCCATGACCTTTTGCAGTGTGCTCAAATCCTATCTACATAAGGAGAGGCTAATACCTTGTTTCTGATCAGATATTGGCACTGTGTTGTGTAATCTGCTATGCACTACAAATAATACTTCTTGAAATTAGTCCCTAGTGATTCATTGCTTCTTCAATATGGGCTATTCATTTGGCCAGACTCCAAGCCTGCTTTGACAACTCGAGAAAGCACTGATCAACCATATGAGAAGCACTGCTGCAGGCTGTGTGCACATTTCTTCCTGTCGCTTTAACTGGAAAGCCATTCTGTAGGATTGTAGTTGTAATGTCTGACTTGTTGCAAGTGGTCAGGGAGAAAGGGAGTTTGAGCATGCTACCAGTATTTTGGGATTAGAGGATGAAACAGTAAGTAGGTATCTTTGTTATTAAGAAATTATATTTAGATACTGTGAATACTAGTGTGCATATATCTACCACAGCCTTTGTCAATTGTAAGATGTGATCTCTGTGCAATACACATTGTTCATGAAGTCTTTATGAGTTCTGATGCCACACTTGGCGCGAGAACCATTGAAAACGGCCTGCTGACCTGAAGTTTTTGCTGCCAGAGAATGATAGATCTCATGCTAACTTGACAGTTTCCCTAAGCTCAGATGGGTTCCTGGGTGGTTGACACCTAACGCTCTTCAGTCTGACAGGTCCCGAAAGCATTGCCTAGCTGCAAAGAAGACTCTGCTGAAAGCTTTGCGAGCATGTTTCATTTGAAAGGTATTCTGTACAATTCTTGCTGAAATGTCAGATCTGTTGCTTGGGGTGGATAGGCGGAATCGAGCTGCTTACTTGCTAATGAATGCTCTTGGGCAAACTTCGATGTTCAAGCCACCTTTTTATAACACCAAACACTGCAAGATGCACTCTCAAGAACAAACGATATCTGAAAGCCTCACTTAATTTCTGTATTTGAGGCAAAGCAATTCCGATGTCGAGGGACGAATTGTGTCTTCTTAATCCAGGGGTGTCATGAATTCCCCACTTGGGGGCGCTAGAGGGCGCACAGCAAGATGGCTGCGCATTAGTGCAGCTCTGCCGGCCGATGCATAATCCAATCATTATCCGGCTGAAATAAGGTGGATTGGAACTGCCTAAAGGGACGCAGAGCTAATATATGCGGCCCCGGACAGGTGTGAGGCAATTGCTGGCGCCGATGGACCCATCATTGCAGCATTCCCACGGTGAATCTGGCGGGCCTACAAGAGCAACATGGAGGCCGTAGACGTCTGCGATGCACCGAGCTCGCTCTGCTGAGTAGCTGCGGACTGATCCAGAGAAGTGCACCCGTGTGAGCAGCGACGTACCTTCTGTTTCAACGTATTTCAAGTGAGAGGGAGATCGGGACCCGGCCGGTTGCCTAGTGCTGGGCGCCGCTGTGCGGAGGACTCCCTGGATCGGGGAAGCGGGGCCTGGCGGGATAGCGGGCGGACTGTTCTGCCTTGTGGAGCTCGAGACATCGCTGACGAGGGTGGCGGGCGGCGGCACAAGACAGATCAGCTATGCGCCCTGAGGAAATAAAGATCAGCCCGGAAAGTGAGAGTCGCGATGCTGAATAGGTGCGGTGAGTGGATCCAGCGGTCCCGCTAGGGCCTGGAAGGACTGTGACCAACGTGCGGCCCGGGCTGGCATCTGCAGCCTATGGCCCGCTCGTGTGAACAGATAGTGGGGCTGGTTGCAGGATTGGCCTGAAATATTAGCAAGGAGGGAGAAAATTAAGAGGCGGCCAAAAAAAAGAAAACACAGAAAAGAACTGAGGGCATCAGGGCACACTATACTGTGGGCGAAATAGAGGCTGCAATTATAAGGTGTACTCCTTCACACTGATGCGGGGAAAAATAAAACTGCGGCGGAGGCTGATGTGAGTGAAGAGAACATTCCAGCCTGGGAAGTGGAATACAACAGACGGTAGCTGGCGGAAGCTACAGACAATAGGGCATAGCTGCTACGAAACTGGGGCTGGCGGGACAGTAGACTGCAGTTTATATAAGAAGTTGGCGCATAAGGCAACCTAAGAGCTCAAAAACCGTCTGAGTGGTGAGCCATAGACGAGGCGCTGCCTGTGTAGGACGTCATAGTGAGTGAAGTGATAACGGCGAATTGGGCAAAGGCGAGCACAGTCTGCCCGTGGCATACAAGTGCGGGAGAACAAAATGGGGAAAACCGACAAATCGCCTCAGCCTCGGAAGCGGATGCCCCAGCGGAGGCTGCCCCTTCCTTAGAAACAACGCTTCTGGCAATGCAGCGCAGTCTTCAGTCAATAAATGGGAAGACGGACGCCCTAAATCTTCGAATGGACCACATGTCTGCAAAGCTGGAAAAACAAAGCACCAGAATCGGGGAGGTGGAACAGAGGGTCTCCAATACTGAGGACGAACTGGATACGATCTCCAGCAAATCTCTAAACATTGAGAAGGTCTTGGCGCTTATACAGGCGAAAAACGAAGATTTGGAGGCGAGGTCCAGAAGAAACAACCTCAGAATTACTGGACTGCCAGAATCGACCAACACAGGCAAAATAGAGACCTTTGTGGAGACAATGATCAAGGATATATTTGGGGCGGACGACTTATCCCCAATGCCGATAGTGGAGCGTGCACACCGCTCGCTGGCGGCTCGTCCGGTCCCTGGAGCGATGCCGCGCCCTATCATCGCCAGGCTATTAAACTATAGGGACTGTGACTCTATTGTACGTATGGCTAGAGAGAAGGGCTCCATAAGTTACCAGGGAAAGGCACTGGCCTTTTTCCTGGATTTTACGACAACGGTGCAGGCAGCCAGGAGAGAATTTGTAACAGTAAAGAAACTGCTAATGTCAGAGGGTATTCCCTACGCCATGCTGTATCCGGCTCGCCTCAGAACTGGCTCAGAGGGTGCATTCAAGATCTTCACCAGCCGTAAAGCTGCACTAGAGCATGCTAAAACATTGAAAAGGAGCAGGCGTGAAACCTCTAACGACCCCGAGGATGAGGAACAGTGAATCAATCCACGTGCTGTGCGGTTTATGTCCTTGTATGGTTATGTCTGCAGTGAACATTTTCTGTTTGAGGGCTGCACTGGTCCAAAAAGAGCTGTTGGTTTAATTGTTGCTCTAGAGTCCTGGAACTATGACTGTGATAATATATCAATGAGAGTGGACAGATCGGCCACCTCCCGGTCTGTTGGGAGGCAAATGGCACTCTGGCGTTCCCCAATGGGTGTACCCCTAATGTTCACTGTGACACTATGCTTATTGGGGGGGAGGGGTTGCTTTTGTTAAAAGGGGATGTCTTTAGCAAGATGGGGGTGCTGAAGTGGGTGGCGGTTGGAGGGGGGGTGCTGCGGCAGGTGCAACACAGTATGGATGCGGCCTTTAGAGAAATACAATGTACATATGTGACATGGATGGGAATTAGCCACTATTGTAATGATATGTTGCAAGTCTGGGTAGTACTATAAAGCTTCTCACATGGAATGTACGCGGGCTCAACAACCCCAAGAAAATTTGTTCTCTTTTAGGTTATCTGGATAGGCTGGATGTGCAAATCGCTTTCCTTCAGGAAACGCATCTCACCAAATGTACTGAGAACAATGTGGGGGCCCGTTGATCTGGGGTGAGAGTGGCGGCATCTTACTCCTCTTACTCCAGAGGTGTGATGATCCTAGTCAAAAAAGGCACACCATTCACTATGATTAGATCTGAGGTGGACGAGCAGGGCAGAGTGGCACTGGTCATGGGAAAATTGGGTGGCACGACTATATTATCGGTGAATGTACATGGACCCACTGTTGATGATCCTGCTTTTTTTTAACGATGTATGGCGAAATATTTCCATGTTTCCTCCCGCAATTGTGCTCTGGGGTGGTGATTTTAACTTATGCATGGATACTGGCCTGGACCGCTCACAGTGCGCAGTGGGACGTGGGAAGCAGGCCTCAGAGGCATTGTTAGAATTGATGGAAGCTGAGGGTCTTAAAGACATATGGAGACTCCGGAACCCCACAACCAGGGAGAGCACTTTCGTCTCCACGGTGCACGGGTCAAGGTCCAGGCTGGACTACTGGCTGGCATCTGAGGAGGAATGCTCCTGGACAGTTAAAATTAGCCACCTGGCGAAAACACTCTCAGATCACTCCCCTGTGTTGCTAGAGCTGCATGTCTCTGAGTGTGTGAGACCTCCGTTTCAGTGGAGACTACAGCAGTCCTCTCTGACTGACCCTGTATTCAGGGACACAATAGGGAATTCTATCAGGAACTTCTTTGCAGAAAATGAGGGTTCGGTCGACAGTGCGGGGACACTGTGGGAGGCCTTCAAAGTGACGATCCGGGGGGAGTGCATAGGGGCGCAGGCAGGAGTACTGAAGGATCTTCGATGTAGAATCAGAGGGTTGGCAGCGCAGATATCAGCCTGGAACGGGAGTACGACTTGAACCCCGCACCAGCAACACTTGCTAAAATCAGGGATCTAGTTACTGAACACAACCAAACGGCTGATCAAGCGATCCTGCATCGATCTAGACGATGTAAAGCGCAGTATTATGGGGAAGGTGGCAGACCAAGTCGCTCGTTAGCTCAAAAGATCACAATGCCGAGGGGTCAGGAAAATATTATTGAGATGCTGGATGGGGATGCTGTTGCACGATATTCCACATCGGATATCAGTAAGATTCTTTTGGATTTTTACTCTGAACTTTATGGGGACAGGCCGGTTAGTGAGACAGAGATTTCCACTTATCTGGATGATATTGCGCTTGGGTGGCTCTCTGAGGGCCAGAGAGAGTATTTAACACAAACTTTTGATGTGAAAGATGTGAAGGAAGCTATAATGTCCCTCCCCACGTGCAAAGCATCTGGCCTTGACGGGCTACCAAGTGAGTTCTATAAGGCCTAAATAGAGGAGTTAGCACCAAGATTGTTACATGTATATGCTGAAGCGTACGAGACGGGAATGCTGCCTCCCACACTAAAAGAGGCGCTAATTGTCACATTGTTAAAACCTGAAAAAGAGGCCAATAAATGTGAGTCATATCGGCCCTTGTGCTTAATCAATATAGACGCCAAAATTCTGGCGAAAATAATCTCAAATAGGCTGCAGCCACTGGTCCCAAAGCTGATCCTTCCAGATCAGTCAGGGTTTGTCCCTAAGAGATCCACGGCCCATAACTTGCGAACTGCCTTCGCAGTGTTACACTACTTGGAGTCAGACTTTCAGGCGGTTGCAGTGCTGCTAGACGCAGCAAAAGCCTTTGACTCCTTACAATGGGGGTATATGTTTACAGTCTTGCAGAGAATGGGCACGCCGCCATTCTTCCTGAAATGGGTGAAACTGTTGTATGCTGAGCCAGTGGCCCGACAACGGGTAAATGGGTGGGTCTCGGACACCTTTCCAATCAAGAGGAGCACTAGAAAGGGTTGTCCCCTGTCTCCGATGTTATTCTCTCTAGCGCTTGAGCCTTTAGCTTGCAAAAATCCGCCAAAAACACGCTAACGCCGCTTTAAGGTTTAGACAGCGGCCACTTGCTGTCTCCTTCTACGCGGATGATATGATGCTGGACGTGCGTGAGCCAGCCACGTTTCTCCCGGCTCTGTTGCGAGAGTATGTGGTATTTGAAAGATACTCGGGCCTGGGAATCAACTGGGCGAAATCCAGTGTTCCTGTTGACAGATGGTGTAGGAGAGTAGGATCTGCTTCTTATAGTTACCCCCACTTTTTGCTGATGTTTCACTGTTTTCGACTTAGTTTGGCTGGGATCCTGCTATTCAGGACCCCAGCCTATCTGCTTTCTCCTCTAAATTGATTGCATGTACTTTAGGTACACTCCAGATTGGATTCTGGGGTACCCTTATGAGTCCCTAGTATATGGTATACTATGTACCCAGGGCATAGGTACCTCAGAGGCCTCCCAGGGGCTGCAGCATGTATTATGCCACCCCTGAGAGGCCATCCAAAATGACACAACAGGTCTGCTACTGCAGCCTGTGTAAGGTGGTGCATGCACCCCTTACTTAGATATAGGTTTACTATATCTATCCTGATCACTGCACATATAAGCCTATCAGTCACCCCAATGGCAGGCCTTATCAATCCTGAAGGCAGGGTGCTGGGTTTTATGTGAGAGGGTGCCCATGCATGAGCAGAGCCCCTCTGCAGCCTTCGGAACCACTATTCCGGGGTTGTCTGTGATGCAGCCAACCATATACTCTTAAGTGCATTATAACCTCGCGGTAAATGCTAACTTTAGAATGGCTGCAAGGAATTATGTCGTGTTTGGTGTCAAACACCTTGGAATCATACCTCCACACCAGTAACTGGTGTGGGAGGTATGATTCCTCCCTCCTAGAGGGAGAAATATGACAGCACCGGTACACCCGGTACCAGCTTCACAGAGCCCTGGCATCACAAAATGGATGCTGCCAGCCACAGACACGAGTCTGCCCTCCTGCTGCTGGACGAAACTCCGGCAGGGGAAGCTGGACAATAGGTTTCCTGTCAGTCACAGGGAGGTGTGACCACCTCCCAGACAGGCTTTAGTGTATTGGGGCTGGGTGGGTGCACTCCAAGAGTGCTTTGATGTCTGCACTGGGGGAACATTTGATGTCCCTGTGCATAGTCCAGCTCAAACCGGTTGCAGGGGCACTCAGCCCCTGCTCTGGCGCGAAACTGGACAAAGGATATGGGTGTAGCCACCCCTCAATCCTGACCCTCCCATAGGTGGGTCCCCAGAGTTTGTCCCACCCCTTCCTTGGGTATAAAGTAGGAACCCCTGGCTACAGGACTTTAGATTACACCTGGACTAAACTCTTCTACAGAAACCAAGTACTTTGACGATCTACACTACGCTGGATGACTGAAGAATCTCCCTTGGAGTAAAGGAGTTACTCCCCTGCAAGGCAGGCACCTTAAACGCAACTGACCGGTTTGCATCTCCGAAGCTCCAGAGGACTCCGAAGAATATTGCAACACAGGAGGTGGGTTCCCGAGGTCTCTGAAGTCGATCTGTGCCCACAGCAAGTCTGAGGCCCGTATCCCTCGTGGTGACCGTGCAACCCGAACCCCTGGACACCGCGTCGATTTGCAGAAGCATCAGCTTTCCGGCGACCCCTGAGGCTGAGCTTTGGGTTACTTGTAGCCCTGTCCCCGAGCAGTAATTCCACTGAAGATTGCGGGCCTACACTCCACAAGTGTTCCGTGGGCCGGCATTTTGTGATTCCTCTCGAGGTCCCTGGTCCGTCGACCTGTGGGTCCCTGAGACGGGTACTTTAACTTTCAGTGGGCTTCCCTGGTTGCTCCAGGCGTGCCTTGACTCTCCATCCAGAAGCCTAATTACTCTGACCGTGTGGGTTGCCGTTGCCAAGGCTTGTTGGTGTTCAATCCGAGCACTGACCCCCCAGCACTCGACATCCTTCGTGGGACAGCTCATCTGCGGACTCTGGTCGTCGTCGACGTCTCCTGGTCCCCGTGGCTGCAGAGTCAAGCTTCACCTCTTCGCACCTGAAGCACCCGACATCGGTGGGCATTCGATTGCTCCGCTCCTGGTCACTGGCAAGTGACCCAGACTCTGTCCCCTCTGCTTTCAGGTTCTTCACATCTTCGATCCAGGCTTGGATCACACCGGACACTTTTCTTCTTCACGGCAGCAGTACTTTGCAGCGTCTCGCCATTGAAAACAACGACGATTCCTGACACCCTTTGACACCTATGCACCTGGCTTCCCTGGGTGAGGTAACACGAGTACTTCGGTGCTCCCATGGGTGATGATCTTAGAACCTTCTAAGTCTGAAAGGGTTTACTCAAAGTCCTCTCCTAAGTGTCCTTAAACTTTAATATTCCAACCGCGACTTTCCCATAGAGTTGTACGGAGCTTGCGTCTGTGTTCCCACACTGCACCCGTCCTCCGTGGGTCCCCTGTGTCACTACCTTGGGTGGTTCCTTGGGGTCCCAGCGATTCTACGTGCTCTAGGCACTGTGTCTAGTCTAGTCGTGGTTGTTATACCACTTTCTTAGTATATGGTTTGGTTTCCCCCTGGAGCCCACTGTGTATTGTGCTATTTACTGTCGTTCTAGTACTGTAATATTGTGTGCCTTGTTCTCTAATCTCATAAAGAGGTTAGTAGAGAGTGTTTAGTAATAAATACATATATTTTATATTTACCTTGTGTGGTTCTCCTTTCATTTGGTCATTCAAGAGGCTATATACTGGTAAAACAAGCTGCTTTACATTCCTTCAAGACTTAGCCTGAAGGCTGCTCTCCACAGCTACCACTAGCATGTACCCCTGAACTGTGCTTGCTCGGCATGGTAAAGAAGCTTAAGCCCTGTAATAGGCGTACTGTCGCAATTTCCACCCTGTTTGCGAAACGTGCAGTTGCAATGCATTGGGGTGCCAAGACTGGCCCCACTATCCAGAAATGGATTCGAGACTTGGTATATTGCAAAGAGAAAATGGGGATAAATGCAGAGGAACTACCTGTCGCCTCAAGGTCAAAAGACTTTTGGGCGCCGCTTTCTATGTTTCTACTCGAAAACCCGGACTTGCACTGAGAACAATGAACAATTGTTTAGACCGGTATAATAAAACAAGCTAGATTATATCAAACTCTGGAGGCAGAATTGTGATATGTAAATTGTATACATGTTCGAAAAGCTGTACTTGCTGAATGGGGGAAGTTGGGGTGGGGGTAGGGATGGGCCTGTTTTCCGGTATTAAGAACATTGTTTGCGCCTCTTACTGTACAATGTATGTTTGCTGGGTTTGCCCTTCGAAACTCTGTATATTGTACTTCACAAACTGACAAAATAAAATTTACCCAAAAAAAATGAATTCCCCACATAAGCAGATGAGCGGGGGATGGTTGCCACTCAGTACCTCTATGTAACAAAACACCATTTGAATGTATGGGTCCATATTTTGATTGGAGATGCTGGACCAAACACAAACTCATAAATACCATGGAAATAAGACACTCAGAAATATGCCGTAGCAGTGCGGTGGGGGAACAAAGGGAACAAGAGAGTACAAAAGGAATGGACAGAGAGAAAGATGGATGGATGGCCTCAGTAACCAGCCCATGATAAATTTCATTTGTTCATAAATGCCCGTACAGAACTACCTAGCAAGCCTCTACGTATAGACCAAATTCTTTGAGAACTGAGGTAAAAAATGCACAATTTGGTCACTTTATTTGCAGAATTCCCTGGGTGCAACAACCCCAAACATGTACAAGATTATATGCCTCAGACACTCGCTCTGTGCAATTTGGTATACAGTTCAAAGTGTGGGGAGGATCTTTTATTTTTCTGGCCATTTCCATGCCTCCACCCTTCTCTGTTTTACAGACAACAACAGTTCCTGTGGACAATCAACAAATGATACCTAGTATATAATAGCACAATCACAATAATCGA
This sequence comes from Calotriton arnoldi, assembly GCA_963921515.1. Classification (NCBI taxonomy): domain Eukaryota; kingdom Metazoa; phylum Chordata; class Amphibia; order Caudata; family Salamandridae; genus Calotriton; species Calotriton arnoldi. The sequence continues at coordinate 462,007 of CAWUFW010002772.1, forward strand.
AGGAAAAGAGATGTCTGAAAGAGAAGAGGCATATAACAAGAATTTTGTATGACAATACGTTGTTTTATATAATGTAATCACATTATTTTAAATCCAGTGCATGGTGTCCCAAGTGATTGTGAAACCTATATTTCAAGGTTGTGACTTTTTGTGACATAAAAACAAGGTTTCATCAAAGATGTACAAGAGTGACCATTAAAACAATACATAATATGTGCTCGCAGTCTACTAACACAGTAATAGTGGCTGACAATGGTTCCCTTCACTTAGTCGACGATGTTTCGACCCACTTAACAATGTGGGGTCTCATCAGGACCTAGCAATGAACGGGCACCTAAAAAATGATAACCATAGTGTCAGTAATGGTTTGGTGGTGAAAAATAAGAGAAAAGCTTCAAAAAGGTAGATTTTAAGTTGCTAATCATACCTAGGGATGACTGTCAGATAATGTGGTGTGCACCGTGTGGGGGTGAAAAAGGAAGAAGAGTACTCACATAGGGCCCAGCCGGGCACTGTGGGGACGAGAAATGAGGAATATTTAAAATACATACGGGCACATGGGGTTAATGCTGGAAGTCACCAGCTGTGAATATAAGTTCAACTTACCCTATAGTGGGGAGGGTACTGACAGTCAGGAAGGCTCAAGGTTGAAAGCCTTAATAATTACAAGAAGGGCGAAAAGCTGTTGTCAGGAATTTCCCCTCCATTCAGGCCTACATTGTTAAGTGGGTCGAAACGTCGTTGACTAAGTGAAGCGAACCATTGTCAGCCACTATTACTGTATTAGTAGGCTGCGAGCACATATTATGTATTGATTTAATGGTCGCTCTTGTAAATCTTTGATGAAACCTTGTTTTTATGTCATAAAAAAAAAACCAACCTAAAAATATAGGTTTCAGAATCACTTGGGACACCATGCACTGGATTTAAAATAATGTGATTACATTATATAAAACAAAGTATTTTCATACAAAATTCGTGGTATATGCCTCTTCTCTTTCAGACATCTCTTTTCCTTCGATTATTGTGATTGTGCTATTATATACTAAGTATCATTTGTTGATTGTCCACAGGAACCGTTGTTGTCTGTAAAACTGTAAAGTACCCTGGTTCCATGTGAGTAGGGTGTCCCTTGTTTTTTCATACACATATCCATCCTTCTCTGGTCTTGAGACATTTACTGTAAATGTTTATAAACCTACAAATTCAAGAGCATGAGCAACATATCTCTGAAGAAAGAGAAAGGAATTGGCAGTCACAGCAATGCAACTTTCCAGAGGCATTTCTAACTTACCCAAATTTGGACTCGTGCTGCATTCTATTCCTTCCGGCAAATGATTGTTCCTCATCTTTTCTTCCACCCTCAATAGATTGTCAGCGTTTACAGAGAGAAATCCTACTAGACAAAAAAAAATATCACATTGTAGCATTTAAAATCATAACTATTCATGTGGTTTTTTTTTTAACTATGATGGCGCCGTCACTGCAAAGGGCAGATATTAGGCAGAATGAAGAACGAGCCAGACACTTATATACCTCTATTTATCCCTCATTCAAGTGGAGAAAGGAGCTGGAAAAGCCACCACTGATAATCTGGGCGGATTACTAGCGTGGCAGATGTAAAATGTTTGCAGTCCTGTAAGGCAAAGATGTTTGCATGCCATGTTCATTTATAAAAAGGCGAGTGTTAATACCTATGGCCAGTGATTCCTACAACGGTGCTGCACAGACTTTACTCATTAAAAAGAAGTAGGGTACAGTCAGGCTGAATGTATGTTTCTTTATTCAGCAAGTATGCAGGTACCTGCAACACCCATAAGCAGTAGGGGCAAGATGCATGACCGTTTTTAGTGGTCGCCAACGGAAAATTGGGACGTTTGCGACTGTTAAAAAGGGTTGTAGTATGTACAAACCCTATTTTGTGAGTCGGTAACCTATTACCGACTCGCAAAATAGGGTTTGTGAGTCGCTATTAGGAAGGAGCGTGCCAAGGGCATCCCTCCCAAATAGCGAGTCGCACTGATATGTACGATTGTCTTGCAACTGCAAATGCAGTCACAAAACAATTGCAGTTACCACCTACTCCAAGTAGGTGGTAAGCCAGTCGCAAATGGAAAGTGGTCCCCAGGGGGCCCCGTACCCTTTGTGAATGTATGCGAAAATATTTTTTAAGAGCAGGCAGTGGTCCCTCTGCCTGCCCTTAAAAAATGAAAAGAAAAAAATTCATTTTTTTTCCTTTTAAACGCATCCCGTTTTCCTTTAAGGAAAACGGGATGCATTTGAAAACATTTTTTTGCTTTATTTAAAAAGCAAATACAGACATGGTGGTCTGCTGTCCACAGGAGGCCATCATCCCTTTGTTCTTGTCCATTCTCAAAGGGTCGCAAATTGCGACCTGCCTCATGAATATTAATGAGGCAGGTAATTTGCGACTCCATTGGGAATCGCAAAGCTTGTCTAAGACACAGTAATACATTCCGTTTTGCAAGTCGCAAATTGCGAGTCACACACAAAAACGAAATGCAATTTGCAACCCGCAAAATGGAATGGTCGTACATCTGGCCCCTACATGTTCACGGCACAGCCTGTGTCGTCAACTGCCTCCCCAGCGCTGTACATACACAAAACACTGACACATCACATTCCACATAGACACTAGCGCTACCGAGATAGGCACACACATACTAAGTACACAATACTTTAGTGGTCTTCACTATTTTTGCTCTGATAGTTATATGCTGACTTTTGATGTTGAGTATCACTTGGTCAAGTCCTTTTTAAGAGCACTGGTTCTACATTGGTTCTACATTGTCTAGGCTTTTATAGATTGGGAAGGAGCACAAAGCCGGAGGGAGTTAAATTTCCCGAGCTTGCTGTGTATCACTGAGTACTTATAGTAATAAAATAATATTCTTTTTATACATCTCCTCTGTGGTTTAAAGGTCATGAAACAAAACAAAACGGTTGTATGCTTTTTAGAAACCCAGGCATTCCCTGAAGTTCACTAGAGTAAACCATTTGCTTAAGGATAATTCACTTCTTACCTTCCGTGAGCTGCAGCTGCAGCAATTATTGCAACTTTTAAGCTGTGAATTTTAAGATACTTGCTGCTCACACCTCTAATTGAATACTGTTGGCTTGGAAAAGGTCCCCTGCATGGCTTAAACCATGCACCCCTGTACTGAGTCCGCCTCAAAACGAGTCTCTGGATATTTTTGATTTTGTGGCGTTAGCAAAAAAAATCAACATGCTTGAAGACTGAGTGTCCACTGTGACACAGAAGGGAACCGAGAGCTGGCCTCTGTGGTATGAAGGGACACACAGTCAGCAGCCCCCTTCAATGAGTAGGACTACTGTCAGCTCATTGGACTGGGGTGAACTGACAGAAGGACCAGCATTTTTATCAGTTGCCTTCACTAAGAAAGTTGCCTACTGATTTCTCTTCTGTCTGCCAATACCCTTCAACCGGGTCCTTTGTCCATCCATTTGGACATGGATGTTGCATGTATGCTTAATCTATGTATATTTAGTTGGATGAGCCTGGGGCACATGTGCTATGTTCGACTGTTGCCGCCTAGTAATCCATTTTGGAAGTGGTACCTAAAATGCAAGTTGGAGGGATTAGAGGGAGCATGCTAGCCAGTACCATGCAATGCATGGCTCCCCTATATCATTCCTGAGGTCCTCTGCAATGGACCAGACCCTTGCGTCTGCAGGAAAGGAGACAGAGGGGCCCTCTGAATTATAGTCCTTGCCCCCTTCCTGCTCCATCCTTTCTTAGACGTTTTATCCCCAGCAGGTTGAGCGGTAACTGAGTAAAGAAACATGTACCTCTTTTGTGCCTTTGTTTTGGGTCTGTAAAAAGGTTATAATTTCCTAAGGGCACTCCAAAATAAACCGGTGTGAGTCCCAGAAAACAATTGTTACAATCATTCTGGTGCAGCAGCAAAGGTTTCCCCTGCTCGTGAACCCATAGGGTGCATAACTAAAATAGATGCTGTATATCTGGCTGGTATACAGACATGCTGCGCAGCAAGTCTGTATACTGGCTAGATATACAGCATATATTTTAATTTGTTTTTGGTATCCCTGACAGTAGCTCTAAACCCCACCCCTCCTTGCAGCAGACACCAAAGCTCCACATGGGGAGTAATATGCAAAGATTAGCAACTGCTTGAAACCGATCCTAGAGCTAGAACCGTGGGATACACAATTTCCCTTTGCAAACTTGGTGTAAGTATGGGGCAGAAACCCCCAGTCATTGTGCCATCAGTTCCATACGAGCAGACATTGAGAAAGATGTCGGAGCTCCATGGCTGGGGTCACTGATTGGCAATATCCCTTTCCAAGTTAAGGAACAGGAACCTGGAAAGATTGCATCCTGCCAAGAACTGCCTTGAAATCACTTTGAGCGAAGAAGCCCACTGACTACTGAGAAAGAATGCTTGACATATACTTGCACAAAGAAAAGACTGCCTATGAAAGGAGGCCATCAGGAGCTGTGCAGAAAGAACTGAAGCTGGCCCACTATAGCACAGAGAAGGATCTGCACTACCCAGCCGTGTGGTTTGGCTTAAGACCCTGATTCCCCTACAGTATGCTCTGGAGCGAAAGTAATTCACTCCATGAATTTGTACTGGCATGGGCCACTTGGATCTCTCTCTGCCCAGTCCATAAAGCCTTGTGGGAGGCGCCTGGAGATGATGAAAGTGTCTTCAGAAGACAGAAATCCCCAGGAAGAGCCTGTGGAGGCGTGGCACAAAAGGAAACTAGTAGCAACGACCAGTCGTTTGTTCACCAGAAGGAGAAACACCGTTTACAAATGGCCGTTGAAAGAAAAACTATGACCTCACTTTGAAGGTCCCAACCTCAACATCATCACTGCGACCAAGGCCGGCTCACTTCTTTGTTTGAGTGACGAGTTCGAGCTTAGACACGAGGAAACCCCAGCGATGTGTAAAGAATGCAATTTTCACTCTCTCTTCAAGCCTTATTCAATCACTCGCTTCTTTGCTGATCATAGAGACAATGAGGCACGTTAAATGGAAAAAAACAAAAGGGATGGAAGTAACAATGTAAAAGGACGCGGAGAGTCTGATTAGGAGAGAGTACAAAAGACAACAGATGAAGAGAAACAGTGGAAAAGAAGGGGTGGGAAAAGTATTTTAAACAAAGGGCGAGAGGTAGAGAGGAGATAAGTAAAGGAAAATAAACTTATAAAAAAGGAACAGTATGAGAAAAAAACAAAAAGAACCACCTCGCTTTGAGAAGGAGAGACAGACGGAAATTTAAAAAAAGTTGGAGCCAAAATAAAGAAGACTACCAAAGAGATTAGAATGGTGAAAGGGGGCATGTAAAACCACGAGAAAGGATGAAAGATAAAGTTAGAGAAGGAGGGAAAAGATAGAAGCAAAAAGGTAATGTAAGAAGAAGAGATGAGGGGAGAGAGAAGGGATAAAGGTGGAGAAAAGTGTCCTCATGGTAGGGGGTTGATAAAAAAATGCAGTAAAAATATCAACTAAAGTAGAAATACTGTATGGATAAAACAGGCAAGAATGAATAGAAACATGTAACAGTCAAAAGGAAAAAGGCATAGGTATAGAAGGGAAACCTATCATGATGGAGGAAAGGTGGAACAGAAGAGGATATGAGAAAGACGTGAGAATTGTAGTGATGAAGAATGGAAGCTGTGCATGGGTGAAAGTCGGTGCAGTCAAAGCTGAAGTCTGCAGGAGGTCATTGTGGTGCCTACAGGTCCTCGGTGGATTCCTGTAGGGGCTCAATTGTGTTCCTCAAGAAGCTTACTTGGGCTTTTGAAGGTGCTCACCTGGATCAGCGTCTGTTTTGTGCCAAAGATTCTGCAGTAGCACTGTCTAGATGAGTGCCTTGGCGTAGGTGTGTTAATTATGCACCCCCATAATTAATACCGGGAGTTGGGTAAATTCCATAGTAGAGGAATTTCAGAGGTCTCGGTTGCTGCAGTTCCGCAGTGTTTGTACGGACTTTGTAATTCGAGAAGGAGTGGTAACACGGTTACTGGCCCCATCGAAAAATCCAGGTAACTCGTAATGAGGACTTGTGTGAGGTCCGCGTTTTGAAGTTAATGGGATACCCACCAAATCCTAGGTGCGTTCTACATGTGCCTCAAAGGGAGTTTGCATAATGTTAGCTGAGTGCTTGTGGGAGCTCAGTGGGGCCTGCACCATTTCAGATAGGGACACAGTTGAATGCCTCAAAAAAAGCTCAGCTGTGTGCTAGAAGGGTATCAGCACGGTCTCTGTAGAGGCTCAGCTGGTGCCCTGTGAAACAGAGAGCTGCCTACTGCAGCTCTGTGGGTACCCGAAGGACCTCGATCTGAGGCCTACATAAGCTCATGGGTCCATGCAGGTGTCGAGTGGTCTAGTCCATGCATAACTTCAGTAGGATGCTGCTAGAGTTCAGTGGGGTTCCGCTAAGATGGATAGTTATAATACTTAAGTGAATTGAGAAGGCAATTTACTAAAGTGATTTCTCTCTATTAACACTTTAATTCACAACCCAAATGTGCAGAAAATGTTTTAAGAAGAATATCAAGTTTCATGTCAGTATTTTGCCATTGGCGAGCTACTGTCTTGAAAAGGCCTCATGAGCAAGTAAGCGATGTTAGGCATAGCAGGAAAAAAAGACAAGCACAGACAAAGCCAATACGTTTCACGTTTGTAAAGTGCATGCATACATAAAACAGACATACGATAAACATACATACATTGACAAGACGACAGAGCAACATACCGACAAGTCCTCCATGCACACACAGACCAACACAATTATATCCACATTTATTCGAGTCAGTACATTAAGGTTTGAAATGTGCACATTGTCGTGAACATTTATTTACCAAAAGCTTTTCACAGTTGCAATGGTTTAGTCATTTTTAATGCACTTTGTTTTCAATGTTTCTAATTATTCTTCACATTCTTAAATTCTCACTTCCATACTTGTTATTATCCTTTCCTTTATTTATCAAACCCTGTGCACTCGCCTTCTTTGGAGAAGTGGATACCGTGGTGCTCTGTAAAATTATCAGGTTCTGTGCTTTAAAGGTTTTTACCTTTCAGTCCGTAAGTTGTGTGTTTTCATTTCGGACTGACCCCCTCTCTCCCAAGCCCCCTTGTGGTGGTTAGGCTCACTTCCTGAATCCACTCAGTGTAGTATGGGGGCTGGTATGACGAAGATTGCCAAGGCTTTTGGCCCTGGTTGTGTGGCTTACTGGTAGGAGGGTTAGATTAATGAGGTTTCATAAAACTTCAAAAGAGACCAGTGTATCACACAACGCTGATCATTTACCAGGGAGCCTGTTGGGTTCTGTACCTTTTAATACTAGCACATGCCACCATGACTACGGGTTCTATGTTGGAATGGTGGCATGTGGAATGGTCAGGAGAGCAGTTAGTGTTGGTGATTGCTCTGACCGGTCGTCTACTTTGGACTTCAATAAAAGTACATTAACTTACCTGACGAGTCCTCTACTTCCTTTCACTGGTGACGACTGGATTCGGATCCTGGACCAGCAGAGCACACTCTTTTCGTGTCGGAGGGTTCCCGTGGCTTTCGGTTCACACGCCGCCTATCCGGAGCTGGTGGTTCCCTTTCCTGTCCCTTTGGATTTGGTGAGCGTTGGTTTCTTCCCCTCCGCAACGTCTGTGGTGACCGCCGTTTTGTTTCCATCGGCGTCTTCTCTTCTGGTGTTTGTCTCCGGCTGTTCCCTGCTGAACCCGTTTTGCTGCCTGCTTTCACTCTCTGACCTGAGTTGTCGTTTCGACATCTGTGTGCCTCTCCGCCCTACCTGTTTGTTCCGGAGTGGTTCCGGTGCATTTTCGGCATTAAAATTAGGCCGACGTGACGTCATTTTCAGTGTTGCAGACTCCAGCGAGCAACGGACACTCTGCATCCTAGCAACCACGACGCTCACGAACGCCTCCGACTAATAGTGCTGCAGACTTCATGTTTTAATTGTTTCCGCTGGCATAGCAACCACGGAGAATCGATGGGCTTTTCAGAGCTCAAAGCACTCTGCTGCCTAGCAACCACGACGCACACTGACGCGTCTTTTCATGCGTGTATCGGTGATACACACACCCGAGCAGTTTTTCTTTTCCTCTTCAACACGTTTAGTGCACGTCGGTGACGCACACACCAGGTACTTTGTAAATACTTTTGCACTATTGGCTAACGTATTGTCTTCAAGTGCACGTCAGTGACGCGCACACCAGGTACTTTACTAAATATTTATGGGCATTTTCTCCTTTCTGCGCATCGGTGATGCGCACACCCTCGCAAAGTTTGTTGTGATGTCATTTCATTATCCTCATTTCTTACATAAGTGTCTCACCATCATTTTTCTTAACTAATTTGTTCTATTGTATTTTGGAGCAATCTTTATTATCTTGCCAGTATATTGTGTATATTTATTTCTCATCTGTACTACTAATTGAGTATTTATTTGCTAAAATGCAACAATCTGTACTTCCTCCATCTCCTTTTCTCTCCACTCCTGGAAATCCTCCTGTGGAGTGGGAGTTGTGGTTAGAGGGTTTTGAGGCTTATCTAGAAGCCATTGAAGCAGAACTTTTTACGCAAAAGAAAAAACTAGCTTTATTGCGCCATTTTTTGGGCACAGAAGGAAGGAAAGTTTTAAAACATTTACCTCCAGCTGTAGTTATGGGAGAGGGAGATGCTATCGATGAATATGCCTCTGCCATAAGGATGATGGATGCCAGGTTTAAAAAGAAGCGCAACATCATCATGGAAAGGCATAGGTTTTACATGAGGAAACAATTGCCTGCGAACCTGTTGAGGCTTTTGTGAGCGATCTTAGGGTTTTAGCAGCTACTTGTGATTATAAAACTTTTGAGGATGAAATGTTGAGGGATCAGTTAGTTGAGAAGACCAATAGTAGGAAGATTCAAGAGAAACTTTTAGCAACAGAAAATTTTACTTTAGACAAAGTTTTGGAGATAGCTAAGAATGTTGAAACTACAGCTATGTACATTGACCAAATGACTTTGGAGACCATGGTGCATACAATCACAGTAGACAAAGTTGTTAATAAGAAGGAGATCAAGAGTGACAAACGTAAAACATTAGAATGTTACAGGTGTGGTAGCAGGAATCATTTGGGGAATGCTTCTTTCGGTCATGCTGCTGATAAGTATTGCGCGAAGTGCAAAAAGAAAGGCCATTTCGCCAAGGTATGCAGATCCAGACCAGCTAACGTCAAAACCTCAACTAAAAAGGTTCCGTCTGTTGATACTATATCCGAAGTGGATTCTAACTCAGACAGTGAGGATGGAAATCAAATTACGATGATATCCAATGCTGGTGAATCTCAGGTTGAAGAATCTTTGAATGTCGTATGTGATCCTCACAATGCCAGTCTTACGATGAGTGATCCAGAAGTGTTAAAGCTTCAGCCTACTAGTGTCAGGCAACCATATTGTCAGATTGGTGTAAATGGTAACAATATTTCCATGATGGCTGATTCTGGTTCTTTTTTCACCCTAATTGGCTCTGAGGAATGGAGCAGATTAGTCGGTGTTCCCTTGAGGAAATCCCTTGTTAAACCTGTAGCTTAAGGAGGCAAGCCTGTTCAGGTCTTAGGGGAATTTGATTGCTCGCTAACTTTTAAAGGGCACTTTACCCCTGCCACTGTGTATGTGGAGGAAGATGGGTCTTCACTTCTTGGGTGGTTGGAACAGAAAAACCTGGGCATCATTTTAGATCCCAATAGTCCAGAGCAGGTTCTCCTCAAAGATGATTTTAAGTCTGTTTTCACTGTGGGGACGCATGATTGGAAAGCATCTTTTCCACGTGTTTTTTGCAAAAACCTTGGCAAAATAAAGGGTTTGTCTCATTAGATAATTTTGAAGCAAGGAGTTCAACCTGTCGTGCACAAGGCCAGACGGGTACCTCTTGCCATGAGGAAAGAATTATCCCTAGAACTAGAATCCCTTTGCCGTCAAGGCATCATTGAGCCCATACAGAGCTCACAGTGGTTGTCCCCTTTGGTTTTAGCCAGAAAAGGTAATGGGGCCTTGAGAATGTGCATAGATTTTAGGGACCTAAATGACAGGATATGAGTGGATAGACATCCTCTGCCCAACATCACAGAGATGTTAAGTTCTTTGAAAGATGCAAAAGTTTTTACCACTTTAGACATGTCTTCTGCTTACTATCAGATCCCACTCAAGAAAGAATGTCGTCATCTCACGTCCTTTGTGACTCCTTCTGGTGCTTACAGATTCAAAAGAATGCCTTTTGGCCTTGCATCAGCCTCAGCTGTATTTCAAACAGCAGCGGCTCCTGTGTTAGGGCGTCTGGGCTGCGCCACGCCCATCTGCAGACCCTCTGTAACATTTCCCTTTTTACATTTATCTTTTTCACTGCATTCCGTAAATAAAACAATACTACCTTGCTGCTTGATCTGCCGTCCGATTGTCGCAGCAGGCACAGACAGACACTAACACAACGTAATGCTGCACACGTGTGTACGTACTGACTATCTTTGACAGGGTGACATCATGACGTAGGGCTTAATTCTTTTCAGCCCTTGTATTGTATTAAGCAAGGTAGCGCCGGTAGTGGTGAATAGAGCTGAAAATATAAAGTATGGTTGGGCGCCGTACGTAGAAGCCCAGCGTGTTCTTCCCCACGTCATGAATGGGCTGGCACTTCAGCCTTTTCAAGCTCACCACGTAAACGATCGTCCCTTCACGCTGTGCGTCAGTTCTCACTTTTTGAGCAAACAGAATGCCTGGGGCTGCCACTTTCACTGTCTTTGCCATGCTGCATGCACCCTATTGTTTATTATGAGTGCCTTTCATTTCACCAAAGGCAACTTTACAGTCAATGGAGAAGAATGATTTAGGGATGTGACTCTTTACTGGCGTTGGGAAGACATAAAACAAGAGGCTGATTCTAGCGTCGTGCTGGGAGCTTGCTGTGTATCTGGTGCACAGACGACTGCAACCAGTTTAGGGGTTGTCCTTGGCCTCCACGTGGTAAGCTACACACCTAATTCACTTCTGTTTATTTGTCATACAGTCACCTTGCCATTCAAAAAGTCTTGTCTGACAACTCTCTACAGGGAGTTGCTGCGACAGCATCTTTATGTTTTGCGAGCCTCCTGAAGGGCCCCACACTTTCTCCCTGCCTCCTTTATACATGTATTCCAAACTAATGGCCTCTGTTACCTGAGGGCACGGTAGAAACACGACATTTACTGCAGTGGCTGTGAAGTTTTTGTAAGCACACTGTATGTTTGCTTCTAAGCGCTTGATGGCCTATGATGTTTGCGTTGTTTTTGATCTGACCTCACAAAGTTGAGAAATGAAATGTTTAATTTAACGCAGGCTTTCAGAATCACGTCACTGTTTTAATCACCATGTCTTCACATCCATTATGTGTAATCTTCGCAGGACACGTTTTTAAATTGGTGAACATATCTTTGAGGTTTTCTTGAATTCAGTTTTATCTGTTTTAACATATTCTTTCTTGGCCTAAGATGTGTCTCTGCTGTGTGAATTATGTACTCTTTCTGCATTATAGGTTAATTCATGCAGCGCTGTTTAATAAATATTATATAAAAGAGATATTTTAATATGACACTGAGAGTGTGCAGCCAAAGAAAATGAAAGCAGAAAACAATCATGTAAATCTCTGCACTGGATTACAAAAAGATAGCTGAATAGATTAATGATTTTGTGGAAGAAAACTAAGTTTAGGCTACAGGTTCAAATGTCAACATTTTAATCTTTCTGAGACCACAGCCTACCATTCAGAAGAGCAATAGCAGGAGCTATACTAGGTTTCAGGTTATTTAATTTCCAGTTTTACCTAAATGATTCAGTCTCAACTGAGGGTGAAAATGTGCATGTGGACATATTGGTTTGACTGTATGTGCATTTTTTATATGCGTTTGATCACTGGACTTGGATAACCCTGGGGTACATGACGTATTACGGCTACTGCTGGGTGCATACTAGCTAGTCCCAACATAGTGATACAACATTTATGACATATTCTAGGTATGCTTTGGGACACGCGGGGAAGCTTGGGAAAATAATGGCAGATTTTTTATATATTGTGAGCATTTTTCCCTGACATATTTAGGGGCCTTTAGTGACACACTGTGTGCATCCCTTGGGACATGCTGGCTAACCCCAACATAATAATTACCCGTTAGTGTTGTCTGGAATCTTTGGCGTTGGGGCTTATGACCAGTATGCAGGCGGTAGCTATGGTCCAGCAGTGAAAGAGCTGCCTTACCTTTGGCCCAACCTTATAACGGCCGCCTGGGACGCCCACAGCTGCCTCTGGCTAGCACAGTCCCCACTCTCTGGTCATTATCACTAGAAACACATTTTTTCATGTCACCAACAGAGGAATGCCTGCTCTCCCTGCCAGTGGCAGCCATTGCCGTATGGCAGCCGCTGCCAGGCCCGCTCCAAATTTTACCACCCCGTCCCACATTCAGGTGCATCTTTGTGCATTCTGGCTATATCCTTCCTAATAGAGGCCCATCCCTGCCAACCTGCCATAATCCCAATCAAAATTCAGGTTGTTCCAGGCTTATACATGGCCCATTCTTGAATTACTAATTCCATTCTTGACCCAAATTCTGGCTATCCCTTGCATAAGGATGGTGAAACAATTTACCATATGATAGACCTGCCTTGATGAATTGATAGGAAAGGCAGAATCTGAACTAGTGTATGTGAGTGCATGGTGACAAGGACAAGGTGATGTGGGGTTGCCAAACAAAATTGCTTTCTGATCATGTGAGCTCTTTGAACATGATCATGTGAACTGAGCAATAGGGTAGCTGTGTGAATCTGTAATATTTGTCTAGTGTGCTGATAGTTTGATTGAAATTTGAGTAACTTGTGAGTTGTGCACCTTGCCTTTTCCATTTAGCCTCAGCCATAACCTAAGAGTAAGAATCTACTTGAAAGGGGCTAAATGGGAAAATAAGGTGAAGGAAGATGAAATATTTATCTTGAAAATAAAAAGACATTTGGCTTTGCATAACCATATTTTCTGTACTCCCTGTAATTCATAACACTCTAACCTACTTTTAGGGGACATTACATAAAAAGTCCACTGTTGTGAACATTTACTTGAGTAGGGTGAGTTTTGCGACCCCTTCTGATGGTAGGGCTTGCTTGGCATAGCATGAAAGTGCTCTTTCAGGGCAGGGCGTTTTCACCAAACGTTTCTGAACTATGTGCTGTAAAATGCACCCTTCTGCCCGGTTTCTTTTCAAAATCTTCTCAGGGTTAGAAACCTTACACAAGGACTTCAGACTCAATCAATTCAGGTGTCGTTCACATTCTCCAATTCAATAAAGGGATTTACGCCTCACCACTTTTAAAGTTCACCAGTCGCCACTGATTTCAAAGGGTCATGGAGGCGATGTTTTCTGATGTTCCCAATGTCAAATGTTTTCAAGACGACATATTGGTTTACGGCAAAGATGTGGGATCTCATGATAAAACTTTGGCCATGGTGTTATCGATTTTAACTGACCGGGGTGCCACTTTAAGATCAGAGAAATGTAAATTTGCAGTGGACGAGGTGGATTACCTGGGTTACAAATTGTCTGCCAAGGGGGTTGAACCTAAGGAAGATTTGGTCATAGATATAAAGAGTTTCCCCACTCCTCAGAGCAAGGACCAGCTCCGATCCTTTTTTGGTATGTTAGAATTCTATGCCAAGTTTATCCCCAACTGCAGTGATAAGACACATAACATGAGGTTGCTTATGAAGAAAAATCAACATTTCCAATGGTCCTCCAATCTAGAGAAGGAATTCCAATTGATAAAATTAGAATTGAGTAATGCAATTCCCTTACAACCTTTTGACACTCATGATCAGTCTATTGTAGTCACAGATGCCAGTCAGTATGGTTTGGGTGCCGTGCTTCTCCAAAGAAGAGAGGGAAGGGAGGAAGTAGTGGCTTTTGCCTCTCCCACTTTAAGAGGTGCGGAATCCACCTACTCTGTGGTGGAACGTGAGGCCCTAGCTTGTTGGTGGGGTGTGAATTATTTTAGGCAATACTTATGGGGTTCGGAGTTTGTCATCCGCATGGACCACAAGCCCTTGGTCAATTTGTTCTCAACTAATGGTGCCAGTAATGCTACTCCCCGCATTGCCAAGTGGCATTACAGGTTGATGGAATTCCATTTTCAATTGGAGTACATTCCTGGTGTTAAAAACATTTTTTCGGATTGTTTATCCAGATTGCCTCTTTCTAATGAGCAAGCAGGGGAGCAGTTGGAGGATGAATTTTGTATTGTGGTTTCATTGATGGATTCTGGTTTTAATTGTATTTCAGAGGATGAATGGAAGGCTGCGGTTCAAGAGGGTGAAACGATTCAACAGGTTATTGACATGCTAGGAAAGGGTTGGATACCTAAGGACGGTGAAGTGAGTTCATTCAAACATGTTTTTCCAGAGTTAAGTATGCATTCGGGCGTTTTGAGACGAATGGATTTGGTGGTTGTGGCAGTTTCTTTGCAGAACAAGGTTTTGGCTCTGGCCCATGAAGGTCACGTGGGCATGAGGGCCATGAAGAGAAGACTTAGAGAAGTTTTTTGGTGGCCTGGGATGGATCATGCAGTTGAACATTTTGTGAGAGACTGTATTGCATGTGCTGGCAGCGACAAGTCTCAAAGTCAAGTTTCCCAGTCCCATTGAGGCGGTTCCTGTTCCTGACAAACCGTGGTTCAAGTTAGGTTTAGACATCATTGGACCCACGTATGTTTTGGATGAACGGAACAGGTATGGTTTAGTGGTGGTCGATTATGGTTCTAGGTGGCCTGAAGTGAAATTTGTGAGGTCTGCCAACACTGAAGAGGTTATGGATTTTCTCCAGTCTTTATTTTTAAGGGAAGGTGCTCCAATTGAACTCATCACTGACAATGGGGTGCAGTTCATGTCCAAGGAATTTCAAGGGTTTTTGTGTCATTGGGGCATCAAACACATCACTACTTCGTTGTATCATCCCCGCAGCAATGGTTTAGTGGAACGCTGTAACAGGGTCATAAAAGACAGCATTCAATTGTCCATGGCCAATGGTTTGAATTGGAAAAAGGAACTGGTAGATTTGCTCTGGGCTTTGCGTACTACCCCTAATGCTGTTACCAAAGTTTCTCCTTTTGCACTATTAAACGGTAGGTTGGCTTCCACTAAACTGGTCAGACCTTGGATGCGGGATTTAAATGTTCCTAATGTGAAACCAGAGTTAATCAAAGATAATTGTGACAAAGCTCAGAGCAAGTATGTTACCAGCAAGCCAATCAAAGGAAGAAAACAGGCCGTCTTCAAAGCAGGGGATTGGGTTAAAGTGAGACTTCCTGGTTTTGTTGCCAAAGGTCATTCCAAGTTTTCTTGTCCCATGCAGATCGTTGCATTGAGAGGCAGATCAGTCAAACTCAGTGATGGAAAATGGTGGAATATGGAGAGGTTGTCCAAACAGAAATTTGTGGGTGACCATAGCATGAGTTCCACTTCCCAAAGTTGACCCAGTTCCACCACTCAAGGTGAGCCCAGTTTCAATGCTTCTGCAAGAGAAAGGAGACCTCCTGTTTGGCTCAAGGATTATGTTAGATCTTGATGCACGTTCTTTGTGCACGCTTTTAGTTTATGATCTATATTAAATGCCATTGCATACTTCCATGTTTTCTTTTGTTTTTTTTGTTTTTGTTTGTTTTTCTATTGTGTGCATACTGAATAATTATTCTTTTCTCACTATTGTAAGGGAAG
This sequence comes from Calotriton arnoldi, assembly GCA_963921515.1. Classification (NCBI taxonomy): domain Eukaryota; kingdom Metazoa; phylum Chordata; class Amphibia; order Caudata; family Salamandridae; genus Calotriton; species Calotriton arnoldi. Next base: position 477,811 of record CAWUFW010002772.1, read on the forward strand.
AGATGTGTTGGGTTCTGTACCTTTTAATACTAGCACATGCCACCATGACTACGGGTTCTATGTTGGAATGGTCAGGAGAGCAGTTGGTGTTGGTGATTGCTCTGACCGGTCGTCTACTTTGGACTTCAATAAAAGTACATTAACTTACCTGACGAGTCCTCTACTTCCTTTCAGAGCCCTATTACTTCCAACTGGACTCAACAAAATAATTAGGGAAACTGATGACTCTTGCTGGCAATTCACTGAAAAACAGACCTACATGGGTTTCTTGATCTTTCTTTGTCCTCTGCTTTACAAAATAAAGACCTCCATCTGAAGCAAGAGTATAAAAATACTCCACTTGGACGTGAGCTGGATATTAGGCACTATTTTGTTAGATCATCTGGGTCTTTTTCCCTGATGTATTAATTGCCATTCTGCTCCACGTGACTAAACAGAGAACTGGAAAAAACTTTCTGGTCTTGATACTCCAGGAGTATTAAGGAATAATGTTGCAAACTCCACTAACTGATATGGGTGAAAGTACAGGAGACCTTTGCTCTCTCTACAATTGCTCCTGATCGTTTGAGAATTACACATTCTTCTTTTTAACCGTCTAAAATCCCATCATCCTTCATATTTTAATTTTTTTCCTTTTTAAAAATCATATTTTTGTTCAATTCCGAATAAGACTAAGATTCATATTTATCAGAAAAGATTTAGATTCAAATTGCTTTCTCATCACATATCAAATCCATTATACAAATGCAAAGTTAAGAAAATATGAAATAGGCAAGAAATTAAATATATACAATACGAAAATTAAGTTAATATGACATAGTTGCTAGATGCAAACAAAAATTGAACATCTTGTTTCTAGTCGGTGCCTCAAGTGGAAATAGTGGAAACTGAAGCAGTAGAAAACAGTACTGCTAGCACAGCATGCAAAAAATTCAAGGACACCTTAATGGTATCTTTGACTTTTTTAAAGCTAAATCCTGTTTTCTAGGTCCACTTTCTAAAGACCCTTTTAAGGTCGAGCCTAGGCAGCGCACATGCGTTGTCTGCAAGACCGGTTGTATTCAACAAAACCACTTTATTCCCGCCTGCTACTTACTATTGGTACAATGCTGCGTCGCTCTTTTTTGTTGCCCCCTAAGTCATTCACACAGCCGATATGTTACTTCCAGTCAAAACTAAGGAGCACCGGCCGAGCACAGTCTCCTTACTCTTACTTTCCTTAGCTGTGTTTTAGCAAACTTTTTTTTTTTTTAAAGTTGCTTTACGCCAGTCGCTGCTCCTGCCCTTCCACTACCCTCTGACCCAAACGCAGCATTTAAACATTGCGGGGTGATTCCTGTTGTATCTCATAACCGCTTAATACGGTTGTTTAGATGTGGGTGGACATGCTCAGTTCAATATGTTTTTTCCAGTATTGAATGTTACACACATTGTGATCACATGTGGCAGCTGCCTCCCCGGCTCATATTGTCAGTTTGCTGCCCGATAAGTGAGCGCTTTACATGAGCGGTGGCAGAGGCACTGGGCTTTGTTTAGTGTTTGGGGAGGGGAGAGCCTGTGTTAATGTGCTCCTCTCCCCGCCCTCGTGTTGCTTCAACCCTTCCAGGCCCGGCCCTCCCTGCGCACACACACAGCATCACCACATGCTTAACGCAGCTTCACACGGGCAACTTCCTATAATTGTGATAAAAAATGTATATAACACGCGTTCATGCGCAGGGTCTCTTGCATTGCCCCAAAAATATAAATAAGTTGATAGATTGAAAGCGCAGGACTTTCTATAAGGGGAACATCAAAGATGGCACGCCTCTGTGCACCATAGCTGGAGGCTCGCGTAAGTCCTTTACTCATTGAGCGCCACCCAAAGGTCTCTGTCATCAGTTTAGGCTTCAGCGCATCTCTGCAGCGTTCCTCTTCCCTGTGTTTTCCAGATTCACAAGATGAACGTATGTGCCTTTAGAACCCCAGATGTATGTTACCTTTTCACGCTTCACATTTTTGTTTTGCTCGGTTCATGTTTATCTTTGTAATTACTACTCGGAAGCACTGTAGAAACAATTTTATTTTTTATTTTTACTGCCTTAAGAATTCACCATTGGTACATCAGGTGATAAGTCCAGAATACAAGTTAGTCGGCTACCTTTGCTCCTTTTCCTGTGAGTACAGATTGCAGGCCAGCGTGGGCAGACAGCCGCTGCCTGCACCTACCGCAAAAACTTGACTGCCCTGGCACCGGCCATGCAGCTGTTCTTTCTCTCTACTAGAATCCAAACAAGGGTTCAAGTATAACGCTTAAAATAATGAAAAATACAAAATAACCAACCCAAAACTTATCTAAGTTGAGCAAAAAGAAAAAACAAGTAAACTGGCATAGTGAATAAATGTACAATGAAAAAAGAGAGAAAAGAAGAAGAATGCCCAGATATTAATTGGACACACGATACCCATGTACAAATTATTTATGTAAAAAATGTATTAATCAAAATAAACTGTCAAAAGCAATCATAAGACAATAGTGGCGCTCATGGGATTACACAAACAATACTGGAAGTACAAATAATACAATGTGTAATCAAACAAAGTGGCTGAGGGAAAAAATTATACAAAAACGGGGTTCAGGACAAAACAGAAACAACACAGCAAAGAAATGCGTCCTCTTCAATTAGGGCCACATGTAGGCATCGACGGTGTTTCGACCAAAATAGATTTAGAAGGTCATCATCAGGACAGAACAACGAACATTGGAGCGTCCAAGGAAATGCAATAAAACATCTGCATCAAGAAATGAGTCCTCAACAATATATAATGAAATTTCAAGCACAGGGGGTGCAAAGCTTCACTGCACAATGGAGAAGTCGCACTTTGGTGACTTATCAGGAAGCTATTGTAGATGAATGGCAAGCGTAGAGAATCGCAGAGAGTCTCCACCAAACAGAAAATTAATAGAATCAGCTGTTCGTTCACATTTAACGAAAAGCCCCACTAATTTGTGACAGTTCAAGGGACTTGTAGATGAACAGGTTCCAAAAAAAGTTCTTTCTCTCTAGGGCATGGCTGCTCACACTGGCTCAGAACGAGGCTGGTAAGGCACTCAATCACAAAGGGTGAGCGCACCAGGTGTTACCTTAAGGCCGCTTTTTTCCCAGCCCACAGAAGAAGATAGTGCCACCGGCATCGGTGGTGTACTGGAACATACCGTATATGGAAAAGTTTCCTTTAACGTTCGGACTACATTCAGAGGCCTAATGCTTCAGAGCAAGTAGATGCCTCCTGTGCGGTTCAGGTCAGTTTCATTCTCCTTTACTAATTACTGCAGTGCCTTGCGATAACTGCTAATTTGCCTAACTTAATTCCTCATAGATATGACTTAATAAGAAAACAGATGGTCTACTCTCACCATCAGGATTACTTGTTCTAGTGTTTGTGTGTGCGTGTGCTGTGTGTCTACTGATGACTGCACTTAATAACACTTGCTGTCCTCCACTGGAACTCGTTGCCAATTAAATGCAGCTTTTCAGCTTAACAGACATGCACATCAAAGCACTGTAATAAATGCATAATCACAGCTACCACGCACCATCATGCTAAAATCATGCTCTATTGAAAATATTTTCTTTATTTTAATCATTTCATTTCATTTGGGAGATGATGTGGAGTATGGCCTAAGCTGCAAACTTTGGAGCTGGAGAACCGGGGTTCAGTCTCCCAAGTTGCTGCTGGTTTTCACTGCTCCTAGGCAGCTTCTACTTAATGCTTCTCCAACAATAGTGCAGCTCATTGCTGCAGTCAGATTGTTGTTAGTTTATGCTACTTCCAGGATGCTACAAAGGTAAGCTGCCTTCAGAGAGATGCAACTTCATGCAGTACTATGGGGGCGGCTAGCTTTCGCTATCTCAAGGTGCTGCTAAGTTATTTTAAGTTGTTCCATAGTGCTTCGCCTGCTTTATGCTGCCCCTGTGGCGCTGTCACTGGACATTACACTCACAGTGCTGCATATCTTCACTGTCCCCGGGTAATGCTCCCTCACAAAATTACTAGAGTGGTGCAACTGGGGGTGCTTCTATGTTAGGCTATTCAGATGTGCTGCAACTTTACTCTGACCCCCAGGGAGCTGGTACTTTACATGCTGCTCTGAACTGCTGTTCATTTAAGAAACGGTGGGATATGATCAGCTTTTTCCCCAAAAAAAACACATGAATCCAGTTTCACTCCGCAGCCTGGTAATGGCCCTTTGTTGTAGTCGGCGCCAGCGCTCATCTATTTTTTAAGACCTGCACTGATTTCGAAAGTTTGTAATCCATGTTTGGAGAGGAATATGAGCGAAACAGAAAGAAGTGGAAGGAGTTTTTTCTTTTTTCTCTCCAATGTTTCGATTAATGTTGTACTTAAAGGAAGTGCCGTTTCCTTGCTGCCCGCCCTCGGATCAATGCAATGCGCTCTTACCAGCCAGTTATACAAAAATAAGACTTTTAATAAGTGCTTCTCAATGCAGTTGTTGTAGCACCCAGAATAATATTCTGCATAGCTAAAAACTTAGAAGGTCTCAAAGGCAAGACCTATTGCATTGCAAATGCTTGTTGAATCAGTGTCTGCATCAATTCTTAGCCCTGATTCTTGAAGGGAAGTATGATGAATCCATCAAGAAAAAAGACGATAGGACAAGTCCATTAAACTATCATTCAATTGTCTTGATACATATAGACAGTAAGCTTTTTGGCAAAGCCATCTTGGCGAATATAGAGAATTCGATAGGGTCAAATGGCATAATTTTCTCTCTCAAGACTGGATTCCACAAAGGCGCCTTTACATCTTGCAATGTGTTGGTGCTTTCTTTGTTGGCATAAGAGGTTCTGTCAACTTGTTAGAAATTGCACTGTTGATTTACTGACTTCAATGCAGCCTTCAAATGACTCGAAAGGCCTACGCTGTTGAAAAAGCTGTGGACACTGGGAACTGACACTTCTCTTTACAGGCTATAGTTTGTGCCTTACACTCAGATACAGAGGTGCAGGTTCAGTTAGACTGTTGCAAACACAAGGAGATGATGGACGGAGTGCTGAAACTTTTCAGACACTCACCCCCAGTCACAGATCTGGGTTGAATCCATCATCATTCTTTAGCTCACTTCGCCACCCCAGTTCAGACACAGCTATATGCAAATCAGTCTTGACCCTTTGCCTCATGGGAACAGTCCAGCCCGAACTGCCAAGCCATGTCTTCCCTGGACCGGAAACAAGCATCCTGGGACCGGTTTCGGGCTAACAGCCCTCATCAGCCAGGCTAGCTTGAATCCAGTGGCAAAGTGAGCAAGGGACCCACGTCTGGGCATTTCCTGCCAACTTAGGGCAAACAAAGCAAACACAAGGAGATGATGGACGGAGTGCTGAAACTTTTCAGACACTCACCCCCAGTCACAGATCTGGGTTGAATCCATCATCATTCTTTAGCTCACTTCGCCACCCCAGTTCAGACACAGCTATATGCAAACCAGTCTTGACCCTGTGCCTCATGGGGTTAGACTGTTGTCATAAACTAACACCAAAGATCAGGATGCTTAGTGGACTTACGCGGTTTCAATTTTATTTTTTTACTGTAGGTCTGACAGATCATTTATTATCTTCTTGATTCCCCCCTTCCCTCCCGCCCACCTCCACCCCACTCAGTCTTGGGTTTACTCGTATCACTTCTTGCTTATGATGTTGATCAGACACCCTAACCTGCACCAGCAGCAAAACCTGTGGCAGCAAAACCGCTTAACTTACGGTTACCGTGGTGCCTTTAGGTTTCCTGAAAGCAACTTGATGGGCGTCTGGCTTTGGTGTACATGTGACTACAAGCCACCGCCCCCCGCTAGGATCCATGATGTAAGGTTATCCTACATCTGATAATCAAGTTGCTTTCAGGAAACCTGAAGGCACCACGGTACCCGTAAGTTAAGCGGTTTTGCTGCCACAGGTTAGGGTGCACCTTAGCGTGTGCATACCGCCGTGGCATTTGGTCCTGAAGAAAGCCTTGCTACGGGCATTAGGAGGCTGAAACATGTAGACCACACCTGATCTCCACTTTAGGATGTAGCTGGTCAATCTACCCAGTTGTTAACATCCACCTCACTGCTTTTTTAGTCTTGCCCTATTTTTCCACCAATAAATAATTTGGATAAATAAAGGCAATTATAACTTTTGCACTATCACTTCTTGCACCTCCACCTAATAAAAAAAAACGATCCGCTGTAATCAGGCGTCGCAGCACACCAGAGAGGCACTCGGCCTCTCTGGTGGGAACCCTATGATGAAGCATGTCACCAACCAGGTTGGTGAGTGAGGGTTCTTCTAAAACAAGAGTGACTCCTCTTGCTAGCTCTTCATACATTTGGCTTCACTCTTCTGTTGTTTATTTGTATTACATTAGGGGGACCAAGAGTGGCTCCATTTTCTTTCCCTCTCTCTCTTGTTGTTTTGAATAATACATTCTTTTTGATAGACATCTAAACTGGAAGTACATATTAAGGAGCTAGTAACCATACAGCTATAACGTGCACACAACTCCATGTTTCAATAATCAATTTTGGGGAGCATCAACAATACCACTGTTGAAAGACTACAATGCAAATATTGTGGGACCTCTTTTGTATTGTCTTCTATTCTTCCTCCTTGTCCAATTAACCATTTGGGTAACATTTAATGTAATAGGCTAAGCCAGTTGTTGTCTTTAAGTTCTTGAACACCACAATGGTCTTTCACCAGGAGTTGATGAACTTAGAAATTTCAAAGTGTGCTGGTAAAGAATTGGTGTTATATACTAATACGTTTTAGAACGGTACTCCAAAGACACTGGCTGCTTCAAAACCAGAATAATGCAGATTGCTTGTCATTAATGTTCATTACTTTTAATCCTTCTCATCCCAGTCATTACCTCATAAATCATGCCTGGGACCAGGTGCGTAAAAATCAACAATTGCTATGAGCTACGGCCTCACTGATGCCTGGAGACAGTGACAAAACAAATCCTAAAATGATTCCTTGAGAAAAAATTCCTGTGTTAAGTTTTAGGGATGAAATAATTGCTCTTGAGGAGTTTCAATTATATATGCTTGTGTGTACATTTTACGTCTATTACATTGCAACCTTATTTGCAAAAAAGTCTTGAACCAGTCGTTTGTAGATCTTATGTGAAAATTAGTTTCGAGCAACTACATTTATTGAGGTTTATAGCCAGTATTTGGGCAAACTTGATAGCTTGTGTCAGTTGGATAAAATGGATAATGAAGCACTGATACAAAGTATCACTCTATGTCCCAGTCCTCTATACCTACATATGAGGTTAGCTTATTTTGTGAATATAATATCTGCAGGTGTAAGCATTTAACTTTATGCTTGAGGAATTCCGCATAGAAAAAAAAGTGTTTAGTGCGGTTAAACGTGCTGCAGTCTACAAAAGTATTAACTCCTTCAGTTGTGGAAGTGGGCTACTCTCCTGCAGAATGGTACTAAATTTAGCCTGCGTACATAACATATTTGTGTTTCAAGATACTAAATATAACAGATCCATTTGCGATGGTGAATAATTCGTCCTTTTTACTTTCTGCACAAGAATGGCAACGAGAGAGACAGAGAGAGAGAGAGAGAGAGAGAGAGAGAGAGAGAGAGAGAGAGCAAACCGAAGGTAATAATGATAATCTTTTGTTTGCCATAGTGACTAATCAACATTTTTTTACCTTCTGTTCAAGATGGCCCACTATATTTTACAATCAGTTATCTTGCAGTTAATCACTGTTGGTTCATATTGTAAGCTTATCATTTTCAGCTACATTTTATCCATGTACTTTCAATGGAGTTTCACATGAATGATTATATTTTGTAGTTTAAAAATATTTTTATGGTGATGACTGGCATATTCTGATATGTATTTCTTATATGCTAGTACATTACTTACATTCAAAGGTGTGGACAATGAGGATGTGCATAGATACAGGAAAAAGGTTTAGTCACCACCACAATGATCAAATCAATTCTACTAAATCTACTCTTGCATAAGCATGGTCCCAGAACGTCAATCTTTTTGCCCAGTTCATTGAGAGGGTACCTTGCAGACAGAATAGAAGTGCTGTATTTGGAGAACGAATGCCATGTTCTCTGAATAAAGGTTTCAAATATCATTACCTTAAACCAAATAAAACTGGACATGTATAAAAAAGATAAGACATAAATTCTATATTGAGATTACGTAATCTAAATTTATGGGTAGCCAAAGAAAAGGTTAAGGTACCAAACATGACTTTTTAGTGCAAACTGGGAAAAATGCATACATTTTACCCTCAATCTGTCATTCATTATAAAGGTAATTTTATTCAGTTAATAAAAACCATAAAATATTACAAAGGTAAAAACGTTGAAAAGTTAACTACTATGTTATAACTCGAATTTCAACAATTTCCTTTAGAATCACTAGAGTTCATATTGAGCTATATTTAAATAAATCACTGAGGAGCCGTCATTACGTTACATCATCAGACTTTTTGCAGTCAATAGGCGTTCTGCTTTGAGATAAAATTTTATGAAAGCAGCTATTGTTTGTGGTGATTCCCCTTTCATGCAAAATCGTAAAGCATGCTGATATGATCTGATACCATACATATTAAAAAAATCTTTTCAATACAATTGTTCTTTCCGTTAATAAGATAGGGCAGATTGATGAAATGTGAGTTAAGCTGTCTTCAAATAGTGAGCAAAGTCTGCGGTTGCATTTGGGGTTATATTCTAGAGTTTGGCATAAACCAAAACGTAACTGCAGTAGCTTATTTTTATGAAATGATCTGAGTAATGTCGTAAAATATTTCTGGGCGTGCGGCTCCCTGTAGGTGTCGATCATTGTCCATGCATGCCATCTTTTTCTGAAATCTTCTTTATCTTCGAGCCATGATAACCTTCTCGTGTGCTTGTTGATGACTTTTTTAAAGGAGTCGTGTGGAAGAGCCATGTCCCATAGCTCTTTTGCTTTCAGCGTTTACTGCTGTATTAAGAGATTGAGCCCAGTTGTTTGAATTTTGGTGCATGTTGTTTTGAATTTCATTCCATATTAGGGCTCATAGTGTATTCCCATTGGAAGCTCTTGTTAATGACATGTATTTGATCAGTGCACATGTTTGTACTAGTTTTTGATTTATTAGCCCAAATTCTAGTTGGATCTGAGAGGGAGATGCACTCTGGAGAAGCTGAAATAAAAGTCTAAAGACCTTATTTTGTGCTGCGTTAAGGAAAGACCCAAATTTCCCCGGGAAGGCTTCCGTGCCATAGCACATCTGTCATTCATTAGTTTGCCCATATGCCATATAGAAGAAAGCGGTTAATACTGCATACTCTATAATGAATCTATTCTTGTAGCTTTTAATTGACTTATGTGAGACGCCAAGTTGTAGTGATTCAAAGTTGACAATGGTATTGATTGACCTAACTTACACATGCATTTTTGAAGAAATTCATAATACTCTCCTATGTGATTTAAGTTAAAGTCTTCCCGCATGAAACGAAGACCGATTGAATACATTTTTCACCCCTCACATAAGATTGCATAGATAAAAGAAGTATAGTAAATTCAATTCATCAAAATGTACACTCCTAGTATTTGTCTCCTAGTTTGAAGACAAACTACAGGTTAGGGAGTACATGACCTAAGCTGCATTCGTTTTTTTTTCCTTCTTTTTAATTCACAAGATTCAATTTTGTTGAGAAACACATTACCGCAGCCATCATATTCCAAAACAAAATACCCTAGAAATTGAGATAATATGGACCTCAAAACCCCTTAGTAAATGAAGGAAGGAGACTGCCCTGTCAAGCTTTCTTCTACATCCCTGGCAAATTTGCTTCAGAATGCAATCTGGGACATTGTCTATATTCCTTAATAATTACTAAGCATCTTAAGGTCCTTACAATTCCTCTACATTAATGCCTTAAATAGGAGGCTCTCTTACTGAACCCTGTTATTCATCCATAGCCAAACAATGCGATAACATCTGAGTGGGTGTTCCATTCTGGGTTTTGCATTAGCAATTCAGACTCTCCTATTCTAACATAGTATACCCACTACATCCCAAAAAACATGAGATTCCCAACTTGAAGCAATGTGTACAAGCAATGAGCTAATTGCCCTCAACCCATCATTTAATATAGCTACCTCATACAGTGCCTACAATTAAGGACATATAAGACATATAAGTGGGTGTGTTGTTAAGTATCCATGTTTTAGATACGAAGAACCCTGCTAGGTTATTTTTAAATCACTTTTCATTAAAAAAATGTATTCAAATGAACATCCTCCTGAGGGTACTCTACTTCTTTCAAACTCTTCCTATAGCCATACCAAGACAGGAACAGTATTCACTGCAAGATCATATTGTCAGATTTGTGTGAAGAGGGGGCAAAGCCAGGCTTAGTAAAAAAATATTAATGGCTCCTCTAGAGAAGGGTGGCCTAGCACTTCCGAACCTACTCAAACACCATCAGTCTACACACCTGTGGATAATAGTTGAATGGTTGGTGCGTGAAACCGAAAAACGCGGGCTTTTTATGGACAGGGCAGTAGCAGGCTGTGATATCCCTTGGCTACTCAGGCAACACAGGCCCATATCACTATACGTCTCAGATGTCACCAGAACGACCTTGGAGATATGGGATAATGTATCCTACAGGATGGGACTCTCGACCACGGTTGCACCATACACGCCCATACATGCAAATGTGAGTTTCACCCCGGGACTGGACACAGGGGGTTTTAAGCCTTGGAAACAAGGAGGATGCCTTATGATACAAGACAGGTTTTCCAAGGGGATAATCAAGTTCTTTATGGACTGTAAAAGAGAGTTCAAGGTGAACGAAGTGTAACGACTACGATACGCTCACATCAGGCACTGGGTTATGCACCACAGGATCAAAGAGGAAGCAACTGGCCCCCTTACTCAATTCGAGAAGTTTCTGAGCACCTACACCATGACTCAGGGTTTTATTAGGGACATTATATAAGATTCTCACAAAGGAGACTAACAGACCGAAATGGTCATACCAAACAGCATGGTAAACAGAGTTCTTTCACATATTTGGGGACACACTGGACTGTACACTGGCAGAATTTCTGCAAAACCTTTGCGAGCCTGCAACAGAGAGGGAGAATATAAACTACTAATGCAGTGGTACTTGACACCTTATAAACTCAAAACTATGTACCCCAATACGTTAGACCGGTGCTGGAGATGTGGGATAGATAGAGGTACATACCTTCACATCTGGTGGACCTGTCCAGGGATACAGGGGTTATGACACCCATATAGGCTCTGTCCTGGAGACTACACTACAGAGAGAACCTATCCTGGTTCCATTTACTGTTTTGGGGGCGCGGTGGAAGGGAAAGTGGGACCAAAGGCAGGGTACTATTAGGCCAACTTCTAGGAGCAGCCAAGAGGCTGATTACGGTTTAGTGGGAATAACAAAAAGTGGTGCCACCACCAGAGCTATGGGTGCGCAATCTGTGGTACACTATGACACTGGAGAAACTGACATACAATCTAAGCGAGGATAATAAAAAGTTTGAGAAAATCTGGTCCCCTCTCATAATGTACCTTACCTCCATGACAATGGGCAGATCGATCCCTGGTTATGCCCAGCCACTAGGGATGAGATCAAATCAAGCTGCAGTAGAATAAAGTATCTGCGAAAGGGCATTTATGGAGGCAAGTATTGTACCCCTGGGAGACTTTTGGGCTACATCTGATGAAGCCAGGGTGGTGTGTGAAGGGGGAGGGGATAGCAGGGAGATTTACTGGACAGTTTTATATTGTTCTTTTAAGCCTACATGTTACACTGAACACCTCCACAGTGGATAGTGCCTAAGATGTATGGAGATATGCAACCCCAGACGTAGCGGGGTTAGTGAGGAGGGATGCACTGGACTATATCGGTTAAGAATGAAACTTCAATAAAATATGATATACAAAAAAAAAAATTCTAATCTCTACTGCCCTTATCCTATATGTGTTAGGAAGGCTATGTGGTAAATACTGCTTACTTTACTTTCTTCAAAGCACAATTTGTAAACAGAAAGGTTAATTTGGGAAGAATTGGGTCTCTGGTGCTCAAGATCCTTAATAAACACCTATAGTGATCATTTTGCAAATACAGAGTCTCAAATATTTGCTGAGCTATAAATACACTATCACTTATGGATTTGTGAAACAAAATCTATAACCTAATTGGCGTTCGTCTTCTTATCTAAAACAGGGTTTCAAGCCATCCACATGGCTTCAAAAAGGACTAAACCACATTACTTCTAGCACTGTAAAGCATTAATGTTAACTTCCCTAGAGCAATCAAGCAATCTTAATCGAACCTAGCACCTTGGCGAATTGTATTTTGGTAGTAGGTGGAGTGAGAATCCTGCTTTTGAGGTCCAGTTATGTTAGCACATCCGAGAATACCACCCAGCAGTCTCTCAATATTGAGACTTCTTGCACAACACTGATCCACCTGCACCAATGTCACAAGGGATGCTAGGCAAAGGTTAAATGCTCACATTAGGTTGGCGCACTTATACAAGACCAAACCAGACTAGGTAATAGCTCACCTCTAATTGCTTTGAACAGGATTAAATTCCTTAGGCCAAGTTCCTTTTTCACACTAGTCCCTTCACTATATCAGGATCAAACGTACAATGCTGTTACCAATCCAGTGTCCATCTATTCATGCTGGTAGCATTTTGGCATTACAATGAGTATATCATCTATGAAAATGTCAAACTCCTATTACAGCTGAGTGTTCATCATGATAATCTGTCATTTGCCAAATTCCCAGATACTGATTTTCCCGGACAATTAGCAGTTTTATTATGGCTTATAACTCTTTTAGTCTGTCTGAAATTCATAATCTATATCTACACATTAGGACTATTTTCTTTAGCATAATCATTATGTCAGTCAAGTGTAGTGTCATGTAGCAAATTTGCATCCTCAACAGTAAAAAGATAAAACACTCTACTTCTCTCTGTCAGTGTCACTAGAAACAACAGCAAAGAGACCACGCATCTTGAGAAGTAGGATTGTTCAGGAAATCTCTAAAACTAGAGTAATTAATGTTTGTTTATTTAGTTAACTGTCCATATTTCCCCAAGCTTTTAGGTCCCTGTCAAAGTCTACCACTGAAATTTTGGAACATTCACAGTCATAAGATAAAGTTCAACATCCTTATGTAACAAAGGGAAGTCATCATCAATGCAGCTTTATTTAGCTATAAATAGCCATAAAAGCACACAAATACAGATAAAACAGTTAAAAGAATGTGTAGAATTAATATCATGGTATATCTAGAAAGCTACTTGAGCTTCATACAAAATATCATAAAAGACGCATCGTATAAGACATACAATTGAGGTGCCTCTAACTCTTCCTCATCACTAAGAGAGTTTTATTTTACAAATAAAATAAAAAAGCAGTAAAAAACTTCATACAAGAGATCGTAAAAATAGGCATCTTATAGGACAGACAGTTAATCTGCGTCAAAATCTCTTCCTTTTGGCTAAAGAGCATTTTAATAATTCATTACTGCATGACAGACTTGAGGGCTGGCCAGCTGGTGAAAATAAAAGCGCATGTTTATAATGCCTTATATTGACATCATAGAACAGTAGTGCTAGAAAACATTTCCGATGGGAAAAGAAGTCATTTTTTCCAGAGTTAACATGTTGGTGCTGGGTGGATATAGTTGTGCATAGGTAAGCCATCCGTAGCAGTACCTCCATCTATATATCATCCAGTAACTGGTATATATGAGTAACCTGACTCATAGTCCTGTAATATTACTGATTGTATTACACACACTTCTTCATCTTTATCAAGCATATTTTACGTCTCCCATCTTGGGCTTATTCTGTACTCCTGCACCAAATATCGCTTAAAAATATGTTTGATTTTCTTTGACCACTAGCAATGCTCATTCTAACATTTGACTACCAAGTGTAACTTTTGATTAATTTATTGAACTACTAGTTTATTGCTGCCAGAAGAATTTATTCTAGAAGATGTTTAAAGTTTATACTGATTCATGAAATAACCGTAATGTCATGTAACTCTGTATGACCTGATTTTTTGGGGGGAGATGACATATTTGCAATAACGAGATGGGGACTCTCTTGTGATTTCAATTACATTGTTTATCAAATTAACTGCACTTCTCTAATAGTAATATAAAGTAGCAAAATAAAATAAAAATGCCTGATTTCTTCCATGATTAAGAAGGGTCTTTTTAATTTCCGAAGTTAGTCTTAATTTCCCTGCAGGAGTTGAAGAGGTGAACTCTTTCCAATGAAATTACATTATTTGTCAGTCATAGTCATCCTATGAAGATAAAGATCCTGGTTAGAAGCTCTGTGATATATAATTTATACAGCTGATACTTATACATCAAGGAAGACAAAGTTGCTCATTTAATTTACTACAATGCACTTGCCATTCATCTCTGCACTTCACAATCATTTTATTATTTTAATGAAACATCACAGCCCCTGGCACATTTTTCTTACAGCTCGGCTTTCCGTGAATTATTTCTTACCTGTGTTACAATCTATGGATTCCCTTCTGTCTGTGCCTTGAAGATACTTCTGAAATTGTTGGTCATTTTTCATGGTTCCGACGGGAACATCAGAACAAAAGATCACTTCATCTGTTATGAGAAATCCTAGATTTACACTTGCATAAACTCATTTCATTTATTTTCGCAAGTCTTATGGGGCCCACCAAGCTTTCCCTAGGAGTAACTGCTTCCATTACTTAACATTAATTTATCAATCTATTAATTTAGGAAAATAGGATGGGAGGTGTTTGTAATACTGCTGCTTTCCATCTGAACACTACCTCAGGTTTCCCAAATCATATACACATCTGATCACATGGGAATTATAGAACACTTAATATACATGTAATTATCTGCCTGCAGCTGGACGTAAATGTAACAGAGTTAGGCCTTCGGTCACCTTTATCAAACCCATTGGGGTTCTTGGGGTGCTTTAACTTGAATAGACTAAACAAGCATTGAACTGGTACTTAGACTTAACCATCTCCTCTTGGATACCCAGGTATTGTGTGAAATGTACACTCTAATTCTAGTTTACCACAGATGATTAGTGTTTGAAAGGCAGGAGGGAGCTGGCCGGTGGGGGATATGGTCAAAAGGAAGGAATCCAGCTTGCTTCTTCATTCTCACTAGAGGGTATATATTTATCAATAGTAACAGTTTCTATGCACACCTTTAGTCTAATCTCACTATAATTGTCTTTACTAAATACATTTTATTCATGCCTCCTTTCTGCATACCCAGCTAACTTGCTTATTCACCCCCAACTTTGGTACCCTTTAATGCGCAGAATACACTTTAATGATGCAGTTTCAATCACCTCCTTCTGACCAGCATCCCCTTGTCACTCAGTGTCTCAATGTGAGATGTACTTAAGTGGCACAGGAAACTAGGACTATTATCCCACATGGTATTTCCCTTGGAATAAGGTCTCCTATTTTTTAAGAACATTCAATGCTTTCTATCTCAACTGATATTTTGGTGTGAAATAGATATTGGGTCAACCTCGGTCCCCAGCGAAGGTTTTTATTTCCATGAAGTAGTCATTTTGTGTAACTATTTCACAGATCACTCTTTCCCAATAATCTGTAAGACAAGTGTGGATGCATTTCCCACTACTATGTGCATTGGTCTTTATCTTGGTATGCAGGTACATGGAACAGCCGAGGATAACAGCCTTCCCACACCCCAATCAAACTTGTTAATTTTGTCAATCAACTAGTAACCTCGTGAATAAAGGACTGGAATCTGGGAATACGTTTCACATGGTCACTTCTGCCATCCTGGGGAAATGAAAACTGGAGACCACCTTATCACTGCCACTCATAAGATTTATAAGAGTAAATTAACAGAGAGGGCAAGTAAAAACTGAAATAAAAATTAATGGGAGTAATTCTAATTCATGTGCCTGAGCACATGCACAACACATCTGAATGGTTCTTGGATGCCTTTACTCCAGTGTAAACAAACATTGCATATTTGTTCAGCGATACCTAAACATTTCGGACTGATAAAATAACTTTCACCCTTAACACTAACCTTCAGAGTGTTTTGTAGGTGGCCTCTTCTCAGTGTCTTGAAAGTCAATGGTGCAGACATTCCCGTTTGTTTCTGCTCTCAACGAAAAGACAGAGGTGGCGATCACAGGACCTGTGTTAAAAGTGAAAGAATTGTGTGATTTATTTACAGCTTCTTCAATAATGATCTCAAACTCAGAGTTGTTTATTGCTCAATTAAATTGAATAATAATTCATGTGTATACCGAAAGCACTTAGACATCAACACCAACTTACAAAGAGCTCTATAACTAAAAAAAAAAAAAAGTGTTTACATGGCAACACTGTTTCTTTATCAAATAGGAATAAATAGAAGTCTCTCTGTAGAAAAACATGTGTTAAATGCAACTATAGCATGGTGGCACCGGGGCATAAACACTGAAATGTTTAAGCTAGTCTCATAGCTATGATGCAGCATTAGGTCTGTATGATTTTAAAATCCTATTTCATAGCCATGAAATTGATATGGTGTTTTTCGCAAAACTAAAATTATTATAGTAAAGACATATGTGTAATATTAAGGTGCGGATTTAAAGTGAACAAAAATCATATTTTATTAGTACAAATGCAGTAACTAGCCATTTTTACACGAACTACTCCTCAAAGCTGTTTAAAGTAGCATCACTAGAAAAGTGGTTCAACTAGAATGTGCTGATACATGCTTTGAATCTTAAGTTCTTGACCTTTTCATGATCGTGTTTTATTTAATAAATGTTACACACATAGCTTTGCAGAAGGTTTCCTCTTATACTGAGAAGAATTCAAAAGTGCCTGTTTAGGATTTATTATTTAGTAGAATTATGACAATTTAACCACACTCAAATCCATAATAAATTGAATTTGTTTTCTTTTAACATACTTGACTTAGTTCCCAAGGATGAGATCTTGAAGAAAATGTTCTTTTATTAATAGAGATGTTTCGATTTCTACATAACCCATTGTTAGCTAACATACCATTTGCTTTATTAAAAGGATAGAAATGTAGTCCCACTTGTGGGAAAGGATGTTTACAATGAAGAAGCCTCATATGCAGTTAGACTTAAACAACAAAGTTGCACACTTGGAGATTACGATCTGTACACCATTGTACTTGTATGAGAAACCAAGGAGAAAATCTGTTCCCAGGAAGAACCCTGAAAGATGATTGGACGAGAGGAGGAGTAGATGCAACATTAACTGTAAGATTGATTCTGAGCATTTATAATAGTACGTGTTCCTAAACTAGGGCAACATACGCCACTAGACTTTTCCATGCCAGTACGCTACCTTTCCACACTATGTACTCTTTGCTATTAATTGTGGTTGCTACAGCTCTGCACGTTTTTTCCCCTGTCCTATTCCTTACTCGCTTTGAGACTCTACTGAGTTTCGTGGACATCTTTTTATGGGAAGTTCTGTTTTGATTGATTATTGACTTTTGGATATATTTGAGTGTTATGCTTAATCTCACTCTCTTTTGAACTTGAACCCTTTATGGGTTCTGACGGACACCTTTTCATCCCAATCTTAGAATAGGGATTTTCTTCCTTTATGGAACACGCTTAATGCATTGTATTTTGATTGAACTAATCATTATTTTCTTTATCAATTCTGTAAAAGATTGTTTGTTTGAACTAATGCAAATAAAATGCACGACTTTGAATAAAAGACTATTTACTAAATGTTGAATTAATAAAACCCTTGAAATCTTCAGTAACTCATTACTGACTGAGCTTAGATAGAGACTGTAATTAATATATATGTTATGATTTGCTCCTGATTCTCAGATTCGGCGTCCAAGGTCCATAGGCCTATTGAATGAGATATAGTAGAGATCAACCCTGTGTGCGTGACGATAAACCAAGTTTTATTTTAACTGATTACCGCTACAGCAAATTTGGTAGCAGAGGGAAGGTTTACGTCCTGAGAAGAGGAGTGAGAGTAATGCCCGAGTCCCAATGCCCAGAAGTTGAAGACTAATGAGGTGCAGTTTTCTGAAAAGGGCTGCTGTATTGGAGGTGTGAGTATTAATAGGGTTATGCATCGTGAATTGTGATTATTGTTGTCTTTATTGATTGAATTTAGATTACGTGTGTTGAATGATTTGGTGAAGTTTAGGTTTTTGTTAAGAAGTTGAAAAGGTTATCGGTTTCGACGTAGCCTAAGATCCCTGGATAGAGATATTGAAATAAGTGTAGAAGACACTTATATGGTTTTCTTCTCTGCTAAGATTTTGTGGTGTAGATCGTGAGGTACTGTCACCTACACAATTGAGATAGGAACTATAACAATTTGTTGTGACTGTACTAATTTCGATTGATGTTGGCAGATCCTAACTGCACAAAGGGTGAAACTACATTGATTAGGTTTTCCGCTTATTAAGATTTCAATTGTCTGTGTGACAATTATTTTTGTTTGAAGACTCGGAAGGTGTAAAAACCTTAATATTCTGATTGTTGTGCCTTTTTGATTTTCTTTAGTGGAGCAGACAAATATTTGTTTATTTACATTTGCTTAAAGTTGTAGAATTGGGTGTACAAGAGAAGTTGTAAAGGAGGGTGAACCGCTGCAAGGAGTGAAATCATACGTCATAGTGTACGCGCAGCGATTGGTTGGTTAGTGTACTGTTGTGCTGCGATTGGTTGCTGACAACACAGAGCACTGCGCTGTGATAGGTCAGCTGCTCTTTGTATACTGCACTGAGATTGGTTAACGAGTCTTCAAGAATTAAAACTGTAACAGGATTGGAGAAAGAAATTTGACATTTACAGAAAAGAATAAAAACATTAAATTTGAATTGTATTACTGAATCATTTATTGTTGAATTTTTTGAGAATCATGAAATGCCTTCAGGGATTTAAAAACTTTGCCCCTACTGCCCGGACTTCGACGGGACACTCTTGAGTAGCTGTGCACTTTATAAATCCCTTTTAACATAACATAACAGAGGTGATGTTACAATTCTGATATGGGAAGGTGAAGAGGCACCTCGAGGGTAAACCTGCACATTATATGACAACAAAATTGGGATTTCATACATGTTTGTGGCTTTGTCAATGGTGCAAGATTACTGAAAAATAGGGTCCTTTGAGTTTTCCAAGATATGATACATTTGAGTTAAGAATTATTGACAAGTTGAAAGAGAAGCTGTACGAAATGAAGCCACTACCTCGACCCACAGAATAAGAAGCTTTAAATTTGTGGGAAAATACAGCACGAGATAGGGAAACAGAGAAGTACCAGAGTAAGACAAGAAGAGTAGTGCGTAATTATGCAGATGCTCAATGGGATGAGGAACAACAGAGATGGAGGAAGGCTATAGTCGAGCGAACTAGACTACACCCAGCTATTACTACTGAAACACCTGATATATCAAAAAAGAATAAAAAACAGGGAAAAGAATATGAAACAGATGAGACAAAGAAGGATACTGATAGCGATTCAGGGGATGATATACTAGATGCCATGTTAGACTCATGTCCACCACCTTATGTGGTCCCCACTTCTAGTGCTGATAATAAAGCACTCACAAGTACTACAGTGGCTACTACCCCTGTTGAACAGGGTGGTAAACCAGATTGAATGACCATTTCAAACTTTCCAGATTGCTCCAGCACCTGTTAGTATAACGCATACTATTATATCACCAGGTGTTACTGCATCGATTATGACTGTTCTGGTACGCTTACCACAAATTGCAACAGTACAGACAGTGCCTAGGCCAGTTGAGACTGTCCAGATAAACATTACCTCCGACTTCAGGAGCTCAGGGAGCTGTGGGAGGATTGAATGTGACAGGGATTATCCAGACATCACAGAATTCACAGATTGTTGCCTGGAAACAACCACAAATGATTCAGTCATTGAGAGAAGGGGGAAGGAGTATTTTTAGAACCCCAATAGCCCAGAGAGAGGCAAAGTTATTTGACAATGGGATTTTCTCACCATGGTTTGAGGAAGCTGCAAGATTTGAACAGATACGAAGTACAGAACGACAAGTAACCCCAGAACCTGAAAGGGAGGGACCACTTAATGTTTCCAAGCTTAAAGTGGAATTAGAGGAGATTATGAGGGGATGCTTAGAACTTGAACATTTAAACCAGTATCAAGAGAAAGAACTGATTTACCATAGTAAAGAAATCACAAAACGTGCAGCAATTACACATGACAAATTAACTGATTTGGCTCACAAATATGATATTGATCTTTCAAAAAGTTTTCATTTACAGATATGTTACAGAGCAATTAGATGAAGGCGCAATTGAGACAATGCGTTCTTCAGGAATGTGATTACACATAACTGAAATTAGTGAAATGCATCAGTAAATGGAGTGACTTGGAAAAATTAGAAAGTAAATTTCAGCTTACCCATTAGGGAGATGGCGGGTGGAGTATATGTTCATGTACCATGGAGCAGAAGTCATCTTGCAGCATTTTTACGAACAACTTTCTAAAATTATGAGACAACCCCATACAGTGGTACACACAGGTTGACAGATTTGTCAGAATTTCAAAAGTGTTGTGGATTGATTTAAATATATACTTTGACAATGTAGTGCTAAATGATTTGTGGGCCGACTGTAAGGTTGAAGTACAGTGGCCGTATGAGGACCCAACGAGAGATGCTCGCACTAATGCACCATCTCCTGTAGTCATGGAAAAATATGAAGCTGTGATTACTTTCCAGAAAGGCAAGGTGCCTCCGAAAGATATTGATTGGGCAAACATTAAAAGAACTTCACAAGAACGAAGAGAATCAGTACATGATTACTATCAGCAACTGTTACAGGTCTTTCAACAACACAGTGGGAGAGAGTATCCCGACCCCAGCGATATGGTTTTTTTGTGTCTCAGTTTGTTATTGGGTTAAGACCAGATATCAGTATGCATATACAGCAGAGTTTGATCTGTTGGCAGACAAAGTCATTGGATGAAGATCCTGAGATATGCAAAATACTGTAGTGATGAACAAGAAATGAAGCAAAGAAAACTTAAGTAGAAATGTGTGTTAGCCCAGACGAAGACTGTTCAGAGGGGTTTTGAGAATCAATCGACAGCAGTAAATCAAGGTGGTATGCAAGGTGTTGGTTTACAACCAGGAGTACAAGGTACTCATGGAAATGTTGGTAGAGGTGTTCCAGTTGAGCCAGATACTGGACTAGATATAGCAACACTGAAGAAAATGACTCCTTGTCACCTTTGTAACAAAATCGGGCATTGGCAGAGAAAGTGTAGACTTAATCCAGATCGGTTAAACAGAAATGTACAAATATAGGAAGGAAATCAAATTCAGATGCAAAATGTGCCAGTTCAGTAGATACAAGTGCCAATCCAAAAACAAATCCCACTGATGCAAGTCCCACAAGCCACAATGATTCCAGAGAACATGGAACACCCTAGATTTAATTTGAACCAGTTACCCAAAGCAAACCTGAACCCATTCCAGAACCAAAATCAGAATTTATTTTAAACAATTTCCTATGTTTGGCAATGATGGTTTCAGCTCTGACAGTTCCCAATGACGATGCCTGACGGGGGAGGAAGATTGCGTGCTTGGCGTAGTGTTAGTGGTAGACCAGACTGAACCATTTGTGAAGAGAGAATTAAATGGACACCTCGAGTCATTTTTTATTGACACCGGTGCCACCATGTCCACTGTGAGAACAGCAGACGTCACAGACCTACTTCTCTCAGGAAAGAAGATCCAAGTAGTAGAAGTTTCAAATAAACAGATTACAAACCCAATTTCAGAACAAGTCCCAGTAAAAGATGTTATTTGTGATTCAAGTCCCGTAAATCTATTAGGTAGAGATTTGTTGTGTAAGTTAAATTGCACAATTTATTGTCCTTCAAATAGCGTAGAGTTCAAAACACATGATGAAGACAGATTTTTTTTTGTTTTTTTTTATAAACAATTTTTATTAAGTTTTAACGGTCACTAGGTGGCCAACAGTGGTTGAGGCACAGATACAGTACATCGTACAACAGATTCATATTGTGGCCATGGAAAACCAGAGCATAAATGTACAAATGATGATTGTTCTCCCAGACGTGCCAACTTGAGTACATTGGGTTAAAAGTTCAGCCACTTCCCCCTCACCCATTCATGTTTTCGGGGGTAGCCCCTCGCCTCAAATACCACCCGCTCCTGTTGGGCACACCAATCCACCCCACGCCGCCACTGTGAAAGGGTGGGGGAGGAGGGACTCAGCCATTTTGCCGCAACATCCTGCTTTGCAACAAGGAGGGCCGTACCTAGAAAGGCTCTTTCAGCCCTAGTGCCACCCGTACCCTCAGATATCCAAAGGAGGATCAAAAGGGGAGAGAGGGGGACTGTTCGCCCAAACACCTCAGGAAGGTCTTTAGTCACTGCGGTACAGTATAGTTGTATCTTTGCATAGGACCATACCATATTGAAGAAGTCTGCTGGAGTAGCTGCGCACCACAGGCAGGCAGAGTCGGAGCGAAGGTCTGCCTTGTGGAGGCACGTGCGGGGAGAAAGGCTGCATAAAGATAATACGTTTGTATTAGCCACAGCCTGAGGAAATGGTGAGTTCAAGGGGGACCATCAGGGCATCACTCCAGTCCTCCTCCTCCAATGGACCCACCCAACCCTCCCATTGGGTTTTGAGGTTGCTAAGTGAGCCTGGAGCGTTTATTATGAGGGTTCGGTAGATTTGAGAAACTCCCCCTCAACCCAGGCTGCCAATTAGGAGTTTGGCTTCTAGGGGATTAAATTCCGAGAGGGGCTCGGCATTCTGAACGTGGTTATGAAGGGCTTGTCTCATTTGAAGATACCTATAGAATTGGGTATGTGAAAGCGCGTATAACTCCTGAAGGTTTGAGAAGGAATGTATGTGCGTCCCTGACCACACATCTTCTAATTGTGAAATCCCAATGACATCCCACGTTTTAAAGCCGCTGAGCATCACCACCTCCTTCAGCCAGGTGCTGTGTCCTAGAGAGGTTTGTTGTGTGAGTTTGCTGTCCCATTGAACATGACGCAGTGCCGCTCGCCAGGCTAGAAACACCACCAGTGTAACCAAGGTCATATGAGAGCAGGACCGGAGAGCCATACAGCAATGCTTGCAGATTAGAGAAACCTAACAGGGAAAGTTTCAACTTGTATGCAGGGTCTGACCACCCCCCGTTGAACCAGTCGTGGATGACGAGAAGGTGAGAGGAGAGATAATATAGATAAAGATTGGACATGCCTAGGCCACCGTCAAAAGGACCTCGTTGACAGTGGGTGAGTGCCAGCCGGGGCCGCGACCCCCGCCATATAAAGGTCCGTGCATCCCCTTCCAGCCCACAAAACCATGACCTAGGGAGTTGAAGTGGTAGGTTCTGAGAAATGTAAAGAAAGCGGCAGTACCATCACCTTGTACAGAGCTATGCGGCCCATTACATTAAGGGGGAGGGTTTGACATTTCGTAAGGTCTGTCTTCGCCTTTTTGAGCAGCGGCTGCAGGTTGAGGGCACAGGTGAGTTCTGGGTGCAGCGCCACCCACACGCCCAGATACTTAAAGCTCAGTCTGTGAAGAGGAATGGATGACTGCCAGTCAAAGCAGTCCCTCAAAGCTGCCAGGGGGACCAGCACAAATTTGGAGGGGTTCATCTTCAGGCCTGAGGCCTTCTCAAAAGCCACAAGTAACTGGAGGCATCGAGGGCCACTCCTTGCTGGGTCCGCCAAATAAAGGAGAACATTGTCCGCGTATAGGGCGATGCGGTCTTCATGATTGACGTCTCATTGCCAACACTTGTAGCGTAAGTCTCCGTGGACAAGTTGGGCCAGGGGTTCTATTGCAAGGGCAAAAAGGAGAGGGGATAGAGGGCAACCCTGCCTTGTACCTCGGCTTATAGGGAAGGAGTCCATGGCCTGAGGGGAAAACAGAGTTGAAAATGGCTCGACAAGAGACAACTGTAGGGTTGTTTCCAGTCAGAACTATCGAAGAGTTACCTCCTGATTTGAAAGAGACGGTGAACCCAAAAGTGTGGGATTTCACAGGGGAGGGTACCAGACTACTTAAAGGGTGTAGAACCTGTCTTAGTCATACTGAAACAAAATGCGGTTTATCCAAGAACACCCCCATACAATCTGACACCAGAAACATTTGCAGGACTCACACCAATAATTGAGGACATACTAAGAAAGGGGATTTTTAGGAACTCATTGGGAGTCCATGCAACTCTCCGATCATGGGTGTACAGAAACTTAATGGTAAATATTGGATCGTGCAGAATCTCCAAAAGATTAACACCATTGTTGTCCAATGTTGTCCCGTGATACCGAATCCAGCCACCATACTTTATCAGATCCTGTGCACTGCAGAACAGTTCACAGTCGTGGACCTATGTCAGGCTTTCTTCTCAGTACCACTACACAAAGATAGCCAATTTCTCTTTTCTCCTTTGTATTCCAACAGAGAGTTTTGGCATGGTGCCGAGTCCCACAATAGTATACAGAGAGTGCTTCCATTTTCAACCAGATTTTGAAAAAGAATCTGGAGTCATTACAAACGCTCTACGATTCAGTTCTAGTGCAAAACATTGATGACCCTCTTGTGGCATCAGAGATGGAAGAAGCTTGGAAACAAGATAGAATGGACACAAAGTGTCTCCAGGTAAACTGCAATAGTGTCAAAAACAAATTCAGTACTTGGGACATACTACTGAGAAAGGTGTTAGGAAAGTGTCACCCGAGAGGGTGGAGGCGATTCTGCAAATGAATCCACCTCAAACACAGAGAGATGTCAGGATGTTTTTGGGAATGGTTGGCTACTTCAGGCAGTGGATACCTAACTTTTCCTTAGTGGCTAAGCCTTTACTGAGGCTGACACACAAAGATGTGCCTGATCCGCTTACGTGGGACAACGATTGCTTGAAAGCTTTCCTAGAACCGAAAGAAAGTCTCTTTGATACCCTGGCACTAAGAATGCCTGATTACAGTAAGATTTTTACAATATTTTACAGTGAGAGGGAGGGTTGAGCTCTCTCAGTGCTTACACAAATGTATGAAGATGCTCTTGGCGGCCTCTCGGGCATCACTATTAACTGGGGAAAGTCTACGATTTTCCCGCTTACAGCTGCCACGGGCACGTTCCAGTCGGAGTTTCCACTAAAATGGGCGGACTCTCCAGTGAAATACCTGGGCATCTGGGTCAACAGGGACCACGAGGAGTTGTGGCGATATAATTACGGCAGGTTCATGGAGTGGCTGGAAAGCCAATTACCCCGCTGGACGGCGCTCCCTCTTTCTTTGGCTGGCCGAATCGCCATTGCCAAGATGGTGATACTACCCTTCTTATATACTTTCGTCAATTTCCCGCTACCTCTTACATTGGAATTCAAGAAGCGGCTTTGTTCCAATCTGATCTCTTTGGCGTGGGCGGGCGGGTAGCCTCAGGTGGCCTGGGAGACCCTCACGCTCCCGTTTGAACAAGGAGGCTTGGGTGCGCCAGACATGGAATTGTACCATAGCAGTGCACAGGCCCAATTTGCGTTCCATTGGATTTACCCGACCCCGTTCATGGCGCACACGGCCCCTGAGAGTGACCGAGCAGACCCAATTCCATTGCACATGGTGCTGTTTCCACCCCAGGGCCGCCCACGGGCCGGGATTGATACAGTTGGCTGCACGGTTTGGGCATGGCAGATGCTCCGTCGCAGAGCGCGCCTGGACACTCTATTTGCGCCTTCGGTACCGCTCACCAGACATCCGGCATTACCCTTCACTGCAGAGGCGGTGGTACGTCAGCGACTGCATAAGCGCCAGCTGCATACGCTGGGACGAGCATTCCCGGACGGTGTCTTTATCGGCCTGGATGCCGCACTGGGAGACAAACACACGGGCCTCCTGGATAGGATGACATATTATCAGCTATGGGCGGCGTTGCGGGCGCACTACGATTCGTTCCCGGTACCGCCACCAACGTTCCACGTCCTGGAAGCATTTCTATTCAATCCTTCCCCCTGCAAACTTATAACCCGACTCTACTCTGGCATGCAGCGCGACTCCCCAATAAGTGTGCCCCCTGCCAAGCGCGAATGGGAAGAAAGTCTGGGAGCCCCTTTTGAGAAGGTGTATGGACCCATTGCTGCACGCAATTCAGGGACATGTCACCCAGTTATAGGCTGAGGCTTATTCATTTTAAATTCCTCCATAGATTATACAGGACTCCTGTGTGGCTGTGCAGAGCGGGGCTGAGTGCGGATGCGCCCGCTGTGGAACGCCTGAGGCCTCCTTCATGCACCTGGCATTGGAATGCTGGGAGCTGGCGAGATACTGGGGCTGTGTTTTGATGCGCTGGATGAAATGCTGGAATGTAGGTTGGAGCGCACCCCGTTGACTGCCCTACTGGGATAGGTCAAGAACCTCCCGAAAGATACTAGGAGACTTGCAGCCATGATGTTGGTACTTGCGAAGAGACGGGAGGCGATCTGCTGGGGCCGCAGGCGGAAGCCGCGCAGGGACGAATGGCCCAGGGATGCATCGTTCTGCCACACTCAGCTATCCGAGTTCTGGGAACTAATGCCTGCACAAGCGCGCCCTCAGAACATATGGGAACCATTGCAAAGCTGTCTGCGCACACACCAGGTTGACCAAGCACAGGCCCCTGCGATAGCAGTGTAAGTGAGAACGGAGAAGTAAGCTGCGCTGGGTGGGGCCGCCTCATACACCTGCACACCACATTCTTCACATTGGCCAGAGAGGTTCACCCCCCTTCCCTTCTCCCCCCCCCATCCTCCTCCCCCCTCCCTTCCCCAGGTGCTCCCTCATTGCTGACAGGCGATGTTGCCCTTCGGGCAGATATACGAATTGGCAATGGAACATTTAGCTTCGAGGACACTGCATGACCAGTTGGACTCTCATCTTCTTTGAAATGGTAGCTGTCTCTACGAATATAGATATGCAATCACAAGTTTCCAAATGTATCTCCGCCCCCGCCTTAGTCTGATGCAATATGTCGCTGTCTGTAATTGTTGAAAATCTACAAATAAAAGTTTAAACATTTTTTTTATGAAGATACTCGAAGACATCTGGCTTTTTTTTTTTTAACCGCTCTTGACCCTGCAGCGACAGAGCTGCCCGGCTGCCTTAAAGCAGTTGCCGCTGTCAGCGTCAGCATCGAAAGGAGTGAGAACATAGTGATGGGAAATCCTTTAACTATCATGGTCCCCCACTTGGTTGAGATATTGCTCACCTGAACAAAAACCCAGTACATGACCCATACTATACTCACGAAACATGAGCTGTAAATCCTTGCGTTTGATAATGTGTTATTGAAAAGGTGCCAAATTTTTAACCCCTCGAAGTTATTGCCAGTAAATGAAAATGTTTGTGATGAAGTTGAACATGATTGTCTAGATGTCAAGGATTTATGCACCAATCCAAAGTCACGCATTAAAGATGAACCCCTGAAAGAGACTGACTATATAATCTTTGTCGACAGCTCATGTCTGAGAAACAAAAAAGGTACCACGAGAGCAGCTTATGCCTTTTACCCCTTTAATGGTATTATAGAAGCTTCATGGCTCTGAGGTATTACCTCAGCACAGGTTGCGGAATTGATTGCCCTTACAAGAGCTTGCAGAGTAACATCTCAATTGAAAGTGACTATATGTACAGATAGTCAGTATGGCTTTAGTGAGGTACATGATTTTGTTACAGCTATGGTCAGAAAGAGGTTTCATGACGTCCTCTGGAACGCCAATTCGAAATGGTGAGCGTGTGAGGAACCTACGGGAGGTTATCCAGTTGCCCACAGAAGTTGCAGTACTTAAATGTGCAGCTCACCAAAGTGGCAATGGTTATACTGCAGTTGGAAACAGATACGCTGATGAAGTTGCACGTTATTATGCATTAGTATCCTGCACATTTAACGGGGTTGATGTTACACAAGTGAATCTGAAGAAGACACTGCCTTTTCAATGTTGATGTCGGTAGCTAACACATGGGAAGACTCAAAAGAGTACAGGAGGATGTTTAAGAAGCCGAACGGCAAGGTTGGATCAGAGCAGTGAGGTTGTGAGAAAAACCCAAATGGCATTTGGATGTCAACAGATGGAGACCTGTGTTTATCCCCACATGAGATCTTAAAGGGGCGTGCAATGAGATTGCCTGCTGTACCTGCAAATGCACCTGTGAGCATCACTGATTACATGATACTCAATTACTGCAAGGGATTGGCTGATGTGCTGCATTCTGTTATTCTGTCTCACTGTAGCAAAACTGTTACTAATAGAGTTACTACCACGGCACGGAATGCCGGTTTCTCTGAAGCTAGATCGTGGGACTACTTTCAATAATGAGGTCCTGAGGATGTTATGCACAACAATATAAATTGAGCAGAGATTGCACTGTTGTTATCGACCTGAAGCTTCTGGTATCGTCAACCAACTGAACAGTACCGTAAAGTCTCTTTTGGCAAACATTTGTGCTTCCACATCACTGAAATGGGCGGATGCTTTGCCTTTGGTATTAATGAGTATCTGAAGTATCCCTGACAGAAAGACTGGTTTATCTCCACATGAGATCTTAAAGGGGCGTGCAATGAGACTGCCTGCTGTACCTGCAAATGCACCTGTGAGCATCACAGATTACATGATACTCAATTACTGCAAGGGATTGGCTGATGTGCTGCTTTCTGTTATTCACCAGGTTGAAGTTACCACATAAGACACACATCCAGATTGGGTCGTGATCAAGAAGCACGTTCGGAAGACTTGTCTAGAACAGAGATTGAAAGGCCCCTTTCAGATGATCAGAGTCACAAACCTGCTAAGTGTTCTGGAGTACCAAACTGGGTGCATGCTTTGCACACTCGAAGAGTCAGAAATCTGTATGACAAAATAGTGTTCTTTGAGCCAGAATGAAGAGCATGGGTGATTGCGTTAACACAAGTTGAACCAACTACAAGGAGCAGTGACACAAAGATCACAGCAGCAAGTAGCAGAAAGGAGTGAAGAACTGCCGACAGTTGACCCAGCACAAGTTCCTGGGATTTCACAAAGTGGCATTGAAGTCTCTGGCGAAGAAGAGGCAAAACCTCAACTTGAGAAAATTGAGGAGACAACAGCAGAACAAACAGAGGATCCAGGAGAAGGAACAAGCACCAAAACAAGAGGAGTCACCCGCAACATTGAATGGCCAAAAAACTATGGTCAAAGGAGACTCAGAACAAGTGTGTCAGTTGGTCGAATACTACCGACTATCCCTGAAGAGACAGAGTCATTTTGTGCAAGTGACACAGAGGAAGATCAACAAAGATTGAGGAGATCAAAAGGGGCAAGAGTGCCTTGTCAAAGGTATTCTACACCTGAGTGGACTTACAACGTAAATCAAGTTCTGAATGTATCAGTAGATAAACTGTGTAATGTGAAATCCGAACTCTTTGAGCCCCCATGACATCAAACTAAAACAAAAGATTGGATAAAGCTATCCGAAAAGATTTCTGTAAAGAAAAGATTGAAAAACATTTGAGAAAATACTGATGGAAAGTCCAAAAGACTGCTGATAAAATATAATAAGTATCTAAGGCTGCAGTAGAAGACTAGGGATAACATTTTTAGAAGAAGATGGAGTAGGGTTAAGATTGTGTATATGAAGATTTCTGGAAAAAAAGAGACTGTGTAAAAGAGACTATTAAGAATAACTGCTTAATAAACTGTTGGATACAATCCGAACCAAACTACTGGCTATGCACTTTTGCTTAAACAATCTCACTACAGACAAACATGTGCTGCCTTAGAAATAGATGCAAACGTTTTATGGCATTGTCTTTTTAGTAGAAGTATTAGTAATTACAATAGTATTAGTAGTGTTTTATTTTACACCTGATAAGCAGATTAGATCTACAAATGTAAATACAACATTTACACACTCAACAGATGAGGAGCAACTGAACGCATCATTTGCAAACTACAAGAGAGATGATTACACAACTAACGTTTATTCTAGATTAGTGCAACAATACACACAGGCTATGGACACAAAAGACTGTTGTCTGCGCCCACTTACCATCATCAGCTTCAGAAGAGGTAGCTTATCAACAAATACCATTATAATATGCAGTCACATGTAGCATTCTGCTTACATTAGTATACAGACGAGAACACTTTGAATATTTTTACTCAAATTAAGATTTAATACCTTCTACAGTACCATTACAGCAAAGCATGAATTTACACCCGCAAGAAAGGAAATCGACACAGCTTGGTATTATTTCAGACCACCTGTGCCTATAGATAGTGTTAAGGCTTACGCAAACAATCTAACCTGCTTGATGAGACCTTTAGAGAAAGTATTAATTATGACATTAAAGGAAGAAACACCAATATTACATGCAGTAAGAATAGGGAAGAAGATTCTTTGAAAAACGTTTGGAAGAAGACGAGTTTAAAAAGAAAATGGTTTACCCAAAGCTTAAATTAGACAGAAGACCAAAAGGGAAAATATGGGTTTATGAAAGAAGAACACAAAGAGGAACCAGAGATGTGGAATTAGTAGCTGCGAACATACGTTTGAATTTATGGGAGGTACTTGGAAAATTTTATAGGGAGAAGAAACAGCCATTTCAGAAGTGTATTTTATTTGCAGACATGATGCTTATTTCCAGTTACCTGCTGATTGGGAGGGAATTTGCTATTTAGCTATATTGTTTTTTATGATGCATCATGTATAAAGTATGGATGATTTAACAATGGCGCACACGTACTGCAGAAGATAGAACTCAATTATTGGGAGACATTTATGGTGCAAGTATACCACACGTAGAAGTCATAATAAATGACGAAAAGATTAGAAAATGTATAACTGTTGTTGACAAATTGGCTACCAGTACTTCGGAGCTTTATTAGTGGTGAACACAGAATTACTAGCTATTAGATCCATGTTTTTACAAGATTGCTTAGCATTAGACATTTTACTTGGAGAGAAAGGCAGCATCTGCAAAATGTTGCAAATTCAGCATTGTTGTTCATACGTTTCAGACGAAAGTAAGAAAATACAAGAAATTGAAAAGAACATAACTGATATGAAACCTGAATTAGAATCATTAGAGACACCGAGGGCCTAATTACGATGTCGGTCAGTAAGCCTCCCACTTGCTCGTCTGAGGCTTACCGACCGACATGGTAGGTTTACATTCCGACCGCCGAATTATAATGTCGGCAGTCGGAGTGTAAACCGGACGGGGAAACAGACTGGGTTCCGGAGGGCTCAAGGAGCCCATTGGACAGTTGGAAGCCGCACATAATCCCTTAAGGACGGCTTTTCAGCCATCGGGATTATGATGTCAGTGTCCGACAGCCTTCCCATGACGGCCTTTCTGACGTAGAAAGGCTGTCGGAGAGCAACTTTGGCGGCCCCTAGCAGAGCCCCCTTCTCCCCTGGCCCTACGGTTGAGGCCCGGGGGGAGGGGGGGGGGGCACATCCCTGCACTGTGTAGGGATGGGCAAAAACTTCCATTTTACAATGGGAGCTTGTATGCCGAACCGCAGAACTATGGTTGGGCGGTTCCCGCACCGAAACGGTGCCGGGTGGACGCAAGTCCGCCTGACCGTAATGAGGGCCCTAGTGTTTTAGACACCTTTGGAAAAAGTTTCAACCATTGTAAATTGGTTCGCCACTGCAGGTGGCAGAATCCTGAAACCTATTTTTTATGCCAATATTAATAATAGGGCTTTGCTTATTATCCTTGTTTGTTTTACACAAAGGCTGTAGATATTGCATTAATAAATGAAAGAGTAGGGAAATGAATGAAAGGATGGCGAGAGAAATAGCACTGAATGATTGCATTTATGAAGAGAACAGAAAAATCAAACCAATGCAAAAGTTTAAAAAGAACAGACTCAATTGAACATGAGGTCAGGCTTTGACAGGTGTAAATGTGATGGTTAAGATAGGGGGATTTGATAAGGTGTTTTTCGCAAAACTAAGATTAATACAGTAAAGACATATGCGTACCATTAACGTGCAGATTTAAAGTGAATGAAAAGCATATTTTATTACTACAAATGTAGTAAATAGCCATATTTACACGCACTAGGCCTCAAAGCAGCATCGCTAGAAAAGTTGCTAGACTAAAATGTGCTGACACGCTTTTAATGTTAAGTTCTTGACCTTTTCATGATCATGGTGTATTAAATAAATGTTACACAAAGCGTTGCAAAATGTTTCTTCTTCTTATACTGAGAAAAATTCAAAACTACCTCTTTAGAATGTATTATTTTGTATTATTATGGCGATTTAACCATCCGGATGTAGCACAATACATTGAATGTGTTTTCTTTTAACATACTTGTCTTGTTTCTCCAAGGTTAGATCGTGAAGAAATTGTACTTTTATTAACAAAGGTTTTTCAATTCCTAAATAACCCATTTGTTAGCTCTAACATAAAATTTGCTTCATTAGAAGGATAGAAATGTAGTCCCATTTGTGGGATAGGATGTTTACAATGAAGAAGCCTCATGTGTAGTTAGACTAAAACGAATGAATGAATGAATGAACTATTTATATAGTGCGTACAAATACCCTAAGGCGTCTAGGCGCTAAGATATAAAACAAAAAAGTTGCACACTCCAGGATTACTGTCTGTACACCATTATACTCGCGTGAGAAACCAAGGAGTGGACCTGTTCCCAGGAAGAACCCTGAAAGATGATTGGACGAGAGGAGGAGCAGATGCAACATTAACTGAAACATTGATTTTGAGCATTTACAATAGTACGTGTTCCTAGAGTAGGGCACCACACGCATTTACACTTTTCCATGCCACTATGCTACCATTACACACCATTTACTCTTTGCTATAGATTACAGTTGCTATAGCTACTGTGCATTTTTCCCCTGTCCTATTCCATATTTGCTTTGAGACTCTACTGAGTTTTGTGAACGTCCCTTTATGGAAAGTTCTGCTTTGATTGTTTATTGACTTTTGTATACATTTGAGTTTTGTGCTTAATCTCATTCTCTTTCGAACTTGAACCCTGTATGGATTCCGATTGACACCTTTACGTACCACTTTTAGAATATTCATTTTTTCCCTTTATGGGACACGCTTAATGCATTGTATTTTGATTGAACTAATCATTATTTTCTTTATCAATTCTGTAAAAGATTGATTGCTTGAACTAATACAAATAAAATTTATGACTATGAATAAAAGACTATTTACTAAATTTTGATTAATGAAACCTTTAAAATCTTCAATAAGTCTCATTATTGACTGAACTTAGATCGAGACTGTGATCAATATTTATGTGATGATTTGCTCCTGATTCGCAGATTCAGCCACCAAAGTCCATTGGCCTGTTAGATGAAATACAGTGGGATCAAGCGTGAGTGAGAGAGAGCATTGATAAGCCAAGTTTTATTTAACCCCTTGCGTGCGTCGGACGGCCCCCGGCCGTCTGACGTCACAGGGGGCGTGTGCGGAGGACGGCCGAGGGCCGTCCGACCCGCGCACGCGTGGAATTCCTCAGCACAGCGGGGGAATTCCGGCCGCAGCGAAGCGGTTAAACTGATTCCCGTTAAAGACAGATCATGTGACTCTCTAGAACATAGCAGAACTCAATTAGAGCATGGAAGGACTACAGAAGTTTCACAAAGGATGACTTAACTAGTTAGATGGTGAAGGGCCTACAAAGCTTAGAAAAAACACTGCCCTAGTATTTTGGCCAGCTGTGTTAGAAAACCCCTCAGCAAATTACTGATGGTGAGATATGTATTTATGTTTACGTTGGGATTTCCTCATGAAATACCTTTTTTGATTTACTAACACCTTTGGAGTCAACTGCTCAGTCTGCACGAAAATAGAAAGATGCTTGACGAATCCGTTTCAGGCTCTTTATTTCAAATGTCAGGCAGATTGTTCAGGAGGGGAAAACTTTATTTGAGGTGATTTCAAAATAGCATTCTCCCATTTGAAGTCCCATAGAATTTTTTTCTCTGCTACAGAAGAACTACAAAACGGAATTACACCAAACATGGGGTGAAGATAGAAGTTTACTCAGCATAGTTCTTTTGTAGCTTTGTTTAAATCTGTTGCGTATTTTGCACGATATTTCCATTAAAAAAGGTGTGGGGGATGGGGGGTCTATGGCTGTTCCTGGATCCTGGCTCTCAGAAAGACTATTGCATCTGACATAAAGGACTAGGGGGAACATTCTCTGATCCCACAAATTACATGATGGGATTACAATAACAATAAAATATTTTGTAAAGTTGTGTTCATTGATTCGCGGATAACTTTGGTCACCATTTTGTGATTCCCAGGGCCTGTGAAACTTGCTGATCCAGTACCACAGAAATAAGGTGTGGATAGTGGTATGAAAGAACGTCCCCAGGCCCCACGGAAGATGTGGTGGGGTTGAAGGGCTGACCATGTTCCCAAAATAAAAATTGCCTTGTAAGATACACAGTTACAAAGGGAAACAAGCCAATCATTTAGAACCACTTAGGCCTCAATGACCCAGGAACAAATGGCAGTTGCAATGCTGAATCCATCAATTCCCCTTGAGATCTGCAAATTAGAAGGAAATACAACAGTCTAAAGTGCTGACATGGAGCGGGCACTGCTGCATATTCCTCTTTGAGTGCCTCATGAACCAATATGCAGGCACAGCGGACTTCAGAAATGCAGAATATCAGCCGGACAATAGGTAAAGTTTGTGTGCATATATGCTGCATGGTGAGTAAGATTGTGGTCCAAGCACTAGAGATTAGCAACTATCTGGAACCAGCATCTCTTTTCTTACTATATCTGGAGTGAAACAGGCAGAGCTCTGTGTCCTTGGTCTCAATCACATTTCTAAACCATCCCCACCACCCGTCCCACCTTGGATGAGCAGAGACTTGGCCAGGCCTAGCCAAGTGCTAACCCACTTGAAGTCACATCGGCTTTTTCCTCTATACCTAGCAGTCGTAGGTTATTTTTCCGCTGCCTATTTTCAAAATCCTCCAGTTTCCAGAGTACATCGCTCATTCTGGCCTCATTTGCTACAATTTTTTGTCCAGTACTTTCCACCCCAGCTTCCAGCCCCACCACACGTTCCTCTAGGGCAGTAGTGCGCTTCGAAATTTCTGAGCAAACTTTCGTGACTTTGCGGATCGCCCCCTGCAGTTTTTTATTTGCCAACTGTGCCCTCTTGTGCTCTTGGCGGGCTTCTGCCTGCATCTGCTTGAGCGTAGAATATATTAATCCCATAGAAGGGGAAGTTTCTGTCTTGTTCTCAGATACTTTAGGGTCCTTGAGCGGAAACTCTTTTATATCTTCCTCCTCGGTCTCTATCCCGAAATGGATGGTAGAATAGTCCCATTGTAGTTGACCTGTTTGGCTGTTGTCGGAGTTTGAGCCCCTATCTTTCCCTGTTCCCTTAATACTCCTTCTCTTAGTTCGATTTGGTGCCCGCCTTTGAGTATCCAGTCTCGGGTGGGGGCTGCCACTATCCTCCCTTGTAACTTCGGGATCAGTATCCTCGATATCACTGGCATTAGTATGTTCCGACTCATCCGTCAAGGAAAAAAATGTATCTCCATCTGGAGTTCCTGCATTTTTGCTGTCAAAGTTGGCAAAAGCAGCACCGTTACAGTCATAGGAGTCAGGTCCGCCTTGTACTTCTAAAATATCAGTACTAGCTTCAGAACCATCCATGTCCTCTTTTCCCTCCTTTCTTGTCTCTTTATTAGACTCTATATTGGAAATAGTTGTGTTAGTCATATCTATGGCGGGAGCATCCATTAAAACTGTCTCAGGAGGAAGTTTAGATGTCATATTTAATCTGTCAATCATGCCTCCATCTGATATCTCTAAGCCTTTGCCGCCATCCGATACCTTGCTAACAGTTTTGCCTCTAGTTGAGGATTTTACCTGTGTTCCACTTGTTCCCCGTCCGGAGAACATCCCGGGCACTGTCTGTTGTTTGGGCCTGGTTGCCGGGTCGACAGGACGCTGCTCTCCGCTGGGCGTCCTGCCGTCAATTTCCACCCCCTCCTGGCTGAGCATGTGAGCAGCGTCACCGCCTTTCAGGGCCGCCGTCTTCCGGACTGCCGGGATCGCCTTCGCTCCGGCCGTAGCGCCATCCTTCACTGGCGGTTTTGCTTTGGGGGGCATCTCGAGCCGCTTCGGACTTCCCGTGTTCCTCCGTGTACCTGTGAGAATCAGCAGAGCCCTTTTGGGCCAGAGGTACGCCTTCTGTTTCAGTCTCTGCACGCCGATGCAGAGCTTTTTTACTGCCTGTGTGAGTAAAGCTCTGATACTCCGCACTCGGTTCATCCGGTGTCTCGAGTAAATCTCCAGAATGCCTTTAAGATGTACCTGAACAGTACACCAAATTTGGGTACCGCTTTAATCTGCTTTTAGTCTATATTGGGGTTCTTCCGCGATCATTCTTTGGTCATGGCAAGGGAGCGACTCTCACAGCGGTCACGCAGCCGCCATCTTGCCTCAGGCAAGGCGATGACATACGCGGGTTTGTTCTAAGACTACTCAAAGGCGCCTTTCCAGAATTGGCACATTGGAACTGGGAAGCCGAGGTGCAGAGGGTGCATAGATTTCCACTGATGATGAAAAGGAGCAAAGCAGGTCAAAATGAGAAACCCAGAGCTATTCTCATATTCTTTGGGAATTTCCTCTTGCGGCAGGCAATATTTGAGAAAGCTAGACCTGATGCAAGGCGGGCTGTCGAGGGGCATTCTTTCTTTGTACGCCCGGACTTTTGCCACACAACGATGGAAAGAAGATGGAGGGTCCGGCAGCTGATCAATCCGTTCCAGAAACTAGGATGTGAGGTGCTCTTAATGAACCCGGCCCGACTTAAGGTTATCTACAAAGGGAATACCAGAGTATTCCACCTCAGAGGTCCAGGCCCAGGAATATTTGCAGGAACTCACAAGCGGATAAGAGAATAATGCAAGGACTAATAATACTTTCTTTCCACCATTTCTTCGTATACAGTATGATGGGTCAAATACCGCTAGAAGAGTATTTCTTCCTTTAATCCTTTTTCTTCTGTTTTCTTTGTTTGGGGTTCTTCTTCCTTTTTTTTCCCCTTATTTATCGCAGGCAGGGGTAGCGACTAGGGAGCACAGTGGAATGCAGGAGGCATCGCAAGGGTCTTTGGACCTTTTCTGCCTTATTGAGTGGGGGGGGGGGAGATCCAAAAGGAAAATCAAAGGGGAGGTTGCACGAATTTTTGGTGGTTGTTTTTTGGTGGTTGTTTTCAAGAACCGATATGGACATGCCGCAGGGTGTACGAACTTCATTTAGTCATTAATGGGGAAGCTTAGAATAGCCTCAATTAACATCTGCGGACTAAACAACCCCCAAAAGAGACGAAGAGTCAGTCTGGACATCCAATTCCTGAGGGCAGACATTCTCTGCCTTCAGGAAACGCACATTGAAGCTTGTAGGAGGGGGGTTCTGGAGCTGGCAGGCTACCAGCTGATCTCAAGCACCACGCAGGATGTAAGGACAAGAGGGGTGGCAATATTAGCTCGGAAGGGTTTAGCTAGCTTTCCACGATTCACTGCTGATAAAATGGGAAGATGGGTAATTATGCAGTGCTGTTTTGACAATAACATGTTCACATTATGCTCGGTCTATGGATCGGTGCTCGATGATCCAGCACTGTTCGAATGGCTGAATGCAGAGCTAGTTGGTTGGCCCCTTCCACTTATTGTTTGTGGGGATTTTAACATAAATATGAGTTGTTCGGCCTCTAACCAATTGGGGGCAACGTATCAAGGTCGTAAACCCAAAGTTTATAAATCCCTGTTACAACTGAGATTATTGCATGGGCTGTCGGATGTATGGGCAAAACAAGTAACGAATGATCCAGGTTTTACGTATTTTTCTGCTCCTCATCAGACACATGCCAGACTGGATTATTTTTTTGTGTCAAAGGAGTTGTTACATGGTAGCAAGATAACCAAATACCCCAGAGTTATGTCAGATCACAATCCTTTGGTGCTCGAAATTAATATCCAGATGAAACCACAATTGGCACGATGGACATTCAATAGGGCTCTGCTTAGTGATGAAGGTTATGTTCAGCACATGGAGAGGTGGATTCCCAGGTTTATTGAAGAGAATCTAGGAAGTACAAGTATACAGGTAGTCTGGGATACTCTAAAGGCTGGCATCCGGGGGGAAACATCTAAGTATGGTTGGGAGACACAAAAGAAAGAAAGGAGTCTGCTACATACGCTGTATGATGAACTGGGAAAGGCCGAAGCGCACCTGATAGAGGTTCTTTCTGAGGGGGGTGATTCAGAGACAGCCCAATCAAGGATCATACTCGCCAGGTCAGCAATTACAGAAATCTCGATTAAGAAACCGGCAGGCAGGTATATGGCTTGGCGGAGCAGGGTATACGAGAGCAATGAAAGGGTGGGTCACATGCTCGCAGTCCGCACCAGAGAAAAAGGGGTACAAACCTGTATCGCCGAAATTATCGATCCTAGTGCCGGTCTGGTGAATGACCCGGAAGCTATTATATCTGCATTCCAGAAATTTTATCAGAGACTATATACAGAGGACATTTGGACAGGAGACCGAGAAATCGAGGAATATCTAAACGGACTAATTTTCGAACAGCTTTCCCCCGAGGAGAAAGAAATTCTAGAATCACCAATAAAAATTGAGGAAGTGAAAGCGGCGATTGATTCTCTGCCACTAGGCAAAGCTGTGGGAACGGACCTAATACCAGGGGAACTTTATAAAAAATTCAGGGTACAGCTAATGGTAATAATGTTGGAGATATTCCGTAGGGCACAATCTGGTGAGGTCCCCCCCAAATCTTGGAAATTAGCCAATATTGTTGTATTTCCGAAAAAAGGTAAACCTGTAAACGAATTGGGGTCATACCGACCAATCACGCTGGTTAACAGTGATACAAAGATTTATGCTAAAATTCTGGCTAATAGGTTGGCCTCGGTGATTAGGAAATTAGTCTCTCCCCATTAACATGGATTTGTCCCAGTCCGGGGAACAACCGAACATATTCGTTGGACTATCGCCCTATTCGACTTCACTAAGGTAACGGGAGACCCTATGGCTTTAATACTTTTAGATGCAGAAAAAGCATTCGATAGGGTCTCCTGGTCCTTTCTGTGGGCAATTATGGAGAGAACAGGCCTGGGTAAAGGGTTTATTGGGGCTATAAAAAGTATGCATCGGGAGCCTACTGCTAGAATAGCTTTGATGGGCTCCACATCCAGTATTATTAATATCACAAGAGGCACGAGACAAGGGTGCCCCTGTTCTCCTTTATTGTTTGCTATTTACATCGATCCCTTAATCAGGAAAATAGAGGAGAACCAAAAGATTCAGGCTATACATGCCAGAGGAGGAGACACCAAGATTCTAGCCTACACAGACGACCTGGCAATAGTCACACCCAACCCGCGGGATGCCCTCATGGAGATAGAGAAAGAAGCTAATCACTTTGGCAAGATCTCAGGCTATCACCTTAATGAAAGCAAAACGCTAATCGTCAAGAACGATAAAATAGATCTGGAAGACGTTCGAGTAGTTCGGAATGCTAGATATTTAGGGGTAGAGATCAGCGCTAATGTGGATGAAATTGTTAATATTAATTTGGAGCCACTGATGCAGAAATCTAAGATAGATTTTAATAGGATGAATAATT
This sequence comes from Calotriton arnoldi, assembly GCA_963921515.1. Classification (NCBI taxonomy): domain Eukaryota; kingdom Metazoa; phylum Chordata; class Amphibia; order Caudata; family Salamandridae; genus Calotriton; species Calotriton arnoldi. The sequence continues at coordinate 517,610 of CAWUFW010002772.1, forward strand.
TACATCTCACACTGCTAGGTAGAAGTAACGTAATTAAAATGCTATTTCTCCCAAAAATTCTATATTTCTTAAGAGCTATCCCAGTAGAAATAAGTAAATCTTGGTTCCTAGCGATGAACCAATTGATCTCTAGATTTCTATGGGCGGGGCAGCGTCATCGAAGAGCTTTAAAATATATGACTATATCCAGAGATCGTGGGGCTGGTCAGTCCCAAATTTTCAAGTATACTATTGGGCAGCAGCTCTGCAACAGATGGCCGATCTGTTGAAAAGGGATTGTGGAGATATGAGGGAAACATCTAATATCTCCATTTATGAGCTAATATATGGGGTGGAGGTTAAAGGCTGTCTCATGCGACATATTGATTTCGCCTATTTCAAAAGGGTCAAATTCAAGGTATTATTGGGCGCATTCAAGGTCTGGACTGCAGTTCGTAAAAAACTGAATATCGGAAGAGTTCACAGATATTCCCCCTTAGCTAATAATGATTTACTTCCAGCCATATTTCATGATGGATATATGAAAATTTGGGCTGAAAGAGGTGTAAGGCATAAGGGAGATTTAATGGAAGACAAGGAAATTTTTTTGTTTGACACAATAAAGGAAAAATTCGAGATAGGGAATAATCACTTTTTCAAATATTTACAGATAAGGGATTTCCTGACTAAGAGGATAGTTAGCTGTAGTAAAATCCCTCTACTGGATATGATGTTTGGGGATCGCCCAACATTGTCTACAATATATAAATTAATTAATAAGGAAATGGGGGATGATTTAGCAAAACACACAAACCGGTGGCAGGAGCTTTTACAAGCAGGGATAGGGGAATGCGAAGATTCCCTTTTGCTAAGCCAGACAGCATTTATCTCGGCAAATCTTCAAGTACAGTGTTTTAAAACTTGGCTTAACTTATATATTACACCAGCACGGATTTTTAGATGGGGGGGGGGGGGTTTCAGGCATACACTGTTCTCCATGCGGAGTGTTAGCCGCTGATAGCGTGCATATGTTTGCCACATGCCCTAAACTTGATCCTCTGTTAACCAAGATAGGCCAACGTCTTAGAAATATGTTGGGATATATGGTGGAGCTCACCCCCCAAGTGATAGTTTTGGGGGTAAGTAACCAGGAAATGGCTGAACCAAATCGGATTATGCTATTCGCAGCTATGGCGGTGTTTAGATTATGCTTGGCCAGTGCTTGGTTAGACCAAGATCCCCCCTCGATACACTGTTGGCTGGGGAAATTGTTAGCAACATACAGGTGGGACATTGCGATATACAAAAGAAGGGGATATAGAGCAAAAAAAAGAGGTCTGGAAATCTGGGCGCCTATAACTAGATGGCTTAATGAGGATTGATATTTTGTTAAAGGTTAAGTAGCAGTAAAGTAATGTATAGTCTAATGTCTTTTGGATCAAGAGGGAGGGGGGAGGGGTAGCGCAGGAGGGGTCGGGACATTCAGGGAGCCGGGGGGGATAAAAACTCAAAATTGGACATCGATTATATCTGTTTTGTGTAATGTATGATATGTCTTTGTCTCCCTTGTATGGTGTCTAAAATAAAGATATTTAAAAAATTTTAAAAAATGAAGTCATCGGCAGCCTGAAATCATTGCTACAGCTCTGGCAACTTATCTGCTGTTACCCTGTCTCTTAGCAACCTGTTGATGACCTAAGACTCGAACCCTAGTGTTTCCGTCCTCCCACAAGGCCAACGTCTTTAGAAAAATGAGTGATTGACACCTTGTAACCCCTCCTTCCCACTCTCTCTGGGAGCAGAAAGGCATGTGTGCCCCTACAATGCTCCAGAGCAGTGTTTTGAGAATGTACCAGCACCAAGGACTGGAATAGACTCCTGCTCATCCAGAGACCGGTGCAATAGGTCACATGTCGACCGGCACTCAAAGCAAAGCCATACTTTGCTGATGTATCCCTCCATCAGAGCAGACACAGCTCTCACATGTCACAGGGAGCAGGATCATACCTCACTTGGCACTGTCAGAACAAACAAGCCTCACTCGCCACAGACAGTTGAGCTATCCCTCGCCTTTGGCAAAACAATCCAATGCTCTCCAGATTTATGAGCAGGAAACTCCTTTTGTCACCTGACCCACGTACATTATTTATTCATCAGCTTCAGGCACACTGGACAATATCATCGACCCCAGATGTGTTAATAGTTTTCTAAATTCAGGAAAGTCTTTTTTTGGAAGAAAATGAAGGATGAAGTGACAATCAAGTATAGTGGGGGTGCATCATTGTTTTCAGCTTTTACAAGCCACACAAAACTTCCTATAGTTTACAGATCAACACCAAAAATGTTGGATTGGACAATGCATGCTGCTTAACAAATGCAATCATACTGAATGTGTAAATAATGATTTAATGCGACTTGTGAAAATAAATCAAACTCCGCCGTGAGAAGCAAAAATACAAACAAGGCCATATATTTTCGAGCTTGTACAAACGTTTAGAAAACAAAGGCAGTCACACTTTACCCAGCGAGACCAAAGCCTGGTGAATTTCCTTCATCACATTCTTGTAAAGTTCCTTCTGCCACTCGTGCAAAAGCTTCCACTCCTCTTCAGAGAAATAGGCAGCAACATCTTGGAACGTAATTGGTGTCTGAAAGAAAATGTTTTAATTTCATATGTTTTTGTATGTCACTTTCTACTAAAGGCTTGCAGCTACGTAGCACGGTAAACACACAAGAAACAGTTACCAATTTGATCAAATACATGCACCCAATTGTTTGACTGACAACTACTGTCAAATATATGCAGACTTCTATTGCCAGATATATAAGGCTGATTAATTGAAGTATGATACCCATGGCCACTGGAATTATTCACCAGGATTGAGTAAATTAAGCGGCAAAAAAAGCCAAATTATGGTGGCGTCATTTGGCACATTTTTTGATAGTCTCACTTCATTATTTTGTACTTTTTACATTTGTTAACACTGTCTGGGGATAGTGTGTACCCCATTAGTACCTGTTTAACACCGAAATATAGCAATAAGCAACAAAAAGGTGACCAGTCAATCTTTCAATCAATCAGTGAGGGTTGGTAAAGCGCAACTACTCACCCGTGAGGTTCTCAAGGCGCTGAGGGGGAGGGGGGGACGGCTCCGTTGAGTGCTGGGGTCAACCGAAAAGCCAGGTCTTGAGGTCCTTCCTGAACTGGGGTAGTGTGGGAGATTGCTGGAGGGGGAGGATGTTCCAGGCTTTGGCTGCAAGGTAGGAGAAGGACTTTCCTCCCGTTCTAGTCTTGCTGATACGTGGCACGGTGGCCAGTTCTCACAGCTCTCGGCTGATCAGAGGTATCTTTTGGGTGCGTGGAAGGAGAGGTGGCTGTTCAGGTATGCGGGTCCGGTGTTGTGAAGGGCCTTGTATGCGTTATTGAGGAGTTTGAAGGTTATTCTTCTTTTGACTGGAAGCCAGTAGAGATCACAGAGATGTTGGGTGATGTGACTGCGACAGGGGATGTCGAGCATCAGTCTGGCTGCAGCGTTCTGGATAGTCGAGTTTGCTAAGGAGTTTCTTGTTGACTCCGGAGTAGAGAGCGTTACCGTAGTCTAGTCTGCTGCTGATGAGTGCGTGCGTGCGTGACAGTTTTTCTGGATTCAGCTGGGATCCATCTGAAGGTCTTTCGAAGCATGCAGAGGGTGTTGAAGCAGGTCGAGGAGACGGCATTGGTCTGGCGGTTCATTGTGAACGATGAGTCTAGTATGATGCAGAGGTTTCGTGCGTGATCTGTCGGGATGGGGGGGATTTCCGAGGGCAGAGTGCCACCAGGAGTTGTTCCATGCGGAGGGGGTGGAGCCTAGGATGAGGACTTCTGAGTTGAGTTTCAGGGAACTGTTCTTCATCCAGGTGGCGATGGCTTTCATCCCTTCTTGGAAGTTGTGTCTGGTGATGTTGGGTTAGTTGGTGAGGGAGAGGCTCAGCTGGGTGTCATCGGTGTATGAGATAATGTTGAGCCCGTGGTTCCCGACGATGGTTGCGAGGGGGGAAATCTTTGCAAAAGCCCTTCCACTGTGCGGCAACATGTGTCACTGTGTTTTCAGTAACTTTTGAACCGTTTTGAGCTAGGAACACATTTTTTTATTTAAATCTGCAGATTATGCAGCAGATGACAAATTATATGGCAAATGCACCAAATGTATAATTATGTGAAAATCGCAACGGACGCACAATCCCATAATTCCAGTGGCCCTGAACATAACATCAGGGTAAACATACTGCAATAGCAGAATCAGTTCCTGTTAATAATGTTCTTATTATAGGGCATTTCTGTTGCCAGAACTTGCCTGTAATGCCCACTGGAAGCAAATTCTGACTTAACAATACTCCCGCAAACTCCTACACACAAGAGCAGGACCTGTGGACATTTAATGAGATACGAGATAAGGTACACACCACTGCCACCAGTGAGAGTTGCTATGGTCCTGAGGTTCTTTGTATGAAGAGATTGCCTTGTTTGTCCTTTTTGTTCCATTTGCTCCTAAACCTGGATTAAAGTGTGAAAAAGACTCATGTTTTGAAAAAATCATAATTTTTTTTTTGTATGTTCTGCTTATTTGATGAACCTGATAAGTATCACTGATGTGTCCGCTAGGAGTGTCCGTCTAACACATGGATGGCTTTACACTCATCTCTTTACTTCCATTTATTATTGTCTAGGCAGAAGTCCTCACAAAGGTTTGCGAGAGTTGCCTCCCAAACCTCCCAAAGTGGATGGCAATGTCTCGACAGACGCACCTTATGAACAGTCAGCCGTCGTCAGTGCACATGTCACTTTCACATCATTCACATTGTCTGTCTCTGCACTGGCTCCATCAGCCAGTAAGATGTTTCTCATAAATTCCACACTGGGCTTCAGAAACTAATAACTGTGTATAATTAGCCCAAGTCCATTTTCATGAAGCCTTTTAAGCACCGCTCTCTAACATTTATGATGCAGTCTCTACGACATGGCATACATCAGCATGTAGTTGATGAAGGTGGACAGGTTCTCCATTATGGCCCTTTGGAAAACTGCTGCAGCAGATCATACTCCGAGGCTCGGAGTTGGATATTGTTGCAGGCCCAAATCTGTGAAGAAGGTAGTGATGCACCTCACATGTTCAGGGAGCTGCAGCTGATGGTATCCTGCAAGGAGGTCAAGCTTGGAAAGATAGTATGCTAGTCAACTGAGATGTTGTTCATGGTAGGTGTTTTGTGACCATCTTTCTCAATCGCCAATCAAAGCTGTCAATCCACTCTTTTTATGCCAACCTCATTTGGTGTGGCATGATTCTGTACTAATTTGAGTCCCAAAATGCCTACTGTGTGGCGCATGGCTGTTATCCGTACCACAGTTAAGAAACATGAGTAAAGTTGAGAGTACCTCCATGCCAGAAAGATGCAAGAGTAGGGAGACCCTCACCGTCATGCCATCCTCTAATTGGGGAGAGAAGGAGGAGAGTAGGGAAGATTGAGGGAGCTGTTGAGGAAGAGAGTTGGAGGAGGATGAAGGGAGAGAGAGTGGAAGCGAGAGGATTGAGAGTAGAAATGAAGGGAGAAAGAGGATCATGGGTGGAACACAGATGTGGGTGAGTAAAGAAAGGGGGCATTAGAAGGCAAAGAGGCGAGAGGCAGCTGGGGAGAAGGATATGTGGGCAGGTAAGTAAAAGGGGATAGAGAACGGGAAGGAGCCAGAGGACAGAGAAGGATCCATGTAATTGCAAATTGTATTTATAGAGTACTTACTACCCTAAACGGGGCGTTAAAAGTGCTTTGCGGCGAGTAGCACGCTACTCCGGAACCGAAGATTAGAAGTTAATAGCTTAGTAATATTTTGTTTTCCGTTTTGGTACTGGTTTTGTTAGGTTTATAGCAAAAAAATGACATTATATTATACATACTTATATGCACATGACATTTGGTTGGTTTTATTATTTGGAGAAAACCCCTCTATATAAATACGCATATACGCACAGAAGCAGCAATATTGACATGGTCAGATGTGCACATTTATCTTGTAGCGAACTATGCACATTTTTTCATGACATTTCTTAGTTTTGGTAGCAGGCATAATCTTCTCTATACATGCACCTACATGTACATAGATGCAGCAATTATGACATTGTCTCATATACACGTGTCTTGTTGTGTAATATACATTTTCCCCTTATATAAATGTATCTGCTTATAACAGGAAGCTTAGTTCAATGTTCAATGACACATGTATAACGCCAACTTTATCTCTATGGTGTGAGAAGCATAGTTTGTTATAACCGAGAATACTGTTGTGGTATACTGTTGCATTATGAGAATAGTTGTCAAGTGAGGAAGAGCCAGCTCTTGACTAATCTTCAGAAGTTAAGATGGTTACTAGTAGATCGTATGTGTATGGGTAGTGAATCCCACAGTTTGGCTGCTTGAACGTAGAAAGATGATCCACCCATAGTTTTTTTCTTCTATGTAGGAATGATGAGGCAGGGAGATACTCTTGAGTGAAGGTTCCTTTGCTGTTGTTTTTTTCCTGATGAAGATTGGTTCTTTGCCATGTATTGCTTTGTGTGTGATACAAAGCAGCTTGAAGGTGGATCTTTTAGAAACTGGTAACAAGTATATGGCCCTCAAGGCAGAGGAGATGTGTTCTTGTGGCTTTACATGTATGAGGAATCTAGCAGCAGCGTTCTGGATTCTTTGTAATCTACTCATAGTTGACAAAGGTGAGCCGTGATACAGACCATTAGCGTGACCTAGTTTTGATAGGACAAGCGAGATGGTAGCTAGAACTTTGTGTGGGAAGATGCGTTGCAGTGTTTTCATTGTGAGATATCTTGATTTGGCTTTGTGAAAAGGCATCACTAGCAATACATTACAGAAGTGTAAGTGAAAGAAGTAATACTCAACAGATATAATCTCAAGATATGATTCTCATATACTTGCGGAAGGATATCAGGATGGGTTTCGTTCTCAAGTCTGCCAGGAGAGAGTACCACACAAGAGAGGCGATTCCTCACAAGGATTGGGTGGTCCTGAAGGAGGAAGAGTCAAGGAGAAGGTTATTTTTTGCTTCTTGAAGCTCCAGGACCATCTGTTTCCATAGGTTGGAGAGGTAAGGTACATGAGTCGAAATGGACAGCTTTGCAGGCTACACAACCCAATTTGAACTTTATTCTAGTTGTGATGGGAAGCCTTGGTGAGGATTAGGGAGATGTGGTTGAACTTCTTGGTAGAGACAAGTCTAGCTGCAGCATTAAGAACAGTATTCAGGGGCATGAGAGCAATGTGCAGAATGCTCTCTAGAATAGTATAGCTAAGATTCAGTCTCAAGAGAATGAGTGCATGGGGTGCTTATTTTAGAAGCAGAAGAGACAAGATCAGTTTTATCTTCTTTAGGGTGTGCAGGGAGACCTTGGAAGAGAATGTTGATGTGGGGGGCATGGATAGGGTTGGGTCTAGTGTAAACCCATGCAAAGAGACAGTAGGAGAGAGAGTCAAGGAAAAGCTGAGGATAATAATATGGTTTACCAAATCAGTATATGGTTGGTCCTTGTATGTTCTGGCACAATACACAAAAAAGTGACTGGGATGCAGCCCAGTATCAGTGGTTTAATTTAATGATTTAAGCATCATAACCATCACTCTTTCGCCTTTCTTGTGGGTGAATCACACATCATGCTCAGCATCCAGCGCCCACGGTGTCCTCTTATGATGGGACCACAAAAAAACAGTGCGAACTGTACACCTGATAATAAGCATTTGTGCGAGGTTTGCTGTTTAGCGCACTGGGGAATAACGTTTTAATAATACATTGTATTTTACATTTTGATGTGCGCAAACTGCACGCTAGTCATTTGTGGCCAGTGAATCATGGAAGCATACACCTGGGTAAGACGCAATTTGTGGGCAACTTATAATCGAGCTCATACTTGTTAACACCCAATATGTTACTGCAGAGTGTTCCTCCGAGCACGGGTAGCTCCCTTTATAAGTCCGCTCTGCCAGTTCAAAAATGAGGTTACTTACTGGCCCTTCTTAAAGCCGCTGTATTGATCTACAACTTTGCCAGACATATTATAACAAAATAAAATAACACATCGACTCTAAACACCTGTTACTTCCTGAGGCAAGCTCCCCTAGGAAGTCCTCTGGTGTTTTCAAGGTTCTACAGTGACGACGCCTATGTCCACTGGTTTAAAGCCTCCTTTCATGAATATGGTTAACAGATGCCCCCATGTCACCGGTACACCACTTTTCCAGTCCTGGGTTTTCTGTTAATAAATCAGTGAAATCTAGGAAGAGTTTCATTGGTTCAACTGATTTGAAACAACGTAGTAGCATCAGGGTAGGACTGACACAAGAAATATGTTTGGGTACTAAAATAAAGTGCCCCCCCTCACCCCCATGAGCAAATCAGATAGCTTTAAAAGTCATCCAAATTTGGGCAGATTTTACCTTTGCAGACATGCTGTATGGGTGTTTTGCAAAGTATGGACGAATGCATACATTTGTGCTTGCTGCAGGTAATGTTTGTGGTAATAAGGAAATCAAAAGTAAAAACGGGCCCATAAGACCATAACACAGACCCACAAACAGCCAAAACAATGGCCAGCCCAAACACTGGCCTGTCAGATCAGCACTTCTGGCACTGCTAGGCTGTCCTACAAGCCAGTCCGACACGGAGTACATGCCTTAAAAAGCATTTGCAATGCAATAGGTCTCGCATTTGCGAGAGTTTAAGCTATTGGCATTCTAAATGACAATGCCTTTTTATTTATATGTTTTGATAATTAACACATAAATAAAAGGCATTGTCATGTACAATGTCAATAGCTCAAACTCTGGTAAATGCGAGACCTGTGCAAAGAAGCGGCCGCCACTGTCCCGGGCTGCTTAGAAAGTGAAAGCACGCATGGCACGCTGAATGTTGCAGGAAAGCATGTTGTGCCTGCAGTAGAAGAAACTACTTAAAGAAAATAGTGCTTACAGACTAAACAAGCATTGAAAATGCAATAGGTCTTGCATTTGTTTGAGTTAAAGCTATTGGCATTGCAAATGGCAATGTCTTTTACCTATGTATTATGGAGTTTATGTATGTGGTGTGTAGTGGAATTATGTGGGTTGGATTGGATTTGTTAGCTGTGCAATTGTGTGGCGTGGAGTGGATTTGTGGAGTGGAATTATGTGGCATGGTATGCTGTGGAATTGTGTGTATTTTAATTATGCGGTATTGACGTACTGGAATTATGTGGAGTGGGATTGCGTGTTATGAGTAATTATGTGGAATGTTATTTTGTGTTATGTGGTGTGCTGTTGAATTTTGTGGCATGGTGTAGAATTGCGTGGTGTGGATTGGATGTATATGGTGTGTTGTGTAATTGTGTTGTATGATGTGATTTGGTGTTGAATTATGTAGCGTGGATTGGAAATGTGTGGAGTTGAATTGTGTGGCGTGGAACTGTGTGGTTAGCTCTGCCTTTTTGCTGATCTGTGTGTTTGGGTGTTAGAAAAAAAGTTTGAGCTATTGGTGTTGTAACTGTCTTACCTATGTGTTATGGAGTGGATGTATGTGGTGTGTAGTGGTATGTGGGTTGGATTGGAATTCTTAGTTGTGTCATTGTGTGGCGTGGAATTAATTATGTAGAGTGTATTTGTGAAATTATATGGCATAGTGTGCAGTGGTATTATGTGGATAGTGATTATGTGTTTTTGAGTGTACTGGAAATATGTGGAGTGGGATTGTGCGTAATGGAGTTTAATTATGCGAAATTGTATTTTGCGTTGTGGAGTGTTATGTAGTGGAGTTTAATATGTGGTGTGCTGTTGAATTTTGTGGTATGATGTTGAATTATGTGTTTTGAATTGGATAGATGTGATGTGTAGAGGAATTGTGTTGTGGAGTGGAATTATGTAGTTTTGTGTTGAATTATGTGGTGTGGAAAGGATTTGTGTGGAGTGGAATAGTGTGGCATGGAACAGAGTGGCGTAGAGTGAAATTATGTTGAATGGAATTATGTGGCATGGTGTGGAGTGTATTCATATGGATTGTTCTGTGGCAGACTGGATTTATGTGGGGTGTACTTGTGTGGTATTGAGCAGTGTGTGATTAGGTGGAGTTGAATTATGTGGTGTTGACTGGTATTATGTGGAGTGTAAATATGTTGTGGGGTATGGAATTGTGTGGCGCCGAATTGTGTATTGTGGAATTGTGTGGCGGCGTTTTGAATTATGTGGAGTTGAATGCTTGTTGCCCATCTACAGCAGTGCTGAGGAAGTGGCCTTTATGGGAGGTGAAATTTTTTTTTCTTTCCTCCTACAACCCTGAAACTAGCTAAAACATTGTCAATTGGCATGCAGCAGTTGTTTCTGCCTCTCCTGCAAGAGTGTTTGTCCCTAGAGATGACTCGAGCTTCAGGCAGTTGGTTGGATTTATGGCCGCTTTGAAGTTTCTACGTAGGCTCTGCTGGCGGAGGCAGGTAGGGTGAATAAAGGCAGCTTGAGGTCACTCCTTTGGGGCTGTGCTCTTGAATTGGGCATACATTGTCTCAGGATGCTCTAAGAAGAAAGTTAAATGTGCTTGCCCTTCTTTGTTTCTACAGGGCTTAGGAGGTGGTGGCGCAGCCTCTCAGGAGCCCAGCATGCCTTAGTTTCTGCGGACTTTGGTGACCTGTTGACAACCTTGAAGATGCCAATAAAATACATTTAAAACGTGTGTGCACTCAACTCGTGCACAATATGCCTAAGCGCTCCCTTCCCAAAATCACTTTACAACATAAATAAATACTTGCGACTTTGGAGAACATGGCGGCCGGTGAGTAGCGGGTCGCGGAGGCTCCGTAGGTCGGGAGCAGACTCATGCTAAAAGCGTGTCCTGAGGCTTCGTAATGCGCTGTAAAGTATTGTAAAGTATTGACTACCACCCCCTCCCCCCCCCCAACTGAAAACTGAAAAATTAATTTCAAGAAATCGAGTTTGATAATACCCTCTTCCGTGGGAGTCGACTTGCACGTCTGCCGTGGCTGATCCTGCCGGTCGGCGTCCTTGTGGCGGGGGCCGTTGGGGCTCCCGGCGTTCTTTGGTGGGACTGGAGTTGGCGGCTGTGGACGTCCCGGCTGTCTCGTGATGGCAGGCGGAGAGATCCTGCCCGGAGAGGTCCCCAAGAGAGTTGCCGGGTTTGCGTGCGGTCTGGGAGCCGCTCTGGGGGCGTGCGGCTCGGGAGCTGGACCGGGGGAGGAGGGCCGTGGCTGTGCTCCCCTTCCAGGGCGGGAGAGGCAGGGGCAGCACAGTTACGGGCCGGTTAATGCAATACAGCCTCAGTGCCTGAGTCGAGTGGAGAAAAAGCTGCAGCAAGTGGTGAAGGCTACGGAGGGGGACTTGGAGTCGGAAAACCTGTGCAGAGTCTTTGGAGTGCCTCGTGTTTGCAGGGGAGGTAAGACTGAGCAGCAAAGGTACGCGGAATTGGGCTGCATGTCAGTAAATTCAGGCTGGGGCGAACTAGGTATTCCCTTAGAAGTGCAAAATTAAACACACACATGGGGGATTCTCAAGGAGGCGAAGTTACAAAAGATCTTGGGAAACAGCAAACAAAAAGTAACCAAAAATCGCCAATACAGAACAAATTGAAGAAGAAAGATTCAGGCGTAGCAAAATTAAAAGCTCCTTGTAAAAAGAAGAGTGGCTATTTGACTAAAGAGATTCCTAAATTAACACCTTCCTTGAGAAGTTATTTCAAAGCTACCCCGAGCACGTTAATATTAAAACCAGTAGAGAAAACCTCTTTACTTGACTCAAGTGACTCTCTGAAGAATCTCCCCACCTTCAATAGATTTCTTCCATTAATGGATGAGGCTGATGAGGCTGAACTATTAGTTTCAGAAATGGCTGACAAAGTAGATAATACTACGGTGGCAGCAGAGGGGGGTCAGAACCATCGAGACAACTTCATAGAGCTATCAGAAATACAGGATTCTTTAGATAAATCTCGAGCTGGCCAAATTAGAGACAACTCGGAAGTGCTTGAGGGAGCTCACGCACAGGTTGCGGAAACTATGAGTTCTGACACTGGGAGTGAAAATCAGTCAAAATCACTGTGCGATATGCTACAAGTCTTTGCTAAAGAGATGAGAGACAGATTCTCGACTTTGGAGAATAATCAAGTGGATATTAAAAACTTGGGCGAAAAATTAGACAGTAAGATAAATTCACTGTCTGCTAGAACTATGGCCTTGGAACTCACTGTAACTGAGTTAACAAATCAGATGGAAGAGAATACAAAGAGCATAGCGGCATTAAGAGAAAAAGATCTGGAAATACAAGACAAACTGGAGTCGCTGGAAAATTCTCAAAGGAGAAATAACATCCGCTTGCTCAAAGTACCAGAAGGAGTTGAGGGAAATAACATAAAAGAGTACGTAGCAAAGCTAATAAAACAAGCAACACATGTTGAGTGCTCGGTGGAGGCTCTGATGACAGATATACAAAGAGTACATAGGGATCCTTTAGGCTCAATCCCAACAAAACGAGACCAAGGAAAATCCTAGTACACTTTTTGACATACAGTTTGAAAGAGGAGATACTTAATAAAGCACTAAAATTGAATTCCTTGATTGTAGATGATATAACATTTCAGATAAGATCGGATGTCTCGGCAATCACAGCTTCCAGGCAATAGGAACTCGGAAAATTGCTGGATCCTTTTAAAAAATGGGTGCAACAGCACAATTGAAATTTCCAGCATCTCTGAAAGTGATGTATAACAATAGAATGAGGATTTTCAGAAGAGTGGAAGATGCCGAGACTTTTTACAATCTATATCAGGGGAGTAGGGGTGATGAGGTAGAGTGATAGATTCTCTCGGGATATGGAAAAAATTGTGAATTTCAGTATTAAGCTCCTGACCTAAGAAGAGGGGCCCCACAGGCCTAGGTTGAGGCCATGGAGGAGGTAAGGGGGGGTTCTCCGGGGAAGGGTTCACTAAAGGGGGTAAGGGGGGGAGCACAGGGTGGGGAGCAGTGAAAAAAAAAAATATGTCCAAATCGTCATGTTGATAGTATAGAAGGTTTTAATCAGAGAAAAGATCAAGAGATCAGTAGATAACCAGAATTTTGGGTTAAAGGTGCTTTCTTGGAACCTTAATGGACTGAGAACAAAATATAGAATGGAAAAAAAATTTCAGTACTTGAGGGATACTTCAGAACAGATTCTTATATTACAAGAGACGCATTTGTTGGAAAGTGAGTTAAAGTTTTTATGTAAATCTAGAAAATGGATTCAGAATGTTATCTGTACTACACAACACTTAAAAGGAGTTGCTATAATTATTTTAAAAAATTCAGTTCTCTCTCTTGAGTCTAGTACGGTAGATAAAATGGGAAGATGGGTCTTAGCCAGGGTTGAATGCCATACATTTAAGTTCACAGTGGCAGGATATTATGGCCCAAACACTGACGATCCAGGGCCTTTTAAAAATGTATTGTCTGAATTATTGAACTATACAGATCCATTAATACTGGCTGGAGATTTTAATGTGGTTCTGGACCAGATACTTGATAAATCACAGAGAAGTAGAGCTACTCTAAACTACACAATGGCTGCACTGATTAAAAACACTATGAAACAGCTTGCTTGGTATGATGTATGGAGGAATAAAATGGGAAAGAAGAGGGGCTATACTTTCCATAATAAGAAATATAATCATAAGTCTAGAATTGACTACTTTCTCTTAAGTACAGTTTTAAAGAAATGGGTCCAGGATGTCAACCATGTAGGGGAACATCTTTCTGATTATTCAGCAGTGTATTTAACTCTCAAGGTACCAGTTAGACCGATTTCTAGAAGATGGACTGTGGAGCGTGCCATTCTTCTGGAAGAAGAAATAATTGAGAAGTTAACATCAGAAACAGAGGCCTTTTTTCAAATTAATCTAGGTACGGTCCCGATACATATCGTTTGGGATGCGTACAAGGCTTTTCTAAGGGGTTTAATAACCTCCATACAACTTGCTAGACATAAAAAGTATAAAGCAGAAGTTGAGGGAATAGAAAAAGAAATACAAGTAATAGAGAATCATATTATTACCCATCAGAGTAACTCCTCAGACACGAATATGCTAGTAAGGATAGAATTTCTAAAGTCAGATCTGGCAGCTGTTCTTGACTCAAGGTTAAAAAAGAAATGGCAAGCTAGTAAACTAGCTCACTTTGAGTATGGGGAGAGTTGTGGGAAGCTTTTGGCATGGAATACCAAGCAAGATTTGGCCAGAGGCACCATTAATGAGCTGAACTCTGAGGTTCCGGGAGATACACTTAAGACCCCAGATGAAATTGAAAAGGCCTTTCAGTCATACTTTGAGGAAGTGTATCATGAAGATTTAAATGTTCAAGAAAGAGAAATAAGAAAATGGCTGGGTCAGACCTCTATTAATAAGATTACTGATGATAAATCACACAATATGGATATGCCGATTTCTAGAGAGAGATTGAGAAAGCCATTGATTTGGGTAAATCTGGGAAAGCTGCAGGCCCGGATGGGTTACCTGCGGAACTGTACAAAGTTCTAAGGGATGTTCTTGCCCCGGTCTTGACGTTATTATTTGCCCATATCTTTGAAGAGGGAGGAGATATCCCACCTTCGTGGAATGAATCAACGGTTTCACTAATTCTTAAACCATCCAAATCACCAAGATCTTGAGATTCATATCGGCCCATCTCTCTGCTCAATATTGATTATAAGATCTTCGCAAAAATATTGGCAGAGGTTGAATGGGATATCAGAGTGCCTTCTTCATAGAGACTAGAAGGGTTTTGTTAGAGGAAGAGGAATAAGGGAGCTCACCTATAATTTGATTGGGGCAATCGATATAGCTACTGTATATAAAACCCCGCTAGCCATAATAACGATAGATGCTACGAAGGCTTTCGATAGAGTAAACTGGGCCTACCTAAAATACATATTAAAAGAATATAATCTAGGAAATAATTTTTGTAGGTCAGTTTCTCGGATATATCAAGCCCCTATAGCTAGAATTTTAGTGAATGGTAATCTATCTGCTCCTGTTAAAATCCAGAGAGGCACTAGGCAGGGATGCCCTTATCCCCGATGCTTTTTAACTTATACATCGAGCCTTTGGCTGAAAAGATCAGACAACATTCAGGTATACAACCTTTTAAATTTAAGGATTGGGAAAAGAAGGTGGCGTTATACGCCGATGATTTAATGGTTTATACATCGGACTTGAATGTCTCAGTCCCGTTGATATATGAAGAGGCAAAGAAGTTTGGGAGTATTTCTGGATATGAAATAAATGCTACTAAAACAATGTATGGCATGGAATATGGGCCCCTGTGCTTATCCAACAAAAAAGGTGATTAGGTATTTGGGAATACTAATTACTCAAAACATTGATAAAATTGCAGAATTGAATCTTCAAAAGATCACGAAAGAAATACATAATTCTTTAATGGGCTGGGTCTACTTACCGCTGACTTTGATTGATAGAGTGAATTTAATAAAAATGATGCTGCTGCCCAAGTTAATTTTTATATTTCAGAATATCCCTTTGGTATTTAATGAAAAAAGCCTGAGGACTCTTCAGTCGAAATTAAATACCTTTGTATGGGCCTCGAAAGCAAGTAGAATTTCGTGGAGGAAGTTGCGTAGGAAAAAAAACAAGGGGGGGTTATGCCTACCTGATTTAGTTTTATACGCAAAGACATATGCACTGAGGGCAGGTAAAATCCTCATGGATATACCAGATGGTTCGGATGTGGGCGTAATGTTTAAGGAGATGCTTTTAGATGTTGAGAGTGGGAGTCAGGGTTTTATATACAAATACGGAGACCCGAGATTTTTCAAGAAAGTTCGCTTAAAAACACTAAGTGGCTTTGCTGGCACTTGGGCCAAGATTAGGAAGACTTTGAAGATTAGCTATTTTAGTGCTTTGGCCCCTATCTGGAATGCTCCAGGATCACCAGGGTGGACTAGAGATTCTCTGTCAACTCCTTTGATAGACGCAGGTATTTTGCGTTGGGAACAGATAATATCGGAAGGGTCTCTGATATCCTGGGACGAGCTGATCTCACTCACAAACAACAGGCTTTCTAAATTTAAGTACTGGCAAATAAAAAGTTGGTATCAAAATATCGGGACGGAGGTGGGCTCCACCAATGAATTAGAAAACGTACTTTGGAGAAAAATTGCAAAAAGGAGATATCTACTTTTTACTGGTTAATGCTGGACCTGGAGGAAGGAGAATTTAAATTACCTACGGAGTTGTGGGGAGAGAGCTTGCCTGGCTGTCATCTTGAAGATATATGGCAAGTATCTCATGACATCTTCTATACTACGGAACAACCTGCAAACTTAAGAAGGAATCATATTTTTTGTGTTCACAGGGTGTATTGGTCTCCCCTAAAGCTCTCAAAATTCTCGAAAGGTTCACCGCCTAAGTGCCCTCTTGTTGATGCGGATGATGTTCATATGTTTTTAACCTGTCCTAAGCTTCGGCATTTCTGGGCGGAGATAAAAAGAGGTATGGAAGATATTTTTGGTCTAAAAATCCAGGTAAGCACAGCTTTAGTTTTCTTTGGTTTGTGTTCAGATTATAAGTCCTTTTCCAGATGGGAAAATAAATTATGTTTATTTTTGATTTTGCTTGCAAGAAGAGAAATTTGTAAAAAGTGGATAAAGGATATTTCTCCAACTTTTTTAGAATGGGTTATTTCCATCAAATATACAATGAAGATGGACAGAGTTAAATTACAAAAATATAATAATAAGAGGGACAATAGAAAAGACTTTTGGGGACCATGCGAGGAATGGCTGGGCACTCTTGATCGATAGAAAAAACAGTCCAATGATTAAGCCTTACACTCGTTTTACTTTATCTCTCTAGTTCTCTAGGGCGCCCAGGATTATACAGAACAAGTATGTAGAGAGGCTTTGTGTAAAGCTTTTCCATCTAGATACAGAGCTCTCCAGGTGGTGCTATTCGAGGGAGGCCACAGGAGTAAATCTAACAGCTCTGAAGTATCTAATGGCGAATTAGGTTTTTTTTTTTTTTTTAAATAAAAAAATAAATAAATACTTGCGAAAGAAAGCCGCGCTACCTTTCTAAAGCCACAAAAATACATTTTCTGTACTAGACTCGGACACAGTGTTTGCAGAATTGGAATGAAAAGCTTTAATGTTTTACGAGTTTCTCTACAGTGGCCGAGGTCAGTAGACACACAAAGTAAAGACACGAACATCTTATTGTAATCATAGAAATAAAAGCTTTTAAGTTTGAGTGTTTCTCAACATGGGGAAAGAATAATCAAACAGACAAAGCGAGAAGATGAACATGTAATACAAGATAGCGTGAAACGCTGACGGTTTTACCAAAAGAAAGTGAAATCCTGTAAAACATTAATAAGCAGCAGGTGGTAATCATCAGATGTAAATCAATGTGCCAAAGCGCTCCTTTCCCAACTTAAAAAAAACCTTATTATCTTAAATAATTAATTGCCGAATTAAGCTGCACCACGTTTGAGATGCCATAAAAACACTTAAAATTTGGTTATGCACTAGACTCGGGCACACTGTTGTCCAAAACAAAACTAAAAGCTTTCAGGTTGTGATCGTTTCTCCACAGTGGCAGATAAAAATCAAAGAGATAGACCGAGGAGATAGACATTTTACTGTAACCGTGTCAAACAGTAAGTGACAAACACAAAGAAAATGTGGCATAAATAAGCAATAACATTTGTTCGCAGACCCAACATCTATACATGAGTCACTGGGTAGGTCCAATATATATACAGACAGGAAACCTTTCGGTATGTATTTATCTTTAAAAAAACAAGTGATCAAAGAGAGGTCTCTCAGCGGTGTGTGTGAGAGGGTGAAAATAAAGCATTGCGCTCAGCACAGATGATCCAATTAGAGTTAATTACAGCAGCAGGCGAGGCAGGGACACCGGTAGGGCATTGTAAACTATCAACACAGCTGTGGGGCAGGCCAGGCTGCAGACTGATTGGGAGGGGAGGGAGAGCAGAGAAAATACACAAGAATGAAAGGGAAATCAGTGCGGTGCTCGTGAAAGGGGCGCAGTGCTGAATGTCCACAATTATTAAAACAAAACAGCCCAGCAGGAGCCACGGTGGTGGAGGCAGCAGTAAAAAAGGCAGCAGTAACACAACTGTGGCATTAAGAGGAGTTGGGAGGAAGAATGCTATATTTGAATGTAAGCAGCTAGGGCTCTGAAGTTAAACACGGACAAACAGTAACAGAGCATGAAACCAAGAAAAAAATAGCCTCCCCAAAGAACAGATAAAGAGCCATGGCGGAATGAGACAGTACTAAGTCCCTGCTCTGTGGGAGGAACTGAAGAGAGAAAGGCAGGACTGCCACTAGCAAGCAGGGATTTTTGAAGGACACTGACATGGACAAATGAAAAGCAATGTCAGGAAAGGGGATGACCTTGATGCCCACAGACCGATTACAGCAGGTCTTGTAGAGACAGCTGCGGTGTCTAGCTCGACCTAAAAAGACTCACTGTGTAACAACCAAAGGAAAAGGGCCAGTCCTCATGGGAAGTTACCAATGACAACAAGGTGGTACAAAGGAGGGACTAACAAGCCTATTAAGGAATCAGAAGCCAGCATTTACAAAGGGCAATGACTCAAGCTAATGACAAATATGGGCGGAGAGTGGGCGGGGCTTCTATTCCATACTCCAATACAGCATGGCTTGCAGAGCAGCGCATGCGCTGCCCAGGCTCGACCTAAAAAACGATTTGTTAAAGAAAAGACCAAAAGTTGAAGGAAACTGGGACTTGCCCCACTCGCCGAAATTGGTGCTTTTACATGTCATGGAGGGAATTGGGGGCAATATTTACAAACGCCATCTTATGTTGCTAGGGTTTACTCTGGCGAAGAGGGACATTGCTAGAGCATGGAAGGCGCCGGCGCCGCCCTCAGTGTCGGCTTAGAAGAAGGGACTGGACTTCTGTATGGGTCTGGAACGCCCCATTTTCACTTCATGAGGCTGCCCGCAGAAACATTTTAAAGTTTGGAAGCGTTGGGCGGACTACCGAGGTTTGCTGCTGGAGCCGGTTTCTGCAACAGGGCCCCTCAACCCAGTTTAATTCTACCCAGCTGGTGCAAGCTGTAGTTACTTGCTTTGTTGTATACTGTAGCGAGTGGTTGTGGTGCAACATTCACGGCTAGGCAGTTCCTGGGAAGCGATTAGTGCGACAGGGGGGAGGGGGGTTGTTGGGAGGGGTTTTCATGTGGTTTTATTTCATTTGTATTGCCCTTTATTTCTCCTTGATCTCATTATTGAAAAGTCAAAGTCACGATGTTTTATGCTTATTGTGCAGATGTCTCTGGGTTACAGAGCCCTGCTCTATATGTGTCATTTGACTAATAAAATTGGTTTAAAAAAAAAAAAAGTTGAAAGAAACATTTTGGTGAAATGGAATCATCCAGTAACCGCAGTCATGAATGAGCTAAAGAGACTTGAGCAGAGATGGCAATGGTGACCATCCCTGTCAACCCACTTTCGTCTGGCCGGTGCAAACATCTTTTTTTTAATAACCCCCCTCCTAACAAATAAAATGCCTCCATAGCCTTCAAACTGCGGGATCGCCCTCTTAAAATCAGGTCTTTCGCTAATGCGAGACAGTGGCGTAGGAAGGGGGGTGCGGGCCGCCCCGGGTGTCATCACTGAGGGGGGTGACAAAATGGCAAAAATATGTTTTTTTAAATAAATTTTAAAAAATTGGGCTCACATTTTTTGGGGAAAAAATAATATTATTTAAAACGAGTTTAATCACTTCGTCTGACAGTTAATTAACCTCAACAAGTCAACATAATACGTATTGAAACTTTTTAGTTCAGTCAACAAACGCAACGAAATACGGCTGAACTCGACGCTGTGTAGTGCAGAGCGTATGGATAAGGAAGGGGGTGTTTGTCTGTCTCTGCAGTTTGTACTCGAGCGAGACGTAAACAACCGGTGACTCATCATCACTCAACCCGCAACCAATCCTATCCGCTGCCGTGCCAGTCTGTCACCCCACGTCATTCTGTTGTGTTAGCTGTGCATTATTACTGAAGCTTATGTGCCGTGCTGAATTTATTTTTGTTACATTTTTTAGTTCATTGATTCATTGTGATCATCCTCTTCTCTATGAAATTGAGTTTGGCAAGTAACGTAAACGTTATGATGCATGCTATTTGTTTGTATTTGTACGTTAAGCCGGGGGTGACAAGAAATTTTCCGCACCGGGTACAACCTGACCTTGCTACGCCACTTATTTAATTATTTATGCGTTTTTATATAGCGCGGACTTTACCCGAAGGTGTCAGAGCGCTTCACAATAGGAACAGTAACATTACATGAGGAGAAAAATTACAAGTGAGCATAATACAAAAGCAAGCGTTACATTACATGAGGAAAAAGTGACAATTGTGCAAAAAAAAAAACAAGATACAAAAAGAGGTATACGTTACAAGAGGAAAAAGTGACAAGTGTGCATGATACATAAGATACAAAATACAAATAGAGGTATAATACTGCAATAAGTGGCAGTCACTCAGAACACACTGGGAAGGCACTTCTATAGGCATGGAGTACAGGATTTCCTATAGTGGAAGAACTTCCTTGAGGGAGTAGAGAGGGCGTGAATTAGGTTTGGAAGTGTCTTTGGAGAAGGCGAAATTTGAGGTCAGTTTTGAAGAACCGGGAAGAGGTGGTGGTCCGGAGCTGAGGCGGAAGTGAGTTCCAGATTCTCACTGCGTTGCCTGAAAAGGATTGGGCCATCGATCTTTCCTTTTTGAAAGTGGGAGGTTCAAGCAATAATGATGCGAGAGCCACGGAGTTGACAGGTATGGGTGCCAGTCCAAGGTCTCTCTTGTGACTATCATCGAGGAATACCGGGCTTTACTTCACTCACCTTATCTGACTCTAGGTCGGACATTTCTTTTCAAAATATCGACTTAAATCTCCAGCTGAAATTTGTAGACCTGGACACAGCAGCTGGTAAAGCAAAACACTCCCTTCCCTCTCTCCTTGTGAACAAACTTGAGGGAAGAAACAGGGCGGAAGATGCACAAGCAACTTCTACTGAACAACAATTCTGGACGCAATGAAGGTCAGGGGCATTGGTCTCATGCGTTGCTTTTAATATCAATGAGTTTGCTCTGAAGAAAGATAGAGCTTTTCAGCGCACGCCTAGTTTTGGAGCGTTAGGGTGCGCGTGAGCATGTTCAAAGTAGAGACGCTCGATTCTCTTTGTCGTAGTCTTCCACTCAAATGGCATTTTCGGTGTAGTGACTTACCCTGTAAACCTTAAAGTTAGTAGAAAGACAATCATATTGATGCATAGCTCTATGGCTCAAAGTGCATCCGCTCCTACCCCGTATAAATTTGAGCGACTCAAGTTGATATTTGTGTCTCGCATGCTCAGATCTGCTGGTAACTTTAAGCCAATTGGGGGGATTAGTATTTCTACGCATGCGCAGTGGGAAGTTTACTCGCGGGTTCCAGACTGCGGTCTAGTTGGTGGAGGCTTAGATGGTGAGTAGTGTCTTCTTCTCTGGGCATGTCCGCAATAGGAAGCCAAAGTGACAGGTCTTATGTTATGGGAGAAGAAGCTTTGTACCCCCGGTGTCTATTTTTAGTTAATCTCAATTTAGCGCTTGTTCTTGAGCAGATCCCAAGCTCTAAATTGAACAACTGAAGGCACTTCATTCAAGAGAAAATGTCTCGGCAGGATCCCAATGAGGTGAGTCACACCGTACAATGGTCCGTTTGATTGAACAGATCATTTTCTAACCGTACTGTGTTTTGAACTACGGTATTCTGTATTTTGATTGCACAACCTTTCACCAATTTTCACTCGCAATGCACATTGTCCCTGTAAATGTCTGAAATGAGATGCAATTCAGAACCCCGTTTCGTGCTCACGATATTGTCCAGTCTTGCTGTACATCAACGTTCGCTGCAGAGATCCCAACCCTTTCATGGTTTACAGTACAAGCACCTTTTAAATGGGCAGCGACGTTATAGTTCTTTAATTTACAGTCAATGTGAATTGTTGATCTTGCTCAGAAGAGCAGGAGAGCGCTTTGTTTATGTAGCCCCCTTGCCCTGCTTTCACTCTTGGAACGTCGAGCCTCTTGGGCATCACGTGAGATAGTTACTTACAGTCTCCTGAGTGGGTTTCTGTCCTTTATCCAGCTTCTAGAGGAATTCGTGAAATAATCACACACCACAAACTAATCGTGTAGCATAAAAGGCCACTTTATAGGGACAGGTTTGTCCTTGGATATATTAAATCAAATGGAGATGCAACATAGTATCAACCTCACTAATCCATAACATTCCGACAACCCCCCCTCTCTTAAACAATGCCACAAGGTGCACAAAGCCATTCCCCAAACAACAAATCCCCATACCCCAAACTTCATTCTTTCTTCTTTAATTTACATCCTCCTTGCATTCCCCAGTCTCTCTCTCTCTCTCTCTCTCTCACCCTACCAAGCATCCCCAAATGAAGTTTCCTTGTCCTGCTCCATACACCCAAACGTCGTCTTCCCCTACTCTGTGCTCCCACCGAGGGATAGATGCTCCCGCACCTGACTCACCATCCCCCCCAAACTTCCACCTGTACCAACTTAAACTACAAAAAACCTGTCCTAACCGTTTACATCACTCCTCCCCTCTTCACATGCAGGATGGGTGAGTGGCTCAAGAAAAAACTATTGGTGTCAGCCACATAGTGATAGAGTCATCAAGAGGCTGAACTTGTGACCTCAATGTCCCTAAATACCTTGTTCCTTAGCCCCACCCCTCCATTGTCCCCTAACCTATTCCCTGCCTTGCCCCTGTGGTCCGTTCCATTATCATGAAGCCATCCGGGGGAGACTGGCTTTGTCTGCCACTCCCCCCAGGTCCCTTCATTGTGAAATAATCACACACCATAAACCGATTGTGTAGCATAAAAGGTCACTTTATTAGGACAGGTTTGTAGTCTGATATATTAAATGAAATACAGATGCAACATAGTATCAACCTCACTAATACATAATTTCCTGACAACCCCCCTCCCTTAAACAAATCCCCAAGGTGTACAAAATAATTCCCCAAACAAATCCCCCTTACTCGAACCTCATTCTTTCTTCTTTCATTTCCCGTCCCCCTTGCATTCCCCAGTCTTTCTCTTTGTCACCCTACCAAGCATGAAGCCGCTTTGTCCTGCTCCGAAGCCCCAAACTTCATCTTCCCCTCCCATGTGCTCCACCCTGAGGGGTGGATATGCCTGCACCTGGCTCTCCGTCCCCCCAAACTACCACCACCTAGATAATCCCCAAAGGGTGTTTTTCTGCCGCCCCCACCCAGGACAAATGTAACTTGTTTCATTCATAAACTCCTTTGCACCATACCATTTCATTCCATAACATCCCACAATATCCCTCAATTCCCTTATGAGATAAGTGAACCCCATCATTCCTGAACAAAAACGTATCTCCTTCTTTAAAACAACCATGGGACAAAACTTTAATGTCCACTTAGATGCAAAAAACTCTCATAGCTCTGTTCAGTGTTCTCCTGGCTTTGTCAATGGCTGTGTGTTTCATTGCTCCTCTCCATTGTCTTATGGGCACACACTCTTTCCATATCAAACATGTCCCTGCAAACTTTCCTTTTAATAAGTGTAAATCCTCCTTCTTTTGTTGTAAAAGTGTTAAACCTGACAGTCTGACCAGATCATTCTTCCCCAAATGTATTGTTAGCGTATCCGGGCATCCCTTCTGGGTAACCATGTCCACTAGGAAAGACAATAAACTGCCTCCAATGCATCCCACTCCTTCCCCACCATATCACCTCATGTCTGGTAGTTGATAGTTCAAGACTCCTTTCATAAATTTGCTGATCTGCATATTTGGCTTCCCAACACACAAAAGAATGTGCCACTATCCATGTCACTATCTGATGTCTTCAGGGTCTTTTACACATCCTATGACAGAAAATAAGACATTCTTAGGAGACCAAAACAGCCTATTAGCCAATCAATGCCCTTTATTTCATCACATATCGTTGGCAGCATTTAGATTTCCATCTGCCTATCCTCCGTAGGAGTCCCCACCCCCAACCGAGATTTGCTGCTTCTGTGGCTGCACCAATTCTAAATGAGTGTGTCCCATACTTGCCTGGGTCCATACCTAATTTCTTTAAAGCCAACCACACCACTGCCAGCAGTTGAAAGGATATAACCCTTCTTCCCCCTTCATGACCAAAAAAGTCTTCATACCGCTGTCCAGGCCAATGTTGAAATACCTTACCTCCTTCGCTTAACCATACTCATTTACCCATGCCCGTCTTGTCAGTTTTGGAACTTCTTTACCATATCGTAAACTGCAGTTTCTGCAGCAAAATTCGTTATGTAGAACCCCTGCCTTCTTTCTGGGTCCTAACAACTCTGAACCTCTAAAGGCACCAAAAATATTCACAGCATGCATAATCTGAAAACACTAACTTCAAAAAGATCATAACAGCATTCGGGTGAACTCTGTAAAATGCTCTGTAATAACTCAAATATTATTGCCTCTCTCACTAGAGAAATCAGCCCTCCCTCTCTCCCCCAACCACACAAAATTCTTCTTAACAACTTACCTTGAGCAGGATCATATCCCCAGTATAATTTTCCATAAAAAGATAAACCAGCCAGTTTACCCGCTATGGTCATGGGGGATAAACCTTTGTCAATTAAATGTAGTATAACACTTATCACTCTACATTCACTGTTTGTTCAGCACAAGTCTGTGCCCACACATTCGCTTCAAAAATCCTAATTTCCTGCCAAGCATGTTGGTAACTTCTTGTAGCATCTGATATCGACCTTGCCACTAGTTCAATCACTCTCATTCGCCCACCCCCTAATGTCATGTGGTAACTGAGTCTTCTTTTCTTCTGCACCTGGCGCCAGCATGCAAAATCTTTGCCACTGTGAGTGAGATAAGGCATCAGCTACATTATGGTTCACACCTGGCACATGCTTTGCAATAAAAATGATGTTTAGTTGTAAACACATTAGCATAAATTGTCTCAACAAATGCAGAACCCTGAACTCACACCCTTTCTGCTTGTTTACCAGTTACACCACTGCCATATTGTCTACATTGAACATTACTGATCTGTTGGATAGTTTTCTGCCCCATACCAGTAGTGCTACTAATAATAGAAAAAAAATCCAAAAATACAATACTCCTCCCTTGTTTCAGCCAATGATCTTGCCACCTCTCAGCACTCCATTTAACCTCCCAGAAAAGGCCAAAACCATTCGCACCAGAAGCATCAGAAAAAAAAATGTGTACCTGCCAAATTGTGTTGTCTTCCAGAAAAAACTTGGAAACCCCATTCATTTCTTCCAAAAGGTTTCCCAAATACATAAACCAGCTCTTACTGTCATTGAAATTATCACTTTGTGGTGTTCAAAACTTGCACCTGACTTTGTCATGCCTAATCTCCTACAAAATGTCCTACCCCCGCGTGACCCTGCAGGCGAAATTCAGAAAACCCAAAAGCTTCTTACATGTCTCAACTCCAGATGTTTCATGCCAATCACTTCATCCAGCAAATGTCTTTTTTCAACAGTTTGCATAGCAGCAACCTTGCCACCAATTCCTGAGCATCTAACTTAATACCCAAAAA
Organism: Calotriton arnoldi; assembly: GCA_963921515.1. Lineage (NCBI taxonomy): Eukaryota > Metazoa > Chordata > Amphibia > Caudata > Salamandridae > Calotriton > Calotriton arnoldi. The sequence goes on from CAWUFW010002772.1 coordinate 543,305, forward strand.
GGACAAAATCGTATATGGTCCTTCAGTTTTCTCTGGGGCTAAAGGTACACCTAGCTCCAAAGCCATCTCTTCAAACTGTTTTAAAGCTCTCTGACACTCTCCTGTATTCTTTCATCCAATGAACAAAAAATCATCAAGATAATGTGAAACAAGTCTGTGGTCACTTCTTTTAGAGAAAACTTACTGCAAAAATGTACTCAATGTCTCAAAAAGTGCACAAGATATCACAGGCCATTGGCAGGACTCTATCTACGTATTTAGCCACCCAAAATGCATGCCCAAAAGGGGGAAATTGGGCGGATGAATTGGTAATAGCCTACATGCAGGTTGGATGTCACATTTGGCTAAATCCGCACCCTCATCACTCTCACATACCAATTTCAAAGCATCGTCTACTGAAGCATAAACTACTGTAGAGTCTTTTGCCGTGATGAAGTCATTCACTGACCCGACCACGATAAATGATGAATCATTCAAAAATCCCCCTCCTTCTTTTTTGGACTACTCCTAGTGGAGACATCATCAAGTCTTGCATGGGCCATTCGTAAAAAGGACATACAATTTTCCCTTCCTTCAATTCTTTATTCAGTTTAGCTGCAACAATATGATTCATAGTTTTTGCAGATTGTAAATTGTCTGCCCACCTCTGCACACTGGGACCTTGATATCCTAAATGGAAACCTTCCCTAAAACCTCACTCGATTTTTAAAGCTGCTACGTCTTTAGCAGGGGAATGAGTTTAACAACTTTAACTGGTATAGGAGCCCTTTGGTGTAGCCTGTGTTTGATATCCTCTCCCTCTGGGTGCCCTCCAAGGTTCCCCAGTATTGGCCATTATGAAACATTGTGCAATGGGGTGTCTACCTCTATATTTAGAGCATTCATGCTTAAATTTGCAGTGCTGCATCGGGCAAAAACCCTTTTTGATATTCCAGCATGCCTCTAAGTTCTGCCCTTGACCTCCTGTAAAAATCCCCACCCTCTTTTATGCGGGCGATACTGTACTGCCGATATATTATAGGAAGGCCACTAGCCGTATGTGCAGTTGCCGGCGGCTGTGTAGAATGTGAGAAGTTGGCCTGGAATATGCTGTCCACTAATTAAAGTGGGCACCTTGCACCAGTCCAAATGACCCTTATGATTAGGGCTCCCGGTGTTATGGTATATATTTTTTTGTCATTTCCGTCTGTATTTATCCATATTTATTTTGGTCTTTGTGAAAAAATTAAGCTGAAATTAGTATATTTCCACATTTATTTAACCGATAAATATGCACTCTTGCTTGAATGCCTGCCAGGTTTCAGTGCTGTGAACACCCACTGAAGTTAAATCAATGCACTTATATGAAAGCATGCAAATTTCAGTATCAGCCTTGTGTATATCTACTGCTGTTAAAGCCTCTTTATTAAAATCCCTTTCTTTTTTAACCCCCTTTCCTATTAACCCACCCACCTATTGGCTTGGCAGTCATGGTAGACAGATTTTAGAATTACTCAAAATACAACCCAATTTCCGTTTTTATCCACATTTAAAAATAAATACAGACACGAAAATAAAAGTTTTCTGTCTGTATTTATCTGTAAAAAACAGTAAAAACGGAAAACAGGGAGCCCTACTTATGATGTATGAGGTCAAAGATAACCTTTAGAAAGCTATCCTAGTGGTAGCTGTGGAGAGCAGCCTTCAAGCTTAATCTGGAAGGAATGTAAAGCAGCTTGTTTTACCAGAACATCACCTCCTATATTGAATTAATGAAAGGAGAACCACACAGTAGTTATATAAAAATATATATTTATTAATATAACACTCTCTAGTATCCTCTACACGAGGATAGAACATAAAGCACACAATACGAGATCAATAGAAAAGTTGTAAGTAGCACAATACACAGTGGGCTCCAGGGGGAGACCAAACCATATACTAAAATAGTGGTATAACAACCACGACTTGGGTCAAGACAAGGTCTAGAGCACGTAGAATCGCTGGGAGTCCAAGGAACCACCCAAGGTGAGTAGATGGGGACCCCACGGAGGACGGGTGCTGTGTGCTAACATGACCGCGGGCTCCGTACAATTCTATGGGGAAGTCGCGGTTGCAATTTCACAGTTTAAGGACCCTTCTAGGAGGACTTCGAGGAAACCCTTTGGAACTTAAGAGGTTGAAGAGCCACCCCACCCGTGGATACTGTAGTACCCGAGTTACCTATCCCAGAGGAGCCGGGTGCATAGTTCTGGAGTGGTGTCTGAAACCGCCGTCGTTCTCAATGGAGGGCTGTGAAGAAGTACTGCTGCTGTGAAGGTGAAAAGGGTCCGGTGGAATCCAAGCCTCGATTCTGGAAGGAAGGAACCTGAAAGCAGAGAGAACAGAGTCTGGGTCACTTCAGAGTGACCAGGGGCTTGGGAGACGAATGCCCACCGATGTCGGATGATTCAGGTGCGAAGAAGGGATGCTTGACTCTGCAGCCACGAGGACCAGGAGCCGTTGACGACGACCAGGAGCCAGATGCGAGCTGTCCCACGAAGGATGTCGAGTGCTGAGGGGTCAGTGTCCGGCTGGAGCACCAACAAGCCTTGGCAAAAGCAACCCACGCAGGAAGGTCAAGCAGGTTACGGTGTGGACCAGCAAGGTCCAGGGGACTCACCAAGCAATGGGGAGTCAGGGCACGTCTGGAGCAACCAGAAAAGCCCAACAGAAATCAAGATGACCCTCAGGAGGACCCACAGGCCGAATGACCAGGAGTCGCGAGGGGACCTCGAGCAAGATTGCAAAGCACTAGCCCACGGAGCACTCAGTGCGAGGAGGCCGGAGTTCTTTGGTACAAATACTGCTCAGGGTCAGGACTACATGGAGTCCAGTGCACAAGCTCGGGAATCGCCAACAAGCATATGCAACTGCAAATGGACCCAGTGTACAGGGGTTCGGGTTATGCAGTCCCCACGAGGGATACTGGCCTCAAACTTGTTGAGAGGGCAGATCGACCTAAGGGACCTTCAAAAACCCACCTCCTGTATTGCTGAAATCTTCAGAGTCCGCAGGAGCTTGGGAGCAGCAGACTGGTCAGTTGCGTTAAGGTGCCTGCGAATGCAGGGGAGTGACTCCTTCACTCCAAGGGAGATTCTTCAGTTGTCCTTAGTGCACCACAGGTCCTGCACGGAGCCTGTTTGGAGCAAGGGCACAGACAAGACTTTGGACGGAGAGGGAGACGAAGTCGGGCCCAGTCGAAGTCCAGAGTGTCCAGACGGTCGAAGGTCAGTGGTTTCTTCTTGTAGGATCTTGTCCACATAAAATCTAAAGTCTTACAGCCAGGTAAGCCCTTTTGTACCCACGGGAGAGGGTTGGACAGATTCGGGGGACCCTCCTAGGGGAGGGTCAGGACAGAGGGGTGGTTACACCCATGTCCTTTGTCCAGTTTCGCACCAGAGCAGGAGCCAAGGCTTCCAGAACTGGTTTGAGCTGGACTATGCACAGGGACACCAAATGTGCCCCAAGTGCAGGCTTTCAGGCACTCTCGGAGTGCACCCACCCAGCCCCAATACACTAAATCCTGTCTGGGAGGTGGTCACACTTCCCTGTGACAGGATGCCTATTGTGCTGCCTTCCTCTGCTCGAGCTTGGCTCAGCAGCAGGAGGGCAGAAATGTCTCTGGTCGGCAGCATCCATTTTGTGCTGACCGGGTCGAGAAGGCTGGCACCGGATAGACCAGTGACCCCACGAAGCTTGCTTCAGAAGGGTGGAATTATACCTCCCACACCGGTTACCAGTGTGGAGGTATGATTCCAAGGTGTTTGATACCAAACAGGATATATTTCTATGCAGCCGTTTTCGAGATAGCATTTACCGCGAGGTTATAATGCACCTCTACCTATATGTCCGGCTGAGTCACAGACAACCCGGGAGAATGGTCTCCGAAGGCTGCAGAGGGGCTCTGCTCATGCAGGGGCACCCTCTCACTAAAAACCCAGCACCCTGCCTTCAGGATTGATAAGGCCTGCTATAAGGGGGGGCTTATACGTTTTAAGTGTAGTGACCAGTTGATATAGTGAACCTATATCTAAAGTAAGTGGTGCAAGCACCAGCTTACACAGGTTGCAGTAGCAGACCTGTAGTTCCATTTTGCATGGCCTCTCATGGGTGGCATAATACATGCTTCAGCCCATGTGAGGCCTCTGGGGTACCTATGCCCTGGGTACATGGGTACCATATACTAGGGACTTATAAGGGTACCCCAGTATCCAATCTGGAGTGTACCGAAGTACATGTGTAACAATTTAAAGGAGAAAGCAGATAGACTGGGGTCCTGATTAGCAGGATCCCAGTCAGACTAGTCAAAAACAGTGCAACATCAACCAAAAAGTGGGGGTAACCATAAGAAGCAGATCCTACTTTCCTTCATAGAAGACATCCATGGTAACCATAGCTCTGAATCCACATCTCTCTATGGTTTCTCTGAGTTGAAACTGAGCCTAGCCCTAAACTCCTCATCATATCTAAGCCAGGCATAACCCCCTAAAAGCATCTGCACTTTCCAATTGATATTAATATACTTAAATATCGCTATTGCCCTGTCCGTATGTTTCTTGCAATATATACTGGCATAGATCTAAAATGCGGATGTCCAGTTGTCCATATTGATGGGTACCCTAGGATGCCTAGCTAATTCCCATTCCTCCTCCTCCTTGGAACCCTCTTTTGCCTGCATGTCCCTATGCAGTAGTTTAAAAACGTCCACATATTCATGTTTCCAAATATGTTTTTGTGTCTTCTCAGATATGTGGCACCCTAAAGGCATCACTAGACCCATATAAGGAAGCTACTTCCTATGTTGTAACTACTCCTTATCTTTTTCACAGTCTGTAGTTTCTTGTGTTTTGTTATCTTCTTTAGCATCACTTTGAATCTCTTTATCACACACCTCTTTGTTCAAATGCTTCTCTTTGGCTTCCGAATCCCCCCTAACCTTGACTTCCTTTTATTAATATCTTTCCCCGTTTCTTCATCAATGATTCCGTCTCCTACACCAATTTATTTACTTTATTTCCTTTCCTTTGCTATGTCCCCAGTATCTCACACAGACCACCATTCTTTAGTACCTTGTGAAAATCTTTCTTGTCCCTTTCCTTGTTCCCTGGTTTCGGATACACTCCTTCTTCCATGCAAAATTGTGGTGCTTCTTTTGTCCGTTCTTCACATCTGAAAAACACCAACATTTCCTGCCTTTGCAGTTAGCCCTGGTCTGTCTCCCATTTCTGTATTCATCTGAATCACCGACCCTTCATTCTCTCTCAGCTCACCTTCTTCCTAATCATCAACCTCCTCCCCATAGTCTAGCACCAATCCGTCTTCACCATGCATCTCCCATATACTCCTACCGGGCCGTTGGTTCATCCTTCCCCCAATTGAAAATAATTCATGATCTTCAAATTTTGGTCTTGTTCTGTGGTCTGCTGTTGAACAATTCCGTGGCATGAGGAGGGTTGCCGTTAACCCTCCCAACTCTTTAGGCCAGCGTCCAGGAGCAGTTCTTTGCTCCATTTACTTTGCCACCTGACCTCTTTGTCAATCACACCTTTTGGCATTGTAGAATAATCCTCCTCTAGGCTGCATCAACCTACAGGACCTCCATCACCATAGGCCCCTTGAACCTTCCCGGCTTCTACTGTCCCTGACTGCTCACCCTCTGCATGTGGTACCCATAACCACTTCAAATTTTTTCTACACTGGAGGCCAGGTTCTCGTGTAAAATCGTCTTGCCATCTGAACCCCCCTTTGTAACTCTTATCAATATGCCCCTGTTCTAGCCTCTCTTTCTTTACACAGATGTTCCCATCTTTCTTCAGTTTCCTTTAATATTTTCCTTTGTTCAATGATTTTCACTTCAATATCAACATCCTTCCATTTATTAGCCTGTCTAATGTCACTTTCCTTAAAACGCTCTGTCTGAATCATATTTAAATCAGAAGGGACTACAAGTCCCATCATGCCTCTTTCCACTGTCTCTTCTTGTAATTGGGCCACCACACGCTTCTTCAGCACACCCTGGTGGCCCGCTGCACTCACTGCACCTTCCTTTTGCCTCAATATGCACCCCTTTGATGCGACGCATGTAGGCCCCTCACATGGGGGCTGCGCTTCAGTCTAGCAGAGGAGGCTGTTGCAGCAGCCTGCTTAATCACTTCAGCTGTTCCTGCGCTCCTTAACCTAGATGCAGGCCGCTCCCTCCCCACTCCATTAGAAACGACAGCTGCCTGTAAGCTGTACCTCCTGTGTGGAGGCTCTATCTCCCTCGTGGCCAGCGGCAATGTAATTTTTTTTCCTTAATGACTTATTGGTTTGTGACCTACCCTGGGGAGGAGAGCAGGCCACTATTGCTGCCACCACCCCCGAAGCTTGTCTTGACGGTGGGCCATGCCTAGCAAACACAAGGAGATGATGGATGGAGCACTGAAACTTTTCAGACACTCACCCCCGGTCACAGATCTGGGTTTAATCCATCATCGTTCTTTAGCTCACTTCGCCACCCCAGTTCAGACCCAGCCATATGTGAATCAGTCTTGACCCTGTCCCTCATGGGAACAGCCCAGCTTCAACTGCCAGGCCAGGTCTTCCCTGGACCGGAAACAAGCATCCTGGGACCGGTTTCAGGGTTCCACCCCCTCATCAGCCAGGCTAGCTTGAATCCAGTGGCAAAGTGAGCAAGGGACCCACGTCTGGGTATACCCTTCCAACTTAGGGGAAACAAAGCAGACACAAGGAGATGATGGACGGAGCGCTGAAACTTTTCAGACACTCACCCCCAGTCACAGATCTGGGTTTAATCCATCAACGTTCTTTAGCTCCCTTCGCTACCCCAGTTCAGACCCAGCCATATGCAAATCAGCCTTGTCCCAGTCCCTCATGGGAACAGTCCGGCCCGAACTGCCAGGCCTGTTCTTCCCTGAACCGGAAACAAGCATCCTGGGACTGGTTTCCTATGCCTGCTACAGGACACCAGGTTTAATAAGGTCGTCCCTTCCTGCCGCACATAAAGTGTGCAGTTCATGCCTCACCATCCTGCATACCGAAGGTATGTAGATAATCCTACCCAAACAGTTAACTATAGAAAACGCTATTTAAATAGGTGTAAATTAAACCTTATAAAGAAAAAAGGCCTAAATCACCCACTCACGAAAAAACTATCCCTGTCAGCCACATTGTGATAGTCATCAAGAGGTTTAACTTGTGACCTCACTGTCCCTAAATACCTTGTCCCTTAGAAAAGACATACAAAAGGGGGTGCCTCAAGAATCCAACAATTGTATTGTAGAGTTTGTTCTCTTTGTTTCTTCTCTCCTCCTTTCATGAAGTAACCATAGTTCACTAGTGTCAATATCAACGTACTCTTCTCCAATATCAAAATAACATGGGAGCCATGGTATGAAGCCTCAAAACAATTCTCTTTATTATTCTTCAATACATCAAACAAACAACCCAGCCAACGCAGTTCATCAATTCATCCTCCGAGTGGACTTCATCAGGGTTGATGTATTTCTTTACAGCAATGTCACATCAAAGTCTAAGTGTAAAATGGATCAGTTCTCCAAGAAATTCTTGGAACACTAGTACTGCTCCCTTATTGTTGTAGTGAAATACCAGATGACCATATATAAATATCACAACTTAATATCCAAGGGCGTGAAACATAGAGAACAAACTCTACAATACAATTGTTGGATTCTTAAGGCACTCCCTTTTGTGTGTTTTTTCTGTTTTAATGTATGTATGGTTTTTGAGTAGTTTGACCATTAGAGAGTGAGTGCCGACCATTATTACCTTGTGGAACTAGCACCTGTGAAACTGATGCAGCAGTAATTTCACGGTAATTTCTCAATGCAAAACCTCATTTACCTTCTAATTTACCGCTGCAAAGGTACTGGACCCTTGCCACTGTAAATTACCATCAGGAGACTTTACATAAACATGAAAAATCAAAAATGCAATTAATATTTAAGCCAATAAAGAGAGTTGTGAGTATTTTAAAGGGTTTTATTTTCTAGTTAAAAGTTAAGGTTCTCTGACCCTTTATTCATTAGTCAAATATCAATCAGGTTACAGAATTTGGAAAACAGGAAAATAGAATTAATACAGAACATATTATAGGTTGCATACAAAACATTCCATAAAGGAAGGGAATGAGGCAATCAAATGTCAATCAGAATTCTCCAAAGAAAGTTCAGGAAAATATGATTCAAGAGTGAGTTTTTGCAAGGCAAATCAATAATTAATAATTGGCAAAAATCTCCCGTAAAGAGAAATAAATGCATAAGACAAATAAATCTTTTCAAAACTAATTAATTAGTCAAAGCATAAACTTAGAGTTTTAGCATCTAAATCTACCTGTTCTATCCAGCTCCACTCTCTGCCCTGGTCTGTTCCTCTGAGAGAGGCTGCTTCACAAGGAGCGAGACAGCCCGCCCTTCACAAGACCACAGAGGAATGTGATCTGCCTTGCCAAAAATATGACGTGCAAGGCTAGCCTATGCCCCCCACCTCCCTCTATCTCTCCTCGGACGCAATCTGCTACCAGACTGCACCTGCGTACCTAACCCATATGATGTTTGATCTCATCTGCTTCTTCTCCTCTCCTCCCTCTCAGACTAAGGCCCTAAGGCTTAAAAAGCGAGCCCCCACGCCCCCTAAGAGGTCATTATTTATACTCTAATTCTTGGCTGACTATTCTAATAATGTTGCAAATTTTCAGTAAAGCTTGTACCATGATTGGTTAGCTTAGATGACATGAGGGTCTCGCCATCCTGTTCTCATTGGCAAATCCAACCCATACCAGTTTTAACAAAAGAAGCGTTAATGATTAATACAATTATATGTTTTAGCAACATTTACTAGGAAAAATGTTTCAGTCTATTTCCTCCTTCCTGTCACATCGCACGCAGGAAGGACACATTCCACAAACACTGATACATTGGCAGGGTAACAAGAATGTACAGTTCATGGTGGCCTTGAACCAGGTCTTCACTTGAGGCACTTGGCAGTATGTAGCTGGTTCTGCGCATGCGTCTCTCATTCAATACAATTCACAGCCTTGCTGGATTCACAGGCAGACATTTTATCTTAGGCCCAAAACAAAATAAACACAAAAAGAGTATTAATTTACAAAATGAAACCCATTATGTTTTACCTCCCCCATACTAATACCCTGTATAAATGATTACCTAGCAAAAGCTATTAGTTTAAAGCAGATTTTCTTATTATTTGTGCACAACATGCAAAAATGTGCAATGTACAACATAGCATAAAACATGCACTAGTGTAAATTTTGAAAGCGCACACAGTTAATACATACTCACAGCAACATGCTCTAATGTTTTAGATAGCTTTTCATGCAAAATGCGTTTGCCCCATGTGTAGTGTTGGTGCATGGTTGATTAATTAATACACATTATAAAAAGATGTGTTATGAACTGAATATGCATTGTCTAAATATGCAACAAAGCCAAAGTCTCTTGAGACAGGTACAGGGAGTGTAATTTACAGGGAAAAGAAGCTGGGAGGAGAGAACACACATTCTATGATTATCTTCAAAGCTAAAGAGGCCACTGAAACCACGAGTTTTCTCTACACTGCAAAAACACATGTTAATTCAGCACAAGCATTTCAGACTGAAAGCATTTATGACCAAGCCTCATTTTATGTTTTTAGGTCGAGCCTCGAGTAGCGCGCAAGCGCTGCTCTGCGAGACTTATAGTTAGGGAGTTTGAAAAGCTGACCAGACGCTCGTGCGTCATGGCCTTTTACCTGCGGTTACGCGCGCGGCAGACATGTGTTTCCAATTATCGTGCCCAGACGCGGGCGCGATAATTGGAAACACATGCCTGCCGTGCGTGTAATCGCAGGCAAAGGCCATGACGCACGAGCGTCTGGTCAGCTCTGCAGGCTGCCGCGCTCGCTCGCCCCCGCTCCTCTCTTGTTTGCGGAGCAGGTGAGTTCTGCTTCCCTCCCTTTTTGCTGCTGCTAGTATCAGCATCTCTCCCAGCAGCCACTAAGCAACGACCTCCTCGCGTCAGCAGCTCCCGCATCTCGTTTCGTTCCTCTGAAGAATGTCCCTGGGAAAGGCAATGCCCCCCTCTTCTTCCGCCATTCAGATTAGCCGGTAAGGTCTCTTCTCCCTACCCTTAAGCAAAACCAGATATTCAAAAAAACGGCGACCGGAGGGGCCCAGGCACGAAAGGGGCCGCTTAAAAACGAGAAGGGCAGGAGCCTCGGTGGGTAATGGCTGGGCAGTCTGTCATCACCCAGGTCAGCAGAGAGGAGGTGAATAGCCCCCTGCAGGAGAAAGGTAAGCGACCCCATAACCTGCCAATTTTAGGGGCCCCTTTTTTACACACCTACCAAACCCCCGACCAGTCCTCCTCCGTAGTAACTTTGATAGCCCACTAACCGACGAGGCCACCTGACAACTAGGAGTACTTTTTTATTGTATTTATTTTTATTCGTTTGATGGGTGGGGATGGGTATAACTTTAATGCCCTTTGCTCTTCACGTGGATTTTTAATATGCCCCTAGTTGGGCTTGAGTAAGTCGCCCGTTCCTTAGGTGTTCTCTGCCTTACGTGATTCGTCGTGCACTAAATGTAATGTAGTACAACACTACAAGTTCCAGAATGCACTTGTTAAATCCGGGCCAGAGTGCACAGCTCCCACTAAATGGGACAACCCGAGAGTCTTGCTTTTTGGGGGGGAAGAAAGGGACTTGTTACGGTGGGCGATGATGTAATGCGCCCCCCCTTTCCCAGTCATGGCATTTGGGTAAAAAGTGATATTTCGTCGGTTGTTTCTGGAAAGTCATATGACGTGTGTTTTTATGGTTAATATGTTGCAGAATGTGCATGTATGTACTTTGTACGATGCCGTCGCTTCATGGTGAGTTTGCGATATGACGGAGCTGCCCACTGCCTTTTGTCATTTAGATCCAGACCGCGAAGAAGCGTCGTATTTCATAAAGCGCCGCCGCCGCTTTAAGGTGCTAGGCTGTCCTGGTTGTTTTAATGCTTTCCCGTCAGATAAGCGCGCGGGATTCTGGTCGAATCGCCCTTGTGCGTCTTCAGGTTGTCACCCCCACTTCTGTTAGTTTATGCTTCATATATATCGAAGGTGTTGGAAGCACGCTGGGGCGACTAGCAGGTACTGATAATGGTGCCCCCTCCCCTTTTGAAAAAGTATATGCATTGCCCCAGTAGCCTGGAAAGGCTTCCCTTCGTGAAGCTTTGGGGTCCTGTGTTGTGATAAAATGAGGGGCTTCCCGTGTGTTTCATGTTGTTTTTCTTTGTCTAAGTTTCGATTCTGCATGGTGGTGGTTGCGGGAGGGGTTTAAAGCCCTTTCTAAGTTTTTTCCTGGGGGGCGATAAGAATACTGTTCACCACGCTTCATAGCGCTTTCTTTCCACTTTTAGCGCCTTTCTAATGGATTATCTCACTTGCCACTTAACCCCTAACTGGCAGCTTCACTCGTATCGTACTTGACACCTGCTGCCAAATAAAGCAACTGAATGTAAGACTATTGACACTTGTATGTTGACTGTAAACATTGCCCGCCTGGGCTCCAGAGTCCCAGCATGCAAAGCAGCACGAGTTAAAAGAGCCGGTCCAGACTGAAGGTGTCCCAGTGTGGGGCTGCGGGAACATCTTTACCAATTCTTGTTTATTGTTTTCAGTCCGGTCCTGACAGGAGCAGGGGACACACCTTCGTTGGGAATGCGAGTTGTCTAGAGCCATTGGGGCGTGTGTGTTCACCATGCTGGACTGTGCTTTTAATTGGGAGTGTGAGTGTGTTTGGGGTGGAGGGAGGGTCAACTGCACGTTCTAGCCTCGCTGTCCATTTGCTTAAGGTGGCAGGATTTTATTTCATTTTAAAAGAAAACACGTGAAATGCTGTTCATCCAATTTGCACATCACTATAATAAAATTAATGAAAATCGCAATACTTTAAGAAAGGTATTCAAAAGTACAAGAACAATAATCCAAAAACATTTTAAACAACATTTCTACAAGCTAAAGTAACAAGCATTGGCATATCCAATAGGTCTCGCCTTGGGGACCTTATAAGTGTTTAGCCATGCAACGGTTGATGTTGTTGCACCAAGGATATTGTGCTGCATAACTAAATACTTATAAGGTCCCAAAAGCGAGACCTATTGGCTATGCCAATGCTTGTTCACTTTGCATGCACCAAAAGTGCCACTTTTAAAAAACTTTTGACTAGGCATGTGCCATGTGTTTTCACTTGCACCAAAATTTGTGTGCCATTTTAAATGCAGTCTGTCTGAAACATAAAAATAAAGCAATGCTTAGTTTGAGAAATCTAGCTCTATCACAGCTGTCTTTAGCCAGAACTACTCTTGCTTTGGGGTACCTTGTACCTTAAACCTGTCCCCTCCATTGTCCCCTAACCGATCCCCTGCCTTGCCCCTGTGGTCCGTTCCATTATCACGAAGTCACCCAGGGGGAGACTGGCTCCACCTGTCACTCCCCCTAGGTCCCTTTATTGTGTGAATACGAACAATTTTCAATATCGTCATGTATACTCTTAAACTGCCTCTTTCTGTTTATCGGAGGCCTTGAATGCCTATAGGTGTCTTGCAAACTCAGGTCCAATAGGGTCTCCTACTTAGCAGGCGGGCTGCCATGCTCTGCAGTATATTAATACATGTTCCACATTCCTGATGCAGAAGAGCTTAATCAATCCAACTATATACAAGGCCACAACAGTGCATAGGTTCTAGGGCAGCCTGTGTATTATTCCCCCTCTAGAACACAGTTATCCACTTTACTCTTACTGACTACTTATGATTACTCAAGAGGCATCGCTCTCAGTCTTAATCTCCACTATCAATTTCTGGAGCATTTTATTCCCTCACTGGCGGAAGCCTGAAATTGTCCTATCTGCTCCGGGGTGATAGCTGTATGGCGGTATGAAAATGTGTGAGCTCCATCTCTCCTAAGGTCCACCCAAATCAAGCCTGACCAGTGTCCCAGGCAGAGAAACATAAATGTTTCTGACTTATCTGGGGATTGAGCCGGGAAGATTTTCAACCCCTGGATTGTGTAGGAGGTCCCACCCAGTGTCCTATAAAAGCCTCTGTTGTTAATAACCCTATCAGGTGACCTGCAGCACCGGCAGCCCTCACAGGGCAGCGCATGCAGCATATTCTGCACTTGTTTAAGGTAGCGCCTGTTTCAGGTGGTCCACCTATATAATACTAACATCTAGGCTGAGATTGGACTCAGGAAGGCGGTGATAGCACATTGTAATTGTTTTCAGTGTTTCTTCTGACACTTTAGTTGCTGCTGCTCGCATTGTTCTGGTAAATATCTTTTTAATACGCCCATTTGTTTATCCAAAGAGTGGTAATATTTACCCATTAGCTGTGACATGCTCACATCTGTATTTAAAAGGTTGTTCTGCCCTCTCACCTACTGAGCTGTTTAACACGTGATTTCTCACCAGAAAAAAAAGGCAGAAAGTCATCAACTAAATTTTATTTTGTATTTCAGATTGGCACTATGACATGTAATCAGGGCCACTTGAATTATGCCTTTCTGCGGCTGCAGAAAGATCGTGTATAATCATGGATTATCCTAATTTGACGGATAATGCACCATTTGCTGAATAATTTGAAGATTTCACCAAAAAGAAATGTTGTTTTGTAGCTCCAGGGAACCAAAAGTTATTAAACAAAAAGCACCACACGTACTTCTAAGCAGTGGCAGGTTCTTTGCAAAGTTTAAGCTGTCATCTGTATTGCTTGGAATGCTGCTAACCCAGCTTGCAAAATGCTGTTGGTTACAATTCCAGAATATGTCGAAGGTGTTATGCACAGCATTAAGACGCTTGTCAGCTTTGTTATAAACTTTTACAAAGTCATCTAGTCCATTTTCACACATAAAACCAAAAGCAAACTCTACTTCAATATTTCATTCAAGTCAAGCATAAAAAGAAGCATTCGTAATGCGAATCAATTTGTCTTTTGTGTAGTGGTAAGTTTAATACTGAGCTTCACATAACAACAAAGATACAACATGGGCAGCAGCAGCGCAACCTTCCCTAACGCACATAATAAGTAAAAGACAGGTCACAAAAGCAGAAGGGACTTCACACAGTGTTCGGACACATGCAGTACAGGTACAATACAGGTAGCTGGAACACTGAAGAGAGCTTGAGAGTAGTTAAAGGATTGTTGAATGCTCTGTGTGGACAGACATAAACATGCAAGAAATACAACAGCCCCTGGGGAAACAGCCAAACTTCCTATGGAACTACCTTACGTTCATGTACTTATGTAGGATGAAGTTATGCTTCATAAGTGGTTTCCACATCAAGCACTGGGAAGCATCCAAGAGTAATATTGTTCAGTGGTTGTATAGTTTCCAGTTGTGAGTTCCCTAGTTTGCATGAGGTTATGTTCCTTCATTTGAGATTAATGATGTCCCTTTGTTAAACTCAGGCCTATATAAAATTGTGCGTGGGTGAGCTAAAAATGTTTTTGTCTGGTGTCTCCCTTATACAAAATTCAAAACAGGAGGTTTGAGCAATGGACGTTACTTCTCTTTCCATCCCCATCTTTCGATGCATGAATATTGCCTCTACAGGGTCAGGCGCCTTCCTCAGGACTGCAGGTCTTGGTATCTCACATCAGATATTCTGAAACTGTCCCTGATGCATGGGGCATGTTGGGCAGGTGCATTCAATAATCTTTTGTTTTTTCATAAGATGGCAGCAGCAGAAATAACTTTTCTTCATAGCAGAGGAACATCTTCCACAGAAACAGTGTAAGAGTCCATTCATCCATCAGAGGCCTTGTACAACTAGAGCAGCAGCAGCTCAACCTTTCCCCATCACAAGTCACAGGTCACTTACAAATCAGGTAGGAGCAAGGCAAGTTCCACTTCTGCACAGAACAGGTACGGCATGGCAGTATCCAAGCAAGCTATTTTCTCGCTCAGAGAGCAGATGGTGCAATCTTTTCTAGGGTAGACTAGTACAAGCTTCAACGCTCACCAGATTTGCACGGCTAAGGTATGAGTGACATGTAAGTTACATACAGATCTCTGGAGCGGAGTCTTATTTATACGGATATATGTTCCCACAGTCACCCTTCTACTTGTACAGATTGTTTCACCAAAAGCTCCAGGGTCACACAAGTAGTAGAAACGCATTATGCAACTGCCCAATACCATACAATACACAACAGTCATAATTTTCAAACACAAGTGCTAAGCAATAACATTGTCCTCTCTAGATAAGGTAGTTATATTAATTGGACAATCTTTAACCCATGAAAAATAAAACACTGATGAATGGAAATCTTTTAAAAATCCTAACCACTGCAAATCATTTGCTTAGAATTCCATTTGTTTGTTTTTCAACTTGTCTGCACAAGTATAGAAAGGGACCAACCATTTGCAAATCAATTTTTGGCCCGACCCAAAACAAGCAGTCCAGCTGGAACTTTTAAGGCACTTCCCTTTTTGAACAGGAACACAAGGACACAGACATAGTTTGGCCTTGGTGGCTCTCATTTGCTAGGCGCAGCTTGTGACTCTGCAGCACAGCTCAGGGCAAAGCCAAGAGTGATTTGCAGTCCTTGTCTGTAACGGTGCAGATGACCAAAAAGAGCAAAGAATAATAGAATGTAATGCAGGCCAGTGAAACTATTTCTGTATTAAGGGCAATCAAGGCATTTCCACCCATCACATTTTTTCAACTGTTGAATCCTGAACACCTATTCAGAATAATAAGGTATGCCAGTTACCAGAAAATAAGACAACTGTTGCATTACCCCCGCGTCATTCTTTCCACTATCAGTAACAGTATCTACATCTTTCGTGCTTCTGAGCATGAACTCGCCTTATTGCAATATGATTTTCTACTTAGTAATTTTTAAGCACCTGTACAGCGTTCACACGTAAGTAGTGGCTGCCTTATATCTTTTAATTCAGAAATTGCACTTTTGAAGTGAAACAAGGACAGATTTCCAAAAGTGTTTCGACACAGGCACGAAAATGTGTGTTAATCTTGGCCACAGTGTTTCTGTTAGATTGTAGAGTTCCAGTAACCAAAAATGTATATTGAGTGTGAATTCGGATCATACAAGCATGAGTGATTTCAATATGTGTATTTTAGTATACAAATAAATGTGTATACCTACAAACCATAAATGTATACATCTAAGTAACCGCCCTTAAAACTGGATGCCACAAATATTCTAGGTTTCTAGAGTATGCATCAACTCAACCTGTTTTAAGGGGTGCAAACCGTTCCCTCCTACCACCATTTACATTTAAGGCAGATACGGACACCCCTGATGCCCGACAATCATCAGTATATACATTTAGTGCTAACTTACTAGGCTGTAGAGATCAGACAGGGGACTTCCAAGGGCAGTATATTCATTTCTCTGTATTTAGGGACTCATTACGATGGCGGAAGGACTGCCACTGCCGGGCCAGAGGCGGCGGTCCTTCCGCCATAACTGAGCATTTTACCCACCGCCAAATTAGGATGGCGGTGGGTATCGCGGCGGACGCAAAGTCCGTCCGCCGCTTTTCCGCCGGAGGCAATCGCCCCGATTGCCTGGCGGACGGAAAATGTCCACTAATATGGTGGCGGTGCCTAGCAGGCACCGTCCGCCATATTATGATGTGTCCTGGAAGAGGCCTTTCCATGGCGGCGCTGCCCGTTGCGGGCCCCCTCTGTGTGGGGGAGGGTGTAGGTGCACAAGGTGGCAGGCACCACGTGGTGCCTGCCACGTTGTGCATGAAAATGCACATCCTGGCCTTTTAACATTGTGAACGGTGCTGCAGCCAGCAGCATAGTCCACAATGTTAAAAGACCAGGATGCGCCCGCCAGTATGGCGGACGCATCCTAATTGGACTGGTGGGACCGTCGCACGTCTGGCGGGCGGTCCCAGCACCGCTATGATGGCGGGCGGGCGGACTGATGTGCGCCCGCCATCACAATGAGCCCCTTAGTCTCTTTGCGATATGTGTTCCAGCCCTTTCTATGTTAGCTTAGAGAAGAAAACAAGTGTGCACCAAGCCACTGTCCACTGCTGTCAAGAGAGGAATAGAAGAGGTAGATGAGATAAGCAGTGCACAGGGGAAAAGCTGTGTATTGCATAAAGGCATGTATTAAATCCTGTGTCCTCGTTATAATATTTTTACACAATGGTATTTCACTTTATTATGCAGGTCACCTTCGAGGATGCCTCTGCCTACTTTTCTGAAGAGGAATGGACGCTTTTACACGAATGGCAAAAGGCACTTTACAGAAATGTGATGAAGGAAATTCACCAGGCTTTGATGTCGTTGGGTAAAGTTACACATCTTTTTTTAAATTTTCTAGTAATTCAGGATAATCTGACTTTAGTTATATATCTTTGGTTCGATCTTAATGATAACAAAGATAATGGCCCCTCCTATCCTTGTGAATTTAGACAGCCACAATTGGGATGCAAAGGTCCCCCACATCTCGCTTCCTTCTCTGCAGCAATACTGCCCTTGGGGCTTTGTCCAAGGTAGGAAAATGGACCCCAACTTCTGTTTTGTGTAGTAAGACCCATATAATTTCACGGTGGAACCCACAATCCCATGTGCACTGTAACAAGCCGTTTACCTTTTCTTTGGCCATACACTGCTAAAACATTGGAAGAAATCACTCCAAGGCCTCTAAAGACGCCCTGAATTATTTCAGCCAATGGGATCTCGGAGCGGAGACACAAGCATGAGAAAATGATAATGGTTTCTATGGAAGAGTAGTTGCATTGCACCTCTCTGGCTACAGCACCCCTTGAAGTTTAACGCCCTCCAAAGGAGAGAGGCAAGTGAAATTAATCAGAAATTTGTGGGGGGCCTTCCCACCCCGAGGGAACCAAATCCTCTTCATAGTGAGACAACAGAAGCTCCGAGGGGAACAAAAAACTGATGGTTAAAGTGTCTGAATTTTTTCTCACTTTGTATTCTTGTTCAGAGTGAACCTGGTCTGGCAGTTCAGCCTGGACTGTTCCTTTTAGAGGAGAACCAAGTCTGATTTGCATGATTTGCACATGACTGGTTCCTGTCTAAGATGGCATGTTGGGCAAAAAGACGACGGACTAGGATGTAGTCCTGAGTAATTACTAATTGCTAAGAATAATTCAAGTTTTCCACCCCTTCACTTTTTGTATTCCTCAGTGCGATGCCTTAAATGTGATGGGAATGCTTGAACGTCGCTCCCTTCCTCACTGTACCACTGGAGCCAAGTTGCACCCTACTAAAGAGGCCCACATAGGCTGAAACTGGTTTGGAGTTGCTTGTGTTCCGGTTCAGAGGGGAATATTGCCTGGCAGTTTGAGGTGGGCTGTTCTTATAGAGCAGGACCAAGTGGCTGGGTCCTGATTGGGATGGCGTGGGAGGCAGCGTTTGCTGTTTTGCCTGACTCTAATACTGCTTCAGAAAGGCTGATGAGAGCCAGCTGGAGAGATCTCACTCTTATTTGTGCCCCTGTGGTGGGTACTCTGCTCCCCAGTGCTGCATGCTGCAAGAACCATCACTCTACACAAAAGCTTTGGAGAGAAGCCCAGGAATGACATTTGAAAGGGAAGTAACCCAAACCAGTTCTGAATCACGGGAGACTGGGAAATGTGTACAAAATGGGCTCCAAACCACCCCCGTTTGTTCTAGTTAAAGGTACTTCTTGACTAAGTAAGGGAGTGCCCAGCAGAGTACTCAAAGAGCTGCTGTGTAACTAGGGCTGGTGTCTCTCTGAGAGCGAGTCTCTCACAGATGAGGTGACATCACCTCAAGTCAACACTTTCTGCTGAAAGAGCTTAGGATCTGCCTGCAGAGCCTGTCTGCCTGACAGTCAGTCTCCCAGATGTGAGGAGACATCACATGAAATACTTTCTGCTGGAAGAGCTGAGGATCTGCCTGAAGAGCCTAGAAGACTGTCTGGCTGCTGAGAGAGGTGAGGAGGGAATCTGGCCCAAATGGAGGAGAAATTGTTCAGGAGGAGAGGGGCAACAGGTTCCCAGCATGGGGGAGCACTTAGAGGAAGAAGACAATCCAGAGGGAGTGTGCCAGAAGTGACCTGTGGTTTGAAGGGGTCTGTCAGTCTCTCGGCACAGTTCTTGAGGAGCAGTAAATAAGGTTGTACTATAGAACGTCATTCTGTGTTGCCTGAGAGCTTGCTGTGAATTGCCGCCAAAGAGGGAAGCTCCGAACTAGCCCAGACTTCGCAACTGTCCCCAGACACCCTGAAGAAGACTCGTCTGAAGGCTGCAACTTTCACAAGCTGAAGGGCTGGTCTGCAGCCGAACTTGAAGGGCTGAAGCTGCCAAAGGCTGGTGCCACCATAAAAGACTACCCTGTGAGGATAGCAACACCATCTGTGCCCGCCACCCAGCCCGGATGGCTACAGAGCACCTATAGGAAAGCGTTGGGCTTAGCTGGACCTGGAGACGAGAGAGACTGACATTCTCGAGCAAAGCTGCCTCGCCCGCTCGAGCCTTTTTGGTGCCAAAGACGCTAAAGACATTGAATTGAGTTGCATGCTTAACTTGTGAGAATTTTTAAGTAACCTGCGCCTAAACTTAATTCTTGCCTATGGCCTAGCGTAGTGGGGTCAGAAATAGCAGGAACTCAACCATAATGGCAGAGTAGACAATTTTCGGGGAGGTGTAGTGTCTTAAGATTACATTGCAACTTATGACAACTGCATATGACATAGTAATCAGATTGTGTAGTATTTAGTTCTGCTGTGAGATTAAAAGTACTTATGTTTTTCATAAAGATGAGTAGTGGGCTGGACATTACATTTTTGTGTCTGTTGTTTGCCTGTTGAGTTATAAGCTCATGCCTCCCACACTTCCTCCCTGAGAAGCCTATGACTTCGCACCCTCACTTCCTTAGAGCCAAGTGCTGGAAGTGTTTTCTGTGGCCTAGTTTGCAGAGCCTTAGTAGGATAGACCCTAGGAAACCAATGTCAATCACCTCAACCATCACGGTTAGGACCCTGTAGCCCCTGTCTCCCCTGTGGCTTACTGCATGGGGTCTGGCAGGCTTAGAGTAATTACTGTAATTGCCATAATTACCAGTGACTTAGCTTAATTCAAGCAAACCGCTCATCACTTATTTTTTCTCTCAAAAGTGCAGTGCTCTAGGGATGGGTATGCCCTGTCATGGATCCCGTGCTCACTGTGCGATAGGACTCAATCTACACTCTACTGATGAGGCCCGAATAGGCCTAGACCGGTCTGGGGTTGCCAGTTTTCCCATTCAAAGAAGACCAGGGCTGGTAGTTTGGGCTGCACTGTTCCTGTTGGAGCAGGACCAATGTTCCTGTTGGAGCAGGACCAAGGCTGATTTGCATATGGCTGGTTCCTGTCTGACGTGCCATGGTGGGCAAAAAAATGGCTGCACAGAGAAATTACCAGTGGCTGAGATTAATTCACATAATCTGCCCATCCGTTTTAGTTTTAACTAGGGTCCTGTACTCACTGTGCTATAGCATTCAAGCTGCACCCTACTGACAAGGCACAAGTAGGCTGAAACCAATCTGGTGTTGCTTGTGTTCCTGTTCAGAGGTGATCTGGTCTGGCAGTTCAGACTGGGCTGGGTCTCTTGGAGCAGGACCAAAGCTGATTTAACTATGGCTGGTTCCTGTCTGAGGTCGTATGATGGGCAAAAAAATTATGAACTTGATTGCGTCCCAAAGAAAACTACAAGTGACTAAGATTAATCAAGCAATCCATCCATCCCTTTTTCGTTTTCTTCACTTCAGCATCCTAAGTAGAAAGGGTATGTCCTGATGTGGGTCTTGTGCTAATTGTGCTGTGGGACACAAGCAGCATCTACCAATGAGATTCTAGCATGCTGAAACCTGTCTGGGGTTGCTTGTATTCCTGTTCAGAGGGGATCTGGCCTTGCAGTTTGGTTGGACTGTTCCTATTGGTGCAGTTCCAAGGCTGGTTCCTGTTTGAGGTGGCATGGTGTGCAAATAAATGATGGGCTGGGTTATGACCCAGAGTAATTACCAGTGGTCGTGATTCGTTCGAGCAATCCATCCATCACTTTATTGTTTTCCTCCGTAAACACCTTTAAGTGTGACCGGTATGCCCACATGTGGGTCCCATGCTCACCGTGCCGTTGGATCAAAGCTGCTCCCTACTGATGGGGCCCAAATAGGCCAAAGCCAGTCTGGGATTGCTTGTGTATCAGTTTAGAGAAGACATGGCCTGGCAGTTCTGGCTGGACTGTTCCTACTGGAGCAGGGCCAGGACTGATTTGCATATGTCAGGTTCCTCATTGAGGAGGCAAGCTAGGCAAAAAATGATGTATAGGATTGCAGAGTAAGTATCAGTGGGTGAGACCAACACTAGTAATCCACCCATCACCTTTTTGTTTTTTGAGCTTGTCTTATGGCAGGTACAACATAAGTAGGGTTTCAGGATCTGAGCTAGTCCTTTGCTAACCAGGCAGAGACTTGGTGACCACACAAACTAAAAATCCCTTCCAGTGACAGGTGCAGCTACTGGTATAGAGTACTCCTGTTGGAAGTTCAAAGAAAAGGGAGATAAGTTAGAATCAGGCAGAGCAGCAAAGGAAACATCCCTTGGCCAAAAAGATATAACCATTTCTAGTTTTACAGGCCAGTCTATTGGCCCGTGCTTGCAAGATGAATAACATCGATTTGAGATTTATTCATTAGGAAAACAGAAGAGTGTAGTTGAAAGCGAAATGAGGACAGTGGCATTGCCTCATTCAGGGGGGAAGTGTCTGCAGTTACCATTCAAGACATTGTTCTTCATCGAAAGGGATAGGAACCATGGGCACTTCTCCCATGGAATCAGTGAATAGGTGGGCACTTATGCAGCATGAAAAGAGGTTGAGGTTCTGCTTGTACTGCTCCAGGAAATGTAGAAAGGTATTGGTACAATAGAGTGGGTGGTTTCGGAAGTGTGAAGCAGGCTTAGTGACATTTCTTCATGCCAGCTGTCTGGCCTATCCAAACAAAGCCAGCTGAGCCAACTAAAGTCTGGCAGTGAAGAGGAGCTGTCAAACACATTAAGGGATCAGGTAGCTTCCCACTATTGTAGGGCACAGAAGAGCAGGAAGAGGGATTGTATCACGATGGGGTTTGTGAAGCTGAGCAGCAGTAATTGGAGCACTTCGAGGTGTTGGATCAGAGTCACAGCAGTTTGCTGGAACAGGTGCAGTGATATCTAGGCCAGAAGGTCTGGAGTCTCTTTGTTCAATAACGTCCTTGCAGTACGAACTGTGAATCCAACTGCACAGTCCGTGGCACTTCACAGCTGTGTTTGCAGAGAGCAGGTTCTGGTAAGGACCTCACCAATGTGGTTAGAGTGCTAACTCCACATGTACCCAGTCTCCAGGCTGTTGATTGTGACAGGCTCTAGTCTTGCAGGTGGGCAGGGTGGCTTGAACTTGAGAACAGACGCTGTTGAAACAGCAAATCAGTTCTTTGTAATACTACACGGTCACATCATCAATCCGGTGCAAATCAAACAAAGCTGAAGACATTGAAGGGGCGAAGGAAGTATTATAAGAAGGCCCATTATGACTTTGTAGGAGCTTAGCTTAGTCTTTAGATTGGGTGTGGCTTGGATTGACAAGAGAGTGGACCAAAGACCCGCATGGAGGTGGGTGTATAGTGGGGTTGGTATTGACACCCTTCCCAATGTTGTAGGCTTGACAAGTGGTGCAGGTATGACAATAATGTTAGGTAGTGGACAGGACTTAGGGAGCAAGCCAGTGAGTTCATGCAGTGCGAATCATACTGGCCCTGCTAACACGGGCAACACCATGGTACAACCAGGCATGATCTGGGAGGAGCATTTTAGGGATAATCACCCATGCTGATACCACCATACACTATCACATACCTGAGAATTTTGTTTACACTTCATGGTTTCTTCATACCAATTTACAAAGGCTACCAATTGTTCTAAACTGAATTTATACTTAGAATTTTTCAGTCATTTCAAAGTTTATTTAGCACTCTTCTGGTAAATACGTTTTATCCTTATCGCTAAAGCAGTTAACTCAGATATACCTGTGCATGCATTTTTTATACTGGTGGTATATCATGGTAGGTAGCCCTTTTGTGTTGGCTGGCCTTATACCACAGCACATTCCATAGAGGTTTGGGGTAGAAATATAAGAAGGGTACTAGTGAGTCTAACAGCTCTTCCTGTTTCTTCTCATGGAGGGAGATAGGAGAGTTCTTTAACACTTGTTCACTGATTCCCTTGATTTACGAAAAACCCCGGTCACAGCCTTTCGAGGCTTGCAGAGGTTCTGGGGTGGTTAGATCAGAGCACTTCTTTCATTCTCACACTCATTCGTTAGGGTATGTGCTAAGGATTCTACGCACTTCTTGCCCTCCACCTCTCTGCACCTTTTTTGTATCTCGTACTCTATGCTGTGTATTACACACATTTCTACTCTTGAAATCCTTGGACTCCCCCATCCCTTACCAAAACCAGTATCTCACATTGTTACCTTCCGAAACAAGTTACATTTCAGTACAAATGTCTATACAGTAAAAAAAAAACATCAGACTGCACATTACATAACTTTCGACGCACTCCTGCCCTGTCTGACCTGGTCAGTGAGATGAGTACTTTGCCATCCTCCAACACAGTTCCACTCAGAGATTCCTCAGTCATGCCTTCGCAGCATCTGGGGTTATCATGTGGAGTCCAGTCCAGCTCTGGTCCCTGCACCAGATCAAGCACAGGCTCTTCGCAGTACCAAGGAACTAAAGCTTTTAAAGACAATTTGAAATCATATGAATCAAAGTCTGAAAAGGTTTATTAACAGCACAAAAATCTATATTCTGTGAATCACAGATTTGGTCCCCCAACAAACCATGGTGAAACAAGCTTCACAAGTAGAGACAAGGCACACATTTATAGAATCCACATACAAATGTCCAATGAAGATCCCATGACTTTAAAACAAAGGGAGTACACCAGTGTTTAAGTTTGAGATCATGAGAAAGGAAGAAGACAACCTTAAGATAATTACAAGAATGTAACCATTTTGGCTAAGTCAGTTCAACTTTATGTTTCATCTAAATGTCATAAATGGGCAATTCCTTGAGGCATATGTAGTATGAGCAAGAAAACATGGCTGCAACGGGTACAGTTACATTAAGGCAGTAACTTGCAATTCACGAGTATCCGACTACACAAAGATTTCCTGTGCCAGCCTATCCAATGATAGAGTCCTTGTCCCCTTCTCTGTTAATGTAGATGTGAGCCATCTAGTTCTCTTTTCTGACTACCTGATTCAAATCCTACAACTGAGGAGAGACAAACAACAGGCCACACAGAATGGTGCTTAGCTCCCTCCATTTCAAGGAAGGTGGTCAGCAATCCTTTGCTACCCGATTTGTTTGCAGTGTTACCCCACTACAGAAGGCTGTCATTTGTCATTGACTCAAGTGAAGTCACACTCCTGTCAACAGATTGTTTGCTTTTAACCACCATAGAGGGGAATTCCCTAATTCTGGGACAGGATGAAATTCCCTAAGTGCTTTAAATGAATCTTGGGAAAGATGACAACACAGGTGCCATGCACTCCTGGAGTCAAAAGCATTCCATGGTCAGGAACTAACATTTCTATAAAAGGGCTGATAGATGAGATCAGTTGCTCCAAAAGCCAAAACATCCGTATAAAAGTAACCCCCAATGATAGTCAATTCTTGAGCTGTTATAAGACAGGTACTTGATTCGTTGATGATGAAACCATGTATTCATAATGGCTGGCACACCTCCAGAGTACCTTCAGTAGCGTGTAAAAAGAATAAGCAATTACTGAATTATGTAGGTAGGAAACCCTCAAAACTGTGCTTGCAACAGAGCTACCAGAAGAGCAAGATCATGTATAAAGAGACTGAAAGAAACAGATCTCTAACCAAATGGAAGTACCTATAATTGAAGATGCTGGTGGTCCTCTTCAAATCGTAAAAAACTTTGATTGCTGCCATATACTGGATTATGCAAACATGCATCTTTCATGTCTGTGCACCCCAGAAAGTCTAGCTGTAGGATGAAGGGCAAGATTCTCTGAAATGTTGTCATCTTGAAGGGGCAATCTAGCTCAAATTTATTCACAACCTTTAGATCCATGACTGGACTTTATTCTCCTGATTTATTTGTGGACTAACACTGGATTGCACACTTGCCGCTCTCCTCTTCTCATATGGGTACATTCCCGATTGAAATTCTTGCCTAATAAAGACTCCGCAACCTCCGCAAAAGCGCACTTTTCTTCATAGACAAAAACAGCAAAGCCTAATCTTTAAGACGTTTTATACTGAAATGTGTTTCAGTACCCCTTTTTCCAATATTTGAAGGACCCACTTGCTTGAAAAAAAAAGGCCATCCATTGCTTGTGAGAATAGAAAAGGCAAGCTCCAACTGCAACGTATAAAAAGCTTCATTTACTAACAGGTTGGCTTTTGGAAGTGTTGGATGAGGTTGTGAGAGTTACTGAAGAATGAAGTTGGTCAATATAGAAAGTCTCTCAAACCATGCCTTACCATGAAAGGACTGCATTAACTATAGTGTCTGCCCTTGCCCTGAAAACCTGTTTCCGGCAACGATGTCCTCTCTGTGTGGGACATGGCAAAAAAAAAAGAAGAGTTCTTCTTTCTCTGATAGATTTCTTCATGAGCTCTTTCAATCTGCGGTCCAAACAAAAGAAACTCAGAAACAATAGGTGAAAAAACAAATTCTTCTGGGCACTGCCCATTTTCTATGGCTGCATCCATTCATCTGCTGGAGATAGCACCCCTGATACTGCAGCTGTGACCTCCAATTTAGTGCAATTGTCGCATAAAAATCTGAATGGTTCTGCTATCAGTATCTTCAGCCATTTGCATTATGTAAAACAGTGACTTACAACCTGTAACTAGAGACTGTACCATATAGGTTGCTTAAGCCCCAAAATGCAGGGAATAATCAGATGCAGCAAACGATTGCTTGAAAGTAAGGCCGCTCGTGTGGGTTGCAGGGTCCACTAGAGTTGCATTTTCTGAAGCCAGGGTGGGCTGAGAGGAACTGCACCCCAATATGGAGTCTGCTTTCGTTATTGTCGGCACATCAGGTTCAAATCATTCTAAAAGATATTTATAAGGAATCTGCAGAAAGATGTCTTTTCAGTGCTCTTACACCTTTTAAAAGGATTTTGTGCATGATGTACTGGCAAGTATTCTGAATCTGTGGCTCTGGATCAAATGAAATCTCATGAGAATCTTAATAAGCTCTGTGCTCTGCACATATTTGTCTCCTGGTATCAGCTCTCTCCTCTGATTCATTCTTAACTTGTCATGCATGTTTAACAATGCTCTGCAGCTGCAACAGCAATATTAATGAAACATCCCTTTCAAACTCAGAATCTGACACTGAAAACTCTTGGGTATGCTTGCTCTTAGGAGTATGTTTAACCCCATAGAATCCTTAAGTGTTTTCATGCAGCAGCAGTATGCCAAAATGCACAGCTCCAAGAAACCTTGCAGCTTTAAAATGTTTTCAGTAGCAAACTCTTGTTGCGACTTATAAAAGGTGCCTACAAACCCAGTGTTCATGCACACCATGACCCAGACTGTCCTTATATGCCCTAGTGCTCTGACAGTGCAGCTGAAAAGCAGGCTACCACTCATCATGCCTGATTTATGCCTGTCAGGATTCCTGCCATAGCTCACCTCTCTTGACTTTCACAATATACCGGCGTGACTCATATCATTCCTCTCAACACTCATGAATGAACAAACATCTTGTACCCTGACTTTTGACCATATTACATGCTGTTGGTATAAGTCAGTTGCAGCTGGTGTTCCCTGGTTTGTTTCAAAAGGCTTAATAGTTTTTACAATATTTGTTACCATGCATATGCAAGGTCAGGTTTCAGGTGTCACGGAAACATCCAGAAAATCCACCAGAATAAGCATCAGGCAACCGGCATAGGTGACCTCAACGTGAACCTTCCAGAAGACAGCCCTCATCAAATTAATCCCCTGCACCTATTCCTTGCTATAAGCAATTAGAATGCAACCTTTGTGAACATTCTAAAACACCTTCTAGAAGACAACCTCATCAAATTAATCATCTGCACCTGTTTCTTGATAGAAGCAATTAGAACGCAACCTTTGTGAACATTCTTAAACACCTAGAAGGCAGCCTCATCAAGTTAATTATCTGCACCTTTCCTTGATAGAAGCAATTAGAACGTGACCTTTGTGAAGATTCTAAAGCACCTTTCTTAAGAAAAATATAAATACTAATAATAATTGTAACATAAACACTTACATAAAGGTGGTGTTTGCTTAGATCCAATTGCAGACAGACTAATTAAAGAACTGGATCTTGGGCAAGAGGATGTTATACCAAGGAAAAGAGATGTAGTTTAAAAAAAGAAAATAGATAAATACATCAACATTCCATTCAAGCACCAGAAGAGTTTGACTTTCCTTCTAATAGAAATGGGGCAAGTCAATTCCCTGTCTCCAAGTTGAGGACTCTCCTCATAAGTAAGAATTGTGACGAGGAAGACAGATGATAGTAATGGTATGGAACCTTTATTATTATGTAGTAAACAACAAGGGGGACAATGAGGGCTTGATAAAGGTCCACCGTACTTGCCCTGGTTAGAACTAGAAGACAAAAGAGGTACGGTGTTCCTGGGTGGCAAGTTGGCCACCTGGTTAGTACTCAGAGTGGTGGGGAGGTGGGGAATACCTCCTTTCGGAACTAGGACCCTCACACACCCAGCAAGCTAGGTGTCATGCTTCATCATATGGGTCTGCTCCTCGTCGAGCCGGCGCTGCAATGCTCGACGGGCACCCATAAAGGGGCTCTTTATCGGAGATCTTTTGTTCCTTGCCGTATAGGTGCCGTGGGTGTGAGGGGCCTGGTAAGATGTAGATGTGGTGTGTGGGTTAAAACAGGTAAGGGAATCCTCTATAATTATTTTTATTCTGGAGAGGTCACAACCTGAATAAAAAGTAAAAAAAAGGAAGGAGGGCGACTATTTTGTTTTAATCTGACAAATTACGCTCTACCCCTTGGTGGTCAACATGTTTCTCGCCTATAAAATGTCTCTAATAGATCAGTTGGCGATTCCTCAGGACCTAGTGACTAAATGAAAACTATCTACAGTGTGTGGTGTGGTTCTACATACCACTTCTTCTCTCGGTAGGACGTTGCCCCGGAGAAAAGCAGCCAACCTCTTAAGGATTCAAGTGCTGCTTCATCAGACCGCAGCGGAGTATATGGACACTCAACGTAGTGTCGCTGCTCCCGCTCAGAGCAGTCCAGCTCACCTACCCGCTCTGCTGCATCAGGCTTTCACCTGTAGTTATCACCAAGAAGGCAGACGGCACACTGAGATTCTGTGGAGAACCTTCTTGCCTTAATCAGAGTGCGATAATTGACAGTTATCCTTTACCTCACATTAAGGGAATGCTGTTATTGTTTAAAGGTGATGAGTACTTTTTCCAAATTGGATTTGAGCAGTGCTTATCACCAGATCAAGTTACACGAAGAATTGAAGTCTGTTACGGTTTTCATCACTGTGAAATGGCTCTACCAATTCACCTACTTGCGCTTTGGTCTCACCTCAGCAGTAAGCGTGTTTCAATGCATGATGTACAGCATCCTTAAAGATCTAATAGGTGTTATTTTTCAAGGATGACATCTTGGTGTTTGGGCAGACAGTTGAGGGTCACAATATTGCATTGAAACAAGTATTTGAAAGAGTAGGAAAGGCCTGATTACCCTTATGTAAAGTCAAAAGCACATTTGTGGAGACAGAAGCTGAATATTTAGGCTATATTATTTCAGCTGAAGGTTTAGACAGAAGGCTTGTCTGTTAAAAGCGATGAACAATGGGGAGAGGATGTAGCCTTATGGCTAGAGCGGCCGGCCTCGAAGCTGGGGAACCGGGTTCGAGTCTCGGCAACGACGCACAACATCCTGTGATTCTGGGCAAATCACTTAATCTCCCCGTGCCGAACAAAAATGAATGTGTCCTTGTGTAAAGAAACTGGTGCTCATGTAAAGCGCTCTGATACCTTTGGGCCTAGTTTGCGCTATATAAAACTCTAGAAAAAAAAAATCAGTTAAGGTCATTAATAGGACTCATAGAGTAATACATAAAAATTGTCAAGAACTTTGTGGACAACACAGAATATGCAAGCTTTGATAGGAAAAGGAAGGCATTTTTGCAGGGGGAGGACCACTGAAGAATGTTTTGTTAAAGGAAGAGAGAGCTAGTTGGGGCAGGTTTTCTAACGTCTATTGATGTCAAAAGGAAAACTTAGCAGTAGATGCAGTTGTTTTGGCAGTGGATGACTCCTAACCCAAGTGCAGAATGGTGTGTTTTACAGTCTCTGTGTTCACTGTTTGGACCTAAAATGGTTCGAAGGGGTTTTGGTCACAAGATAGTCTATGATACAAGCTCTGCAAGATGTTTGCCAGCATGGGGATGCTCTCGCAGTAAGAATGGTAGCCTGTTGTACTCGCAGACCCAGCCCTCAACTGCATGTTTCTTCTTTGTAACACCACCTCTTAGGCGATGCTTTGGAGCTGCTGGCTTCAGGTTGTTGCTGAAATGTGATGGCAGTGACAGTAGCCTAGTAATGAAGAGAAATACCTTTATTTAAGAACAGCCTAAGTATGGTGTCCATCTCAGCCAGTCAGCACAACCGACTTAGAATCACAGTTACACATCAAGATTCTGCAGCCATGATGATAGCAGGCTGGAATGTATTAAAGGGACAGGAAGAGTATGAGAGCACGGAATTGTTTCATGTGAAGATAGCATCTTCCTCTTGACAGCCATGAATACAAAGTGATGGGTGAGGCTGTCTCTCTCAGACAGGAGACACCTTCCTCCTTCGTCCATTCTCTGCCCTGGCCCAACCTCAGGAATCCTTCACCTTCAATAAACTTTCAGAAATTGATCCTCACAGTGAAGTGGATGAAGGAACCCCTGTCACTCCTGAGGTCTGGTGCTGTGCTACAGGCTGCTGATTTGGCAGTGGTGTCTAAAGAGGGCCCTCAGCATGAACTAATGGCCTTAAACTGCATCTGTCACCTACACTAAGTTAACTTGTGGCATACATTATTTTACCAATACAATGCCTATACTATTTTTTAAATAAATTGTTTTGTGATCACTTTCTTTGGCACTGTATGGCTACTTTGCATGTGTGCATCAATTCCTGTACTTGTCATCCCATTATTTGCGGAAGTAGTGGACAGAAGAAGGGGCGGGAGAAGGGGAGAATGAAAAGGTAAGAGACCCTTTTGGTGTTTCTGGCAATTCAGCAAACACAAGGTGATGGACAGAGTGCTGAAACTTTTCAACCACTCACCCCCAGTCAAGAGATCTGGGTTTAATCCATCATTCTTTTGCTCGCTATGCCACCCCAGTTTGGACCCAGCCATATGCAAATAAGTCTTGACCCTGCTCCTCATAGGAACAGTCCAGTCCGAACTGCCAGGCTAGGTCCTCACTGGACCAGAAACAAGCATCCTGGGACCTGTTTCGGGGGTATCACCACTGATCAGCCAGGCTAGCTTGAATCCAGTGGCACAGTGAGCAAAGGGACCTGTGTCTGGGCACACCCTTGGCAACTTAAGGCGAACATACCAAACACAACAAGATGATGGACGGAGTGCTGAAATCTTTCAACCACTACCCCCAGTCAAAAGATCTGGGTTTAATCCATCGTTTTATTTTGCTCACCACGCCACCCCTGTTTGGATCCAGCTATATTCAAATCAGTCTTGACCCTGCTCCTCATGGGAACAGTCCAGCTGACCTGCCAGGCCAGGTCCTCACTGGACCGGAAACAAGCATACAGGACCGGTTTCGGTGTATCATCCCGCATTAGCCAGGCTAGCTTTAATCCAGTGGCACAGTGAGCAAGGGACCCATGTCTGGGCATACCCTTGGCCACTAGGGTGAGCACAGCAAACACAACAAGATGATGGACGGAGTGCTGACATTTTTCAACCACTCAACCCCAGTCAAGAGATCTGGGTTTAATCCATTGTTTTTTTTTGCTCACCACGCCACCCCTGTTTGGACCCAGCTATATGCAAATCAGTATTGACCCTGCTCCTCATGGGAACAGTCCAGACCGACCTGCCAATTCACCTATTCAGTTCTAGTACAGTTTAGTTGTCACACTCTATCTTTGATACAATGTACATTAGTATTTTCAATATTTCCTGTCATTATATAAAGATCTGCAGATAATAGTTTTATTGCTTTCGTTAACAGGCCCACTTATTACCACAACTGTTGTTTCATTAAGAGCTAAAGACACGGAAGAGCCCTACTCTTTCAACAGCAAGGACTGCGCAAGAAGTCATCCTGAAATGACTAATTCCACAGGTAAGCGGGAATCATCTTATTTTAGATCCACAGCTCTCCCCATCGTAATCTAATGAAGTGGGAAACAGGCACTCTATTATGGGTAAGAGGGTACATTTTAAATTATCTTCTACAGCCAACTATATTTCTGCCACTGCTGTGTAGGTTTCCTTTGGGGTTCTGCAATACTGCTCATTGTGTCCTAAGGATAGGAGGTAGCAATATGCAAGACTTATATTCCCACCTCCGTCAGATGATTGACTTGATTTGATTTATTTATGTATTTATTTATTTAGAATTTTTATATAAGACTTTATTCTTCCTGGAGGTTGTCAGTGTGCTTGACAATTAGCAAATAATATGAGACTCGTGTCTCTAACTTTTATTTAAACATAATAAGTAACAAGCAAGTGAAAATCTCAAAATATAAGAGATGTAGAAAGTAAGCAATAGTGAGACAGTGGAAGTGGGTGAGGTAGTGTGTAAGAGGTAAGAGACACATGTTGGTCTTCGTCCGTAAGTGACTTGTGGGGGGAGGGCATGAGCTAAACAGTGAAATGAGAGCTGAATTAAAGTGTTTTCAGTTTTTTTTATAACACTGCATCTTAGTATCTCAGGTAGATCCTTCCACAATAATTGAGCTGCCCTAGCAAAGGATTTTGCTGCAGCCCAGTGAGATTGAATCTATTGGATTAGAGACAAAGAACTTCTTTACTTGTGTGATTTAAAAAGAATGGAGGCTTGTTGGATCCTTCTCGTTTGTATTGCTCTAACCTGAAGGGTATACATTTGCTGACCAGATCTGTTCCAGGTGTTTCTCTTAACTGTGAAGAAATTACTTTGGGATTTGTACTACAAAAAACCCCTTTAGGTTTTTGTACCTCCTTTTGAAATTGTTTGTTAATGGTTAAGGGAGAAGTAATCAGTGCAAAAGAAAGGAGGGAGCCCAGATCACTGTAATAAAGGGGTGAATGCCACGGTCGAGAGAGACCATCGCCTGACATGCCAAGGCCGGCACCCAATAGATTGAACTCTAAGGGAAACAGAGACCATTGCAGCGCAAAGCCCAAAAACCATGCCCAAAATGAGGCTGCTGTCAACACAAAACCTCGGGTCTCGAATAGTGTTGGTCAGAGAGGCCGCTCTAACTTTTTAATGCAGCCAGTCATTAATCTACCCCTAGCGTCATGCCCATATGTGGCGGTTCTTTCTGGTGTACCCCCATTGCGATTGGAACAAAGAGAGTCCCAGGTGGAATTATTTAATAAGACCCTGAACTGGCTGGGCTGCCACAGAACTGTCCCCCTAGCCATGGCTAGCCACGGCTGTAGGAGAGTAGGATCTGCTTCTTATAGCTACCCCCACTTTTTGCTGATGTTTCACTGTTTTCGACTTAGTTTGGCTGGGATCCTGCTATTCAGCACCCCAGCCTATCTGCTTTCTCCTCTAAATTGATTGCATGTACTTTAGGTACACTCCAGATTGGATTCTGGGGTACCCTTATGAGTCCCTAGTATATGGTATACTATGTACCAAGGGCATAGGTACCCCAGAGGCCTCCCAGGGGCTGCAGCATGTATTATGCCACCCCTGAGAGGCCATCCAAAATGACACAACAGGTCTGCTACTGCAGCCTGTGTAAGGTGGTGCATGCACCCCTTACTTAGATATAGGTTCACTATATCTATCCTGATCACTGCACATATAAGCCTATCAGTCACCCCTATGGCAGGCCTTATCAATCCTGAACCAAGCGATACCAAAGGGGATGATGGACGGAGCGTTAGAGCAAATCAAACACTCACCCCCAGTCAACTGATCTGGGTTTAATCCATCATCATTCTTTAGCTCACTCCACCACCCCAGTTCAGACATGGCCATATGCAAATCAGTCTGACCCTGTGCCTCATGGGAACAGTCCAGCCCGAACTGCCAAGCCATGTCTTCCCTGGCCCGAAAACAAGCATCCTGGGACCGGTTTCGGGTTCAAAACCCTCATCAGCCAGGCTATCTTGAATCCAGTGGCAAAGTGAGCAAGGGACCCACGTCTGGGCATACCCTGCCAACTTAGGGCGAACAAAGCGATACCAAAGGGGATGATGGACGGAGCGTTAGAGCAAATCAAACACTCATCCCCAGTCAACTGATCTGGGTTTAATCCATCATCATTCTTTAGCTCACTCCACCACCCCAGTTCAGACATGGCCATATGCAAATCAGTCTGACCCTGTGCCTCATGGGAACAGTCCAGCCCGAACTGCCAAGCCATGTCTTCCCTGGACCAGAAACCAGCATCCTGGGACCGGTTTCGGGTTCAAAACCCTCATCAGCCAGGCTATCTTGAATCCAGTGGCAAAGTGAGCAAAGGACCCACGTCTGGGCATACCCTGCCAACTTAGGGCGAACAAAGCGATACCAATGGGGATGATGGACGGAGCGTTAGAGCAAATCAAACACTCACTCCCCAGTTAACTGATCTGGGTTTAATCCATCATCATTCTTTAGCTCACTCCACCACCCCAGTTCAGACATGGCCATATGCAAATCAGTCTGACCTGTGCCTCATGGGAACAGTCCAGCCCGAACTGCCAAGCCATGTCTTCCCTGGACCGGAAACAAGCATCCTGGGACCGGTTTCGGGTTCAAACCCTCATCAGCCAGGCTATCTTGAATCCAGTGGCAAAGTGAGCAAGGGACCCACGTCTGGGCATACCCTGCCAACTTAGGGCAACAAAGCGATACCAAAGGGGATGATGGACGGAGCGTTAGAGCAAATCAAACACTCACCCCCAGTCAACTGATCTGGGTTTAATCCATCATCATTCTTTAGCTCACTCCACCACCCCAGTTCAAGACATGGCCATATGCAAATCAGTCTGACCCTGTGCCTCATGGGAACAGTCCAGCCCGAACTGCCAAGCCATGTCTTCCCTGGACCGGAAACAAGCATCCTGGGACCGGTTTCGGGTTCAAAACCCTCATCAGCCAGGCTATCTTGAATCCAGTGGCAAAGTGCATATGGCCATGTCTGAACTGGGGTGGTGGAGTGAGCTAAAGAATGATGATGGATTAAACCCAGATCAGTTGACTGGGGGTGAGTGTTTGATTTGCTCCAACGCTCCGTCCATCATCCCCTTTGGTATCGCTTGTTCGCCCTAAGTTGGCAGGGTATGCCCAGACGTGGGTCCCTTGCTCACTTTGCCACTGGATTCAAGCTAGCCTGGCTGATGACGGCTGATTGGCCAGAAACCGGTCCCAGGATGCTTGTTTCCGGTCCAGGGAAGACATGGCTTGGCAGTTCGGGCTGGACTGTTCCCATGAGGCACAGGGTCAGACTGATTTGCATATGGCCATGTCTGAACTGGGGGTGGTGGAGTGAGCTAAAGAATGATGAAGGATTAAACCCAGATCAGTTGACTGGGGGTGAGTGTTTGATTTGCTCCAACGCTCCGTCCATCATCCCCTTTGTATCGCTTGTTCGCCCTAGTTGGCAGGGTATGCCCAGACGTGGGTCCCTGCTCACTTTGCCACTGGATTCAAGCTAGCCTGGCTGATGACGGCTGATTAGCCAGAAACCGGTCCCAGGATGCTTGTTTCCGGGTCCAGGGAAGACATGGCTTGGCAGTTCGGGCTGGACTGTTCCCATGAGGCACAGGGTCAGACTGGATTTGCATATGGCCATGTCTGAACTGGGGTGGTGGAGTGAGCTAAAGAATGATGATGGATTAAACCCAGATCAGTTGACTGGGGGTGAGTGTTTGATTTGCTCCAACACTCCGTCCATCATCCCCTTTGGTATCGCTTTATCAATCCTGAAGGCAGGGTGCTGGGTTTTATGTGAGAGGGTGCCCACGCATGAGCAAAGCCCCTCTGCAGCCTTCAGAACCACTATTCCGGGGTTGTCTGAGATACAGCCAACCATATACTCTTAAGTGCATTATGACCTCGCGGTAAATGCTAACTTTAGAATGGCTGCAAGGAATTATGTCGTGTTTGGTGTCAAACACCTTGGAATCATACCTCCACACCAGTAACTGGTGTGGGAGGTATGATTCCTCCCTCCTAGAGGGAGAAATATGACAGCACCGGTACACCCGGTACCAGCTTCACAGAGCCCTGGCATCACAAAATGGATGCTGCCAGCCACAGACACGAGTCTGCCCTCCTGCTGCTGGACGAAACTCCGGCAGGGGAAGCTGGACAATAGGTTTCCTGTCACAGGGAGGTGTGACCACCTCCCAGACAGGCTTTAGTGTATTGGGGCTGGGTGGGTGCACGGCAAGAGTGCTTTGATGTCTGCACTGGGGGCACATTTGGTGTCCCTGTGCATAGTCCAGCTCAAACCGGTTGCAGGGGCACTCAGCCCCTGCTCTGGTGCGAAACTGGACAAAGGATATGGGTGTAGCCACCCCTCTATCCTGACTCTCCTATAGGTGGGTCCCCAGAGTTTGTCCCACCCTTTCCTTGGGTATAAAGAAGGAACCCCTGGCTACAGGACTTTAGATTACACCTGGACTAAACTCTGCTACAGAAACCAAGTACTTTGATGATCTACACTACGCTGGATGACTGAAGAATCTCCCTTGGAGTAAAGGAGTTACTCCCCTGCAAGGCAGGCACCTTAAACGCATCTGACCGGTTTGCATCTCCGAAGCTCCCGAGGACTCTGAAGAATATTGCAACACAGGAGGTGGGTTCCCGAGGTCTCTGAGGTCGATCTGTGCCCACAGCAAGTCTGAGGCCCGTATCCCTCGTGGTGACCGTGCAACCCGAACCCCTGGACATCGCGTCGATTTGCAGAAGCATCAGCTTTCCGGCGACCCCTGAGGCTGAGCTTTGGGTTACTTGTAGCCCTGACCCCGAGCAGTAATTCCACTAAAGATTGCGGGCCTACTCTCCACGAGTGTTCCATGGGCCGGCATTTTGTGATTCCTCTCGAGGTCCCTTCACGATCCCTGGTCCGTCGACCTGTGGGTCTCTGAGAAGGGTACTTTAACTTTAAGTGGGCTTCCCTGGTTGCTCCAGGCGTGCCCTGACTCTCCATCGCTTGGGGAGTCCCCAGGACCTTGCTGGTCCTCACAGAAGCATAATTACTTTGACCGCGTGGGTTGCCGTTGCCAAGGCTTGTTGGTGTTCAATCCGAGCACTGACCCCCAGCACTCGACATCCTTCGTGGGACAGCTCATCTGCGGACTCTGGTTGTCGTCGACGTCTCCTGGTCCCCGTGGCTGCAGAGTCAAGCTTCACCTCTTCGCACCTGAAGCACCCGACATCGGTGGGCATTCGATCTATCGTGCCCCTGGTCACGTGGCAAGTGACCCAGACTCTGTCCCCTCTGCTTTCAGGTTCTTCACATCTTCGATCCAGGCTTGGATCACACCGGACACTTTTCTTCTTCACAGCAGCAGTACTTTTCAGCGTCTCGCCATTGAAAACAACGACGCTTCCTGACACTCTTTGACACCTATGCATCCGGCTTCCCTGGGTGAGGTAACACGAGTACTCCGGTGCTCCCGTGGGTGCTGGCCTTAGAACCTTCTAAGTCTGAAAGGGTTTACTCAAAGTCCTCTCCTAAGTGTCCTTAAATCTCTAATATTCCAACCGCGACTTTCCCATAGAGTTCGTACGGAGCTCAGCGTCTGTGTTCCCACACTGCACCCGTCCTCCGTGGGTCCCCTGTGTCACTACCTTGGGTGGTTCCTTGGGGTCCCAGCGATTCTACGTGCTCTAGGCACTGTGTCTAGTCAAGTCGTGGTTGTTATACCACTTTCTTAATATATGGTTTGGTCTCCCCTGGAGCCCACTATGTATTGTGCTATTTACTGTCGTTCTAGTACTGTAATATTGTGTGCCTTGTTCTCTAATCTCATAAAGAGGTTAGTAGAGAGTGTTTAGTAATAAATACATATATTTTATATATACCTTGTGTGGTTCTCCTTTCATTTGGTCATTCAAGAGGTTATATACTGGTAAAACAAGCTGCTTTACATTCCTTCAAGACTTAGCCTGAAGGCTGCTCTCCACAGCTACCACTAGGATAGCTTTCTATAAAGGTTGTCTTTAACCTAATCATCAATAAGGGTCGTTGGGACTGGTGCAAGGTGCCCACTTTAATTAGTGGACAGCATATACCAGGCCAACTTCTCACATTGGTGTGCAGCGGTTGGGATTCAAGCTTGCTATTGTTTTACCAGATAATCTCAGTGAGTGACTAACTAAAAACCACTAAAGGTACTTAGGTACATATAAATCAAGTCTAGAATAAAGTAAGTTCTACTGAACTTAGAGTTGGGTGTCAAGGGCCTAGCACACCCTTTCTCCAACTCAAGAGAGTTTAGTAGTTCCCACTAGAGTAGGTAGGTGCATACACCACACCACACTAGAATGTCTTCAAGGCCTGAAGTCAGTGACTCCTTGCCAACTAAGTATGACCATCTCACATTCCAGGAATTGAGAAACATGTGTACATCAAGAAAACTGAAGACAGGGAAAAATCCAAACACCCAAAGACTCATAGTGACTTTGCTTTTAGACGACCTCAGAAAGACCCCAGGGTCTGATGAGGCAGGCAAAAGAGGTGGGGCAGCAGAAGAGGAAAGGCTAGGGAGTGAAAACCTCAATGACCTGGACTCTGATGCTGGCCAGGAGGATCAAAATGATTCTAACCTGGAAAATCCAATTCTTCCTGAAGGTGAGGAAGGAGGCCCCAGTGGGCCTCTCTTTACCCCACCTGGAAGGGTTAACAGTTTACCAAGAAGATCCAGATCTCCTTCTCAGGAATCTGGTCATTCTGGTACTTCTGTAGGGACCTCTGCTTCTCATAAAAGGGAATCCTCTTATGAGAAGAAATGCCAACTGCTTGAGTTTGAGAGAGCTAAGCTCAGAATCAAGAGAGAGCAATTGGCCTTAGATAGGGAATCCCTGGAGCTTCAGAGAGCTTCTCAGAAGCTGGGACTAGAGTCCCATGGTGGCAGCCACAGTGTCCCTAGAGGTAGAGATCATACTCATGACCATAGGAACCTGAACAAGATTGTCCCTCCCTACCAGAGTGGGGATGACATCCACAAATGGATAACTGCACTGGAGAGGGCCTGTAAGGTACAGAGGGTCCCTCAGGAGCAGTGGGCAGCAATCTTGTGGCTCTCCTTTGCAGACAAAGGTAGAGACAAGCTCCTCACTGTAAGAGAGGAGGATGCTGATAATTACAAAGTCCTGAAGAGTGCTCTGATTGATGGGTTTGGCCTAACCACTGAACAATACAGGTTAAAGTTCAGAGATACCCAAAAGGCACAGACTAAAGGACTGGGTTGACTTTGTTGATTGTGCTACTAAGGCTCTGGAAGGCTGGTTACTTGGCAGTAAGGTGTGTGATTTCAAAGGATTGTATAATTTAATCATGAGAGAGCAGATCCTTAATAACTGTCAAAATCAACTGTTGCATCAGTACCTGGTGGACTCTGATCTGACCTCTCCCCAAGAATTGGGCCAGAATGACAGACAAGTGGGTCAGAACCAGGGTGAGGCAGAAGGTTCAGAACCAAGGTGGTGACTCCAAGAAGCAAGATTCTAAAAACTCTGATAAGGGTGGGGAGAAGGGTAAAGACCAGAAGTCTTCTCAAGGGCCCCACAAATCTGCATCTGAGGGGAGTCACAATCCAACAAGGGAAAAGGCAAGAAGAAACCATGGTGTAAAATCTGTAAACAGAAAACCCATTGGACAAGTGATTGTACCAAGTCCAAGGACTCAACTCCAACCACCACTGCCCCTAAGGCAACTGTTCCCCCTAGTTCAGCTCCAGGTGGTGGTGTTCCAAATAAGGGTGTAGATAGGGTTAACCCTGGGATCTGAGATGGACTCTGGCCTAGTCAGAGTTCCAACTCAGGCTATGTTGATCTGTGATGGAGGCATGGATATGGCCTCCTTATTTGTAAGCCCCAGTAATCTGGGCAAATACAGACAACAGCCTATAATAAATGGAAACGAGGCCTTGGCATTCAGGGACACAGGAGCAAGTGTCACAATGGTGACAAAAGATCTTGTGGCTCCTGAGCAAATCATACTTGGTGAGATGTACCAAGTGACCAATGCTAGCAATGTCAGGACAGACCATTCCTTGGCAGTTGTTAATTTCTCCTGGGAGGGGTAACTGGCCCTAAGAAGGTTGTGGTAAGTGCAGACCTCCCTGTTGAATGCTTGTTGGGCAATGATTTAGAAACTTCAGCTTGGGCTGAAGTGGAACTCAGGACTCATGCAGAAATGTTGGGTATCCCTGCAGATGTGTTTGCTATGACCAGGTCACAGGCAAAAATGTCTAACACTGAACAGGTCCTGGATCCTGGAAAATGGACCAGGCACCTTCCAAGAGAAGGAGCAGTAGGGTTAAGGCAGTGTCTTCCCCCCTGCCTCAGAATTCAGATCAGTCTCTTGAGGGAGCTGATCTTAGTCCTGAAGAAGGAACTGTCCCAGATGAGCTTGAGCCTGATCAGGTTGAGTTCTTGGGGACAGGGGGCCCTTCCAGGGCAGATCTGAGCCAGGAGCAACTGAGCTGCCCCTCTCTTGAACCCCTCAGACAGCAAGCTGCTGCTGAGGCTGCTGGGAGTGCTAGTGGGTCCCATAGGATCTACTGGGATGATGGACTCCTTTACTCAGAGTGTAGAGACCCCAAGCCTGGAGCCACCAGGAGGTTGGTTATACCTCTGAAGTTTAGGAGTTTCCTCTTGACCCTAGCACATGATATCCCATTGGCAGGTCACCTAGGCCAAAACAAGACTTGGGACAGAATTGTCCCTCACTTTCATTGGCCTCATATGTCTGAAGACACCAAGGAGTTTTGTCGCTCCTGTGTCACCTGTCAAGCCAGTGGTAAGGCAGGTAGCACTACAAAGGCCCCCCTGATACCACTACCTGTGGTGGGGGTTCCCTTTGAGAGGGTAGGGATTGACATTGTTGGTCCCCTGGATCCTCAAACTGCATTTGGGCACAGATTTATACTGGTGGTGGTGGACCATGCCACTAGGTATCCAGAGGCAATTCCCTTAGGACTACCACAGCTCCTGTGGTGGCAAGGGCCCTCCTGGGAATCTTTTCCAGGGTGGGTTTTCCTAAGGAGGTAGTATCAGACAGAGGTGCAAACTTCATGTCTAGTTACTTAACTGCTATGTGGAAGGAGTGTGGTGTAAATTATAAATTTACCGCTCCTTATCACCCACAATGCAATGGTTTAGTTGAAAGGTTCAACAAAACCTTAAAGGGCATGATTAAAGGTCTCCCAGAAAAGCTTAGGCGCAGATGGGACATACTTTTGCCCTGCCTTCTCTTTGCCTACAGAGAGGTTCCACAGAAGGGGTTGGTTACAGCCCATTTGAGCTTCTGTTTGGACATCCAGTTAGGGGTCCATTGTATCTAGTGAAGGAGGGATGGGAGTTACCTCTCAAACCCCCTAAACAGGATATTGTGGACTATGTACTTGGTCTCCGCTCCAGGATGGCTGAGTACATGAAGAAGGCAACTAAAAACCTTGAGGCTAGCCAGGAATTGCAAAAGGCCTGGCATGACCAAAAGGCTGTGTTGACTGTTTATCAGCCAGGACAGAAAGTATGGGTGTTGGAGCCTGTGGCCCCAGCAGCCCTCCAAGACAAGTGGAGTGGCCCTCATACAATTGTTGAGCAAAAGGGAGAGGTTACCTACCTGGTGGACCTTGGAACTCCCAGGAGCCCCCATAGGGTGCTCCATGTCAACAGGCTCAAACCATATGTTGACAGGGCAGACATGGGCTTGCTCATGGCTACTGATGAGGGACAGGAGGAAGAGAGTGATCCACTCCCTGACCTCCTCTCACAGGACCCTGATGATGGTTCAGTAGATGGTGTAGCCTTGGCAGGCAGCCTCACTGACCAGCAGCAAACTGATTGCAGAAAAGTTCTCAACCAGTTTAGACATATGTTCTCACTGACTCCAAGTCAGACTACCTGGTGCACTCATGAAGTGGACACTGGGGACAGTCTGCCTGTTAAAAATAAGATTTACAGGCAACCTGACCATGTCAGGGACTGCATCAGGACTGAAGTCCAGAAGATGATGGATTTGGGTGTGATTGAACCCTCAGATAGCCCTTGGGCTAGTCCAGTAGTCTTGGTACCTAAACCTCACACCCAGGGTGGTAAGAGAGAGATGAGGTTTTGTGTAGACTACAGAGGTCTCAATGCAGTCACTAGGACTGATGCCCATCCAATCCCTAGGGCAGATGAGCTTATAGACACTTTGGCCTCAGCCAAGTTTCTGAGCACATTTGACCTGACAGCTGGCTACTGGCAGATCAGACTAGCTGAGGATGCAAAAGCCAAAACAGCATTCTCAACCCCTAGTGGGCACTACCAATTTGTGGTGATGCCCTTTGGTTTGAAGAATGCACCTGCCACTTTTCAAAGGTTGGTGAACAAAGTCCTTACAGGCCTGGAAGCCTATAGTGCAGCATATCTAGATGATATTGCTGTCTTTAGCTCCACCTGGGAGGATCACCTGGTCCACCTGAGAAATGTTTTGGAGGCCCTGCAGAAAGCAGGCCTCACTATCAAGGCCACCAAGTGCCAGATAGGGCAGAGTCAAGTTGTATACCTGGGCCACCTTGTGGGTGGAGGCCAGGTTCAACCATTGCAGAGCAAAATCCAGACCATCATGGACTGGGTTGCTCCAACCACCCAGACTCAGGTCAGAGCTTTCTTGGGCCTGACTGGGTACTATAGGAGGTTTGTCAAAGGGTATGGATCCATAGTGACCCCTTTGAATGACTTAACTTCCAAGAGAATGCCAAAGAAAGTTCAGTGGACAGTCAGCTGTCAAAAGGCATTTGATGACCTGAAGCAGGCCATGTGCACTGCTCCCATTCTGCAAAGTCCTGACTACTCCAAACAATTCATTGTCCAAACAGATGCATCTGAGTTGGGGGTAGGGGCTGTGTTATCACAATTGAATGATGAAGGTCAGGATCAGCCAGTAGCTTTTATTAGCAGAAGGCTGACCCCAGAGAGAAACGTTGGTCAGCCATTGAGAGGGAAGCCTTTGCTGTGGTTTGGGCTCTGAAGAAGCTGAGGCCATACTTGTTTGGCACTCACTTCATTGTTCAGACAGACCATAAGCCCTCTTATGGCTAAAACAGATGAAGGGTGAAAACCCCAAACTTTTGAGGTGGTCCATTTCCCTACAGGGGATGGACTATACAGTGGAACATAGACCTGGGAGTAACCATGCCAATGCAGATGGACTCTCAAGATATTTCCACTTAGAACATGAAGACTCAACTGGTCAAGGTTAGTTTAATGTCCTGACGTTTGGGGGGATTGTGTAGGAGAGTAGGATCTGCTTCTTATAGTTACCCCCACTTTTTGCTGATGTTTCACTGGTTTTCGACTTAGTCTGACTGGGATCCTGCTATTCAGGACCCCAGTCTATCTGCTTTCTCCTCTAAATTGATTGCATGTTCTTTAGGTACACTCCAGATTGGATTCTGGGGTACCCTTATGAGTCCCTAGTATATGATATACTATGTACCCAGGGCATAGGTACCCCAGAGGCCTCCCAGGGACTGCAGCATGTATTATGCCACCCCTGAGAGGCCATCCAAAATGACACAACAGGTCTGCTACTGCAGCCTGTGTAAGGTGGTGCATGCACTCCTTACTTAGATATAGGTTCACTATATCTATCCTGATCACTGCACATATAAGCCTATCAGTCACCCCTATGGCAGGCCTTATCAATCCTGAAGGCAGGGTGCTGGGTTTTATGTGAGAGGGTGCCCATGCATGAGCAGAGCACCTCTGCAGCCTTCGGAACCACTATTCCGGGGTTGTCTGTGATGCAGCCAACCATATACTCTTAAGTGCATTATAACCTCGCGGTAAATGCTAACTTTAAAATGGCTGCAAGGAATTATGTTGTGTTTGGTGTCAAACACCTTGGAATCATACCTCCACACCAGGAACTGGTGGGGGTATGATTCCTCCCTCCTAGAGGGAGAAATATGACAGCACCGGTACACCCGGTACCAGCTTCACAGAGCCCTGGCATCACAAAATGGATGCTGCCAGCCACAGACACAAGTCTACCCTCCTGCTGCTGGACGAAACTCCGGCAGGGGAAGGCTGATAATAGGTTTCCTGTCACAGGGAGGTGTGACCACCTCCCAGACAGGCTTTAGTGTATTTTGGCTGGGTGGGTGCACTCCAAGAGTGCTTTGATGTCTGCACTGGGGGCACATTTGGTGTCCCTGTGCATAGTCCAGCTCAAACCGGTTGCAGGGGCACTCAGCCCCTGCTCTGGCGCGAAACTGGACAAAGGATATGGCTGTAGCCACCCCTCTATCCTGACCCTCCCATAGGTGGGTCCCCAGAGTTTGCCCCACCCCTTCCTTGGGTATAAAGTAGGAACCCCTGGCTACAGGACTTTAGATTACACCTGGACTAAACTCTGCTACAGAAACCAAGTATTTCGATGATCAACACTACGCTGGATGACTGAAGAATCTCCCTTGAAGTAAAGGAGTTACTCCCTGCAAGGCAGGCACCTTAAACGCATCTGGCCGGTTTGCATCTCCGAAGCTCCCGAGGACTCTGAAGAATATTGCAACACAGGAGGTGGGTTCCCGAGGTCTCTGAGGTCGATCTGTGCCCACAGCAAGTCTGAGTCCCGTAT
Organism: Calotriton arnoldi; assembly: GCA_963921515.1. Classification (NCBI taxonomy): domain Eukaryota; kingdom Metazoa; phylum Chordata; class Amphibia; order Caudata; family Salamandridae; genus Calotriton; species Calotriton arnoldi. Next base: position 587,436 of record CAWUFW010002772.1, read on the forward strand.
CCCTCGTGGTGACCATGCAACCCGAACCCCTGGACACCGCGTCGATTTGCAGAAGCATCAGCTTTCCGGCTACCCCTGAGGCTGAGCTTTGGGTTACTTGTAGCCCTGACCCCGAGCAGTAATTCCACTAAAGATTGCGGGCCTACACCCCACGAGTGTTCCGTGGGCCGGCATTTTGTGATTCCTCTCGAGGTCCCTTCACGATCCCTGGTCCGTCGACCTGTGGGTCCCTGAGAAGGGTACTTTAACTTTCAGTGGGCTTCCCTGGTTGCTCCAGGCGTGCCCTGACTCTCCATCGCTTGGGGAGTCCCCAGGACCTTGCTGGTCCTCACAGAAGCATAATTACTCTGACCTCGTGGGTTGCCGTTGCCAAGGCTTGTTGGTATTCAATCCGAGCACTGACCCCCCAGCACTCGACATCCTCCGTGGGACAGCTCATCTGTGGACTCTGGTCATCGTCGACGTCTCCTGGTCCCCGTGGCTGCAGAGTCAAGCTTCACCTCTTCGCACCTGAAGCACCCGACATCGGTGGGCATTCGTCTATCGCGCTCCATGGTCACGTGGCAAGTGACCCAGACTCTGTCCCCTCTGCTTTCAGGTTCTTCACATCTTCGATCCAGGCTTGGATCACACCGGACACTTTTCTTCTTCACGGCAGCAGCACTTTGCAGCGTCTCGCCATTGAAAACAATGACGATTCCCGACACCCTTTGACACCTATGCACCCGGCTTCCTGGGTGAGGTAACACGAGTACTCCGGTGCTCACGTGGGTGCTGGCCTTAGAACCTTCTAAGTCTGAAAGGGTTTACTCAAAGTCCTCTCCTAAGTGTCCTTAAACTCTAATATTCCAACCGCGACTTTCCCATAGAGTTTTACGGAGCTCGCGTCTGTGTTCCCACACTGCACCCGTCCTCCGTGGGTCCCCTGTGTCACTACCTTGGGTGGTTCCTTGGGGTCCCAGCGATTCTACGTGCTCTAGGCACTGTGTCTAGTCTAGTCGTGGTTGTTATACCACTTTCTTAATATATGGTTTGGTCTCCCCCTGGAGCCCACTGTGTATTGTGCTATTTACTGTCGTTCTAGTACTGTAATATTGTGTGCCTTGTTCTCTAATCTCATAAAGAGGTTAGTAGAGTGTTTAGTAATAAATACATATATTTTATATATACCTTGTGTGGTTCTCCTTTCATTTGGTCATTCAAGAGGTTATATACTGGTAAAACAAGCTGCTTTACATTCCTTCAAGACTTAGCCTGAAGGCTGCTCTCCACAACTACCACTAGGATAGCTTTCTGTAAAGGTTGTCTTTAACCTAATCATCAATAAGGGTGGGGGGCGTGGCCAAGCCAGCGACTAAAATGGCCGCTCGGCTTTGAAGCTCCGTCCGGCCGTCCAGCACTATGGCGTGTTCCAGCAACCAGCGCCGGCATCGTGGGGCAAGCACGGGGTGACGGACGCCTGCAGCGATTCTGCACTCTCCGGTACCAGTGCGGAGCCGATCGGCACAAGGGGAGGACAGTTCTGGCCCTACGAGGTGGCTCCCCCTCCGCGAGTGAGGCTTCCGACTCCGGACCCGATGCCTGAGCCCCTAGTCTCCTTGGTGTGTCCGGGCTGCCGCAGACTCTGGTGAGTGCCGCCGCGCCCCCCCCCACTGAATGAACCGCCCGCAGCCCCGTATTAATAACGCCGCTAGCCGGGAAATTCAGTATACCGGCGAGGCGGCTGGATCCAGGAACGGCTGCGGGGGCGGCGGGGGGAGGGGCGCGCGACGGTAAAAGACACACGCCACACCAACTACAGCCCGGGACATTGTTCTGATCATGCCTTCTGCCATGTGAAGCGCTAGAGTCCAGCAGTGTGTTAATGAGCGTGGTGCTCTTTGGGACTTTAATGCTCTGAGACTCGAGGCACCATTCCCCACATCACTGAAGACCGGCCCATATGGTGACTTCCCCTCTCAGTGGCCTGCCAGCAAAATAGCCCTTGCGCTATATTATACCTCCTCAACACACAAGCGCCTAGTTGCCTGCTTCTAGTGGGTGCTTGCTTTCTACTTGTGGCCACAACATTTGCGACAATGCCGGCTGGCCGAATAGGGGCCTGGCACTTGCGGCGGGGGGTGTCACTCAGCAGCATTGCGCACAGACCGTCCACTCGCCATCTTGTCTCAGCGCTGAGGGACTTGGGGTGGCGGACTGTTACACCACGCGCCACGGAGGGAGGACGAGTTCACCCTGGAAATATCCCCTGCGAACTAGTGGGTAGTGGCAGTTACGTTTTCTGCGGCATGGGCCGCAAGGATCCTAAACAGCGGACGCTCCCTTTCGGAAAAATTGCAGACACCACTCAGGAACAAACCATCAACATGGCGGAATCGGCGCAAGGCCCAGAGCTCGGTGACGGATCCACTGACACTGCTCACGCACTACAAGAGATGCGAGCGGGCTTTAAGTCACTAGACAGTCGCTTTGATTCTCTCGACAACACCATCGCCAGCCTTGGAGCTAAAGTTCAGACGCATGATAGAAGGTTGGACGTGGCAGAGGCCCGCATTTCTGATATCGAGGATGGAACGGCACAATCGGCCAAGCGCCTGGAGCGAGTGGATCGCCTTCTAAAAGAAGTGGCCATTAAAAATGAAGACTTAGAAGCGCGCAGTCGCCGCAACAACGTGCGCATCCTGGGCGTCCCCGAGACAACTCCCACAGGCCGCATGGATCTGTTCATAGAAACCATGCTGTTGGGTTTGTTCGGTAAAGAGGCTTTCACCCCTGGCTTTGTCATAGAGAGGGCGCATAGATCATTGGGCCCTCGCCCAAACCCCGGTCTACCTCCACGACCCATTGTCGCACGCGTCATGAACTTTCGGGACAGGGACACAATTCTCCGCCTGGCGAGAGAAAAGGGTGATGTGGACTGGCAAGGCTCCAAACTGTCCTTCTATCCTGACTTTACCGCCATGGTGCAGGAGGCTAGGCGGAAATTCAACGGTGTCAAGGCCGCCCTGAGAAATCTGGGTCTGAGGTATGGCATGCTGTACCCTGCCAGGTTGAAAGTTGACGTCGATGGCAGGGCTCGCATATTTGATAACCCGACCGAGGCGCAGGAGTTTTGCCGGGTATTTAAACAGAAAAACATTCCTACGAGCGGGGCTGGGACAAGATCTTCTCCCCCGCACAGCGGCTCAGAAGCAAGTGCGGAACTGTTTTCGAGTGCTGGCACAGGATGATCGGATTATTTTCAATTGCATGATCTTTGGTTTCACTTTGCAGGAACACGTTACATAATTTTGTTTGGTTATTACGGTCTGCTGGAGACTGGCCGGGGCGTTGCTGCCCCCCATGGTATATCCTTGGTGTATGGTTCGTTCCACCTTGGGGTACTGTTTATCGGGAACGACATTTCTGTGTAAAGATATGTGGTATCTCATGTTCATTTGCATTTGGGGTATGGCCCTTCCCCGGGTGGGGATGCGGCTGGGTGGTGGGTGGTGGGTGGGTGACTTCATTAATAAGTCAGTTTATTTAGTTTGGTTGCAGCACTCCAGGTCAATCACTGATGTCAGTTGTCAAATGTCTACACTTACAGGGTCGACACACCGGTTAGATGACAAAGTTTGGTAATGTTGAGGGTCCATCGGGCCTCACTCTGCTCTCATGGAATGTGAGGGGATTGAATAACACTCGAAAACGGAGACAGGTTCTACATTATTTAGTACGACACAAGGTAGATGTCGCTTTTTACAAGAAACTCACCTCCCTAAGAATGACAAGGCGCACTTTGGGTACAGCTGGGGGCGAATAGATATTTTGCAAATTATAGTAACTACGCAAGGGGGACAGCCATTTTAATACGCAGTACAGTTCCATTCCACTTAAGCTCCTGTCAACAAGACTGCGAGGGACGCTATTTGATAGTTACTGGGACCCTGTTTGGTAGGAAAATTACACTATTATGCTTGCTATATGCCCCCAATGTGGATGCCCCAGAATTTTTTCATGCTTTGTCTTCACAGCTCGATAAACTTGACCCACAGACTTTGATAGTTGGCGGGGATTTTAACATACTCCCCGATCCCGTCGCAGACAGACCCTCGAGGGCACACGACACTAAACCCCTAGCTCGCCGTGCACTTCTGGAGCTCTGTGATCGGTTCTCACTGTTAGACGTATGGCGTAAACGGTACCCAAACACGACAGAATACACACACTATTCGGGCCAATACAACACATGGACGAGGATCGACTTCTGGCTGCTCTCGCCAGACATATACGGCTGGTGCTCACAGGTGGAGTCCCTCCCTCGGACCTATTCGGACCATTCCCCGGTGAAATTGCAGTTACAGATCCCCCGCCCTGAGGGCTTTGAGCGCCAGTGGCGGTTCCCTAGCCGCGCATTACAGGATGAGGTATTCCGGGCTGAGATACACAATGCCATTGAAGATTACTTCGATATAAATACTGGCTCTGTAGATTCATGGGCGGTTCTGTGGGAGGGCTTCAAGGCGGTTCTCAGGGGCACATGCATTGCGAAACACGCCGGGGTACTTAAAGATCTACGTAACACATTGGCGAGACTTGAACGAGACCTCAAAACACTAGATGAGACCAATGCACAACAAACTACACCTACATATGAACAGAGGCGGTTGGTGCTATTAGAGGACTATAGGGACACAGCTGATAGGGAAATTTTATATCTGGGGAAATACCAGACTGCCAGACGGTACGGAGAGGGTGAGAGACCTGGTAAAGTGCTTTCTCAACTGTTGCGCCCACCTTATCACAAAACATACATTACTGAACTGCGAGACTCTGACGCACACAATTACACCACCACGAAAGACATTCAGAGTAGCTTCCTGGGGTTCTTCACCAAACTATACTCATCTACTATTGGAGATGATAAGGAAGCGCAGGAGGGCTACTTGGACGAAGTCGCATTGGTATACCTAGAAAAACATATTCAGGACTTTTTAGCTGAACCCATATCTGTTGCAGATGTGCTTCTTGCCATAGACTCTATTCGGGGCTCCTCGGCGCCGGGGCTCGATGGATTTACGGGGGAATTCTACAAAACGTTCAAAGATATCCTAGCTCCCAAACTCATTGAAGTCTATGCAGAGGCCCTTGAACGGCAGACTCTTCCCCCCTACTTTACGTGAGGCGGTCATAATTCTGCTTCCCAAACCAGGCAAAGACCCCACGTGGTGCGGCTCATATCGTCCATTATCCCTCCTAAATTTAGATTATAAATTATTAGCGAAGGTTATTTCCAACAGACTGTCCCAATTGATGCAATTCGTTATCTCCCCAGCTCAATCTGGGTTTGTGCCACATCGCTCCACCTCCCTGAACCTCCGCACACTATTCTCGGTCATCCACCGGATCGACCCTGCTATCCCGGCCGCCGCCATACTGTTGGACAGAGAAAAGGCATTTGACTCCCTGGAATGGTCCTTTTTTCTCTCTGTGATGCGTCGTATGGGCATGCCCATGGGCTTTATTGCCACAACAGCCCTTTTGTATAATAAACCTACTGCCCGGTTGCGTATCAATGGTACACTTTCCAGCCCATTTGAACTTACACGAGGAACCAGGCAGGGCTGTCCACTGTCCCCCTTATTGTTCATATTAGCCATGGACCCCCTCATACGACATTTCCAAGAAAAGCATCTCCACAGGGGCTTACAATTCAATACTGGCCCACTATTGGTATCACTATATGCAGACGACACAATATTATATGTTAGACACCCCCAGGTAACCTAAACGAATTAATTAGAGAAATCATCCGGTTTGGCAGTTTCTCGGGCCTGGGCATAAACTGGCATAAATCAGTCATATTTCCATTGACAACTAGCACAAAACGATGGGAACTTGAGTTCCCCCTTGAGTGGTGCACTGAGTCGGTAAAGTATTTAGGTATACACGTTCATCTAGACATAGCCCAGATACTAAGTCTGAATTATGGTAGGGCAGTGGACACGCTCACTGCTCAAATAGAGAAATGGTTGAAATTGCCCTTGTCGATGGCAGGCCGGGTCGCCATTATTAAAATGGTAGTCCTCCCCAAATTTTTATATTTATTCAACAACATACCGATTCCTCTCACTAATCACTTTTTTAGCACTCTCCGTTCTCTCCTGAGTCGTTTAGTTTGGGGTGGTAAACAAGCACGGGTTCGATGGGCGGTACTTACGTTACCATATGAGAGAGGGGGTTATAATGTTCCGGATTTTCAGCTTTATTATTTGGTAGCACAGTGTAGCTATGCATATCACTGGTACCATCCAGATGCCCGTATCCCCTATTTGAGACCTGAGGCAGACCTGGTGCTTCCCGAACACCTCTCGGCTGTATTACCCGTTGGTTTGCCCAGAGTCCCGCTAGATATTCAGACTGTGTCCTCCACGAGCTGGGCATGGCATAGATTGGGCCAGATCACAGGAACGGAGAGATTATACTCCTCTGCCCTACCTGTCATTAATCCTCGGTTAATTCCCATCACGTCGGAGCGACTGGTGCGGCGCACCTTGGAGAAGTTAGACTTGACCAAACTGGGAGACTTGTACCCTGGGGGTCACGTCTTCTCACCCTCGGAAGATACACATTTTATTGCAGTGGATTTTATGGACAAATTTGTATTAAGCCGCCTCCACTCCGCACTGCGCTCCATTTTCCCGACCTTTCCACTAGAACCAGCTTCGTTCCCTCCCCTAACGATACTTATAGAAAACGTAGACGGCACGCACCTGATATCGAAGCTCTACAGGGCATGTGCCGCACTGAAACCTGTACAGGACGGCAAGACTCGCAGTGCGTGGGAACACGACCTGGGTATCACAATCACTGATAAGCAATGGGCGTACTGCTGCTCGGTCACACAAGACATTTCGCTTAACAGCAGACACAAGCTGATACACTTCAAATTTTTACGCTGCATCTATTTTACCCCGGCACTAGCACATAAAATAGACCCATCTACGCCACATAATTGTCGCAAATGTTCTGCTCCACATGCGGACTTCGCACATCTCACTTGGACATGCCCGAAGCTACAAGACTATTGGATGAAAGTACATCACACGCTGGGGCAAATATTGAACATCCCATTGACTCCGATCCCAGAGGTTGCCCTGTTAGGCTACACTGTAACTTTCCCCTTAAAACTCCGCAGGTTTGCAGCATTAGGTCTCTTATTAGCTAAGCGGGAGGTGGCACTGCATTGGGGGCGGAGGACTGCCCCGAATGTCCAGGGTTGGATGCGTAGTATCGTGTACTGCAATGTAAACAGTGAGCTCTATGCAAGTATGATGCCCAGCACGTCTCGCCCCAAAGATATCTGGGGACCTTATAAGGCATATGTCGAGACCATTAGACAAGCAACTGAGTCTCAGCTGGAGCAGGAGATTGTTCCGGCTGGAGTGGGGTGAATCCTTTACACCGTTTGGCTTGATTAATTTTTGTGAATCCACAATGTGAAGTATGCAATACTGAATAACGGGTTCGCTGTGTGGGAGGGGGTGGTGTGGCTGGTGAAGGGGTGTTGCCTTTTCGTTTGCAAATGTGGGTGAGGATGGTGCATGGACCCTACTGTTATTGGAAAGTATTTGTGCCATCGGTCATCTCATTGGATGCCAAGTCGAACAGATTACCATGTTACTTCTGACGCCAATTCTGTATGATGAGACAGCCTGTGACTGTGGACTGCTGCACGCACACTAATGTATGTTTTTTGTGTTGATGAAAACGCTAAATAAAGTTAAAAAAAAAAAAAATCATCAATAAGGGTCGTTTGGACTGGTGCAAGGTGCCCACTTTAATTAGTGGACAGCATATACCAGGCCAACTTCTCACAACGGCTAGCCACATCTAGCAAACAAGAAGGGTGATTTGGATTGGTGGGGGACCCAAGAATAGGCAAGGGGACTGTATCCTTGTAAATTTCAGATCACCGCGTGTAGTACAGAAACTGCTCCTTGGACATTCGGATTATCAGCAGGAGAATAGCAACATTGCCCTATTGCCCCTGGGTTACTTCTATAGACCTAACATCCACCCAGGTGGAGAGGGAATGAGAGGGGCAACAAGGGGCCGCAGGGAGGAACTTTGGTGAAACAAGTGTGGGATCCCAACGTACAACCGTTACAGCGCTTTAGCCTGATCTATTTCAAGTTGAAATACGTGTGAGTGGGTGCTTGGATTGTGTTGAGGATGTTTTATCATGTCAGGCTGTAAATGGAAGCGCACCTCTGCCTGGGAGAGGGGCTGCCCTAACTCGTGATGTTGATATTGGGGATGGGGTTAGGGATGGTTTGGCCACACTTAACATTGCTGGTGGTGGGAGTGTGTGTATGTCCAAGGCTCACTCCAACCCTACCACCAAATTGATATCTTGGAATATAGCAAAGCTTTCATCCAAGCTGCCCTGAATGGGGCACATTCATAGATGCATACGATATATGTTTGTTCCAAGAAACCTGGTCGACTAGCCCCACGCATCGTTCAGGGTTTATGCCATACAGCAAAGAGGCCGTCATGACAGGGAAAGGTAGGCCAAATGGGGAGCTTAACAACTTGGGTTAAAACAACCCTATTATGCAGCGTTGAGAAAGTTGAGTTGGTTTGCCCAGATCTGCTGTGTATCGCTTTGATCCCACCAGGTATGGTCACACATTACATTTACAATGTTTACTGTAGGTCGACCGCAAATAAAGTGGAATCTAGTGCAATCCAAAGCTGTCTGCTCGTGTGGCTGAACAGCAGGTAGAGGCCGTTAAGAACGTGGGGGGGGGGTATTTTAATTTCCAGTTTGAACCTCTTGACGCCCACGTAGGGTTTCATTCAGCTGAGGAAGATCGATTATGGTTTATACCTGCACTAACGATGCCACCCTTTAAAAAATGTCCCGGCCGTCTAACTCAGCTCTGTTGTGTTAAATCATGATTGAGAGCTTGTAATGGCAGGACTTGGTTGGACGAAGACAGCAAATACACATTTAATCGACCCCAGAATACAAGCCTCATTGACTATATTTTACTGGACGTCTGACTGTGGCCTACATTAGTTGATATGGTGGTACTCTTTGCCAGGATAGTGACCACAACGTGCTTGAACTGGAATTGGGGAGCCTTGCTCCTGCAGCTCAGCCAAACCATAATTAACCCCTTGATAGAAGGCGAACCCTGACCTCTAATAGGCGAAGAAGCAAATGGAGCTCGCTACCTTGCTCAATGGACTCAATAGCTAAAATGTACTTAGTGGTAGCTGATGGGATGGGGGAATTACTACCAGTAATAAATTTGTTCCAGGAGGATGGTGAGGTACTGTCGAATTTTAGCGAAATCCACACCCACATGTTCCAGAAGCTGAGAGATTATTTTTCTGTTGAGGCCAGTCGAATGGCTAGGAGACACAGTGCGCCCTCTTGGTATAATAACCTGTGCAGCGAGGCTCGTGGGGTTCTGACGGGTGCTATTAAGGCCAATGATAGACTGCTAATCCAACAAGCTAGACAGGCGTATAAAAATGCCATATGAGGAGCAAAACGAGAATGGGAGACTGAGAAGTGGGAAAGTGTGCTAGCAGCAGACAAAAGAGGAGACTCGCAAACCTTCTGGAATATTATTTCCACTGGCTCTGACGAAGTGTTCTCCCCCGTTGAAAACCACATTATGATGACTGAATGGGTTGCCCACTTTACCAGCTTATTCTCCCCAGAGGAGCAGAGTCTAGGCACTGGGTTGATAACCAGCGATACAAGTTTGGCAAGCTTAGATGGGTCAGGAACTAGACTGGGACTGCCCACCTTGGTTAGCGGCCCTCAGGAAGAAATGAGCTTCAGTTGTGGGGAAATTAGGCAAGCCATCAAACAAATAGTGAGGCATAAAGCGCCAGGGTTGGACAAGGTACCTGGAGATCTCTTCTTGGATTAGGTTGATGTTTGGACCCCTTATTTCGCTGTATTATTTAACGCTATATTGAAAGGGGCTCCTATTCCCACTACTTGGACGGGCACTGAGATTGTTCAAATTTTTAAGAAGAGATCTAGAGATCTCCCCTCGAACTATAGGCCTATAAGCTTAATAGATAGTTCCCAACAGCTCTTTGCAAGGGTTTTTTTGAGCCGATTGTAACATTGGATGCTCAAACATATTGATTTCCCTGCAAGCAGGATTTAGAGAGCGCACGTGCACATTAGATCAGGATTTTCGGCTCCAGCTATTGTACTGGAAGTTTGTACATCTAGGATACGGGCGGCTGTACGTGGTATTCGTTGACTTCAGGTCACTATTCAACCTTGTCCCCAGACCCAAGCTGTGGCAAATTTTACCCTACATGGGGGTACCACTTTATTTATTAAATTTAATTATAAGACTCCATGGCTACAATTTTGCCCAAGTTAGGTGTGGCCAGTTAAGGGAAATGACAGACCAATTTCCAGTCAGTAGGGGTGCACCCACACTATTTTTGATCTTCATAAATGACCTGGTAGCACATGTGGATCAAGATGCTTCTGACGCACCGATGATACCGTGCTAATTTTTAAATGTCCCATAGGATTGCAATTTTTTTAGATAGTTTTGACAACTTTTGTATGACAAGGGGACTCAACATCAATTTGGCAAAAACAAAGTTCAAGGTGTTCAACCCTTGCTGCTCCACCCGATCTTGTCCCATATTGAGAGGGACCCTCTTGAAGCAAGTCCACACCTTTGAATATCTAGGTATTGTTTTGAATGAGCACTTCCACTGGCAGACCTATATTACCAGGTGCAAACTTAGATAAGAGCAAGCTGCTGGGGGTTTGTTGAAGACAACCAAGGCCTCTCAATACCGTCCCATCTCGCGGGTATTGCAGGCCTACAACCATCAGGCGCTTGGGTCTGCATTGCATGGCTGAACTCTGAGGACAGAAAGATGTTTCATCCCTAGCAACTGTAGAAAATATGCTTTATAGGACAACTGATAGGTTTGACGACTAGCACACTGTTGCTTCCCCTGCGGTTACATCTGGAGGTTAGAGATATAACAGATATAGTTAGGCTTTAACCCCTATTGTTCTGGAGAAGGTTGGGGGCAACCCTGGAACTGAGCACTTACCAGGAAGGGCTGGCCGAGATTCTGTGTCTCCCAGGATCAGGCGACCTTCCTTGGATTAGGCACATGAGATCAACACTAACGGATATTGGGCTTGGGAACCTGTGAACTGTCCCTGAAGAGGCAAGTGTGATCTCCAAAGTGCAGATAAAGAGGGTCTATTGGCAACACCAAATAGGCGTATTGCAATGCCAACCCAACATGGGTCCCCTGACATTGGCCTTTCTAATGTTAAAAGATGGTATTCACATAGAGCAGTTCTTGGACGAAATAGAGCCTTGTACTGCCAGGAAGATATACCTGCACTTTAGATATGGGACCCAACCACTTGCCTCGTTTACAGCCATTTGGGGGCAAACGGCAAATTCTGGTAATGCTCATTGTTCGTTTTGTGCAACATGGTCCAAAACAATTGAACATGTCTTGTTTTTTGCCTTAGTTATTATAGTATAAGAAGTACGTGGATTGTGCTGCTCTGCCAAAACCTTGGTGTCAGAGACTTCAGAGAAGCTTTTAGAATCATAAAGTCTGACAATAGACAGTTTTCAGTTTTTGCAATTTGCCGGTTTCTAATGGCATGTGGAGGATCAGGCAAAGAGCACTTTAAAATATGTTGCATGTATACTGTTTGGTAGCTAACCTGTGTGCTCCAGGCTTTTATATTTTTATTTTTTATGTGTATGTATTTTAGCAACATCTATATTTTCATTTCATTGTCTTAAAGTTTATTTATCTGCTCCTTTTAAACTGAGTTTACATGTTTGTATTATTGTGACCTTTGATGGCAATAATTCGCCGGATAAAGTGACTTTGATGATGTTGTTGAGTGGCGTAGGTTAGAGTGGCAAAGAGTAAATTGGAGTGGCGCAGAGTAGAGTTGAGTGGCTTAGAGTATAGAGAAGTGGTGTAGAGTGGCGTAAACTAGAGTAGAGTAGTACAGTTGTGGGTGTAAGTAACTAAAGCGTCAATAGAGACGGCAGGAAGGATGAAAGAAACATAAATAAGAAGCTGTATGCCTGTGTTAAAAGTAGGAAAGCACATTGCACCTCCTGGAATAATATCAAAATGCTTATAAAATAAAAAGAAAATAGTGCATTACAAAAAGGCGGGGAAGAACACGTGCATGCTCCAGGGAGGAGATTACACAACAAAGGAAGGGACACGTGCATGCTCCAGGGAGGAGATTACACAACAAAGGAAGGGAAACCTACAGGAGCTACGCAATCGAAGGATTGCAAATCGGAGTGACAACAAAAACAACTAATGGTATGTTGTGGACAGGGCCCACTGAATTGTAAACAATACGTCTCGCAGCACAGCACATGTGCTGTGTGGGCAAGACCTAAAAATAGATACTTGACTACTTCCTGAATTAAGAATTTTATTAAAATATACCCATCTTTTTAAGTTCAATTATTGATTTCCACCTGCAGGCTTGCACAAAATATAGTAAAATGAGAAAGTGATAACCTTTACAAAAATAATGATGTACTTGTGAAAAAAATAAAAATTCGAGTTGCAGGTATTTTAGGACATACTGAATTACAAATCAATCAATCAAACATTCATGGAGCAGGGCAAATGACCCTTGAGGGTCTCGAGGCACTAGCAAATGTAAGAGCTCTGTTGATACATTTTCAGAAAGAAAGCTATTTTTGATTAATGTAATTGCAAGTACTTTTTTCCTCCTTTAGATACTTTAAAAATGTGTGGAAATATGGACAAAAGGGCTAGGTGACATATGATCACGATCCTCTGGCACAAAATATTAGGCATTAGACATTTAACAAGTGATTGCGGTTTGAATAAAAAATTGCAGCAATTTCAGATAGCACTTTAGATGTTGTTTAGCATTGTGTCTAAAATACATTTGTGTTATGATTGATAATCTCAAACACGGGCTAGATGCAGTAGAAAGTGGGATCAAATGTTTTGCACGTAAGGGTTTAACTTATTATGTACCGTTTTTAGGTCTCGCCTAGGCAGCGCGCATGCGCTGCTCTAGGAGATGACCTTTAGAAATTGGTCAGCTCTTTTTCAGCACTCGTGCTTGTGCTGGCATCCACCTTGCGGGAGCGAGCAGCGGCGCGCGCGCTAATTGAAAACATATGGTCCGCGCGCCGCTGCTAGCTCTCGCAAGGGGCATGCTAGCACAAGCACGAGTGTTTAGCACGAGTGCTTAAAACTCGCTTTTTCAATTTGTTGAGTGTTTAGCACGAGTGCTTAAAACTCGCTTTTCAATTTGTTTTTTTCCCCACTCTCGAGTGTTTAGCACGAGTGCTTAAAAATCGCTTTTTCTATTTGTTTTTTTTCCATGGCTTTAATAGAAACCCCCCTCAGAAGGTTTATAGCACCTCGTTGCAGCATGAACTCACGATGTGGCCTCCTTGGCCGAGGGTGCCAAAAATGTCAGTCTCCAACTGATATATTTTCATTGGGGGTTATCGTACTTCTAAGCGCCTTCAGTGTTTGTTAAATTGGGAAACGGCAGTCCAGGATGATGCAGTGCCCAGGGTTACACAGTGATGTTTAAGTGGAGAAGCCTGCTACCGAAACCTACAACGTTCCCACATTTCTTTCTAACGCAAAAGCCTACGGCCACTAGCGTTAGGGTGGATAACGCCTACAGATGCTTTCCATCCTTATTTAGCCCCCCCTTGCATACACCACTTGTGAGCACCACCCAAGCTGCACACCAGAGCCCCCACGGATGAGAGCCCCCTCCCCCCCTGCGGGCAGTCCCTAATGCATTCATCGCAGGTTCATCAAATAATTAACCTTAACTTCAGGCTCCTAATGAGACGCGCACATCCAAAATAAAATTCATTATGAATTAAAAATGAATTTGTCCCTCACGTCACCTTGTCTGCTCATTATACTGTCATTCTGTGCAAAACACTTATTCTTCCTGTGTGTTGTAAAAGTGAATGTGTTCTTGTGTTTTGGCTGCTGTTGCCTTTTTTTTCACCTTCGCAAATGCTTGTGTTGCCGTCGCTTTCTTGTGTGTTCTTTTTTTTATTTTCCCTTCCCAACTGCTTGTGTTGCCGTCGATTTCTTGTGTGCTCTTTTTAATTTTTCACTTTGTCTAGCACTCGCTTTCCCTTTTGAACGTTTTTTTAAAATTTAAAAATAATTGTCACTATGGCTCGCTTTTAATTATTATGCTTGTTATGGCTGCACGCCTGTCCTTGTTTAACGGTGTACGGATCTTAGCGCCCAGACCCGTGAGATACGAAGAGCGCTTCACTTCTGAAGTTTTTATTTATTTTATGGGGGCATGTTAGCGCAAACCCTGGCTGTGTTTTTTTGTTGGATTATTTTACATTACTGTAAATTGTGAGGGATTATACATGGAGCGTACTGACGTCCTTCAAAACACTACCATATCCAGTCATGCACAGTTCTGTAAACTGTATAACACGCTGCTCCTTTATGTGCCCCCAGACCCTATCTTTCCACACTAACATGTGATGCATTGCATCATTGTGGCGCACTGCACATAACATTAGGGGTACATAATCCCTCTCTGCAACCGAACCGTACAAAAACAGAGCATAGGCCCATAACAAAAAAACAAGGGTGTGGCGTAATGAACTGATCGAGTTGAGTGGGAAGCTGGTGAACCATGTTCCAGTCACGGCGTCTGCTCACTATACTGTTATTTTGTGCAAAACAGTTATTCTCCCTATGAAGCATGAAAGTTAGTCAGCTTTGCTTTGTTTTAACCCTGTAGCTGCTGCACGCCCACATATTTCTGGGGTTAACTGTTTATAATTAGCGTTTCCGCACACGCTTACTTATATTTCCTAAATGTTTATGCACTATCTTGTTATATCCCTCCTTAGCAGATGTTTGCCTTTTAATGTGTGTATATTTTAATTGGGGACTGTTTGGTAAAGAAGGCAAAGCGCGTATAAAAGCTATTTAATTGCAACTGGCTTAGGGACTCTCTCACGAACTAACTAACTAACTAACTAACTCTCTCATTGACTCTATAACTAACTCACTCTCTCACTCTCTCTCTCACTAAATTACTAACTAACTAACTATCTCACTAACTAACTAACTAACTCTCTCACTAACTTTTATACAGGTACTATTTCACAACCTTCACCCTCCTGTTATTTATGCCCCCCATAACAAAAAAACATAACGAGCAACCATTCGGACAGGCATATAAAAGTTGCAGGCATTAAAAGAACAAAAAAAAATCAACACATTATTTATTGTAAATACTTTTTAATATAAACGTTCAGTTGTTCATAATGCTTTCTTAATCATATATAAAGTAACAAAAATGCTTCTAACACTTCTTTATTATAACTTTTCAGCATGCTGCACACTTCTATTCAGCACAAATTAAATACATAGGCAAAGTCAATATCTCTGGCTAAACACTTATAAGGTCCCAAAGGCGAGACCTATTGGCTATGCCAATGCTTGTTTATCCATGGTATAATCTGGCATGTTATAAATCAATTGTGTGTATCAAACATGAAAACATATTTGAACAGTATGATTTTTTTGTTTGAAATATACTTTCAAATTCATACAAAAAGTTCAGTAAAGAGCACTTCCCTATTTACATGGATCATGTATTATCCTTCTTAGGGGCCGATTACGATGTTGTTCTGAAAGGCTCCGAATGGGATTCGGAATCTCAGAATCCGATTCGGAACCTATGTTTCCGACCGAACCGTACATATTTCCAACCGACCGATTACTATGCACGGAAACCATTCGGGCTGTCCGAATCTGTTCCGAAAGGCATTTGGACAGCCCGAGTCTTCCGGAGCCGATTCGTACAGCTCTATGGACACGGTTTCCGAGCGAGCGATGACCAATTCAGACAGCCGTTCCGATTCAGTCTGCCCGACACAAAACGGCTGTCGGAATCTGACTTTGGGGGCCCTTAGCAGGCCCCACTTCACCCTGAGGTCTCCGGTTGGGGCCCGTGGGGGTACCCAAGGGACCCCCCTGTTAAACCATGCACAGTGTGGCAGGCACCATGGGGTGTCTGCCACAGGGTGCAAGGTTTTTCCCAACCACCCCTTTTTTCAATAGGAGCCTGTGTTCTCATTCGGAATACAGGCTCCCATTGAAGTCAATGCGAGTCCGACCGAGCGATGTTAGGAAGCATCGTAATGGGTCGGTCGGACTCGCAGAACCCGAGTCGGTCGCAAACTATTCGGAAACCGATTCGGTCGGAAGAGTTTCCGAACAACATCGTAATCGGTCCCTTAGTGGGAAACTTCTTGGTTTACATGCATGTAAAAGGCTGGCGAGAGAATCTATACAGTATTTTCTACCAGAAGGTGTACACTTGGATGAAATTAATATTTTATAAATGGTGTAGGTTTTTTTTTTTTAAATTGAAAGTGCAGGGTTAGATCAGGCCTTGCTTCCCCTTACGTAGCTAAAAACGTTACATCATTGGGGAAGTGCTTTTCCACTTGCTGTCACTTTTAATGCTGGCTCCTTTGGATTGCATCTTTTTCACTTGGCTAGTGATAAAAAAAATCCTCTGAATCCCACAAAAGATGCTCTATCCGTGTGAGAATCCACTGATGGAAATTTCTGCACCATAGGGAAGAGTTTGGTGGAAGAAATTTCACAGGAGGATTTTCTACTCGATTTAGCCCTCCATTCAGAAATCAGGGGATTTTTTTAAAACTGGATATATAGTAGTTTTTCATTTACTGTCAACAAAATATTACTTGAAGATATTAAGGTAACTGGAGAATCCGAGTAGCTCCCAAACCCAGGATGGTGAAGATAACAAATTAATGCAATACAGTAATTATTTAATATTTTTTTTTATTACAGGTGAAACAAAGACTGACCCAGAGCTTCTACTTAAAATAAGGAAAAGGGACAACCTACACCTTACAAAATCACTGTCTTCAGAAAGAAAAGAAAAAAGCAATGGCCAAGATGCTGGTGAGGAAGGGTTGTGATGTCTGTGCTGCTCTGTTTCAAAGTTCAAACATGTTAGAAGACATCACGCATGCTCCCAGTACACCAATTTCCAAGAAGTGATGTAGGCCATCAGATATGTTGTAAACACTTAATTCCATTTACCATAACAAATGCCTCTGGTAAATACTGGAAGGGTTAGAAATATGAACTGTGGAGCACAAGAAAAATTGTATTATAACAACTGAGTATGAAACAGTCACCTGTCTAGTTCAGGCACGGAATAATGGACTGTAGCAGTATTGAAATCTAGTGGGTAAACGACAGAGATATGCCCAGGAAAGACACTGAAAATAAAATGTTTGAATCAACAATCGCAGATGATGAAAACACATAGCAAAAAGGGAAATACTGTGAAAACCAAGGGGAAGAAGAGAAAGTGAGATTTGCTAAGGAGAGAAGGTGAAAGATACCCAAGAGAAACAAAGAATTAACAAAAAAGAATAGAAATTGTGAGCGGAAACACCGAAGTGGGCAAGAAAATTGGAATGAAAGAAAGAAAAAAGGTAATGAGAGTGAACAAAGAGAAAGACTGGGAGAAACAGTAAATAGGAGAAATTGGGGACTAGAAGGAGAAGGACAAATTTGCTGTGCAATTGTGCACCTTTTCTAACCACTTTTGTACTTCTCAGGGTACGAGATATATAATCAATTTCCAGTAAGAGAGAAATAGACAAACAAGCTAAAAGGGCAATAAAAAACATACTAGAGAACAAAACCGAAAGCAGTGAGAAAGCAATCTATAGGTATCCAAAGAAAGAGAAAAAGACTGGAAAGGAAATTAAAATTCCAACAGCTTCACATTAAATTTCACCTCTCACCCTGAATACATGTTCTTCATTTATTTGTTCTATTGATAAAGAGCATGCCTCAGGCCAATTACTTGTGGACTCAGGTTTTTGGTGACATACAGTTTCTGGTTTATTGTTTTTGACTTAACTTGCCATAAAGCATAGTTAAGCACCCAGGAAGAAAGGCCCTATCTTCCCTGCACATTCCCACTCCCTGATTTCCATTTTCCAGGCTCCTTGCCTCAAGGTTGCCCCTCATCCAGATCTGAAGTTTTTCATTCCTGGTTCCCCCTTCTCAGTCACTAGGTCCTGATTCTCTCCCTACGACTTTACGTCGCACGTCCATGGATTCCCTCAGGAGGAACAGAACAAAGGCTTGCACCAGAGGTCAGTTCTGTAAAGCTTAAAAGTAGTTGTGAGTGACTCCGATCATGAGTGATCCGTGCTCCATTTACCGGTTACTGTTTAGTGATACCACAACTGTACACCAAATGTGATTGTCCTTTATTGTGCAATTACTCAGTCTGGTCAGGACAATCATTCCCTCTGCCTGTGTAATCTCTTCCCTGGATTGCCACCAGTGACGGATTACTTGCTGCAAGCCAAATGTGGCTGTCTGTAGTTGCATCTTCTCCGGAGATCTCCTGACTCCCTTTACCTCACATCCAAAACAAGTCTCTGCCTTCTCACCTCATAGTGTCTCATCAATTCATGGACTTCGGGTCCTATTCCTCCCTCTGGCTTCCGCCGATTTCTCG
Source organism: Calotriton arnoldi (assembly GCA_963921515.1). Classification (NCBI taxonomy): domain Eukaryota; kingdom Metazoa; phylum Chordata; class Amphibia; order Caudata; family Salamandridae; genus Calotriton; species Calotriton arnoldi. The sequence goes on from CAWUFW010002772.1 coordinate 606,064, forward strand.
TACCTCGTTCCCCTTGGATCTGACAGCGTCTTGGCACCATCTCCTTTCTGCTGCCTCCTCCATTGGAGTTCTAGGTTTCCACACTGAATGCACCATTCTTTCCCTAGCTTCCATTTCTACCATCTGCTCCACCCCCCAAGCTTTCTGTCCTTTCTGGGGTTTCAGAGATCTCCACCCCATCACTTCCTTCTAGTCTTTCTTCTGTGTCCCTTTCGCTTCTGGCCTGGTGCTGTCCTCTTTTACGTACTCCAACTCTCCTCAAGACAGCGCACTAAAACCACAAGGCTTCCTGGCACTAAAAAGTAGAAACAACAATCGTGGGCTAGACAAAAAGAAGAAAAACTCAAAACCAATCAAATGTGTCTCCTGCTATGAACGTCCTATCAAAAATGCAAGGATTTTAAACCTAAATGGAAGTGTAGATAATTTCCCTATGCTCTTAGCTCAACAGCAGAGCAACTCCATGAATTTGGAGCCTTAAATGTTGCACAATATATTTTTCCCTTTAAAAGATCGTACACCCCCATTTTTTATTGTTAAACATATATATTTACATTTAACCCTTTCCAACCTGGTTACCTATAAAATATGATGCATCACAGCCTTTGTATGTTTACCCTATTGAATCGAATGCATGTGATTTCTGCTTATAGTCTATACTGTACCTGCATTCCAGTGAAAAACCCTAAATGTGTATTCTTTTGTACCCTCTAATGCACATTTTCCAGGATAATAAAAATAAAAGTGGAAAAGTAGCAAATGTTAAAGTAAAAGACACACACATTTTGATAGGAGATACATTGGACAGGATGTAAATAAAAGAAGCTGGCACCTCAATAAGAAACCTGGCAAATCAAAAAATATAAAAAAGCAGATATTAAGAACCTCGTTATGAGTGCCAAGAACCCGTACCTGCATAAGTTAGCACACCCAGAGTAAATATTAGTAGGTGTCCTGTTAACTCCATTCTTGTGAACCTGTCAACTCCTGTTGTGCAGAATTAGTGGGTGTTTCTGAGTGGAACCTTGAGGTTCCAATGAGAAATACGGGATTACTGGGTGAATCAGTAATTCCAGTTTTGATTCACCAGTTATTTGCCATTTCTCCCCAGAGTTTCCCCCGTAGTTTAAACTCGAGTGTGTAAACAAGACAGATCACATTGTGTTTCTGCGTCTTTATTATTCCGATGGGCCCAGTAACTCCTGGTACCTCACCCATCGGAATTAACAGGCCACTCATAATGAGAGCTTAAAACTTGGATTGGGCAAAAGATTGAAAGCTGAAGCAAAAGATCGATATGAAGAAAGAGTTACACATAGCAATGCAAGTCATTGAATAAATGAATTATCAAGTAAAATGTTGTTATTAGGAAAGTCCTGGATTGGTCTAATTTGATGTGCATGCCCTTGAGGAATGGCCTAGACATTCACCAAGCATCCTTCCAGTCAGTTGCAACTTCGCCTTCTGGCTTGCTACATTTCACATGCTGCCGGCATACATGCCTGTAAGACTGGAAGTCTGAAGTACATCCTGTAAAGCGTAGTGGAATGATTTTCAGTAAGAATAAAAACTAGAAATAGAATTCATTTTGTCTGTAAGGACACAGTTATTTTGACACCCATAATGCACGGGTAGTGGTGAGCTTGCGCTTGGAAGTGATCTGTCGTCCACTGTGTAATGGGGGCATTGAGTGGCAAGCATCATTTTTTAGCACATTCCTATTTCCAGTGGCTTCACTTTATGTGAAGTCCATTTACATGGGATCTCCCCTCAGGTTCTACTGTTGGTGCAGTCCACTGCCAGGTTAGTTAACCAGTAGAGACAAGGCTAGATCTGCCAAAAATAAGATTGTTGTCTGTTTATTCTTTCCTCTGATGGTGGCTGTTAGGGCTTTGGGGACTCCACCCGGGTTGGGTGATGAGGGTATCCTTCTGCTCCTGCCTCTCTTAGAGTAGACCATACGGACCCTTATATTGCTGGTGATGTAAGTACTGCTTGTATTATGGTACTTTTAAAAATAATTCCAGGAAATGCTTTGCTGGAACTCTCTTTTTTTCCAGTTTGTTCCATGGAAGTGACCGCTTCAGCAGAGATGGTCTATATTGTGTAACCTCCTTTGTTAACACGCGCTATCCCAACAAAGACACTTATTAGCCACTGCAGAGCGCTATTTTCAATATTGAGGTCATAAATGTTTTTATATGAAAACCAAAAAGAGGTCTCTGGGTTCTCGCTAGCAAAACACCAATTGAAGAAGCTATTTAGACAGATTGAGACCAGGAGTAACTCCCAAAAGGTGACTCCTTTGAGTTTCAAAAGGGGAAATGTTTTCATATACGAATTTAAATATTGAATTGTCTTTTTTTTCATTGTAGGTGACAGAACCACCAGCCATGATGTAATAGCCGGAATAAACAGAAATGACAACCCAGCACTGATAAGCCCATCACACTCGGAGGAAGAGGAAAGAAAGGACTGCAGGAGTGCAGGTGGGTGAGAAGGGCTCAACCCGATGCCTTTAGGCTGCTAAACACTGCATGCAATGGCTGCCACCCTCTGCTTCTGTATTGCAAATACTGCTCACCAAAGAAAAATAACACGCGCTCTCACAAAGGATATATGTGGGTTAAAATTCAGAATAGTACAGAAAGGAAATTATTGGTAGTGTGCAAGGCAAAGAATGCATGTAGTATAATTGTGAAAGGTCCATATGCCCTTTTCAGATACATATGATTGTAGTATTAACGCAAATGATACCTTGTTTTGCATAGCACTTAATGCTACCGTTTTTGCCATTTCTAAGTGCTACATATACCAGGTGGTACTAGTAACCAATTTAATGGAACTCAGAGAAGCAGGAACATATCCAAATAACTCATCCTGGCCAGGTGAAATGTCAGATGTTCACTGTGGATTTTGTTCATCCATTACTGAGAAAAAGCATGCTACCAGTGTTGGTTAAGAATTCATGAAACATTCATAATTCTTCACTCTCCTCCACGCATTACCATTTCCAGTGTGTTCCACTGGATTTCCATTTATCAGGAACGATGGCTGTTTGAGGAAAGAAGAAGAGGCAGTTTCAATTTTTATTGACCATCTTGGAGAAGAAATTGGAGAAAGCAGCGCTGACCCCAGTGCAGGTGGGTTTCTCACAGTTCTGGGTCTAGTTTCTGAGCGACCCTTTTAACAGCTGAAAAGATACGTTAAGTTGCAAAGGCTCTTATGTAGTGCAACATCCACCCTTTCCAACATCCCCTTGATTGTGCTTCGAGATTAATCGCTGAAAAGAGTTGTCCCAAAACAGAAGGTTCTCCAAGGGCAGATTAGGTCTCCTGACCCTCAATCTCAGCCTGTGTCTGTGTGTCCCTACTCCTATTTTCTAGGATGATGCTGCATGAACCTGAGAGCATTCGTCCCCAGTAGTCTATTGTTTATTTCTTGGTCCTCTTGTTTGACATTATGGAAGTATGCTTTGGTAAGTTAGGTTTTTGGAAGTAGTTGTGTATCCCCACTTCCTTTCACCATGTTCTCCTTCTCTTCCATATGTGGGTTTCACCATGGAAATATTGTAGAGCGTATGGAGAGGATTGAACTTGTTACTTACTGCCAACCAATGCAAGTTATTGGCTTGTATCATACTTGACCATGATCTAGCATGATAAAAAAGCTGCTACATTATTGAATTAAATGGGCCTTAAAAGTGATTTATTACTTGGTAACTTATAAAATGTTGCTCATTATCTCCTCATTTTTGACTTTGCTGGAAAATGGTTGGTCCTCTGCTACAAAGGATCGCAAGGTAACTTTTACTTTTCCTGTGTTCAGTATTGTATCAGTACTTGCACCCGCCTGCAATCTCACCGTGTATGGAAAAGTGTGCCCTAGGGGCTAGCACAGACATTATTTGCCAACACTCTGTAAGTATTGATGCCAAACACTCATACCTTCTAGATATGTGTACCTCGTGTATTCATGCCTCAGCTGCATAAATGTGTCTGTCTGCCCTTAGGTTGCTACCTTATCTGGGCAGATTGGGGTGCATATCATTGTAAATAGAAGGGCTTTAAGAAGTCAATCCTATAAAAAACAGCTCCATTAAACCCCAGCATCCACTAAACTGAGACATTTGCATGTCAAAAGATTCACAAAGCAGTACCAGGCTGAGTGCGTTGGCTTGACGGAAAGGATCTTCCGGCAAGATCTATTCAAAGAAAGCTCCCGACTTCCTCCGACACTCCCATCTCCTGTAAAATAATGAAAACTGTTACAAAGGGCCTGATTACGATCTTGGCGGATGGGATACTTTGTCACAAACGTGACGGATATCCCTCATGCCAGATTCACAAGTTCCATTATATCCTATGGAACTTGGTAATACGGTGGATGGAATATCCATCACATTTGATGGAGCATCCCATCCGCCAAGATCATAATCAGACCCAAAGTTCTTGGATGAGGCTCCATTATCGTGCACATCAGGTGACATAAATAATAAGCATTTTTGAGGCAATTCACTCAATTGCTCGCATTGGAACGCCTCCTCATTTTTATTTTTTATTTTGTTTATGGATCACAGAACTTGGTCCACGTTGCAACAAAGTGCAACAAAGTGATGTTTATAACAAATGGCATATGTGACTAGCATGTGGGATTGCATGCAGGTATGTTTAAGTAACCACTGGACACCATGTTACATCAGGTTGACAGGAGAGATGGGGGCTAGCCATTAGCTTTTCAGTAGATGGAAAAGATATAAGCCTTGAAACCTTAGGTCTCCGATAAGCAGAACTGTTAATGCGAGTTGGCAGGGCATGTCCAGATATGGTCAAAAGGACAGTGTTCCAGACATAGAATTCAGGAAGAACCGAGGAAGTATTTAAGGCATACTTGCCAACATTCTGTGACCAAAATGAGGTAGGATATTTTCAGATGCCAAAACGATTAGTTAGTATAAGGATGTCAATAGAAAAGAGATTATTTAACTTTTGCCCCTCTTATGTCATCACAGGAAAGTACATCACATGCCATTCAGGAGGAAGCCACGCCGTTTGAAGCTTCAGTTTATTTAGTGGGCCGTAGTGCTGGGAACATGTGCCCTCCTGCCAACAGTTATTCTGGTGTGCTTTCAAAAGACAAAAAAAATCATCAGCTGAGAAAAAAATGGAGATTGTATATTTCTTTCAAAATCCTCACTTTAGTTAAAAAATCGGTGTTGCTTAGAAAATCAAGTCTTTCCTTTAAGAATAGGTCCTTCAATCCAAACTTAAGTCCCTTCTGAAAGGTGGTGAGGAACTCCAGATGTTTCTACTAATAATGCCACTAGGTCTAAAATAAACTCCCTTTGGGATACGTCAATTGCATACCACAATAATACCACAACACATTCAACATCCAACTATCACAGAGTCAAAGTCACAGTAGCTAAAAAATCCAATATGAAAAAATGTTTATTTGGTTGGTTTAAAATCTTTCTTCGTTAAAATATTAAAATACAAAGTTCACAACAATTATCACAATATAAAATCAAATCTGTAGAAAAAAGTGCAAATGAATCAATACAATTTCAAGGACAATCATACGCAACAATTTGTTATTTCATTTTGTTTTTTCTTTTCATATGTTGCTACAAAAATCCATATATTTCACAGAGCTTTTGTTATAAGTAGACCAAGAAGCGACGCTTTCGGAGGTATTAACAGGTCCAACCTCCTTCTTCAGGCTTTACTACAAATATCTCCCAGCACTTTTGTCACAAACTTAGACGGTGTTGGCTTTCTTCACAGGGAATACTTTCCTCCTGATAGTATTCTTCACAGATTTAAATAATTTAGATGGAGGGGACAATTCTCCACTCCTATACAATCAAATATGATGACAAGTGATGGATGTCACGATATTATGCCTGCACTTCCCCTCACTCCTAACTCATGAAAGGGGGTTCATCCGTTGATAACAGGCAGGAAGTAAATGGAAGGATCGCCCAACGTCAGTATTCTCGTATTAGAAGGTCACACGATAATCTTCCTGTTGCATCGGGTCAGCAATATGAAATATTTATATATACTATTCCTGCTATGTACGTTTTACTGCAGGGGTGCGATATTTATAGCCCAAGTATCGGGATTGAAAAAATCTCCGTACGTGCTCTGTCCGTGTTCCGTTCTCCTCGTCCCTACTAATAATGCCTCCATGCAGATACACAGAAAGACAGCTTTGTAGTATTAAAAAACAATATATCAGTCGCCTAGCCATCTACTGTCTGGTTCTCATACACTAATATTACCAGGAGTTAGATTGTTAGTGCAGATCTTAAACTGACAAATATAACCATCAAGTAACGTTTCACCAGGTGGATGATGCAGAGTGACACTTTCTAGGAATTTTTTTAGAAGAACAGATGATTAGACACACTGTGTGTTACAATCAGACAAGAAAGGCCTGCATCACCCACTCCTCTAGGTAATCACATGGGTTGTGAGGAAATTTGAACAGCCCTGCAGTGTGAGCATGAGTATGAGGGGCTAGAACCCTCAGCAGTGAGACGACATTGGAGGCGAGGGAACCCTCCTGTTTGGAGATAGAACCCTTGTACAGTTCAAGCACATGGACTGTGAGGGTATGGAAGCTCCTGAAATGTGTGAGCATTTGCTTTTCTAGACTCGAACCCTCTCGCAGTGATGAGATAGAACCCTTCTGAACTGTGAGAACACTGACTGCAAGAGGGTACAACCCTCATACAGTGTGTTACATGGCTGTGAAGAGATGAAGCTCTACTGGAGTGTGAGGCCACTGTGTGTTTGATTGGGTATGTACATCACATGGGCATCCACAAGCCTGAGCAGATTGTGGTTTAGAGCCTACCTTTAAGTACAAGCATATACACTGCTGAGAGAAAACAAACCTTTGGAGCTTTTTATTTCTGAACTGGTTCCTCATAGCACTGTCTTTCCAGCACTATAGCTGGCCTGTCTGTTCAGCTAACTGAAATGTCATAAAACTCTTTACCTCACACAGGAGTGTGTGCTTATCGTATCTCTTTTCATAGACTGGGGTAGATGGCCTGTGTATTGTGGGATTTTACACTGTCTCCTTACTTATTTACAGAATAGATTTTTTTTATTTGTTGCATGATATCATTGTATTTTGATTATATTTGTGCACTCTCTATGCATTTCCAAGTGTATATGATCTCTATATAGTATGGTGTTATGAGATACACTGCAGTTGGGTGCTGGACTATACTGGGATGGAAATTATGAAATGTATTCATTTAAAAGCTTGGGAAAAAATTGTGTGCCAAAAAATTAAATCAACGTGACTCAATTTTAGGCCTTTTCGTATCCTTTGAAAGGTTGTTTGTCAGAACCATGCAGGCGTTAATGACGCCTGCCTTAATTACGCGGTCTGAAGAATGAATGCCTCTTTACAACTCATTTGTACCGCGCAAGTCTTTACAACGACTTGCCTTAGGGAAATTTCTGGAGTTGGAATAGTATAATTTACTATTCTAACTCCAGTCTGTGCAACAGTAGGGAAAATGTTGGACTTAAAGTCCAACATCAATACAACAAAACTTTCCTTAAGGCAAGTCTTCGTAACAAATTACGTGGTAAAGGAATGCATGGTAAAGACGCTTTGTGGTTTCGACAGCGCTGTTAACACACGGCGTGGTTCGAGCCGCAGTGTAAAGGCTGTTTTCTCTTTGAAATCATAAGAATACTTGAGGGATTCTGTTGTAATTGGGACGTGCCTGGGACTACAGGGTAACATGACATTTCTTGTTACCTTTTCATTTCCATACGGACTTAGAGGGAGCATTGTATGAAATGTATAAAAAGATATGTTTGACAGTATTGCCCTGCATTTGTATAGCATTCTGGGTTCTCCCTATGTTCCAATTAAGTTTTTGTTATTTTCTCATCCCAAATTAAGAATAGTGAGTATATGTTAAAAATGGAATCGGAGAGTTATTTATGTGGCAGATTTAGTATTTCACAAATCATAGTCCGTGGATGTCCATGTAGCTAGAAAAATTAAGTCAGTGTAGTTGAAAGTATTTTCATACATTACATTAAAGAAATGTAGTTATAGATGCTGACTTTTCACCACAGCACTTTATTTGCATTTTATTCTCAATATATACTTTACTTCAAGAGAACTTTATAATTACATTTTGGAAATCTACATAAATGACTCGTACCCGACGTCTGCCTTTTATCAGTTTACTTATTTTTACACTTTCCTTTAGTGATTACAAGCATGCAGAAGATGTTTAAACATTACAGATTGACTACCTGTTACTCAAATGATCATTACATTGTTTTTTTGTTACCTTATCGTGTTTTGGAAATCTCATATGATGGCAATTCTCAAAATGAAGTGTATAATTTGGTGTATGCCTTTCAACACAATGCTTCAACATATTGAAAAATGCATTAGTTTTCGTATTCTAGATATTTTCTGAAACGATATGAAAGAAAACTACAAATCTTAGTGATCACTACAAATGGTAGCTTGTGTGTAAAAAGAAATGAACATTCTGTGTAGTTGACTAAAACCTTCCCAAATGCCAACAAAAGGGCTTAGAACCAGGGTGTAAAACCCTCAGTAGTCAATGAATTCATGACTGCAGAGTGTAATTTAAATTGGAATTAAAATAACTCTTTGGACATATGGGTCCTACCTCTCGATTCTGTTCTGTGGTAGTTATTGATATTTGTTGTTGACCATAGTTATGTTTTCATAGGCACAAAAAAGGAAATTTGTAGTAAACTAGATGGCTCCAAATTGATTATTGAAATAATCTTTATTGGAGGTAAATCACATGCAGCAACCTTCAGCAATACAATTCTATTACTGGTTATTTCCTGGAATCTTAACTGTGATGCTGTTCCATAGCATCACAGTTACATCACACAATTCCAGCTATTACCACACATCTTCCCCCTTATGAAACTCAAAACATGAGAAACATGCAAAATATAAGGCATAAGAATAAACGACTTAACCATATTAAAGAAAGAAAAACAAGAATGAACAATACAATTCATAAATATACAATACAATTCACAGATGAGATACTTTACACAAATTTCCAAAACTCCACTTCTTACCGTCATCTAATTGAGCCACTGAGCCCATAACTGAAATGATTTTATGTGGTTGCGAAAACTTACTCTCTCCTTTCTTCACAAAACCAAATCTTCTTACTACCACCCAATCGCCTTCCTCGAACACTAACTCCTTAGCACGTTTTCTACTGTCAAAATTTAACTTATTACGCCACTGACAATCTAAAACTCTTGACCTCATTTTCTCTCTATCAACCCAGACTTGATTCTTTTCTTGTAACCACATAGGAGACTCCTTGGTACCCGGCTCTCTCCCTTTCAAAGCAATAAAAGGGAGAATCCTGTCACCGAATGAGGTGTAATCCTGTGACCCCACATCATTCTTCGCAACTCATCTTTCCATGATAATCCATTTGCTAAGGAAAGTTGAATACATTCCATCACTATGCGGTTCACCCTTTCCACAAGTCCATTAGCTTGTGGACGGAACAAAGCCACCTTCTCATGTCTAATTCCAAGACCACACAGAAAGGTTTCCATCTGAGAAGAAACTAATTGAACTCCATTGTCAGTCACTAACATCTTAGGTACACCCTCTTCCATAAAAACTTCCTCAAGAAATTTCGTCACATTTGCAGTAGTTACTTGACCCATAGACTTACACGTGAACCACTTACTATGATAATCCACCAACACAACCAGAAATCGATTATTACTTCCCAATTTGTCGATGGGACCCAATACGTCCAAAGCTAATTTCTCCCACGGTCTCATGGGTAATTCCACACATCTCATAAGCGGTTCTCTTGTTACTTTCACCTTATCACTATTGCTACACGCATGACAATTCCGCACCAAATCTTCAACATTTCTGTCCATTTCAGGCCACCAAAAAGACTCTCTTAATCTCCTCTTAGTCAGACTTCTTCCTAAATGCCCTTCATGCACAATCCACAACAACTTTGATCGCAACAAAACCGGAGGAACTATCCTGTTTCTTCTCAAGACCTTATCACCTTGCAGACTAAGCTCATCCCTCACTGAGAGATATTGTTTATCCATTTCCACTCCATTGGAATCATTCCAACAATTTATAATGGTCTCTCTCAATTTCTTATATTCTTCATCCTTTTCCACTGCTTCCTTCCATTCATCCTGACTAATAGCAAAGTCACTATCCACGCTTACCACACAATCCTCCAAAGATTCCACACAAGAATCATCGTCCACTGGCATCCTAGATAGACAGTCTGCAATAATATTTTTATTGCCACAAACATATTCAACTACAAAATTGTAATCTAGAACAGATAACAACCAGCGTGAAATCCGTGGGGTCACACTACCCTCTAAACCTCGACCACCTTTGAAAATATGAATTAAAGGTTTGTGATCCGTCTTAACAACAAAAGGTAACCCCCACAGATAGTATCTAAAATGTGTCATCCCCCAACAACATGCTAGAGCTTCCTTCTCAATAGTTGAATACGACCTTTCCGCTCCTTGTAGTCTTCGTGAAGCAAAACCAATAATTGTCTCACCCTTTTCTGACACTTGCAACAAAACTGCTCCAACCCCAATGTTACTAGCATCTGTAACCAATATAGATTTCTTATTAGAGTCAAAATGTCCTAATGACGGAGCGTTAGAAAGATATTTCTTCACATTGGCAAATGCCTCTTCACAATTAGGATTCCACTGAAACACAGTTCCTGTTTTTAGGAGAAGCCTCATTGGTTCTACTAAATCAGAAAATTTTGGAACATATTTAGAGCAATATTCAGCCAGACCTAAGAAGGACTTCAACTGCTCCTTATTGGTAGGGCTCGGAGCCTCTTTAACAGCTCTCACAATACTGGCTTTAGGACTTATCCCATTAACAGATATTCTATGACCCAAATAATTGACCTCACTCAATCTTATTTGACACTTTTCCTTTTTGATTATCAACCCATATTTAGAAATTCTCTGTAAGACTTCTTCCATCAACTTATCATGCTCCTCAAACGATCTTCCTACAATCATGATGTCATCCTGGAAACATAATACTCTTTCCATTCCTTTAAATATATTTTGCATGATTCGCTGGAACACAGCGGAGGCTGACGCCAGACCAAAAGGCATCCTACAATACCGAAACGAAAAATAAAGCACTTACAGTTAGATGAGAGGAAGAAATGAAGCCAGGGGATTTTCCTTTTCTTCAATAGCGCTAATTTGGATTAGCGTTGTTCCAGAGGTGAAGGTTGTGCCTCTCTCCTGCCCTCTGCGCAGGAATATCTCGTCGCCATAATTTGTAGTAAACCAGATGGCTCCAAATTGATTATTGAAGTAATCTTTATTGGAGGTAAATCACATGCAGCAACCTTCAGCAATACAATTCTATTACTGGTTATTTCCTGGAATCTTAACTGTGATGCTGTTCCATAGCATCACAGTTACATCACACAATTCCAGCTATTACCACAAAACCTTAGTGAGATTTTTATGTTTACCCCAATAACACATTATTTGTTATACAGGGTGATCAGACATTACCGCCACAATCCTTCCTCGTTCAAGTCCTTACTATTTGATGTGTATCTAACTCCCTCCTGACACCACATGACCCATCTAAACCAAAAACAGTCCTCTTTCTGCTTCTTTTCTTAGCTTCCCTCTACTTAGGGCCCTTCCCTCACAAAAGACCACAGAGGAGGTACAGCCCAGCATTTCTTCCTTTTTTCTTGTGTCTGCTACTACAGACATTGCTGTGTGGACCTTGCTGGGGCAGGTCCTCTTACTTAGAATTTCTTTTTCCGCATGTATCAAATTTCTGTTCCTGGCCTAAGATAGATGTGTACAGCTGCCTGCTTGGAGCCATGACTGGGGACTCTTTCCTTGGATTTCTACAATTTGTTTTGTTGGGGTGGGCAGGTAAGGTTTGTATTTTTCCTCATTGCCCAGCTCTGCTGCACTTTCTTTCCACCTTACTGTTGTGGAAGGTGAAAGCAGGCTGATCTTTATGAGCCTTCCTCTCTGCCTCTTCCAGGTTGCTGTGGTTGTTGAAAGGCAGTGTCTGTCTGGCTTTTCTCACTGCTTATCATTGTTCTGAATGTTTTGGGTAACTGTTTCTGGAGGTGGGAAGGGGGGGCTCTAGTGATTCTCGGCATGCCCCAGCTCTACATGTTTGGTTCCAGGAAGAACAGGCCTTCTTGTGAACTTTGTTGTCAGCAGTGGTGCTGGGATGCCTCAAGTGCCTGGTGCAGAGAGCAGGGCTACCGAACAGTCTCTTTTGGCCAGGTGGTTAAGGTCCATGATACTCAGCCGGAAGATAAGGATTCATAACCTGCTGCTGTGACCATATGCCCCCTAGAGGGTCTGCTCTACCACAAGGTGTTTAGAAGGCTTCTAAAATCAATGACTTTCATAAATCAATGGACCTGCTTGCTCCCTGGTCACTCACTGGTGCAGTGGGATACTTGCTATAGAGTCATTTTCTTCTGAGCCTTGTGTGGTCTTCCATTTTATATCATCCTCCTCTTTTTTATGTGTCTGCCTCTCTTTTATGATATGTTTTAAAGAGAGGGCTGAACTGAGGTCCAATGACATGATATCACAATTTTTTATCATGTTGGATCCTCTTGTTCTTGAGCTCTATCTCACAGGCTCCCTGCTGGATTCCTGTTTAGCCCTTGAATGACCTTGCAGATATTCCAGTCCCTGGGGTGGTATTGGAGTTGATAGAGCATACGTCCTCTTCCTTCGATTTCTTATACACATGGAAGAGTTGCGGTATACACTCCTGTATGTGTCTGGTCCTGGGGCTGTCCTGCGATGCTCGGGGGGGCACAGCCAGAACTAGGGTAATGGCCCTTCTGATTCTCCTTGCTGTGTTTGGAGCTTGACTTTTTTGACTTTAGCCACTCTGGTTTCCTCTTCTGATCCCTGCTGGGCTCAGGTCCTGTGGTGTTTGGCTTGGGCTTCTGCTTATGTTTTCTGCTGTGCTTGGAGCTTGTTATTTTTGGCTCTTGCTGTTCTTCTATCTCTTGTACTCTCTTTTAAACGTGGAAGAGTGCGGTGTGAGGCCATTGTTACTTTGGCTTAGCCAGATGCTTCCTGCTGTGCCTAGAGCGTGTGGGGATAGCCTTGGCCATTCTTGCTTCCTCTTGTGTACCCTGCTGGGATTGGAGTTTGTGCTATTTGGCCTTGGCTGCTCTGCTTCCTCTCATACTCCCAGCTGAGTTTGGAAGCATGTGGTTGTATGCCATCTTGTGCTTTTAAACCAGATGCACTCTGAGTAGCTTGATGGGCACTGCCGGGCTCGGGGCGCAAGGTGTTCGTTCCTGAATGCCTTAGGTTCCTTTTGCTTTTTGCTGAGATTGGTGGCTCGGGTACTGGATCCTGGCTGTCACGTGCTTGGCTTTAGATACCAAAGTGTTTGGTTTGGGCATCCTCCTGCGTCTCCCTTCCTCGGTCTGAGGTCTAGTTTCCCTGGTGCTTTCGAATTACTGATAGATGCTGGTATTCCCTTTGTGCTCAATGTTGAACATAGAGCTTGAGATTTCTTTGCCCAGTTAGGTTTCCATTGCCCTAGCTTCTCTAGCCTTTTCCTTCCATTTAGTTTTGGAGGATGTGAGTTTGTGCTTATCCTGCTGTGGCTTTTATTTCCACACAATACTGGAACTTTTGGGTCATGGTTTACTTGCAATCAGATTCGGAGTGACTTGTCCCATTCTTTCTTTTATGCTCCACGTCAAATGGAGGGCATGCTAAAGGATTAGTTAATAAGCAGGTTCTCTTGGTTTTCTTCTCACTTTACTAGGCGGTCCGCTGGTGGGTTGTAGAAGTTATTCCCTAGTCGTTTGACTGCTGTTGGACTCCACCCTTTTGGCAGTTTCATCCTGTTATCTCTCTGAGGGGTCTTCTGGAGAGTCTTTAGTGCAGTTCTGGGTCTCCTGCCTCTAGTTGGTTTGGTTGTGCACTTTCCCTGTGTATTCTCCTTGATGTCAGGTTCGGTATGATAGCCTTTCAGCTATGTTGCCTGTTATGGTGAGGACTGCTTGTTGGTATGTTTTCTTTAGTTGGCAACCAGGTTGAGGTATTCTTCATCGTAGCTGCGGTCTTGGATGCTGTCTTCCTGTGTGCCTCTGTCAGAGTGTCTGAGGCGTGGGTGTGACTTTTCTTACTATGGCTTTCTGTTAATTTGATGGATAGTCTATTCCATCTTATTCATAAGTGGTCCCTTCATTCAGGTCTTTTCTTGTCTTTAGCTAGTTCTCCTTGGATATCTGTATCTATTGCTTGTCTGGGGCAGTCTGCCTTGGTTCTGCTTATGTTTGGCTGTGACTGGGTTGGACCTTTGTCCAGGGATTCCCATCGGCCTCTTTAAGGACCACTTCTTCTTTTCTCTCTTGTTAAGTTAGAGTTAAGGTTACTCAAAGGACTATTCCTCTTGGTTAAATCACCTGCATGCCTGCATTACCTACAGTGATATTGTCTGGAGCATCTTGTGTTGTTTCAGATTTGTTTGAGCTTTTTGCACTTCAGATTGTGAGCTTACTGCGTATCCTCGTATAGTAAGGACTGGTGAGAGGAAAGGTTGAGGAGGTAATGCACGATTACTAAGCGGTAATCTTACTCTGATTACCCTTCTCTGTTCCAGTACTTATTTCCCACCATCCTTTCATGTTGCCACTACCTCAACCCCTGCTGCTTGGGGATTACAGGAAGAACTGCTGGGCTCCATCCACTTAATTGTCCCTAGTGAGGGGGGGGGGTGGGCTTGAGGATAGGAGTAGGAAGGCTGTTATTGTTTTAGGTATGTCACGTGGTGTCTGGAGGCAGTAAGTACTGGGATGAGAAACGGTAATTGGAATAATGAAAAATAAGTACCACAGATGCTGTATTTATCTGGTGCAGTAAAAATGTCCTCTTCTGTGTTTTCATGAGGAAAATTAAGAATTACATTTAGAATTTGATGTTTTCCACCCTGTATTCTGCATGTATAGGAATTTGCCTTCGTTTCCCCCTAGTAATGTTTTACAGGTTTGACCTGTCGAAGTTCATTGGGGGAAACTTCCAGGAGCACTTGTGAGCTACAGTACCCGAAATCCAATCCCTGCATAAACAAAGGTTTGCGCGGTGATAGGAAATCACCGGCCCACTTGTAATTGGGGCCTTTGATGGATCTTTGAGTATGAATGAATTCTGCAAGCACCAGACACCAGAGGGAAGCCTATCCCTCTGGATGGCATTCCAAGCCTTTGAAAGGCCTCCAGGTGGAATTCCTTTTGCTGGTTCACAACCCCTTCAGGATCCTTACATTCAAAAAGAAGGGTTGATGTTGAAATAAGATCTGTGTGTTGTATAATTTTGTTTTACTTTCTAAAAAGGACATGAAGTTGCTGCATCAGTTTTTTCATTTCGGATTAAGGATGAGGAAGAGGCGTGTGAAATGGAACATGAAGACATTAAGAGGAAAGGGAGCAGCAGTTGTTCCTCAGGTAAGTAATTACTGCTTTGCTTGCTACATTTAAAGCCATGACATAATTATGTTTGTTATGCAAGTGTATCTGATAACACACTAGCTCCCAGCATAGCAAAAAGAATCAGTTATTCTTTCACAGTACAGGAACGGCTGGGGTGGTGGCCATGGACAACTTTTGGACGAAGGGGGATCTGCAGCCGGATCTGCAGCCTTGGTCTTTGTAGATCTTTCTGCAGCTTTTGATACTGTCTCTCATCCAATCTTAATTGAGTATCTTTATAAGATAGGGGACTGCTCTCAGGCCCTAAAATGGCTTGCATCGGTTCTAGCCGACAACACAGGCAGTTTCCTTGGCACCTCTCACTTTGGCAACTGTTTCAATAGCCCAAGATGTTTGTCAGGGTTTCTCTTTGAGCCCTGCGTTATTTAGCATCTATATGTCTCTCCTGGCAGAGCGGGTTTGCTCTTTTCGCTTTGAGATCGTGTCATATGTGGATGATACACAGATTATTGTCACCATTTCTGAAAACACCGTAGCCACCCAAGCTGGTTTTCAATCGCATATGAAGGCAGTAGCCACTTGGCTACATTCTAGCTGTCTCCATCTAAAATCAGATAAAACTGAGGTTCTTTTGCTTGACAGCCAAATCCATGTTTGATTTGGGCTGATAAGTGGTGGCCTACAGAATTGGGAACTGTCCCCGTTCTAGTCTCCAAATCTTGGAACTTTGGAGTCTTTGTAGATTATGATTTGTCCATGGCCAGTCAAGTAGGAAAAGTAGTAGAGAACTGCTTTTTCATTTTAAAAATGCTGCTTAAAATCTTTAATGTTCTTCACATTGAGGTGTGAAAAATAGTGAATCAAACCATGATTAGATTATGGGAACTCGCTGTAGCTGGGTATGTCGGCTGTCCTGTTGGCTCACCTCCGGTTGGTCCAAAATGGGACTGCTAGGTTTGTTCTCAGTCTATCCAGAAACGCCCAACATAACTTCTTTTCTGAAGGCACTTCACTGGTATGCACTTTGAAAGAGAACTACTTTTAAGTTCCTGGTTCACAGGACTCTGCATGCAAGGACCATAGGTATTTGACGAGGACTATTGCTCCCTATGGTCCTGAACGTAATCCTCACTCAACATATGCTTCGTTGCTTGTTGTAACTAGGATTTCACGTAGCAGGGCCAGCAGCCATGGCTTCTATTTCCTCACACCTAAAAAGTGCAATGAGTTGCCTATTTTCATTAGACTGGAGACCAGTTTCCATCATTTCAAGCAAAAAATGAAGACTTGGCTCTTTCAATATTTCTAATTTCTTTTCACATACTGCATGTGTTAATAACTGCAGTTTATTGCCAGGATACTCCGGTTTTGAGCAGCAGTGCACTCTACAAATATTTTAGTATAATTTAACAAGTATCTGACAATGCAACTAAAATTAAAGACAATAAAAGCAGAATAGACCAAATAAACCATATTGTAAAAGTTAATTAAGTAAGCTGATTTTTGACTTGGAAAATCACAACATACAGTACAGTTTAGGCATCTTTAATCTGCCAGAGTATGTGGAAGTCTTAAACTGTCTTATTTACCTGGAAAATATCTTGACTAAGCTATTGATTATAACATTTTCCAAGAAATTGAAATTGAAAAAACTGATTGTATCCCATCTCTTCGGAAGACAAATTAAACAAAACAAAGACAAGCTATTCTCAAAGTGCTACGTTGTCAATTACTTAGGATACAGAATGCCGCTAGAGAAATGCCATCTTTGACAGTTATGTTGATAAGATGTATTACATTCATTAAGATTTTGCCAAGGAAACTCTCTGACTTCAATTTAAAGACAAAAAAATATAAGCATGGCCTATTTAAAACTTCTACTATGAGGATTTGGAAGGGTGGTATGTCTAGATCCTTCAACTCGGCTGAATTTAAATGCCTTGCTAGATTGACACCATTCAATATCCATGGACGAACAGGAATCTGAAGACCTCTGAAATGTTTATAAATCTGTTTTTTGTTTTTTATATTACTATCTTTTGTAAGGTTATAATTATATAATAGCCGGGAATTTATAGTGATATTGTTCCTTTCTAGTTTGTCCACTGAGATTTACAGTTTTGCTGGATGTTTCTCTACGTGTGATTTGTCTTTCATGCGTTTTGTGTGTCCTAGAGCCTTTTGTGAGATAATTGTTTTTAGAATTATTGCTCATAGCGTCATCTGGTTAACCCGGATGACGTTATGAGCATAATCCTTATGGTTGATTGTGGGTTCTGTGTCTTGTATATCAGTTTAAAATGGTCTCTGTAAATGATAAGGTACTCATAAATATGGTTAATGGGAAAAAATAAGCGCCTACTTAGCCAGACATAAGTCCAGAGTTCGTTTGGTTTAAGAGACTCAAATTAAGGATAACATTTTTTCTTCTATGGTTAAAGGCTGGGTTAGTAATTGTGTTTTTCTCCAGCTGTTGGGAGACATTGCCGTTCTCTTTTCTAGGAAAATTAATTCCCAAATATTAGAAAAACACTGTCACACTAGTATTAGATTTATATATGCTGAGGTTAAACTTGATACATTCATACTACCTTTAGTTAATGGTATGGGTTAACTTTTTGGAGGGACATCACTTCTGAAATTATTTGCCTGGGTAATGTTTCTCATATAGTTGTTGGCGATTTAAACCTTTTAAGAGACCCTTTTCTGGATAGTCTTTCCTATTCTAAATGTAGGTTTCAAAAGTCGTATCATTTATTCAAATTGATTTTTAAAAAACAGAAAACGTGTTGCTCATTGGAAACTTCACTCTCCTATATAAAATTAATTAGCATTTTTTTCTCCAGCACTCCTCTTACAGACTCCAGAGTTTACTATTTACTGTCCTCAATTAATTTATGTAATTCGATCTCTAATCCCAAAATAGATGATTGCTATTTCTAACCATGCCACGATAGCCTAATCCTTAAAATTTGATGATTCCCCATTCTTTTCCCCTTTTCTCGTCTTGGGTGGAAAATGAATGTTAAAGAACTAAATTCTATTGAACATTACTTTGCTCTTAATTTTGGGGAGAACGCTTCCCAGATAATTTGATAGGATACCTTTAAATCTTATATAACATTTTTTCTTCTATGGTGGTAATTGTGTTTTTCTCCAGGTGTTGGGAGACAAATGGTATTGCCGTTCTCTTTTCTAGGAAAATTAATTCCCAAATATTAGTAAAGCACTGTCACACTAGTATTAGATTTATACATGCTGAGGTTAAACTTGATACATTCATACTACCTTTAGTTAATGGTATGGGCCAACTTTTTGGAGGGACATCACTTCTGAAATTATTTGCCTGGGTAATGTTTCTCATATAGTTGTTGGCGATTTAAACCTTTTAAGAGACCCTTTTCTGGATAGTCTTTCCTATTCTAAATGTAAGTTTCAAAAGTCGTATCATTTATTCAAATTGTTTTTTAAAAAACATAAACCTTGTTGCTCATTGGAGACTTCACTTTCCTATATAAAATTAATTAGCATTTTTTTCTCCAGTACTCCTCTTACAGACTCCAGAGTTTACTATTTACTGTCCTCAATTAATTTATGTAATTCGATCTCTAATCCCAAAATAAGTGATTGATATTTCTAACCATGCCATGATAGCCTAATCCTTAAAATTAGATGATTCCCCATTCTTTTCCCCTTCTCTCGTCTTGGGTGGAAAATGAATGTTAATGAAATAAAGAACTAAATGCTATTGAACATTACTTTGCTCTTAATTTTGGGGAGAACACTTCCCAGATAATTTGATAGGATGCCTTTAAATCTAATATAAGAGGTGCCTCAGTTTTTTCATGAGGGCTCATAAGAGCAAACTATTCAGTTCAGATATTGCTGGTTTAAAAAATCAATTGCTAAGCAGTGACCAATTGTTTATTTCATCTAGTAACATTGATTACAAATTGAAACTACAAAAACTTTGATATATATATATATAAATATTTCCTCGGTAAAAGACCAGTTTTACAGATTCCTAATGACAAAGCTAGACTACATTTTTAATGTTAAAAAGATCTGGTAAATTACTAACTAAGTATCTTCGTATTAAAAGAGTTAGAAATTAAATACAATTAAATACATGCTATCTGTTCAAGTAATGAGAAGCTATTGCTTTCCACCAGACATATTTTTTTTGTAAACGTAATTTTCCACATTTTACTTGGAAGTAGCATCTCATACTAATATACTAATAAATATAATACCATATAATCCAATTCTTGTGAAATCAAAGGGGGTAATAGGCAGTTGTGTGTGGAGTCATTAGACAAACCCATAAAACATGTATCCAAATAAAATCAATGTCATTGTAACCTAAGGAAATGCCCTCATCGTTACAGAGATAACAATTCATAACACAACTCTTTTTCCCTATAAAGGATACTTAGATACCTTAAAGGTGAACTAACACAGCATTTATGCTTTATAACAATTTAACAAAAAAAAGAAAACTAAGAAAACGTTCAAATTTTGGAAGTCAGACCAATTGCCAGAAAAACAATATACCCAGGGAATTTAAAACTCTGATTGAGGGAGCGGAGAGTGGGAGCAAATTGGCAGCTGCCTATTTACATGCTCAGGGCACAGCCAGAATCTTTAGCATGACTGGAGTTGGAGCACAACAAAGCGATATGAGGATGTGGGTGGCGGAGGGTGGAATGTGTCCTTTCATTGTGCTCCTGTACCCTTGGCTCCTATGTTTTCAAAATCAGAAAAGCTTGTTTCCCAGCCTCTCGCGCTGTCAGGCTGTCTCAAGCTGCTCTTTGCTTCCATATGCAGAAGGGCACTCTAATATTCCGCCTAAGTCTGAACCTCTTGGTGCCATTTATTTAAACAATGGGGCTACCCTCCTCTTCCAATTCATAGCTGTCTGCCGTTGGGTAAGAATGTAGGCTTGGTTGATCACCTTCTTTTCTTTGGGGTGCGGAATAACATCTAGGAAACACACTTCAATAGTACAAGCTATATTTCTGCATGTTGCTTGAATGAGCGGCAGTGTAATCTGTGCCCAGTATACCTTTATTTGAGGGCAGGCCCATGTCATGTGGTAAAGGTTTTCATTAATCAGCCCATATCTGGGACACGTTTCTCCATTATTTGTAATGTATTTATTGATGCGTTCAGGTGTAAGATAGGTCCTATGCAAAAAAAAAATTGAAAATAATTAATTTGAAATTAGCATTGGGATATTTGGGGAAACTGTCGAAAGGATTCTTTCCCATGTGACCTCATCTATTTCTATGTCCACATCTTCCTCCCACTTAGACCTGAGCTCTAACAGTGTACTCTTCAACTGCTGCAAAAGCACTCTGTAAATCTGTGTCACCACTTTAATTTTAGCAGCGATAGAGCAGACCAGCTTGAGCACTAGGTGGGAGGGCAGTACCTCATTGTTTGCCTTCCAATTTTTGCGAATAGCACAAAGTCTGAAATGTATGAGATGTTCCTTCCTCAAAAAGATCACCCACTATGGAGATTTCCGCCTCCCACCAAGTGTCATGTCCATCTCAGTAACTCCTAGCTTGCAATGTATGAAGGCCCTGGTGTGGTCATATATCCAAAGTATTGCCCTTTGTAACTGTGCTGCAATATAATACAATTCATAATCTGGGGCAGCAAGGCCCCCTTCAGTGTAGGGAGTTTGAGGTTTTCTCGGGCAACTCTGCGCCATCCATCTCTCCATATAAGATCTAGTAGCATCTTGTCTAGGTCTTGAAGAATGTCTCTCGGAATTTTGATGGGGAGAATTTTAGAAAGAGGAGGCATAGTAAGACCATCCTTTTGGAAATGGCCACCCTTTCCACCACTGAGAGAGGTAAAGAAGTCTAGAAGGATATCCCTGCTCTTATCAATGCCAGAACACGTTTTATATTATCATCCACTAGGTCAAATTCAGACCTATAGATCTGCACTTCCAGATACCAGAATATGGTGGTTTCCTATTTAATTGCTGTATGTTGGGTAGGAGTAGTTCTACCCTCAAATCTAAGTGCACCTGGAATATACTACATGAGCTCCAAGTGCATTTTAAGGCCGCAGAGTTAGCCAAAGGCATCAAGTGGTGCAATTATTTTTTAATGTGAGCTTCAATCATCTGTGTAAAGTGAATTGAAGAGTGTTTTTCACTGATGAACTATATCAGCAAAAGTGAATCCTTGGCAAATTATGCTGGCAAACCGTTCCATTGCTCTGGCAAAAAGCAGAGGTTTGGGGATAATCATCTCCCACCCCGCTCTTCTTTTGATAAGCAGCAGGTATCCATTTGCTAGTTCTGACATTAGCTGCAGATTCTGGGTAGAGAAGTGCCATCCATTTTAGAAACCCAAGCCCCAATCCAATTCCCTTCATTACCATTTCAAGATACCATCAGTTCAGGGTATTAAAGGCTTTTGCGTATCTACTGCTGTAATTGTTGCATGCGGCAGGATGTGGGCATAAGCTCCTAGGATCTCAATGAGCCGGTCTGATATTTCAACCAGGAATAAACCTACTGGTCAGGGTGAATTAATTGAGCCATGACTTGCAGTAATCTGTTGGCCAGTGCCTTACTAAGCATTTTATAATCCACATTCAGTATGGAAAGAGGCCAGTAAGATACCAGGTCATAGTTGACTCAAACAAAGAAGGCAGGAGTGCCCCTTGTTACAGATCCACATTGAACATCTCTGCTAGTACAGAAGCCAAAACAATCTTATACAGAGAATAAAACTCCACCGGGAGTCTGTCCTTCCCTGAGTTTTTTTCAAGGAGCCATTTCTTTTACCACTTTTTTAAGTTCGCCCACCGTAATCTCCCTTCTCAGGTATTCTGAGATCTCGGGACAGACACTAGAGACATTGGTATTGAGCAGATAGGCGCTGAGCTCCTGATCTGTGGGTTCTCTTCCCCTCTCATAGAGCTGCTCACAATGGTCTCTAAATGCAATGTTAATCCCTGACTGTGAGTGTAGCTCGTCCCCCTGTGTGTTTTGATAAGTAGAATAGGAGACCCTCCCCTGTCTAGTCTGATTAACCATGCCAACAGACACCCTGCGTTGTCGCTCTTGTGAATCTTTGTCTAATATGCCCTATAGTCGAAACATCGCAGTTTTCCGTAAAGCTGTGCCAATTTTTCTCATTCCTCCATTATGGAGTCTCTAACCGATGGGTCAGACAACACCTGCATCTCAGCTACCCTCATCTTTACCTCTTGTTGGGTAATTTCCCTGTGTGTAGCCTGTATTCAGTGCATCCTGATGACAGTTTTAAGTGTGTCCCACTCTACCAATATCGACGAGGCTGTGCCCCGATGTTCAACCAAAAAAGGCACCTCACAATTCTGTTGTTGAAAGACCTGGTCTTCTAGCATCTGGTTGTAGTCTCCAGGAAAGAATCTGGGTATGATGCGCGTCCCAGCTAATTGTCATTAGCATCGGGTTATGGTGTGAGAGTGTCTTGCATTGATACTCCGAGTTAGTGATCCAAGTTTGCATAGATGGACTATATAGGAACATGTCTAATCTAACTTGTATAAGAAAAAAAAGGAATATTCGTGGCCCATGGGATTATGTGTCGTCCAGGTATTAGTTAAATCCCAGTGAAATTGCCAGTTCCTAATCATGGCTGCCGTTTACCGAAGGCAGCAAGAGTGAGAACAGTCCAGGTCCTCATGCAGTTGTATTTCCCCCGTTACACAGGGGAATTACATTGTTTCCACCATGAGGGAAGATAATTCAGTGAAAAATTATTCATGGCCCTAATTGGGCATATATATGTTCACTAGGGATATGTCCCTACCATCAAGTCTGCCAGTGAGGATCACGTATCACTCCTTTACTTCTATTGATATATGTGTGGCCTGGAAAGGACCCCAGGTCTAACCCACACCAGCACTCCTCTGGCAAACACTGAGTAAAGTGTGTTCAGTAGAGCTGACCGCTCCATCTCTTCTGCAGCACTTTACCCTGTGAATGAGTACAGGTCCACATGCAGTTGTATTTTCCCCGTTACACAGGGGAACGACATCGCTTCCACCATGAAGGAAGATAAATCAGTGAAAAATGATTCATGGCCCTAATTGTCCGTATATATGTTCACTAGGAATATGTCCCTACCGTCAAGTCTGCCTGTGAAGATCACGTATCACTTCTTTACATCTAATATGTGCGGCCTGGAAAGGACCCCAAGTCTAACCCACACCAGCACTCCCCTGGCAAACACTGAGTAAAGTGTGTTCAGTAGAGCTGCCCCCTCCATCTCTTTTACAGCGCTTTACCCTGTGAATGAGTCGGGTGGGTTTCCTGTAAGATGTAAACCCCTCTCTTTTTAATGTAGGATTGTACCCTATACCTTTTACCCAGGTTGCTTAAGCCTCTAACGTTCCATGTGAGGAACTTGTAAGATCCCTTTTGTCCTAGGACCCCCGCCCCTCCCCAAAAATATAAAATAATTGTCTCGGGACCTGCTTTTTTCCGTTGAGTAAGAGAGGACACAGCTCTAGCCACCAAAACGTGATGTAATCCCATTCATATTGCATTCATATTCAATACTAAGGAGAAAAGCAGACTTGAACTTCCTAGATATGCATCCACACCTGCCAAGGCCCAAAATTGCCTTGTAGTTCCTACCAATGGGCGTTAGTCGAATTTGGGGCCAGATCTAGGGTGCAGACTTGCTCCTAGTAGTCACTGCCATCCTATAGTGCAGCAGGCTGTGTGAGGCCCGGGTAGTCTACGTGCAGCACCTGTGCTACAGGTGGTTCCCTGTCTCCACCTCTTGTTCATCAGGCCCCCCGGACACATTTTTGGAGGGGAGACAGCATGCCTCCATCCGGGGAGGTCCCGAGCTCGGGATTCTGGAGCCTGGTCTGTGTGTCAGCGACAGCCGAGGAGGATCTGGGCCCTGGGACAGAGCTCTTCAAATGCACAGCTTACGCCATTGTGAGCTAGGCCGCGCCCCCCCAACAGACATACTTAATGAATGTCAATCTTTTTATACTAATTTATGTCATGTATCTGCAGAAATGAATTCTAAAACTATTGATGATATTTTAATTTGCCGTTATCTAACAGTTCTATCACCAAATGATAAAAAAATCATTAGATGCTCCTATAAATCTTAATGAAACGCATTTTGCTTTTTCATCCTTTAATTCTGGGAAAGCTCCAGGCCCTGACAGTATTCCTGACAAGTTTTATAAAGCTTTCTTTCTCAATTTATTTATCTTTTAATCGTGTTATGAATTTTACACATAATTCTTTAGCTGCAGGAACATTTTCCGAAGACTTAATTATTGCTTTACCCAAACAAGGCAAAGACCAAACTATTGTGTCTATTTCACTAATAAACCAAGATTGTAAGATTTATGCAAAATTCTTAGCTAATGGATTATCCCAAATTTTGTATTACCTAATTTATCCAGATCAAACTGGTTTTATGAAAGGTAGACTGCTATTAGTACTAGACTTATTTGTCGTCTTAAATAATGTATATCTAATTCACGTACACCTTCAGGTTTATTAGCCCTTGATGCTTTTCTTAGTTCCTTCCCCCATGCCACCCCTACTTTGTTTATGTGTATTTAACAGAACAAGCCATACAGTATCCAAAGTGTTAGTAAGAAAAAAAGTTAAAAAAATTAAAAAAGCAAAAATAAAAGTTGATAAAAGTAAGAAATTATCAACTACAGTTGTTTACAATTTACAGACTATTGAAGACTTTTGAAATATTGAACTGCTTTCTTTTCATTCCAAGACTGTAAATAAATATGGTTATATAATATTTATGGCTCGTTACTTGTTTATCAATCAA
Source organism: Calotriton arnoldi (assembly GCA_963921515.1). Lineage (NCBI taxonomy): Eukaryota > Metazoa > Chordata > Amphibia > Caudata > Salamandridae > Calotriton > Calotriton arnoldi. The sequence continues at coordinate 631,444 of CAWUFW010002772.1, forward strand.
ACCTTTTTGTACTATACAAATGGTTATGGTCTCCTATCAAGCTTCTTAAAGCTAAATTACTAGACAACTCTTTATGTAGGCATTCTAATAAAGCTGTTGACTCTTTGAGACACCTTTTATTTGAATATAGTTACTTCAGTTAACTATAATTGACGAATTTAAGTTTTTTTTTGTTTTGTTTAAAATGCTGTTTATTTAACTCTCATTTCCACCTATAACGTCACTTTAACTTTTTTTTATTCAGTGAATATATCTCTAGATAGATAGATAGATAGATAGATAGATAGATAGATAGATAGATAGATAGATAGATAGATATAGATAAATTAGCTACTGGCGGTCGCCAGTAGGTAGTTATATTTAGGATGTAGTTTCCATAGGATGAGTGTTTTATCATTTGCCAATAACTTTGGCGTCGTTTGACGAATCTTCGCAAAATGTTCAAAGCTAGTTCAACGCTCAATTCAGCTGCTATCTTGAAAGTTTCGGGGTGCTCCGTCAAGCGGGGGCCGAGACAAAAGGGGGGTCCCAAAACACATTTTCCCCTTATTAATTTCCATAGGAACTTTAGACACGGCTACAGCCCGAACTGATGAACAGAATTCCACCAATTTTGGCAGAAAGGTAGCTGTTGGTCTAGAAAGCAACCTTTTTCTAAATTGATGTGAATCCGTTCAGCAATTGCAGAGATATTTAAAGAAATTTCCAGTTATATATCTAGGGACGCGAAGGATCCGCGACCCCTCCCGATCTCATGCCGAGATCTAATTGGCTGCCATCCAGGAAGTGTTGGCAGCCATCTTGTGACTCGGCTTGAACCGAGTCACGGAAAAAAACATTTGAAAAAAGAAAAGGTGGCAGGGTAGAAACACCCTTAACCTTAGGCCTCTTGGGGGGGTGAGAGGGGGGTGAGGGGGGGGGGTCCCACAGGGCCCAAAAAGCATTTTAAATTTTTTTTTTTATGGGAGTCGTGCTGGATCAGAAAAAGAAGCAGAAGTGCGGTCTTCCGCGCTTCTGTAATCTTGAGCCCCCGGGTGGACCAGGTTCCAGGGCATATACAATATATGGAGGAGGGGGTCTCATGGGGCCTCCCTCCTATGGCTCATAAAGCCCCGGGGACTGCCACCTCCCCGGGGCATTGTTAATATTTTATGCTGGGGTGGCATGCTCAGCAACCCCCGTGTCCTGGGGACTGCTACCTCCCCAGGGCAAATGTTGAATTAATGTGGGGGTCCCGTGCCCCCCGCAGCCCTGGGGACTGCCACTTCCCCGGGGCCAAATATGACATTAATGCGTGGGGTCCACTCGGCCCCACCGCAGCCCTGGGGACCGCCACCTTCCCGGGGCTAAAGTGAAATGAATTCCGGTGGCCTGTGGGACACCCCCGCAGCCCCGAGAACCGCCAGTTCCTCGGGGCAAATCTTGACATTTAAAGTAGGGGGGCCGCGCAGTCCCCTGGGGACCACCATCTCCCCAGGGCTGTTTCGTGCGATGGAGGGGGGGCCGTGGTCCCCTCCTGGAGCCAAAGATGGCCCTGGGATCGCCACCCCCCAGGGCCGGCTCCTGCTATGTCCCAGGGTGCCCACTCCTGGGACATAGCTGTTTGCTATGGCTTGGCGGGAGCTTTACCGCTCCTGCCAAGCCATAGCATACTGTGCTCAGCTTCAGCAAGAGAGCATTAAGAATGCTCTCAGTTGCTGTAAGCGGACCACAAATGCTTTTACAGAGAGGGAGCTGCATGTTAGCAGCTCCCTCTTTGTAAAGCAGTGCCGACTTCCGCAGTGACGTGATGTCACTGACCATGTCATAAGTGATGTAATATGTGAGGTCATAATCAAAGCATTGCGGGGGCATAATTTATAGTTATAGCTCAGGTAACTATAACTGCTGAATTTCACTGGTTTTGTACGAGTGAATTCTGAGTCTAACTATAACGTCCCTGTAACCTTTTATTTTCAGTGAATTTCTAAGGTTTTTCAAATTCTATTTCCTAACTATAATGTCCCTGCAACCTTTGGTTTTTTAAGTGAATATAAATATATTCATATATATATATATATGTGTATGTATATATATATGTATATATATATATATATATATATATATATATATATATATACAGAAGAGTTTCAAGATATTTGTGGAACATCTTCTTGAGAGAAGGTGTGAGGGCACTCCATGCCTAAGCTGAGGGCAGAAATGCAATTTCACCTTGGTGAGAGAGCCCTCCATAAACCAACACAAATATTTCTAAATGCCTTAATAGTATACTGTCTGATTGGCCACGTAGAGGAACCTTGGGGGAGAGGATGTAGCCTTACGGCTAGAGCGGTCGACCTCGGACCTGGGGAACCGGGTTCGAGTCTTGGCAACGACGCTCAACATCCTGTGATTCTGGGCAAATCACTTAATCTCCCCGTGCCTAACAAAAATGAATGTGTTCATCTGTAACGAAACTGGTGCTCATGTAAAGCGCTCTGATACCCGATGTCTCTGGTCTAGTTCACGCTATATAAAACTCTAAAAAAAAAAATATATATATATATACATACATATGTGATGTATGTGTGTGTGTGTTTGTGAATATGCATATATTACCCAGTGGCTATCGCCACTGAGCAGTTATAGTTAGCACCATGTATCCATAAGAAATTGATTTTTTGCTTTGCTAATAACTTTGGCACCGTTTGACAAAGCACAAACCTTTCCAAAAAAAGTCTTATCCACCTCATGTTCTTCCTGCAAAGTTTCAAGGTGATCCGTCAAGCAGTCGCCAAGAAAAAGGGGGGTGGTCACAAAACGCGTTTTCCCCATGCTATTTTCCATAGGAAAATTGAACAGCGACACTGCAAAAAACATATGGATGGAATAATACCAAATGAGGCAGAAAGCAAGATCTTGGTCCAGAAAGTGTGCTTTTTGTGATCTGGTGTAAATCCATTTGGTAGTTTTTGAGAAATTAAGGTTCAAAATGAATGTATATATCACGCCGCAGAGGATCCTCAGATCCCACAGAGCTAAAGATAAAATCTGATTAGCTGTCATCACATCAACAAAGATGTAGCAGCAGCTATTTTAGAACTCAGGGACTGTCCCCTAACCTACAAAAAGAATAAACAAGCATTGGCATAGCCAATAGGTCTCACCTTTGGGACCTTTTAAGTGTTTAGCCATGCAACAGTTGTTGCACCAAGAATATTGTGCTGCATAACTAAATACTGAGAAGGTCCCAAAAGCGAGACCTATTGGCTATGCCAATGCTTGTTTTTTTGTGGCAGTCATCTCTTTTGCCCCTTCTGACATGACATTTAGAATCATGTTATGCCTATTATTTTTGGTGCGTTGGTTGTCTTGAGTTTGGTAGCTTTCTACAGCACTGGTGGAAAGGAAACCTTGGGGGTGAATGATCGCCGAACAAAAGATACATCACACGTTGCCGTCAGGAGTCGGTGGTCACGGTAGCCTGTATTAAGGCCGGTTCCTTCCACAGCCTGAATAACTGCTGTGTCTGTGCTGCAGCCTGCTCTTGACTGATATTCTAAAAGTGAAGGGTTGAGTTGGTTGTGCAACAAAGTGTTGCTAGCTAGATGCAGCAGCGTAACTTGTGTTATAAGATTTTATCAATGAATCCTGCATCTCGGTCGGGGTTTGGCAGACTGTTTCAATGACAGTTCTGTGGCGGAAGATGATGTCTCGATACAGCTCAGGAAGAGCACAGGGTGAAAGAGAGCAAGTGAACGAGAAAGACCAAGAGACCCAGAGAGAGAGAGCGAGAGACAGGAGAAAGATGGAGACAGGAGAAGAGCGCGGGAGAAGGGACCGACAGAGGAGAGGGGGGCCGGAGGGAAAGACGTGGCGATAAAAGACTAAGCGATAAAGAATGCAGGGTGGTGCGCGCGCGTTAATGGAAATGGAGCCCGCGAGTGGTATGTTAGACAAGCGCGCTCGCCTCGCGCTGCAAGTTAAAAAAAAAAAAGGAGGCACGTCTGGCCAGTGGTGTGCGATGTGCGCGCACCATGACGAGAGAGGAAAGCCAGATGGCGCCTCTGCTCGTAACTGTGCGCGTAACCGCACGCTCTAGGCCACACAAAAAGCTGTGGTCGGCTTTTTAAAGCCCACTCACTAAATGTCTCGCCTGACGAGGTAGGAATACCCTCCCCCCCCACCCCCAGGCCTGGTGGGGGCGGCCCAGGGCCAAAAGCGTTTTTTTTTATTGTTACCGCAAATCTGCGGAGGATCAGTGGTCTTTTAAAAAAAAAAAAGCCAAGCTCCCACCCTTTTTTAATTTTATGCCCCCCAGGGTGAGCCAGGGCACGTGCTGTCAGTGCATTAGATTTTTAAAGCCCTTTTTAGTCCCTTGTGAATCCAGCCACTGGGGCCACTTTCCTGTAAATGGGGTGGCTTTCTTCTTCTGGCCCTTTTTAGGCCCTGGGGACCCCATCCACCGGGGTGATTGCTTTTTTAGTGGGAGGTGGGCACGCTGCCCACCTCCCCAAGCCATTTTTAGGCCCCAGGTCCCTCATCCTTAGGGCCGGTTGTCTTTTTAGGGGGAGGGGGCATGAGGCCCACCCTCCCTAAGCCATCCTATGGCCATGGGGACCTCATCCCTCAGAGCTGGATGGCATACAGTGTGCCGGAGATGTCATCCCCCAGGACACTGTGCTGTTCCCTACCCGGGAGAGTGCAGGAAGGGAATAGAAATGTAATTCCCTGCCCGCACTCGCCGAGCAGAGAACATTACTTTGTCACTGCCGGCAGTAACAGAGAGAAAACCTGCCTCCTCTTGACGGGAGCAAGGTAACAGAGCTAGCTCCCGCCACACCCAGGATAAGTGCTGGCCGAGGAGCTGACTGGGGCAGTGGGGGCCTTGGGTCCCCTTCCCTCCCCAGCGCCCACAACCTTAAAAAAGGTGTGGGTGCCTCGGGTGGACACCCACAGTAAAAGTTAAATGGTTGGCTCCTGCCGGCACCCACAATCGGTGTTTGCTTGGAAGCCGGCGGGGGTGGGGGGAAGATTTGCCATGCTGTGGGTACCCCTGGTGGCCATCGGGGTACCGACTGTAACATAATCGGCAGCTCCCTCCGGCACCCAGTATGGGTGCTGCCTTGGGAGCTGGCAAGGGCAGAGGAAACCCTGGGGCTCTCTCTAGGGGCCCCTATCATTGGACATGTTGTGGATGCCCCAGGTGGCCACTGGGACACCAAAAAAATATTAAAAAAGAATAATAAGTGAGCATCAGTAGCCGCTCACTTATTATTCACTGCTGCAAGCAAGCAGCCCCACTATAATGCCCTTCAAAGGCTTTTTAGTTAAATATTTCGATCTTGTTGGTACCCCTAGAAGGGACAGGGGCACCACCCAACAATGTTTTTAATATTGTGGAGGGCTGCAGAGAGGGCAACAGCCCCCGAGCAACATTAAAAATAAACTCAGTAAGTCTACTGAGTGATTGAATCCATGAACCCATAAAAGCTTACCATTTTTTAAAGCACTCCAAGCTGAAGCTTTACTCTTCAGCTGGAGTGCAGGGACCCCTTGTGGTTGGTTCTATGGCTGCACTCTGTGGCCAGAAACATGTTAAAAAAAGACTTGAAGACATTTTTAATGTTTCTGTTTAAAAAATGCTTTATTGAAAATGTTTTGTGACAATCACTATTATTAAACATTCCAATGTGTGAATTTATAAAATATACATTTGATTATAGTTATTGGTGACTTTTTGACAAAACCAGTAGGTCTGCTTTATATATGCTGATGTGCTGACTCTTCGATAAAGCCAATAGGCCAGCTGCTTTTTATATTTTGGTGTTCTGATCCTTTAACAAAGACAGTAGGTACAGCCCTACATAGCACAGTCAGCTGTGCGCAATGGCGGGGGTCGGGCGCCCAAACCGAAGCCGCGCACGGCCTTTGGGGATGTGTGCGCCCACATGGGTTTGGGTACCCAACCCCACACCTCGAAATAGCGATAGATATATTCACTGAAAAAAACAAAGGTTAAAGTGACGTTATAGTTAGGGATTGTAATAATCTTACATTACATTTTTAAAAACTTAAAAATTCACTGGATAAACTAAACGTATTTAAACCTAAACTTAAACAAACAGTCTACTGAATATCACCAGTTATAGTTACCTCAAGTAACTGTAAATCCTAGTGGGAACGTGGGCACCTGCTGAGGTTTGGATACATTTGGTTGTTGGGTACAGGACCTTGCCACAGGCCATGCTCTGCCCCCAACCCATGCATGGGGGTGGACATGTTATTTTACGTTAATAAAACATGGAAATTAACTGGAAAAAAACAAAGGTTAAAGTGACGGTATAGTTAGGAATTCTAATAATATCTTACTTTACATTAAAAAAAAGTTTTTGAAATTCAGTGGAAGAAAACAGAGGTTAAAGGGACTTTATAGTAATGCGAAAATGTCAGTTAAAACATACCATTTTAAATTAAGAATACCAATTAAATTCACCAGTTATAATTCTCTCAAGCAACTATAACTCGTGCCCTAAAGTAACTATAACTCACGGCCTCGCCATGCACTGGTAATTATCTCACATATTATGTCACTCATGACATAGTCTATGACATCATTGATAACATCACTGCAACATCTGAAATGACATAATTGATAGCGATACTGTGCAAGGTGGGGTAACTTTTTTGATATAACTATGTATGTGGAAAAAATTTATAGGAAGCCAAAATGTACAGGAAACCAACTGCAGGTAATACGGCATTACATGCCAATAGTTTTCACCCCAGAAACTTAATACATAGCATACCATATGGGGGCATTTGAGAGTAGTGAGAAATTGCAGTTAACCATAGCAAACAAGATTGGCCCAAGACAAGTTGGATAAACTATTTAGGGTTGTATCTGTTTTTATTTTAATTTAAGGCAAGGTACAGTGGTTGCAATCACTAGATGCACAATTGACATCATACCATAGTAGTTGGGGGGGACCTAGGGGAGAAAGATTGGAGGGGGAAACAATCATGTTTCAACAATTTGCACATATAAGACTGATAATTACTCCTTGCCTCGACATGTAAAACATCCAATATGTCCTGTACTCCTCCCTTTATGCCAATACTTATGAATCAGGTGTTGTGTTCGCTGTAAGATGCAGTATCCGCGAATATATCGGGCAGGTGAGTTCCCTAAAGGGATCTGACAGGAATTTCAAACAGGGTCCTCACATTTTCTCGAATTTAGGCAGTGTGTGGTCTATTCCCGCTGTCAGTTTCTCCATTGCTAGCAGGTCCCATAGCTTATGTACCCTGTCCGTATGTGTGGGTATGGAATCAGTGCCCCAGCATGAGAGTAATGCCTGTTTGGCATCGCTTAGGGCCCATGTGATGGCCTTCCCCCTAGCTGATCATAGAGGGTACGTCAGCGCGTTGGGTAATCCTAGTAGGACATAGCTAGGGAAGCGGGGTATCTCGGTACTAAACATTGTATCTATATCTGTGAGTATTTCAGACCGGTATCGATGTAATTTAGGGCAGTGCCATAGTAAGTGGATTGCGTGCCCGATTGGTTACAGTGCCTCCAGCATCTATCGTCACTTCCCCGTTTCCACTTAGGTAATCGGGAGGGTGTGTAGTACCAATAGTGAATGATTTTTAACAGAGTTTCTCTACCAGAGGCGCTGCCCACCAAAATACGTGCCCTCTGTAGAATATCGGTCCATTCTTTGTCCGAGAATTGACGTTTGCATTCTTGCACCCAACGCGACCTGGCTGGAGAACACAGTTCTCTCAATGTGGTGTTTAGAAATGCATAGCTATCTGATAGTAACCGTCTATCGTCCCGCCTTGACAACAGCCACCGGTCAAACAGGGTGAGTTGTCTGCTAGCGTGGGGGCATGTTAACGGGTGTGTTATCTAGCGCCGTTGGATAAACAAATTAGAGAAAGGGGGTATTCAACAGAAATGATTGCACAAGCAAGATCAAAGGCCAACCAGAAGAGAAGGGAAACCGTTTTATTTGGAGGCAATATAAGCAAAGACAAGCAAATTTCAGAGTTCAGATTAGTCACAAGGTTCTTAAAAGAGGAAGGAAATATCAGAAACCATAAAGAACAAAGATAAAACATACACAGTAGCCAGACACTTCCAAGAAGTGCATAATAGCAACGACAAATTGTTGAACTATTATGTAATAGATTCTGTCCCCAGTAACATGAGGGCAGGGGATCGGGAATAGCAGGTAAAGAGACATGAATCTCTTTATATATTAGAACTCAACACCAGATTCCATTTGGCCTCAATGCAGAAGAAGATTTACATACACATCTTTGATGGAAAATAAGAAATATTGTTGGGCAACTTTCCCATAGCATCAGGAGCTAGACTTTAAAAAGCTGTACAGCATGTGTGAGCAGAAGGCATATGGTAGAAAGGGCGATGATTTAGATATAAACGTTGATTGCATCAACCCCCCCCTTTTCTTTAGTAAAGGGCCATAGCTGATGACATTCCATCAATTATTGCCTCTCTACAGTGGTTATGACACGGATTAAGGGATACTGTGGGAAGTCAATCAAAAATATTACAGTACCAGCTATGGGACAATGGAAATGTATAATTCGTGGTAATAAGGACCCTAGTCCAAGATTTATGAAATTTTAGAAAGGAATGTCTTTTAATCTAAGTTTGACTTCTATATACATGAAGAAAGATTTTTGAAAAGGAGGGTTTTCAACAAATGAATTTATAATGTGCCCCAGACATTGATGGCTCAAAGTTTTTTACTGCAACATGTAAATAATGTGTATGAAATGTAATTATATTTTGCATGGAACTAAGATAGGAAATTCAGTGATACGTTTTGCACAATTTTAGATTAATTTGGAGATAATAATGAATAATGTTAGATATTTGGTGATAGGATTAGCAATCAGTATTTGTAACAATGAAATGTTTCTTTAGTGTTAGAAATGGCGGAACTTAAATTGTGATTAGTATGTTGTCAATTTCTATGAATGGTTTTGTACGCACACACTTTAAAAACTGATTTCAAAATGGCACTCCATTGTGTTCAAAAGGCCGAGGATACAGCCGAAACAGGGCAGACTTTGTTTAGAGAATAAAGCAGTCCTACACAATTTGTGATGTGTCAGTGCCTTGTATTGTGGAGAAGTGGCAAGAGGAGGTACGTATATGTATATGTGTATATATATATATATATATCAATGGCATTCCTGCCCTCCTCCCCTTTTCTGAAAGAAGGCACCGGCACCATGGGAAAATGAAATATTATTTATTCACGGCAGAAAGTGACAAGAATATATATATTCTTCCAATGTCTGCGTTAAAGTGACGTACAGCCCAATCGCCGGGGGGGGGGGGGCTTGCAAAACGCCCGGGCGTATTAATCTGGCAACTCTTTTGTCATATGTAAAAACGGAACGGCACTCCTCATAGTGTTCGTTCAAATTTTATTCGCACTGCGGAACAGAAAAAGTGCATCATCAGACGTGTTTCGGCTAACAAAGCCTTTCTGTATGAAAACAGTATATTTCTATGCCTCTACATTTAAAAAGCTAATGCCTTAATTTCTCGTTTTCCAACAGATAATGAAAGCATGGAAAGAGAAAGGAAACGTAGATATTTGGGAAAAGGCACTGAAGAAATTGCACCAAGGAAAGTTCAATCAAGAAAAGGCAAAATGAAAATGGTGCATAGTTCTCAGAATGAAACAAACTGTAAAAGTCAGTTGTGGACTGGAAATAAACAGGGACTGGAAGGGGACCAAATGGCTCAACAAGAAGGACATTTCAACAACAGCTCACTCTCTATTTCACATCAAAGAAACCCTGCAGAAGATACACCAAATAACTATAATACATATGAGAGTCATCCAGATTATTTAAAGCTCACATATCGTTCTGAAACTCAGCAAAATAGGACACGATATTCATGTACTCAATGCATGAAAAGTTTCAGTGCAAAAACAAGTGTCACTAGGCACCAAAGAACACACACAGGAGAGAGGCCTTTTCAATGTACTGAATGTGACAAAAGCTTCATTCAGAATGGTGATCTTATCAGACACCAGAGATCGCATTCAGGAGAAAGACCGTATCATTGTCTCGACTGTGGGAAAAGATTCAGTCAGAAGGGGCACCTCAGAAGTCACCAGAGAAGGCATGCAGTGTATTCTAGAACGAACCCCAACTAGCAAGTATCACCTTAAGATCATATAAAGCAACCCATGGGAATAAAAAAATATTAAGTTGATGCACATAAAGATGCTGTGTTACAGTGATTGTTAATAAACACCAGAAAATAAATCTGAACACCACATTGGCTCTAAGGATTGTTTAAGAAGGTTTGCAACAGTGTCAAATCTATTAATAATGACAACATGCCTGTTTTAAGTTTTTGTTCGTTGTCTATACTGCAGCAGTTAAAGTCTCAGATCAAGGGCACAGTGCTGGTAATTGAGCACGCTCATTTGAAGTCTGAATGAGCTGGTGTTCTTCAACTTGCAATACAGAGCATTATCTTAACCTAAAAGGACTCCATATCAAAGTCCTTCTTGTGATCACATCTTGACAAGAAGACACACAATTTCATAAAAAGTAGATCTCTGCTTAAACTGCAGTTGTGTCCATAAAACAGGTAAGACCTGTTTAACAACAAACTGGGAAAGCCCAAACAAATCTGGTTAGCCCAATAATAATATTAACTACTACTGAGTGGAGACCATAAATGAATTGCGTCCTGGTGAATTCACTTAAAAATGTTATCATCAAACCCAGATTTGCTTATTGTCTGTGGAAGTATTGATTCCAAATATCTACCGCTGCACATAAAGCAAAAGAAGAGGAGAAACGCTCACAGCAAGCATATGTTTGAGGAATTAACGAGAATGAACTAGATTATGTAAAATGGTCCATCCACAAAGCCTTCTAGGTCTACCTAAATATGAAAGTTGTGATACTTTTTCCTTAACCTCAAAGGACATGAAGGCTAAAAGGGAATTTTGTTACTAAAAAATGAAACTATATATATAAGTTCTGCATATATGATTGGAGTTCAGATACTCTGCTGAACCTGGTCCTGCACAGCTGCCTAAGGCCACCAGTACTTGGGTTCAGTAAGATAATACGCATTTACGCAGAAGAGAATTTCTTGCCTTGGAAATCTGTAGATTTGTGTCTCTTTAGTGTAAAGATGTTTGCTCGTATTGGTTGTACTGATGAAAATCTTGTAGATGGGGAGTTGATAGATTAGTCATTCTTGGTTTCTGTGCACAAAAGATGTGAATACACTTTTTCGCAGCACCAGACACCAATGTCAAGCAAGACAGTCATTAATGCCCTAGAGTCTACAGCATAACCAACCCAGGGGAACACTGCTCCCCTTGGGTGATGGTCGTAAGATGACTCCCAGGGCTAGTTTAGTTTTTGCTCTCTGCTATTTAAAGCGTTCTGGATCCTATAGGAAGGCACATCTTATCATCTCCCATGTCTCTGGGCCAGCCTTAGAGGCTTCCACTATCTTTCCTGTCCCAGGCTTTCTGTGCCTCTGATTTTACATCTCTCTCGTCAGATGGGGTAAGCGATTCATTAGTGTCATTAGTGGATTCCACACCAATGGGGTTTGTACTTCTTCAAATGATTGCATATCTGGATGCAGGGGAATACTTGATACTCCTCCTCTGCCACAGGATGCTGTGATCACTCTAGGTGTCCCATCAGTGTGGTTTCCGATGAAGATGCAGACACACTGGCGTGAACGTGCCCATTAGGGGCTGCTAACATTTCATAATTCATACAAAAGCATCATTTTATAGACTGCTATAATGAGAGCCTTCCCATACCTCAATCTTTTATGGTGGAGTGAAAAGATTGGTTTAGCTTGGTCGTGATTCTTCACTAGTGCACAATCAAAGATTCTCCTTGCCCTGACAATGAAAGTGAACTGCCGTTGGGGGACTATCAAAGACACAAAAAGGCCTGAGATGCAGTGTGTATATTTTGGACTTGTTTATGATAACATTGTGGCCAGATATCAAATGTCCTAACGCATTCCTAAATGTTATGCTTTTGTAGCTTGGTGTTGCTTTTTGTCATTTCAATGCCAATAAAATTGTGTTATTAAAAAAAAACAAATAGACTGTCACAGTCTCAAAGTTCTCATCCTGTTCAAGTGCTAAAGGGGAACTAGGGACCTGGGGTCTATGCCTGTTCTGGACTATGAGGGACACTAAGAGGCCATCATAGTTGCAAAGGCCATCCCTGATACAGGCCAGGGACTAAGGAGAGGCCTGGGTCTCTGCCTCTGGTGGCCCATTAGAAACACAATAGCACGTATTCTGATCCTGGACAATGAAACAGGGAAGTGTGAGAGAATAAGACCCTGCTTATGGTAGAGCAGAAATTTAAAGTGATTTTTCATGCCTTAATACTGCTGCATTGCTCTCACATAATTTTCCCTCTTTTCTTTCTGTGTGCAAAAATTCATCTGCTTCTCCGGATAAAAACACTGGAAGGAGGAGCTTATCTAAAACCAACCAGCAGAAGGAAATTTCAATAATGGGAATTAAATAAAATGTGCTAAAGCTAGCTTTAAATGTCCCCTTGCTTTCCATTTTATGAAATATGAGGCCCCGCGGGCTGCATGAAATGAACTATCACCTGCTCCAAAGCGACAGGGAATAAAGTAGTGGTGCACAGCAAGATAGATATCACAACGTTGTGTTTGGAGTCACACTTTCTTTTAAGAACTTATTAGAGACAAGTTAAGAAATATGTTGAATGTATGTTTTTCTGAACATTCTCAATTGGCTTTCCAGCGAGACCTCTCATAGTGAGTGCTGAAGATGGCGCTTAGAATCAATTGATGAGAGCAACATATTAGACACTCTGGGCTAACACAATACATAGTGGCTCACATGAAATGCAATAATGTAATCAGAAGGTCACAACACAATTATCTTAAATGATTCAGGAGCTTATAGTAATTGTATGGAAATCAAATATGCCTATAAAATGCAGATACTGATTGTCCAGGATGCTAGTACTGAAACTGTAAGGGCATTGAATGGATCTGCACGTACTCGAGGTCCATTCCAGGCCCGTACTATGTCCTGTCACTTCGTTTTTCTGAATGATCATGCAGAATGCATATCTTTCATTAGAATCATGCTTCCCAGTTTGGCTTGCTTCTAGGATTGCCTTAGTTGGCAACTCACATCGCAGTTACTGTTTGCAGTGTGTGGCATAGTTTTGCCTTATTTTCCTTCGAATAGGTTAGATTTTTGTGATAAACTGATGAAACTTTAAATTTTATACTGGCAAATCAATTATTGTTCAGATATGGGCAATAAGTATAGATGTTTGTGAAGATCTTCAGGACTATTGCTTTTTTAAAAACATTTCTATTATTTTTCACATTTCTTTTTGATACGGTTAACCCTTTAACCCCAAACAATGCATAGAATTCATCAACATGCACACATTTCCTTCAGAGACATTTTCCACCTCTAGATTTGTTCAGATTTGTTTAGTCCTTAGCAAAGAGAAAGTGAATGAGGTTGATTATCCCAGCTTGTCCCCTGTCATGGTTGGGGGGAAGAACAGGGGAGAATCCCACTCAATTTTTCATATTGCTAACCAGGGGCACTCTCTACAGGGGATACTGGGGAAACATTAATATCGCATACCGTCCTTCTTTGTGGCACATTTATATAAATCATTCATGGATTGCATTTTTTCACATTTCTTAGGGTATTACCTCCCCTCATACATGTACCTTTCAGCCTGCCTACACCAAATCATATTGGAACAACATTCTGACAGACTTGGAGACCCAGAATCGCCCATCATCCTGGTGATATCACTGCATGCAGTCACCAGTCCCAACTTATCCAGCTGTTTGGTAGGTCTTGGCAAGGGATTGGCCTGATAGAGGCCCTATCTATGCTTCCAGCTATTGGCCCAATCGCTGCCAAAATCCCTGTGTCTGTGGACAGAGTCATAGCATATACAAAAAAATCACCTGTTTGAAAGTATCCTCTGACACAGACGTCTGGCACCAATTTTCCTATTTTTTCAGCCTAGTTTGGATGTAGTATACAAAGTGTAGGATCTTTAACTGTATTAATTTAAGTCCAACCCTGAGGGCTAGCTCCTGTGGGAATTGCAACTCTTCTTCTCATTCTGAATCATCCATATCTCCTAGGTGACATTGCATATAATCTTATCAAAGTAAAAGGAGAAATATAAATCTTCATTGCCCATACAACTAGCAAAGTGATTTTGTACAATGTGCCAGTGTTACATCCTTCTTCTACATTAATTTCTGGATTAGGAAGTTCTTTATTCGACATCTCCAGTGGCTTCTCTGCTTTCTTTCATTCCAAACAATGGTGGAGAATTGCAAACTTGTAATGACAACTGAGCCACAATAAACAGAGTTTAAACCGAGCTAGACAAGAAGGGTGTATATAATCACATCCATATAATAGAAAAAAGCTTGTTGTATTAAATATGGTTCGTTTGAGTATCTTGTGTTGCCATTTGTGTAACAAGCCAACCAAATTCTAAAATGTCATTAATATAGTTTTTGTGATCTCTTTGAGTAAATTCTTGCCATTCATGTGGATGACATAATTTTCTGGTCTAAAACAGAATGCACACCTCACTTAAATGTAAGAATTTTCCTCTGACATGTACATGAGAAACTTGCCATATGGGAAATATTTGTATTCATTGTCAGTTATAGGTACCTTTTGTCCATAAAAGTCAGAATGGAACCACATAATCTTAAGGTCATCCCCTCCCATTGCTGTGTAACGATGGGGACATGGGTGGAGATGACGGTAGGAGATCGCCCCCGGACTTTTCGAGTGAGTGATAGTGGCCAGGAACCTGGGAGGTCACAGATTGGCAGTTGGCCTGGGTGGGGGCGGGGGGGTAGGGGTTTTTGTGCAGGGTTTAGGGTCAAGGATTCCCTTTTCTTCTAAGGTAGGTGCTGGTGGGTATACCTGGGAGTTGGTAGCTAGTTCAGTTAGCAATTTGTTATTTGGGTACTTAGTGGAGGCTAAGATAAATAAGTTGATGTTGGTGCAGCTGGGTTGAGGTAAGCATCAAGTGTAATAATGGTGTGGCGTGGCAGGGGCATGGCCAGCCAGGGCAAGATGGCGAATGGGTTTTAGGCTTGCTCCGACGGGAGACCTTTGATCCGTACTAGCCCGCCGCCATCTGCGCCTGGGTGCCCTAATCCGGTGGCCTCTTAGGGTGCAGAGGCTGGCGGGACACTAGCAATCCTCTTTTTGCGGCCTCCCCAGTTCCAGGGACGATGCTGTCAGAGAGGAGCCTGTGTAGGCCTGTGCGGCCTGGACCTGCATGGGTGGCCCGGACCGCGCTGTACCCGGAGCAGAGTGCGGCGCCTGCCTTAAGGAATTGATGTCGCTTGGCGAGACGTGGGGGCTGTAAGACGGACAGCACCCCCTTTTCCCCAGGCCTCCTCCTGCTTCCTGCCCGCTCTGAGGACCGCTGTGACACGCTGTGCCGGAGCAGAGATGGGCCTCTGTGGCAGATAGCCCGCAGGGCTGCAACTCCACATCAACTGTCACAGTGAGTACGCCCGAGTGGGGGGGTTGAGGATTACCAATTTTCTTCCATCACTGATCCTTGTATCTGAAAGAAACACGTTAGTTATAGATTCCTTACCTTAGAATTACCCCCAGGCATCAGACTGGATCCGGAAAGTTTTTTCATCAGCAGTACCTCTCCACGTCGGAAGGTGGCGTCGGTCGGCTCCGCATCCGTCGTTGGCGTCGTGGTCGCCGGGATGACGTCACGGTAGCTACTTAGACGCCGCCCTCGCGCGCTGACGTCAGTTCTTTCTTTTTCCACGCCAGCCAGCGCAGATCCGGAGAGAGCGGTACCTCCAGTCAGTTTTGACTGACTTTTTCTCTACTTTTGTCGACTTCGTTTTTAGAGTCCATCGACTCCTGGTGCACGAGGGATGCCCGGCTTCAAGGCATGCGGTTCCTGTAACCAGATTGGCAACCTGAGGATGAGGAGGAGGACTGGGAGGGGTCAGGTGACCCTTTGACTGATCAGCTGGAATCTGAGCAGGACTGGAGAGAGGAACTGGGGGATGCCAGTGGTCTTGACACATCCCCTGACCTTGGCATGTTGTCTCCTCCTACCGTGGCTACGGAGGAGTGAGCGTCATACGTAGTGGTGTTGCGTAGGGCGGCCGAGGCCCTCAACCTCGAGCTTCCTACGGTGGCGGTCAGGACTAACCTCCTGACAGAGGTGCTTCAGCCGGCAGCGAGCTCTTCGGAGCCCCTGCTGCCGCTTAATGAGGCCCTTACCGACGTCCTTTTGGGCACGTGGTCCAGGCCCAACACTGGGGCGCCAGTGGATAGGATGATTGCCCGACGCCACCGCCTGGCAACCCTACTTTCTTCTCCCAACACCCCACCCCGGAGAGCTTGGTGGTCCAAGCCTCCACTTCCAAGAGCGCATTCCCTACCGCTCCACCGGAAAGGGAATCCAAGAAGCTGGACCATCTTGGGAAGAAAATGTTCTCTTCCGCCAGCTTGGGACTGCGGTCGGTAAACACCGCCTGTCTATTGGGCTATTATTCCCACTCTGTGTGGGATACGGTTGCGCAGGTGCTGCCTCAGTGTCCGGAGGAGGCCCGGACAGTGCTCTCCCAGGCTGTCGCCGCCGGGAGGGATGCGGCTAGGTTTACCATCCGTTGTGGGCTGGATACCGCCGACTCTCTAGGCAGGACGATTTCCATTTCTGTAGCCCTTCGTCGCTACGCCTGGATGAGATCGACTGGCTTTTCGGGGGATGTCCAGAACACCTTGATGGAAATGCCCTTTGATGGCCGTCGCTTTTTTGGCGACAAAGCAGACAACGCTCTAGAGAGTTTCAAGGACTCACGGGCTACGGCCTAGTCCTTGGGCCTCACCAGCCGCCCAGCGCAGTCTACTTTTCGCCCCTTTCGTGGCTACGGAAGGGGTGCCCCACTACGTCCCGCCCAGAGCCACAGGCCGCAGCAAGTTTCCCAACCTTCGTGCGGCCGGGGATGTGGGAACCAACGCCGTGGTTCAGGGGGCCAGCGGGCGGGCCAGTCCACCATCCCCCCCTCTGCAGCAGCCTCCAAACCCTCCTAGTCCGACCTTTCAGGCCCATCAAACGCCAGTGGGCGGCAGGATTCGCCATCACCTCCCCCACTGGCGCACCATCACGTCGGACAGGTGGGTTTTGCAAATAGTCCGAAGGGGCTACTCCCTCCCCTTCGAGGCTACCCCTCCAGCCATGCCACCTCAATACCACGCATGTCGGAGGATCACCTGGCACTTCTCCAACAGGAAGTTTTGGCTCTCTTGGCCAAGGGAGCCATCGAGCGCGTTCCTGCCCCAGAAGTAGGTCGTGGTTGCTATTCCCACTACTTTCTGGTACCCAAGAAGGACAAGGGCCTGAGTCCTATCTTGGATCTCAGGAACGTCAACCTCTTCCTCCGGAAGGAGAAGTTCAAGATGTTGACACTCGCTCAGGTCTTGTCTGCCCTCGACCCTGGAGACTGGATGGTAGCGTTGGACTTGCAGGACGTTTATTTTCACATCCCCCGTCCTGCCGGCCCACCGGCGTTACCTGCGGTTCACGGTAGGCCACGAGCATTTTCAGTTTACCGTGCTCCCATTTGGCCTTACCAGCGCCCCTCGGGTGTTCACGAAAGTGTTGGCGGTGGTCGCAGCTCATCTGCGCAGATCAGGGGTTCCAGTCTTCCCCTATCTTGATGACTGGCTATTGAAGGCGGGCTCGCCCCAGGCAGTCGTCTCCCACCTCCAGACTACGGCCGACCTCCTGCATTTGCTGGAGTTCTCCATCAATGTGCCGAAGTCACACCTGATTCCCTCTCAGAAGCTCCTCTTCATCGGAGCGGTTCTGGACACGACGCGGTTTCGGGTTTATCCTCCCGAACAGCGAGTCCGGGATATTCGGGCTATGATTCCGATCTTTCAGCCTCTATCCCGGGTTTTGGTCAGGATGACCCTGAGGCTGCTGGGCCTCATGGCCTCCTGCATCCTGCTGGTCGATCATGCCAGGTGGCATATGTGGGCTCTGCAGTGGGACCTGAAGTTCCAGTGGGCGCAGCATCAGGGGAATCTGTCCGATTGCGTCCAGATCTCGGAGAGCACTGCTCGACAGTTGCAGTGGTGGCTCACGAACCAGGATTGGGTCAACGGCAGATCCCTCTCCCTTCCCCAACCAGAGCACACAGTGGTGACGGACCCATCCCTTCTGGGATGGGGCGGCCACATGGGAGAGGCGGGGATCAGAGGCCTCTGGTCTCCGGCGGAGTCCGGGCTCCACATCAACCTTCTGGAGCTTTGGGCGATTCGTCTTGCACTCAAGGCATTCCTTCCCTCTGTCCGGGGAAGAGTAGTGCAGGTGTTCACGGACAACACCACCACCATGTGGTACTGCAACAAACAGGGCGGGGTGGGGTCGTAGACCCTATGTCAGGAGGCCCTCCGCCTCTGGACATAGCTGGAACATCAGGGCATATCCCTGGTGGTTCAACACCTGGCAGGTTCCCTGAACGCCAGGGCGGACGAACTCAGCCGCAGGTGCATGATGGATCACTAATGGCGTCTTCACTCGGAGGTGGTGCAAGGTCTCTTTCGACAGTGGGGAGAGCCTTGGTTCGATCTATTGGCCACCGAAGAGAACGCGCAATGTCAGCAATTCTGCGCGTTGGAATTTCCATAGCGGCACTCGCTAGGCGACGCTTTTCGTCGCGAGTGGAGTTGCGGTCTGTTGTACGCCTTTCCGACTATACCACTTCTGCCCAGAGTGCTGAAGAAGATCAGGCGCGACCGGGCCCAAGTCATTCTTGTGGCTCCGGATTGGGCACGAAGAGTCTGGTATCCCGAGCTGCTCAACATGGCCATCGATCCTCCGATCAGACTGCCTCTTCGGGAGGATCTTCTGTCGCAGCAGCAGGGGACGGTCCTCCACCCGAACCTGTCCAGCCTCCACCTCCTTGAGTGGAGATTGAGCGATGGCAGTTGACGTCTTTTGACCTGCCTCCCGAAGTTTGCAATGTAATCTTGGCAGCCAGGCGTCCCTCCACTAAGACGGTATACGCCTGCCGGTGGAACAAGTTTGTGGCATGGTGCACAGCAAAGGCTGTGGATCCCCATTCTGCCCCTCTTTCTGAGGTTTTCTTGTTTCTTCTTTCCTTAGCCCAGCAGGGCTCTGCTCTGGGCACTCTCAAGGGCTATCTTTTGGCCATTTCTGCCTTCCTTCGGCTTCCAGATCAGCCTTCTCTTTACAAGTCCCCGGTTGTTAATCGTTTCTTGAAAGGCATAACTCATCTCTTTCCTCCTATCCCCTTCGTTATGCCTCAGTGGGACTTGAATCTAGTCTTAACTTTTTTAATGTGCGCTCCCTTTGAGCCGCTTCACAACTGTCCTTTACGGCTTCTGACGCTCAAAACTGCTTTCCTGGTAGCCATCACATCTGCCAGACGGGTGAGTGAGCTCCAGGCCCTTTCCTCCAAGCCTCCTTTCCTGTCTGTCCATCCGGACAAGGTGGTTCTCAGGACTCGTCCATCCTTCCTGCCCAAGGTTGTCACTGCCTTTCACATCGGGCAGACTATCACTTTGCCTACCTTCCTTCCGCCTCCGCATCCTTTGAAAGAGGAGGAGAGGCTCCACCGTCTGGACCCAAAACGTGCGCTTTCCTTTTATATGGATCGCACAAAACAGTTCCGGGTGGATACCCAGCTCTTTGTTGGCTACGTGGGCGCCAAAAAAGGTCGGGCCGTACACAAGCGGACTATCTCCCGGTGGGTCGTTTTGTGTATCAAAGCCTGTTATTCTCTGGCAAAGAAGGAGCCTCCAGTGGGGCTGCACGCCCATTCCACCAGGGCGATGGCCGCAACTACTGCTTTGGGACGTGGAGTTCCTCTGAATGACATTTGTCAGGCAGCTACGTGGGCTTCGTTGCACACCTTTACCAAACACTACTGCCTTGACAATCAGGTCCGGAGAGACGGCTTCTTTGGCCGTTCTGTTCTCCAGGACTTTCTGGTGTGATCTTGGTTCGCAGACCCACCTCCGGGGTTGGTATTGCTGGGGTATCTATTCTAAGGTAAGGAATCTATAACTAACGTGTTTCTTTCAGATGAACAAGTTACTTACCTTCGGTAACGATATATCTGTAAGAAACATTAGTTAGTTATAGATTCCTTACCGCCCCACCCATCCTCCCCGTTCTGCGAACTGATTACTAGGGTTAAGGATGTCCTTTCAGGGCCCTAGTTTTGTGCACCAGTGGTCAGTGTCTTGCATGGCTCTGCGTTTCTGGCGCGGAAAGTCGTGTACAGAACTGACGTCAGCACGCGAGGGTGGCGTCTAAGTAGCTACCGCGACGTCATCCCGGCGACCACGACGCCAACGACGGACGCGGAGCCGACCGACGCCACCTTCTGACGCGCAGAGGTACTGCTGACGAAAAAACTTTCCGGATCCAGTCTGATGCCTGGGGGTAATTCTAAGGTAAGGAATCTATAACTAATGTTTTTTACAGATATATCGTTACCGAAGGTAAGTAACTTGTTCTTCGCTGCTGGGGACTCCCCTCGTCACCCTCCGTGTAGAGGGGCCACCCGGCCCACACACAACATTGTTGCATGTTTCACCCCTCGTGACCGGGCGCGGTCAGAGATGATAAATAAACGGGCTCCAGGTCGCACGTGACCTTGGGCCGAGACTCGAGCTGCTGTCTGGTGTGCCCTTTGTGCTGAGCGCTGCTAAACTGCGCGGCCTACCTCTTGCAGCCTCGCCACACTGGCGACGAGGGTGAACGAACCCTCGCTTCCCTTTGTTTTCTTTCCCCCCTGCACGGCGAAAGCTGCTTCGGCTGGCGGCGTGTAGCTGCATCTGCCTTGTGGCTCCGCATTGCCTGTGCCATCCTCCAGTCCGCTCGCCGCCGCTGAGACGGCCATCTGGCGGCGCAAGTGTGTGCTGCGGCGTCTGCTGTGTGTAGCCCCTGCAGTGGTGTGACGTGCTCCGCATCCGAGCGGACGGCGCTCCTGCCTACCAAGGAAGAACCCACCTGCGTCTGTCACGGTGCGCGAGGGCGGGGCTGTTGGCCTAACACAGGATCCACCAGCCGAAGCGCCCGTTCCCCGGGAGCGAAGAATGCGTCCCCTCCTTTCCCAGAGATACAGCCTCCCCAGTGCTTAAGGCAGAATACACTTGAGGGAGCAAATATCCCCAAAAAATGAAGGGACCAAGAAAGACCATCAGAGAAGTCCCAACACAGCCAGACAGGGAGAAGGTCAAGTCCAGTAAGAAATGGAATCCCTAAGTGGAAGGAACATCAAAACAAAGATCAGTGATGAGAATAAGTTATATCTAAACAGACACAGTACCCTCAATGAGTAAACCAACCATATACTGTGCACTCCTCCACACTTACTTGTTGTCAAGGGTCAGTAGATCTCTAATCAGATGGTCTCTTAGGGAGGGGGTCACACAGTATCCAACTCTTACAGAATATTGCGCGCTCCAGCGCTTCTGTCGTCTTTTACGTAATGCAGGATAACTGAACAGACTCGGAAATATGTCAAAAGAAGATTCTCAGGAACCACGCTAATAAAAACGGTAGCGTGTGTTCTCAAATGTCCGCCTTTCAGAAAACAAAAACAGCGCCCGCAATCTGGGCGGAGACCAGCAAAAAGTGGAAACGAGTAGCACCAGTAATCGGAGCCCAAATTGAAGAGTGGGGCGTCCCCGCAGGCGTCAGCTCCGAGAGAGGAATCCACGAGTACTTGCGTTGTAACAAGGCAGGAATTGCCAGTGCAAAATGAGTAACAGCTGGGATTACGAACAAAAAGTAAAAGGATGCACTCGGTAAGCCTAAAAACCACAGCTCGTTGCATCCATGAGCAGAAAACATAAAGCAGCTTGCCTATAATTCCGCAAGCGTTATCAAGAGGAAAAAGTTAGCGTGATCAACGCGATAATCCACGGCAAAGGGAAAGTCTCAGTAAATTCACAGGGGAGGGAATTCCATTGGGGGTGGCAGCGCGTCCTCGCGCTGCAGAATGCTGAAGGATAGGAAATCCAATACGTAGGAAGAATAGCTTAGGCAGCTCACAAAGGTATCACAGGAACAGAAATCCGTGTTGACAATAATCCAACTAGGGAGCAGGTCAATACGCCAAATGAGGAAAGCCAAGCACTCAGGCACAACAGCTGAGGGCTTAAATCTTCCCGATCACCTGACCATTCCCACAGCAGTGTGGGAGAGTGCACAACCCCCTTCTCTCTCAAAGCATTCTGGGAGATGTAGTCTCACTATTGCACATGAAGCTTGACTTCTAACAGTTCTCCCCCCTAAACGCCGCCCTACAGGTCTGGGTTTGGAAGGATGTAGCGCATGAAATCTTCGTACCAATAAAGGGGCATGCACATGTTCAGCTGGTTCCCATGTTCTATCTTCAGGGGTATATCCCACCCAATCTATCAGATACTGCAATCTCCCCTTATGCCTTCGAGAATCAACTACACGTTTGACTTCGTATTCCAATTCGCCTGCAACTGTAACGGGAGGAGGTGGGGGTTCGGGACACGAGGGAGGATTGTATGGCTTTACTAGTGAGATATGGAACACAGGATGTATCTGCATTTCCGGTGGGAGATCTAACTTTACTGCCACGGGATTGATGATCTGACTGATTTTAAAGGGACCTAGGTATCTGGGTTGTAGCTTACGAGGCCCCGCTAACCTAAGATGTCTAGTGGCTAACCAAACCTGCTCTCCTTCTTTGTAACTAGGAGCAGGTCGTCTATGTTTGTCTGCTTGGTCCTTCATACGTTCTTTGGCTACAATCAATTCTTGTCGGGCCTTTTCCCAAATGGACAGGAGGTGTGTATGATGATCTGTAACAGCAGGAGTGCGTGAATCAGAAGGGGGTAATTCCAAAGGGAGGAATTTGGGATGATATCCTGTTGTAAAGAAAAAGGGCGATACTTTGGAAGCTGAGTGAGTGGTGTTATTATAAGCAAACTCGGCCAAAGGTAGAGCCTGTACCCAGTCACTTGTGATGGTGCTAATTAAACATCTTAGGAACTGCTCGAGAGTCTGATTTGTTCTCTCTGTTTGGCCATCTGTTTGTGGATGGAAGGCCGTCGAGAGCCGGTGATCGATGTGTAGAACCTTACATAGGCCTTGCCAGAACTTGGATATAAACTGCGGGCCTCTATCTGAGACTATCATGGAGGGCAATCCATGAAGACGGACAATATTTTGGATAAATGCATCTGTCAGATCCATTGCATTGGGCAGTTTCTTGAGGGGAATGAAATGAGCCATCTTAGATAGCATGTCTACCACCACTAATATAGTGGTATACCCGCGAGTGGAAGGTAGATCTGTGATGAAGTCCATGCAAATGGATGACCATGGACTGTTGGGAATAGGTAATGGTTGCAATAATCCGGCAGGTGCACAGTGTAAAGTCTTTTGTCTGGCACATGTAGGACAGGTTTTGACATAATCGGAGATCTCTTGGCTCATTCCTTTCCACCAAAACCATCTTTGACAGGTTTGTATGGTCTTTGCCGCCCCAGGGTGTGCCGCCATGGGTAAGTCATGACACCACTTCATAATCAATTTGCGTGTGTCTGGTGTGGGGAGAAACAATCGGTTATCATGGAAAAACAGGTTGTCTGTTATCTTATGTCGGGGATTTTTTAACCATTCTTGCCGATCTAGAGAGGCCAAGGCTTGTTCAAGGAGGGAGAAAAAGGCGTCCGAGTCCGAACCACTTCCTACTCCCACGGCAATGAGCTTGTGTTCTGGAATGATAGGTACGGGTACCTCCACAGAGTCTTTATGTTCTTTTCCTAGGCGAGACAAGGCATCAGCTTTACCTTGTTTAACTCCAGGTCGGAAATGGATCACAAAATCGTATTCACAGAAAAAGGACACCCACCTCATCTGCCTAGGTGTAAGCGCTCTGGCTGTTCTAAAATACTGAAGATTCCGATGATCGGAATAGATGGTGATCGTATGTGGGGATCCTAGAAGATAATGACGCCACTCCTGAAACGCCATTTTAATGGCCAAGAGTTCTCTTTCTCCTATAGTGTAGTTTTGTTCCGCCTGTGACAGCGTTCTAGAGAAATAGGCTATTGGATGAAGAGTGCCTGTATTCCGGTCTCGTTGTGACAGTACCCCACCAACCGCGTATTGAGAGGCATCTGCTTCTACAAAATATGGTTGTGTCTCATCAGCATGTCGAATAATGGGTGCAGAGGTAAAGCTGTCCTTCAAGGCGCGAAAAGCAGTGTCAGCTGCTAGGTCCCATTTGAAGGCTACTCCTTTTTTCAGGAGTCTAGTAATGGGAGCAATAAGTTCAGAAAAGCGGCTAATAAACCTCCTGTAGAAGTTTGCAAATCCTAAAAAGGATTGTATCTCTTTTACAGTGGACGGACTAGCCCAGTTGGTGATGGCGGATACCTTGGCCGGATCCATATGTATCCCTTCTGGGGAGATGACAAAACCCAAAAAAGCCACTTTGCGGGTATGGAAGAGGCACTTATCTAGTTTGGCAAAAAGATGATTCTCTTGTAGCCTACGCAGTATCAGACTCACGTGTTCTACATGGTCTTTATCATTCTGGGAATAAATCAGGATGTCGTCTATATAGACAATGACGAACACATCCAGGTATTCTCTCAAAATCTCATTTATAAAGAATTGAAAGGCTGCGGGTGCGTTACACAAGCCAAATGGCATAACGCAATATTCATAAAGACCAAACTTGGTGCGAAAAGCCGTCTTCCACTCATCTCCTTCTCGGACTCTGATTAAATGGTAGGCTCCTCTCAGATCAAGTTTAGTGAAGATGGTAGCCTTTCTGACCTGATCCAAGAGATTGGAGATGAGCGGAAGAGGATATTTGTTCTTAATGGTCACCTTGTTTAAGGCGCGGTAGTCTAGGCATGCTCTCAAGCCTCCTTCCCTCTTGGGAATGAAAAAGATAGGGGAGGAGACAGGGGATGTGGAGTGTCTTATAAATCCCTTTTTTAACATATCCTGTAAATATTCAAATAAGTACTTTGTCTCGGGTTCAGTGAGGGAATAAACTCTACTCACAGGTAGGTCAGAGCCAGGCACTAAATCAATCCTGCAATCATAGGACCTATGAGGTGGCAGGGCTATTGCTTTGGCTTCATCAAAGACTTCAGAGTACTTCTTATATTCGGTAGGCAAGAAAGGGGTGTCGATTGTGGAAAGGGCACAACATAAAGGAGTATGCCAATGGGTGATTTCTCGATAGCAATGGGTCATACAATATGGTGAGCGTAAAGTTACCCTCCTAGAGACCCAGTCAATATATGGGTTATGTTGTTGGAGCCACGGAACTCCAAGAATGGCTCCGAAGTTAGGGGTATCAATCAAGTCAAATGAAATGACTTCCGAATGTCCATTATCGCACATCATAATAATGTCAGGGGTTTGATACGTTATCATGCCAGATGACAACTCCGAGCCATCTACTGCTCTTACTTTTTCAGGGTGTGTCTTCAACTGGAATTCTAGTCCCAAGGCTCTAGCAACTGCTATGTCCAAAAAGTTACCAGTCGCTCCGGAATCAAGTAGAATAGACATGTTTTGTCTACACTGAGATGGCAAAAGGAACACCACATTGATAGACAAATGTTTAGGTACCAGGGTCATGGTATTAGCCAGGAATTTAGAGGCCTGTGCATTTAAAGGACTTGGAGTAGCGACCTCTGTACTACCCAAGTCAGTTAGTTTTCCGACTGCACTGCCATACCAGTTCGACCGGTCGATATTCTCGGGGCGGTCTTGGGTTTCACTGAACAGTCTCTAGCAAAATGGCCACCCTTACCACAATATAGACACAGGTTAAGCTTTCTGCGTTTTTCTTTCTCTTCAATGGACAGTGGTCCTCTGATGCCTCCTATCTGCATGGGTTCGCTGGTATCTTTTGCCTCTTTTTTCTCGCTTCTAGCCAGAAACAAACGGGAGTAATCTCCTTTTGTCTTTTCCCCTCTTCTTTCAGATAGGCGATGATCTAACTTAACCACTAGATCCATAAATGCAGAGCACTCTTCAGGGGGGTCAACAATCTGCGAGAGAATGTCTTTGAGTTCGTCCTTAAGTCCTCTGTAAAACAGGGAGGTTCTCTTCTCCTCAGGCCAGTGTGTCTCTGTAACTAAACGATTAAAGGTGGTGATATATGTTAATAAATCCCTTGATCCTTGTTTGAGGTTTAATAGCTCATTATCACTGGCCTGCATGTAGGAATGTCGTGCGAAAAGACTCCTCATCCTATCTTTAAACAGAGCCAGATCATATAAGATAGGGTCATCGTTTTCTACAAGCGGCACGGCCCAAAGTGCAGCATTACCACTTAGGTATGAGATTATAAATGCAACCTTTGCTGCGCCATCTGGAAAAGAGGCAGCTCGGCATAAGAATTGAAGGTGACACTGATTCATGAAAACCCCATATTTATTGCTGTCTCCACTAAATCTTTCGGGCATTGCTAAAGGGGTCTGGGGAGGGGTGACTACCGTGACGTTAACCGGTGGAGTGGTCAGCCCTGTGGGAGCAGGGACAGAGGAAGGTGCTGGGAGCATGAAATGTGCGGGTTGAATGTAGCTACATTTGTGTTTAGGATTAGCGTCCCTCACCCTGTCTTCTGCTTGTTTATGTGTCTTCAAAACAGTGATCTCAGTGATAAGTCGTTGGTTTTCTCCCTTAACCAACTTAAGTTCAGTTTGGAGATTAACTACCGCTGCCGCTAGTTCTCTCATAGTAGTCTCAGTATTCTCAGAGGCCTCATCCATGCCGGCTTAATACAGGCTCCTCGCTCAGGGGGAATATATAACGTGGGCTTGGCTTTCTGTTGGCCTAACACAGGATCCACCAGCCGAAGCGCCCGTTCCCCGGGAGCGAAGAATGCGTCCCCTCCTTTCCCAGAGATACAGCCTCCCCAGTGCTTAAGGCAGAATACACTTGAGGGAGCAAATATCCCCAAAAAATGAAGGGACCAAGAAAGACCATCAGAGAAGTCCCAACACAGCCAGACAGGGAGAAGGTCAAGTCCAGTAAGAAATGGAATCCCTAAGTGGAAGGAACAACAAAACAAAGATCAGTGATGAGAATAAGTTATATCTAAACAGACACAGTACCCTCAATGAGTAAACCAACCATATACTGTGCACTCCTCCACACTTACTTGTTGTCAAGGGTCAGTAGATCTCTAATCAGATGGTCTCTTAGGGAGGGGGTCACACAGTATCCAACTCTTACAGAATATTGCGCGCTCCAGCGCTTCTGTCGTCTTTTACGTAATGCAGGATAACTGAACAGACTCGGAAATATGTCAAAAGAAGATTCTCAGGAACCACGCTAATAAAAACGGTAGCGTGTGTTCTCAAATGTCCGCCTTTCAGAAAACAAAAACAGCGCCCGCAATCTGGGCGGAGACCAGCAAAAAGTGGAAACGAGTAGCACCAGTAATCGGAGCCCAAATTGAAGAGTGGGGCGTCCCCCGCAGGCATCAGCTCCGAGAGAGGAATCCACGAGTACTTGCGTTGTAACAAGGCAGGAATTGCCAGTGCAAAATGAGTAACAGCTGGGATTACGAACAAAAAAGTAAAAGGATGCACTCGGTAAGCCTAAAAACCACAGCTCGTTGCATCCATGAGCAGAAAACATAAAGCAGCTTGCCTATAATTCCGCAAGCGTTATCAAGAGGAAAAAGTTAGCGTGATCAACGCGATAATCCACGGCAAAGGGAAAGTCTCAGTAAATTCACAGGGGAGGGAATTCCGTTGGGGGTGGCAGCTCGTCCTCGCGCTGCAGAATGCTGAAGGATAGGAAATCCAATACGTAGGAAGAATAGCTTAGGCAGCTCACAAAGGTATCACAGGAACAGGAATCCGTGTTGACAATAATCCAACTAGGGAGCAGGTCAATACGCCAAATGAGGAAAGCCAAGCACTCAGGCACAACAGCTGAGGGCTTAAATCTTCCCGATCACCTGACCATTCCCACAGCAGTGTGGGAGAGTGCACAACCCCCTTCTCTCTCAAAGCATTCTGGGAGATGTAGTCTCACTATTGCACATGAAGCTTGACTTCTAACAGGGGCTCTAGAGCCTGCATCGGCAGATCTTCACACGGGCCCGGGAGGAGGCCGCGTGACGTCTGAGAGGCCTCCGGATCATGAGAGTGCCTCGGCGGTGAAGGAGCGCGAGCAACAGCTGCACATGGGGGAATAAGAAGAGAAAAAAAAAATATGAACTAATAAACCAGTGCAAAAATAAGGAGTTTACAGGGGACAGAAAAGAAGGAGTAACCGATTATCAGAGCCCTGAAGCCACCGAGTCAAGAGAAAAAAAAGGGGCCCACACCACGAAGAAGACGGCAGTCAAGGTCAGTAAAGGGTTCAGAAGGGGCCAACACCAGGCGCACGAAGTCAAGGGGCATAGTGTCCCAGAAGGGAGAAAGTCAAAAGGCCACCCCGTCCCCGGAGTAGAGAGGCGTCACCGCATACAGGGAGAGATCAAACCAGGTGCGTCATGGGAGACCCTCCACCACCACCACAGGGCCCAGCACCAACTACGCCACACTCGCACGCGTCAGTGACGCCCATACCCCCGTTCAGCCAGCTAGCTGACCCCGCCACGGCCGCGCCCAGATGGAAGCTATGGGTGGGACGGCTCAATCATTATTTCACCGGGACCCGAGAAATGGACGGAATGGTGAAGCGCTCCCTGCTGATGCACTTCGGAGGGGACGAGCTCTACAAGCTGTTCGAGACGCTGCCCAACACCGGAGCTGCCCACGAGTATGATGCCGCCATCGCAGCCCTCGATAGGTACTTTGACCCACAGATGAACCCGTACTACGAGCGTTTCAAGTTACGCCAAGCCCGGCAAACAGAGGCGGAGACAGTGGACATGTTCTACGCCCGGCTCCGGAAGTTGGCCCGATCATGCACCACCATTGACCAAAATGAGGAGATCAGGGCACAAATCATCCAGGGATGTAAGTTCCTCACGCTGCGGCGCCAGATACTCCGACAACCACCACCGATGTGCAACATCACGGTGAACGGAACATCGGTTCAAGCCCTAATAGACACAGGGGCCTCGGTTAACATGATGAACTCCGACCAGTATGAGCGGCTGTCGCCCAAACCGTGCCTGACACCGAGCATGGCCAAGATCTACACATATGGCGGCACGGAGCCTATACTGCTCCGGGGGATGATGGAGGTCGAGGTATCCAGCGCAGAGCATTCCGTAAAGACAAGGTTCCATGTAACAGAAGGGAAGAAAGGGACGCTACTGGGATGTCACACGGCAGAAGACCTGGAATTGGTGTTCTTCGCCAAGCAGGTTCATGAGAACCACGCCGAAGACATGATGAGTAAGTTTCCCCAGCTCCTCCGAGGGCTCGGCAAGCTGCGAGGACGCCAAGTAAAGCTGCATATCGACAAGGCAGTCCAGCCAAGGGCGCTGAGACACAAGCGCATCCCCTTTCATCTACGCCCCACGGTGGAGAAAGAGCTGCAAGACCGTGAAGACCTGGGCGTCATAGAAAAGGTGTCTGGACCCACACCGTGGGTGTCCCCGCTGGTGGTGGCGCCGAAGCCGAAACAACCTGGCGCCATTCGACTGTGTGTCGACATGAGGCTCCCAAATCAGGCCATCCGGAGGGAGAGACATGTGACCCCGACCATGGACGACATCGTGGCAGACCTGAACGGGGCACAGTGGTTCTCGAAACTTGATCTGATACCACCAGTTGGAGTTGGCGCCAGAAAGCCGCTACATCACCACATTCTCCACGCATGTCGGCCTCAGGAGATATACCGGGCTCAGCTTTGGCGTATCATCCGCCGCAGAGGTGTTTCAAAACACCATCAAAGAAGCCCTCTCAGGTCTAATAGGAGTAATCAACCTAAGTTATGACTTCCTGATCTACTCGCAAAGTCTAGAAGAACACCACGTCCGGCTCAGAGCGACCCTACAGAGGTTGGCTGACTGTGGACTCACGCTCCACACGAAAAAGTGCGCTTTCTACAAAAGTTCAATAGACTTTTTCGGATATGTCTTTTCGAGAGACGGACTCAGAGTGGACCCTCACAAAGCCGACGCAATCAGGAGTGCCCCAGTCCCACAGAATCCCACAGAAATAAGGAGCTTCCTCGGGATGGCGACATACTGTGGGAGATTCATCCCGAATCTTGCTAACGAGATGCCCTGGGAGTGGACGCCAAGGGAGGAAGCGGCATTTCAAAACATCAAGAAAGCCTTGCTGGATCAGACGACCATGGCATACTTCCACCCTAAATGAAAAACGGAGCTAGTGGTTGACGCCAGCCCGGTCGGGCTAGGGGCGGTCCTCCTGCAAGAAGACACCAAAGGAGCCTGCGCCCCCGTGGCAAATGCCAGCCGGGCGCTGTCCCCGACGAGGGACCAGGTACGCTCAAATAGAGCAGGAGGCCCTGGCCATCAGGTGGGCATGCCAGCACTTCCACCTGTACCTGTGCGGCCATCCCTTCCGTGTGGTAACGGATCACAAACCCCTACTACCGCTGTTCAGCGGGTCGACACGGTTAGCGCCCCCGAGGATCGAGAGATGGGCAGTCCAGCTGCAAGCATACTCTTTTCAGCTGATATACAGACCAGGAGCCGACAACCCGGCCGATTTTTCTCTCCCGTCACCCCACGGCGATGACTGGTGCGTCACCGCAGGACGAGGACACCGCCACCGAAGCCTTCGTGAACATGGTGGAAGACAATGCCTGCCCTGTGGCTGTGATGAAAGAAGACATCCGCAATGCCACAGACGAGGCCAACACGCTGAAAAGGGTGAAAGAGGCCCTGGAAAAGGGACGGTGGCATCGGTTCCTGGACGGAATCTCTCTGCTAACTGCGGAGTAACAGAACGCCCGCCGCCAACTCTGGAAAGTTCGGCACGAACTCAGTGTCAGTGGATCCGGGCTGGTCCTACTGGGACAGCGAATTGTCGTGCCACAGAACCTCTGCCAGCGGATGGTTGCGCTCGCCCATCAAGGACATCAAGGCACCGCCAAGACCAAGGCCAGACTGAGGGCAAAGGTATGGTTCCCCAGCATGGACGACATGGTAGACGCAGAAGTCCAACGCTGCCACCCGTACACCATCACCGGAGGCGACCCTGCCCCAGCGCCGGTGATCACAGATGAGCTGAGCCGTGCACCCTGGACAAAGTTAAGTGCAGAATTTGGGAGCTTTCCCGACGGGAGGCACACCATGGTGGTCATGGACTCCTTCTCAAAGTTCCCAGTAGTGGAGCTGGTGCCGTCCACAGCGTTCATCCATGTACAACTGGCCCTGGAAAGGATCTTCGCCACGTTTGGGCTGCCCGACGAAATAAAATCAGACAACGGGCCACCGTTCCAGGGGCAGGAATTCCATGATTTCTTGGAAAAGAGAGCCGTCCGACACCGCCGCCTCACCCCGCAGTGGCCTCAAGCTAACGGTGAGGTGGAGCGGTTCATGAGAACCCTCAACAGGGCTCTCCGAATTGGTGTAGATCAGCATCAAGTTCTCGAATCATGTCTAGAGCAATTCTTAATCGCCTACCGGCAAACCCCACACTCCACAACCGGATGCGCCCCAGCCTCGCTCCTGCTGAAACGCTCTCCACGAGACCTCATCCCGGAAGACCCAGAATGGGTGCCACCAGAGCTGGATGCTGAAAGAGCGCAACAAAAGTGGAGAACGACTAATGAAAAGGCGACTGCAAGTAGAGGGGCAAAAGCCTCCGGTTTGGGCATAGGATCCAAGGTGGTCCTCAAGGATCGGCACCCAGGCTGGAAATTTCGTACTCCTTATGAGCCATAGGTGTGGACTGTCACTCGAGTGGATGGCACCATGATCACAGCACAACGAGGCCGACACACAGTGGTGAGAAACGTATCGTGGTTCAAGACAGCCCAGGGTATCCCGACTGCTGAGCACTCATCGCAGGAGAAAGGCGCCGATCCGGAAAGTTTGCCAGAAGAAGAAGATGCTACCGGCGTCCCGGCAGGACACACGCCTGTCCCTGTACTGTGCGGAGGAGGCGCCAGTCCGGAGAGCTCTGAGAGTCCATCCATGCCCGGAGTGCCCGCGAGGTCTTTGGAGAACACCACTGAGAACTCGCAGCAAGAGCGCTCCCGAAGCCAACGGTACCTGCTTCGACCCAATCCGGTGCCCAGCCAGAGACTAAGGGACTATGCGTGCTGAACAAGACGCACACCTATTAGATCTGTTTGCAGTGGACGGTTATGCAACAAGGTTCTATTATGTGATTTACTTTTGCTCTTGTGTTGCTATCCTCTTGTTTCCATATTCCTCTCCTGCCGATCTTTCATCTGAAGGAATGGAGGGATGTAGAGGGGCCACCCGGCCCACACACAACATTGTTGCATGTTTCACCCCTCGTGACCGGGCGCGGTCCGAGGGGATAAATAAACGGGCTCCAGGTCGCACGTGACCTTGGGCCGAGACTCGAGCTGCTGTCTGTTGTGCCCTCTGTGCTGAGGGCTGCTAAACTGCGCGGCCTACCTCTTGCAGCCTCGCCACACTCCGAACACTGTATCTAGCGTGCTGCGGAGCACTGGCGACGGGACCCCTGTAGCACAGGAACGGTGCTGCAGGAGGCATTACGAGCATGTACACAGTCCCCGGAGCCTTTTTATATATGCTAATGCTTTGTTAATGGAACTGGAGTGCATGTGTAAGAGGGAACGTTCTGCTCCTGCTGCCTGACCCTCTGTGCTGCACTGGACATACGGCGCTGTGCCTTTAAAGCACTAAATCACCCTCATAGCCCCATAGCCCGTGTTACTGAGTAGGCCCTCTGATCTCGTGAGGCCTGGCACAGTCGGCTGACTACAGCAAGGGGTCCTGTCAGCGGGGGCTCCGCCTGTCTGGGTGGGCAGAGGGGAGAAGAGGTGTGGTTCCTGACCCCCACTCATTTTTGGAGTCACCCTGCCGCCCTGGTGGCTGGACATTGCTGAGACAACACCGGGACTGCTCGTGCCCCTCTTCAATGGTGTGGATTAAGGGGTGAGGTGGGTTCTACAATGTGACTGCCACGATTATCGAACAGCTGGGAGGTGAGCCCTACCCTGTGGTCAGCTATATTCTTTGTGCAGATACAGCAAGGTTTCAGGTGGAGTGACTTTCAGGGATTGTACGTTCCTGTCAGGGGAATATCAGTGAAAGCCCCCCCCCCTGCTTCTCTGCTATATGGGAATGCTTGTGCCGCTCCATTGGTCTGTACATGTGTTCTTGGGGCCCGGCGGGTCTGATATGCATATTTGACTCTACTGAAGCCCCACTAGTGTCACGGGGACTTGCTCGGGCCTCCCCATTTGCCTGGGTGTGGAGTGAAGCCATGGAACATAGAGTTGGAGCGGGTCTACAACAGAAGGGTGCTCAGCCTGGTGAAGTGATGAGCAAGCCTGATAAGGACCTGCCGCCGAGCGAGCCATCGCCAGAGACACAGACAGATCCCAAACTCGACAAGATACTCACTGTGATCGCGGACTTGAGACCGGATCTACGTACCAGGGTTGATGCGGTGGCGATTGAACTGAGGCTGCTACAGAAGGACCACCAGAAATTGATGGAATGGGCTACACACACTGAACATGAGATCACAGAAATCTGCCCGTCCATGAAGGAACTGAAAAGTCAGGTCCGCTCCCTCACTACCAAGGTCCAGGAGCTGGAAACCCATGCAGAGTATTCCGAAGGGCATTCACGCCGGAATAACCTTCGCATAGTGGGATTCCTGAAGGGGCAGAAGGTGATGACCCAGTGAAGTTCTTTGAGACCTGGCTGTCACATGCTGCAGGCCAAATGTCCTCCCACCTTCTGATTGAGCATGCTCACCATATGCCGCCGACGGGGGCTCCCCCAGACCAATAGTAACCGAGTTCCTGAATTATAGAGATAAGGACACTATGTTACAGGCTGCCAGGATGAACTCTCAACTCCCATATGAGAATACACGAGTATTTATCCTCGCAGATTACACCATGCGCCGCCGGGCCTCCTTCCTAGGGGTGAAATACAAGGTACGCCAGGTTGGACTGCTCTACACTATGCTCCTCCCTGCCAGACTTAAAGTGATGGTCAAGAATAAGAGCTACTTCTTCACGCAACCAGGAGATGCTTGGGACAGGGTGGAACAGTGTCACAATAAGGCCTCCGCCCCGCCCTCAACAGTACGGCACCAACCATCACCCAGACCTCCACAAAGTAGAAGCCGGAAATCATGTGGCCCTGGTGCCACCGAAGTCCACAGGGCCCCTGCCCAGGAGCAAGCCAAGGCAGGACAGGCCCAGGCCTTGTCAGCAGCGGTTACCTTGTGGGCAGAGCGTAGATCACCATCAGCCCACCCTTCTGAAGATGGAGACTCAGACGTAGATTCCGTTCACTCTGCAAGTAGACCATTCTCCCAGAAATAAAGCCACAAACAGCAAATGAGATCCTGTGAGGTTACTCTGGAGCAGTGAAGCAGCTCCCCTCAGAGGAACTCCTGTATTCTTTTACACATTAACAGAGAAGTAATGGGTCTCCCCTACAAATTTGGTTCAGGTACACCTAGTGGTCTGGGTAAGGTATGGTCCGGAGACACACTGGTCACCCCCCCCCCCCTAATCTGGCTCCTAGACGATACCAGTGTGCGTTCACACGCACTCAGGAGCACCCCTCTCATGGGACGGTTCTTTCAATGTTTGGGCGATCATGTTTTCCAGGTTGCCCTGGGTGGGAAGTTATGAGGTTTTTTTTGGGGGGGAGGGAGTTTTATATTGCGCAAACTAGACCCGAAGGTATCATAGCGCTTTACATGAGCACCAGTTGCGTTACAAACAGACACATTAATTTTTTTGCTAGGCACAGGGAGATTAAGTGATTTGCCCAGAATCACAGGATGTTGAGCGTCCCTGCCGAGACTCAAACCCGGGTCCCCAGCTTGAGGTTGACCACTCTAGTTGTTAGGCCGCATCCTCTTATTGTTATTGTTTGTTGAGTCATGC
The DNA here is from genome assembly GCA_963921515.1 of Calotriton arnoldi. Taxonomy (NCBI): domain Eukaryota; kingdom Metazoa; phylum Chordata; class Amphibia; order Caudata; family Salamandridae; genus Calotriton; species Calotriton arnoldi. Next base: position 666,586 of record CAWUFW010002772.1, read on the forward strand.
GGCACACTATCATACTCCTTTATGTGAGACATTGCTTTTGTACTACAGTGCGCAGTTGCAGTGCTACGCCCTGATGTTATTTTGGGGAGATTTAACTCTACTATTGTGATACCTAGATGACTAAGATTAATATAATCAAATGGAATGTGTGCGGCATGCGTACTTCTAGCAAAAGGCATGCAGTCCAGCAATATCTGAGAAGGCAAGGGACTCAAATCCAGTGGCTGCTCACTTAGGGCGTGCTGCGGGGGAGGGGCAGGGTGGGGGGGTAGTAAACTTGGACATACGACGGAACGGAGGAACGTAATAATTACTTTCCTCCGTTCCGTCGTATGTCCGAGTTTACTACCCCCCACCCTCCCCCGCCCCACCGCCCAGCAGCACGCCCTATGCGAGCCGCCACTGCTCAAATCGCTTTTTTACTGGAGACTCATGAGGCGAGAGGGGAAGACACCCGCCTGCAAAAGAGCTGGCGGGGGCAATGTTTTTGTACAACGTATTCTGGATTTGCTAGAGGTGCGTTAGTCTGGGTCCGTCCCAGGCTTCTCTTTTGTCATCTGGCAACAGAGATTGACCCTGAAGGACGCTCTGTACTGGTTTAGGGGCAATTGGATGGCAGGGAGGGCCTTTTAGTAAGCATATATGCCCCCAATGTTGCAAAAACTCTCTTCTTCTCCCGCCTCTCCACAATACTTACCGAATGGGCTCACATTCCGTGGATTCTTGGTAGAGACATTAATTCCATCCGAAACCCGTGCCTTGATTGCTCATACCTGCCACTTCCAACTTCCCCCGTAGTTGCATCTGCGACTCAACACACAATGGCTGAAACCCTGGTCCTTATTGGACTGTTGGAGATCGCTCCATCCTGCCACTAGGGACTATTATTACTATTTCCCTCCGCACAATCTACATGTCGCCTTGATCGGATTCTCTGTGATCCGGCCACTGGCTAATAATGACGGCGCGGAGTACTTGGGGAAGATCGAGCTCTCCACAGTCCGGTGGTCATGCGGCTGTCCGCGGCCCCCGCAGGGGGCCACCTCAGCAGGGCGGCCCTTTAGTGCCATTTTGGTACCACCCACACGCTCTAGTCTCTGGAAGGGTTCTGCGGAGCCCTCTAGCTAGGTCGCCTCTGTGACGTCCTTCCGGTGCGACAGGTGGGGGGAGGGCATATATGCCTCCCCTGCCCCTCCTGGCGGTCTCTGTTCACCAGCCACGCCGTCTTGACTGGTTGTCTCGCGTCTTGGGAGGTTTTCTCTTGTTCCCCCCGCTGGACACGATGTCAGCTGGCTGGCTCGTTGTCGCGCTCGAGCAGCTGATCGTCGTTGTTTGCGGTGAGTTTGGTGTGCCTCGGGGCCGGAGGTTGCTTGCTGGCCGCGGTCCTCCTATTGGGGTCCGGCTGCTTGGCATCAATTTTGTGTCCGTGGGGGAACAATTGAAAGCGCGAGTCGTGGCCCGCAGTCTGTCGGGGGCGCAGGCTCCCATCGTGGTTTAGGGCACGGAGCAGTCAAAGGTTATGAATTATCTCTGGCTGGTGGGCAGAGTCGGGCGGCCATGGGGGTGTTTTTGGCCCCATGCTGTGGGAGAGTTGGTTCTGGGTTCCTGCTAGCTTTCGCGTTAACGATGTAGCCCCAATGTCAGAGCTACTGACGGGGAGGGGGGGGGGCGGATCAGTTTGTTCCTCGTTGTGGCGCGTAGGTGCGCTGGTGAAGCGCTCCGATTGCGGTGATGGTTTGCGCTTTTAAATTTGGATTCGGAGGCCGCGAAAGTGCGGGTGATCCTACACGGCTTTCAAATGAAACCGAGAGTAACCGCAATACTCAGCACTCGCACAATACATTTAATTAATTACAGAGTGCCTGAATTCTCGAGAAGACAACTGGTACTGTGGATTCCCGGTACCAGGACTTCTCCATTTTCATAGACCTGCCTTCCGGTAGTTAGGACTGGAGAGAATACAGCCTTACGCCAGAGCGGGCGACCTCATAGCTGAGGAACCGGGTTCGAGTTTCGGCATGGCCCCTCAACATCCTGTGATTCTAGGCAAATCACTTATTCTCCGCGTGCCAAAAACATGAATGTGTCCATCTGTTACGAATCTGGTGCTCAGGTAAGCGCTCTGATACCCGATACCTGCGGGTCTAACCGTTCCTTTGCCTTCTGGTGGCGCCGGTTGCCTCTGCTTGCCTCCTAGCACGCTTTGGGTAGGGGGGCCCCGATTTGCATGTGTGGTGGGGGCGAGTTGGCGCGGACACAGACACACACCAGGCATGGCGGAAATACTGTTCAGCTGCATTGATCCACTGGCGAGGTGCGTGCTGAAATCAGTCATGGTGGGTTGACTGGACGGACACACTGCAGCTGCACCGTGTCTGCAGCCCCGTGTTGGTTGGATCCGAGCGGGGAGGCATGCTTTGTTGGTTTGGGGCCCGAGAGGTCTTCCCATTGCTTCGGGCGGCCACGGGGCACTGGGGGCAGTCGTGTGGTGCAGAGAGCCTCGAGGCGCAGGCTAATGTGGTCAGAATGGTGGGCCTCGAGTTTGGGAAGGATAACTGACATGGGCATCCAAGTTTTAAAAGGACACTGCTCATTCATGCTAGATCACTCCGAGATAGTTTTAGGGAGGGGTGAGATAGACACGCCTGAAGTCTCCTTCAGTGTGCCAGCGGCCAAGCGTGGGCTGACTCTCCACCCGATCACGTTCGTGTGGGGGTGGGTGACTACCAGTGGGCGGCAACCCAAGCAATGACTTATGTCTTCGGGGGTCTATTGTGTAATGGTGAGGTTGCGAGAATCGCACAGGTCCCCCCCCCCCCGCCTCCCTCCCTGTGGGTGTTGTGTCGCGATGAGCCCAGCGGTGGCTCGGATGCACCGGGGCCACATGAGCGGTAGATGAAGGGAAATCCTTTGATGTGAGTCATTTTCTCTGTGGATTTCCCTTCTACTTTTGAAACTCGGTAACGGCAACATTGTCCTGGTGTCAGCAGCTTTAAGTGAAACCTTTTCAATATTATATACAAGCCATGTGCTGCTCATTTATCTTAGGCAACCAACAACCTGTGACAAAGTCAAGAGCCCTGACATGTTGCAGGCATGATGTCCTTGCTGCATCATACACAGGATTGCAAGGGCAGAAACAGCAACATACTAGTCGGGCGACGCACCATGCTATGCAAATATCTTTGCTTGCACGGGTTAAGCCATACCCTTAACCCTCGTTACGGAGGAGAGAAGGTTTTGCGGTTACTGACACCGAGGGGCAGTTGAGGTTTAGTTAACGTATCGCAGCATATGTTCATGGCCGGCTGCGGAAGGAAAGACATGCCTGATGTTGCCTGGTCGCACATGGATTGCTCATTGACTTCTCTCTGTTGGCAATGCAGCCTACTTCAGGATGCGTGGGGGGCCCTGGCGCGTTTAACACGGCATTTTGAAGGTTGGAGGTCAGGATTGCATACTCGTGCACAACAGCACATGCGGGAGTGTTATCGGCTGCCCGTGGCAGAAACTTATTTGGGGGCTCCGCCTGGAACAGCTTTGAATTATGTCGGCTAGGTTTCATTCTTCCTGAGCGTAGCCATGTTTGTGGTTTTGGAGGTACTGTAACGCGATTTCCGGCGGACGTATTGTGTGGGTATATCATTTGGGCGGGGCACCTACGGCCGTTTTAGGTTCGCCGCCATTACCATTTGCACACGTGGGGGAGGGGCTATCTTGGCGAGGCCCGGTCTTCGGCTGTGTGCATTTGGAATGCAGGTTTCATTGGCGGTGCTCTCAAATCCTTGGAGCCCACGTGAAATTGTGTGTGTATTTGATAGGGGTGCATTCTTGGTGAGCACAACTTACTTTAGACTGACAATGGTTTGATGTGGAGCACAGTTCGCCAAGCTGCCTGTCCCATAGAGGGATAGTTTGCCATCGCCAGACTGGGATCTCCATGTTTTGCGTCTGGTTTGCTTGACCTTGGGTTAAGAGGGAGTGGATGCGGTTTGGGGATGGCCGCCTGGGGGAGCCAGTCACGGCTTCGACAGGTACGTCTTACAGGTCTGTCTCGTGCCCAATGGGTTGGTGTAGAACCGTTATGGTTGCTGTTGTGATCCATATTCAAAGCACCGCAAACCTTGAGTTGTCTATTACCCCTGCTGCACAGGCTCACCCAGGCACCACCTTACTACATAAAGCAGTGGGTGGGATTACCGTTAAGCTGTACAGTTCGGGCGGGTTGCCTTACCTGGCAACTGGGGGCATGGTTGGCTGCCTCATCAATACTCGGTGGTCTGCTTGGTGTGTCACTGCTATAACACCATGTGCACACAGTTTGTTATCCCCTGGGGCAGCCACTCACAAGTACAACTCCACACCATATCTGCTTGGTTAAGAATGGTACTGATCATTGTTGATTCGGAAGGGGATCCCACGGTACTGACCTCTTGGACCAACCCTGTGTTTTGTTTGCAAGTTAAGGCTGTGGGTCGCGTTATCAGGTGTGCATTAGATAAGTGAAGGTTGCTAGGCTGACCGAGGCAGCGGCCTTAGTGTCAGTGACGCTTGTTTGTTTTGGGCTTAGTCCCCAGTCACCACCGGCATTACTACTGGCTGGACTGCGTGATGCGTCCGGGCGCTGCTAGGCACACGAGGTGGTAATTGTAATCACAGAAGGGACGGTGTGTCCGTGCGTGGCATAGCAGCAAGGGTAGAGTGTGGCGGTGTCTTCCCAGCACCGGTGTTCGCATCCTTCATCTAGTGACTGCACCCTTGCCCAGTGCACTTGGTAGTTGTACGTCCCGCTGTGTCTGGCTGACTCCATGCAGCGCCCCCATGGGAGACTACCCTCGCCGGGCGACACGCTGATCGATGGGTTCCGGCTGAGCGGCATTGAGTTGCGCTGGGGTGCCTGCGGGCAGCTTTGGGGTTTTGCGGGCGAGCCCGGGGACTGTCGAGTCGGCAAGCCTAACTTCAATTATAGCAGACTGATTACTCAGCATCGGTTCCGTCGCTAAGCAGTTTAGTTCCAAACACTGTCCGTGCTGGGAGCATGGAGATGTGTTAGTGTCAGTTGGTGTAGGACAATTAGGGAAGGGGGTGTGTAGTGTCAATGCAAGTGTTTAGGTGGTCAACGGGTGGTGTTGACTTTTGCAATAACAGAAGAGTATCTAAGGATACCACAGCTTCCCTTGTGTTCCTCCGTCAAAGCCCAACTATGTCCATTGAAAAGCTCTGGCTGATGTTTACTGCTCAGCTCTAGCAACAAAAAGATGCTAGATAAAGGGGCAAGCATTTATTTAAAAGTCAATTTGTGTTAAAGAAAGGAAGTAACTAGCGAGCCCGGCTGGATACCTCTTGCTTCTACCTGCATTGGCACATCTTGTCAGGAGTGATTGTCAAAGGGATTGCACTTCAGCCAGGTATTGTTAGCACCCATCCACACCAAGCCGAGTGTTTACGGTCACCCTGGCCCCCTTTTACACAGCCAAGTATTAGGCCCTTGTGGGTCAGTGCCATGAATTACAAAATTGAACGAAACAGGAGGCTTGCCTGCGGGTTATACCAGCAAAGGTTTGGGGATAGCTAGACTCCGCCCATGGTCAAGGGGTAGGTTTAAGTAGTTGGAGTGGCAGTCTTAATTGACCAGGGGTTCAATGCGACACTGGGCATCGCCACGTTGCGGCCAGAGCTCGGGCAATGTGTGGTTCCCAGGGGGCAGCAAGTGTAGGCAAGGTGCTTTCCAACCTGGCACCAGAACACAAGGTAGTCAGGGCCAACTTGCTTGTTGGGACTTGTGTAGGCACCTGGGTAGTTGTCACTCCTAGAAGAGGTGAGTTGTCTCCAATAGTGGGCACAACATATGTGTGTCTCTCTGGCCTCACAGCGGTGTGGAGCCTGTCTCATTTAGAGGTACGCACAGGCGAAAATTGTGTACTTAAGGTTCGCATGACCAATGGGGTTGTGGTATCTCCTAGCCTACCCACTGAAGGTGTACTTCAGCTAAACAGGGAACCGGGAATCTTGGTTTCCGTTACTTTGGCAGGTTTTAAAGCAGGCAGGGTCTGCAATGGACAGTAGGTACTGTGCATCTGTGATCCGACGGAAGTTATGCAAGCGGGGTGCGCTGCTTAAGTTGCAATTGCACGAAAGGGTGAGGTGTCTCCAATAGTGGGTTCAAGACAGGTATTGCTTCAAACCAGCTTTGATAACATCAAGGTGTTCACCAGGGTTCAGCAAGCTAGGGGTTTGTGCAACCGTCTGGCCAACGGGGGAAGTAAGTGCTCCCAGAACCTAGGGTAGGTGACAATTTCCTGCAGTAAGCGATGCCTGCCCAGTTAGCTATGGTAGCCTCGCTGGTGGTGACGCTGCCAGCCAACATGGTGTGCTGCCATCCAAAGAAATGGGGAAACTAGGTGTCAAGCACTAAAGGCTACTATGTAAAAGAACATTTGGCACGACCAGTGATCAACAATGATTAAAATTTAGCGGAGCAGGAAATTTTACACCTATGGGGTTGCCCAAGGGTGGGCAGTGGGAACGCACCGGTTCCCCTGGTCGGGAATATTCTCGGATGGGGGTTAGGTAGGACTTGGACAATCCTTAATGTTAGGCACCATATCGCTCAGTGCGCACTGTATTGAATCAGACAGATTCTCTTAGCTGGTATGCCTAGGGGGTTTCACCCAGAGGGAGCTGAGCTGGCGGAATTCCTATAAGGAATAAAGGATGCATGTTATGTTAAATGTTATGTTAAAACCACTTCTATAGCGCACAACTCACCCGGGGGCATCTCGGCGCTTGTGTTGAGACATACCAGAGGGACTGCCTGGAGTCCTAGAACAAAAAGGCTTTAAGTTTTTTTCTGAAGGTGCTATAGAAAGGGGACTCACGAAGACCCAGGGGCAACTTGTTCCAATATTTAGGAGCAAGGTAGGAGAAAGCTTTTCCCCCAGTACGCTTAAGGCGTATTCGGGGCACCTGTAAGAGGCCAAGTGAACTAGATCTAAGAGTTCGGCTGGGAACATATTTTAATAGTTTCCTCTGCAAGTACCTAGGCCCTTTGCCTCTGAGAGCGATGTACGTGAGGCAACAGATTTTAAAAACGGATCGCTTCTTTACCGGTAACCAATGTAATTCTCTCAGCAGAGGACCGGACGAGGAGCCTGTAGGGCGGTTTAGAATTAACCTTGCAGCCGTGTTCTGGATCACTTGTAGTTTGGCAAGCGAGGACTCATCCGCCTCTGCCAGTAGGGCATTTCCGTAATCCATTTTGCTAATCACCATAGCTTGAACAAGAGTTTTACGGGAATTTGTAGGTAGATAAGGAAAGATCCTACGCAAAAGGCACAGGGCATGATAACAAGAGCTAGTGGTGGCATTTATGTGATCCTTCATTGTTAATGATTGGTCCAATTTTATCCCAAGATTTTTCACAATTTTTCTGGGTACGGGGACCTCTCCCAATTGGGTGGGCCACCAGTCACCCACCCAGATGGATGAGGCTTTCCCCATTAACATAATCTCAGTCTTACCGGGTTCAATTGGAGGCAATTATCCGTCATCCAACTAGATATTGCAAGCATTCCTGTAGCAAAGCGAATTTTCTCTGTCTCAAGGTTAGGGCCAATTTTAAACATAAGCTGAGTATCATCAGCATATGATATTATCTCAAACCCAAACTGTTCAACTATTTTTGCCAGTGGAGCCATATAAACGTTGAACAGAGTGGGACTCAAACAAGACCCCTGAGGAACCCCCTTATCCAAATGCATTTTTTCTGATCGGTAAGAGCCCAAAGTGATGGTTTGGCATGGGCCCCCCCCCCCCCTGCTCATTGTCACATACTACTAGTTATGAAATTCCTGGGCGTCATGATTTAGATAGCAATGGGACTGCAAGGTCAAGCATAATCCTCGCCCGAATAGCCAAGGCGGGAGTGGGAGCGGTTACCTATCAAGGGGGCTGCTGTCCCATAGATGGGGGACACAGGGGTTCAGGCACACAGTGCTAGAAGGACGGCAGCTAGGTGGGATCAGCAAATAGATGGGGCTATGTGATCCTTGGTGTTGGAAATCGCCCCGCCCAGAGCTGGCACAGGGCTAGGTCAGGTGAGGCAGAGGAACTTTCCCGCAGGAGGGTGAACAGTTCCTGGCACAGGTTCACAGGACAGAAGAGTCTTTGGCTTCTTCAGACACTAGCTGACCCAGGCGAAAGTCATGGGCTACTGTGTTAGAGATGGGGTTCATCTATTACCAGTAGGGGGTGATCTCTTCCCTTAGATTTGCAGGAGGCCAGGAAATGAGCTGGTACAGTAAGGGTACCTCTGCGGCAGACCGGTACAGTAAGGGTACCTCTGCGCGGCACAGTAGGGGTGCCAGAGCCAAAGACCAGGAGCCTCAGGGCAGGTTCCTGGAAAACCGCGACGGCGCCCCGTTAGTCCTTCGGGCGGTTGGGGGCCTGACCAACCGGGGGTTTGCCCTGCTACGCTCCGCCCTGAAAAGGGCGTGAGTAGAACAGACCAACGTGTCACGTGATCCGGAAGAGGATCATCAAAGGTAGCACTGACGGGGTGCCCCACAGTGCTGGCTCACCAGGCGGGCGGGGGCAGCATAGGTTGGCACAGCTGCCCCGCCCTTGGATCGCCCGTAAGATAACCCACATATTGCATACTCCTGTATGGAATAAACCTGCAGCAATATTTTCCCACTACAAAGTTGTCTTGTGTATTTTTTCATTCTTGCATGCTCAGACGGGGGGTGGGAGTAGTTGCCGATAATGGCACTATATGCAGCGTGTATGGTGCTGGACTTGGAGAAAGCTTTTGACGCTAACAGCCTTCAACATACAGGGTCGGCTGCAAGGCCTAATCAGGCTCTTATATACCGAGCCCACGAAACTGATAAAAATTGACCAATGCATTTTTTCTTTCTTCCCAGTAAGCACGGGGATGCGACAAGGGTGTCCGTTCTCCCCATTGCTTTTCGCCTTGGTAATGAAGCCTCTGACGCAGAGGCTTTGGCGTCAGGGTCAGGCTTAGGGTATTCCACTTCATGATGAAACGCATGTCGTTTCGTTGTACACAGATGTTATATATATATATATATATATATCACGCTCCAAGGTTGCCCAAGCATTGAGCTGCCCTCCACACAGGCACAAGGTATCAAAACCTTTATTACGGGTATGAGCGGACTCGTGGCTGTTGATAGCATAAGACAGGCATTTCCTCAGTGCTTGCCTGACAATTTTCCATGGCGGTGCAATCCTCCCGACCGGGACTGGCCGGATAAACATCTTCTAAACAAGGTTGCCCCACCCGTGAACAAGGAGCAGGCAGCTCCGAAACGCGTAGGGCTTTGCAGAATTCAGTACAATACTTGCCGGTTTGCCGAAATAAAGAATGCTGCCTTAAAATAGCGGAATTCGCCTGTTTCCTGAGTGCATCCTCACAGGTGGGGCAACCTTGTTTAGAAGATGTTTATCCGGCCAGTCCCGGTCAGGAGGATTGCACCGCCATGGAAAATTGTGGCCTGCCGTGTACAGATTAACTAGAACAGTGTTGGCAGAAGAAGCAGGATACACGGATTGGAACCGGAGGTAGATATCCTGAGGCTCACTGGAGAGCTGTAAAATTGGAGGAGTGCATGTTTAAACGGCAGAACCCACCGAAGGGATTAATTGAGGAGTGAAGGCACTACGAGTCCCAGAAGGCTGTGGTGGTAATTAACCCACTGAAGGGCGGGCCCACTGGAGGGCGATAAAACAGTGAATGTGTGACTCTAACTTTCGCTAATTTCTGCCTAAAAACATGAATATGCCCGTGAACAAGGAGCAGGCAGCTCCGAAACGCGTAGGGCTTTGCAGAATTCAGTACAATACTTGCCGGTTTGCCGAAATAAAGAATGCTGCCTTAAAATAGCGGAATTCGCCTGTTTCCTGAGTGCGTCCTCACAGGTGGGGCAACCTTGTTTAGAAGATATATATATATATATATATACATATACAACAATCCGAGTGCAAGTCGTGCACAGAACAGATACAGACTTAATTTGGCTCCACAAACTACATGCACCGGAACATTGCATTCTGGGAGCTGCAGTCCATAACACCAGACTGCAGCTGAAATCTATCAAATGGAGTCAGCTGACCTTCCGCCACTGGGAGGGCCATAGAAATATAAGGAAGGGGGTTGGAGTAACCTCGTCAAGCAGCGGCATCTGAGGAAGGCTTATTCTAGCCGAAATGCATCATGCCATCCAATGCTGTGAATAAAGGAACTCCCGCAAAGCTCCCCGCTGTGTCCTCTGGTCTCTTTTAAGAGGGGTCGATTTTTGGATATTTTACGCTCTGCCAGTGCGCGTTGAGAGGACCCGTTCTTCAAGTGTCCTGTGATTTACTGGCATCGTGGCATGTTTCTTCCGAGGTATCGGACATCGCAGGACCGCCTCAGGATCAAGCCAGGCTAGTGGCTGCTGTCTACGACAGCCCGTGAGCTCTCGGGGAAGAGGGATCATTGTATCACCGCTTCACGGCCCTGTTTGACTCTGTATGTTGGGGCAGAACGTTGGGGACTTGAGGGAGTCCTGGACTTCATTCATGGGGTTTTCGCCACAACATTAAGCCCCCACCCTTACCTGGTATTGCAGCGTCCATTGAAGGACTTAATTTGGCTCCACAAACTACATGCACCGGAACATTGCATTCTGGGAGCTGCAGTCCATAACACCAGACTGCAGCTGAAATCCATCAAATGGAGTCAGCTGACCTTCCGCCACTGGGAGGGCCATAGAAATATAAGGAAGGGGGTTGGAGTAACCTCGTCAAGCAGCGGCATCTGAGGAAGGCTTATTCTAGCCGAAATGCATCATGCCATCCAATGCTGTGAATAAAGGAACTCCCGCAAAGCTCCCCGCTGTGTCCTCTGGTCTCTTTTAAGAGGGGTCGATTTTTGGATATATATATATATATATATATCGAAACAACAATCCGAGTGCAAGTCGTGCACAGAACAGATACAGACTCCGATTTTGCTGGTGCTCATAAGTAAAGTTTATTGCAAGCTTGTGCTGCCCATGACGCGTTTCGGCCATACCCTGTGGCCTTGATCACGTGACCATGCTACGTTTGTACAAATATTTAAAGGAAACTTACACCTCATGTGACTGGTGACGGCATCAATTGTCATAGAAGAAGCACTGTTGCACTTACGGAAGAGTGACATATGGTACCTCCCCATAGTAGATATTTAATTGAAAGCAGAAAATATACATAAATAAACATAAATATGCTGGATGTCAAAACTAATATCATTAAAATGGTAGCATGAGTAACGCATACATTGTACGGCCTATTAATATATCCACACTCATATTGATGTGCAAAGTTATATTTAACATAGGCAGAGATAGCTACAAGGCTATATATATCTAGATAGAATAAATATAAATAATTTATAAAACTGTACAAATACATATTGTAATTCGCAAATGTCATTATGTGGACATCTCATATGCAAATTCACAATAGCCTACATACATGTTTTATTGCACTTAATCTCAACTACAGTACAATGATAAAGTGCTATTGGTGCTAATGTGCAAATTCGCAATAGCCAGCATATATGTTATATTGCACTCGATCTCATCTGCAGGATAATGATATTGTTCCACGTTAAAGTGCTATTGGTGCTAAAGTGCAAATGTGCATAATACAGTGCAAAAAGTGCTTATAGAGTGTGATAGTAGGATATCACAAATGTGAGATCCAATAAATTAAACCAAAACCAATTGATGGGATAAAACTAGGAGACTTAAGCAGCTAGAGAGCCTCATATATAAACATATATTCAACCAATGCGGGGGGGGACTATATATTGTCGTGTAACAAAACCATATGGTGTAAATATGTATAGATAGAAGATGGTCTCATTAAAAAGATATATAGAGAAGCTCAACACTAAGTGACTAGAATAGAGACAGATCATATCGGGATGATAGCATTTTCATAATTGATTATAAATAATTGTAAAGATCCTCACCGATGTTCAAACCTAATGGGGCCATGGTATCTAATTCCATAATGTATCTGGATTCCAATTGGCGGAGTAATTTCTCACGGTTCCCTCCTCTTTTGTGTGTCTGCACAGCGTCAATTACAAAGTATTGAATACAGCTCAGATCATTTCTATGGGCAGCCTTAAAATGTCTCGCTACAGGGCATGTGGGGTCAGAATTGACTATAGCACGTAGATGTTGCAAGATTCTAGCATACACTTGCAGCTTGGTGCTCCCTACGTAGCGTAGGCCACAATTGCATTGTAGCACATACACAGCATGGTCTGTTCTGCATGTGTAGTGCCCTTTGAGCTCAATGCTTTCAATAGAGAAGGCTGTGTTGTAGGAGGTGGTATTAATTACGAATTTACATGCGCGGCATGTGTTGCATTTAAAGAAACCCCGTTTCGGTGACAGCCAGCTGATTTTATTAGTAGTTTCTGGACTGGTTTTGACCAGATCATTGCGCATGGAAAATGTTTGCGAAAAGTGAAAGTTGGCCTTACTGGAAGCACTTGTCTAAGTGTGGCATCGGTGAGGATGTTAGGCCATTGATGGTTAATTATTGCCCTAATATTGGTAGCCTGTCTGCTATATGTAGTGACTAGTCTGATATGTGATTTTTTCATCTCTGGTGTGGTGGTGTCTGTTGGTATTTTTACAACCTCCGTCTCCATACTGGGATTCAGTAACATGGTCCTGTCCTTGCTGTTCGCTTTCTTTAAAGCGTTATCCAATTTCTTGGGCTTATAGCCTCTTTCCATAAACCTCTGCTTGGCTTCTAACTGGTGTTGTGCAAGGTCTTTCTCTGTACTTCATGTCCTACGTATACAGAGAAATTCTCCATATGGGATACTTGTTATGGTATGATGTGGGTGAAAACTATGTGCATGCAGCACTGAGTTTCCGGCAGTAGGTTTTCTAAAAAGGCAGGTCTCGATTTTGCCTTGCTCTATATACACCATTGCATCCAGAAAGTTACTGGTTTTAACATCAATATTCGCTGTGAACTGCAGATTCAGATTATTAACATTGATATTCTTTACAAATTGCTCTGCCTGTAACACCGTCGCTCTCCGTATAACAAAAACATCATCGATGTATCTCCACCATTCTACTACATGTGACAGCCAGTCATTTTTGGGTGTCACCCTGAGGACATGCTCCTCCCACCAGCCTACATGTAAACATGCATAGCTTGGGGAGAAGCATGCCCCCATGGCCACACCTCTCAGTTGTTGGAAAACGATGTTATCAAACAGAAAGACATTATTATACAGGCACCAATGTATCATGTTGAGAATCATTTGATTGTGACTATATATTTCAATTGGTCTTTTGTCAAGATAGTACTCAACAGCCTTCAGCCCGTCTGAATGTGCAATACTAGTATATAGGGCAGTAATGTCCATAGTTAAAAATATATAATCGATGGCCCATGTCTGTTCATTAAGTTTTTGTAGAAAATCGGTGGTGTCACGAATATATGTAGGGAGGCTGGTTACAAATTCTTGTAAATAGTAATCAACATATCTGGATGTGTTTTCGAAGAGGCTCTTTTGTGCTGATATAATAGGCCTTCCTGGTACTGGTGACTCATTCTTATGCACTTTTGGGATAAAGTATATCGTTGGCATGATGGGAAAATCATTATTTAGAAAGGCAAATTCTTCCTTGGAAATTAGACCGTCCCTTTTCCAAAGTGGAGTAAAGCACAGACAAGGTAGCGGTGGAATACAAGGTAGCACCTCAGTTATAGAACAAATTTTTTCTAAGATTATTTTTTAAAACATCTATCAGTGTTGGTGCCACTCAAGGTAATATCAAAACATCCCGCTACCACGGATGCAACCCTATTGGAGTACCAAAGGACTCCTATGTTAGTTCATGTAACACAAATTTACCTCGGCACTCTTCAAGTTTATAAAACACTACAGTTAAATAGTGTAACCCGTGTGTTTAGATATCTATATAGTAATTCACAGGCAAATAATCCAATAAATCTTTTTGAACAAAAACGAAATATTTTTAAAGTACTGGTATTTTTTTATTACTAATTGTGGTGATCTCATATGTTATAATACAATAAAAATAATCAACAGTTACAAATATTGTTTTTTATTCGAGATTTCCCAGAGGTTATGTTCATATAGCCTTTTTATAGTCTTTGATGGAAACAGCCGACACGTGTTTCGTTACGTTAGTAACTTCTTCAAGGCTGTAAATAATGTGAACAACAGTACAAAATGTTTATACAAAAAACTAGTAAAATAATAGGCAATATTATTGAAACCATTGAAAAATTTCTTCTTTGTGATCCTACTACTTTAATAGGAACAGAAAAGATATAAAAGAACCAGTGCAATCCATCACCACGATAGAGTAAAACATGTGAATCGGTCAGAAAGGCCAAGAAAGAGATCCCATGTGCAAAGAATAAGCCTTATCCCAAGTGTAAGGTAGGTAAACCACAGTTTACGTGAAACAAATACACTTTAAGTGCAGACATAGAAAAATACCTAATTAGAAAAGGGGAAGCACAAGTAATTCTATGATTAAGGTAAAAAACCTTATGATAAAGGATGCAAGATGTAATCGCTATGTATGATAGAAGACTAGATCTACCTTAAAAATTCCAAAAACGACAGTCCAAAAGGTAGATAATGCTCCCAGGGACACAAGGAGCACCAGTGCCTTGTATGTCAAATATTAAGGGACCTTGGGACAGAAGAACATATTAAAGAGACATAAGCATGATATAGATGTGATGTTTAGAGTTAAAGCAAGCTCTTAGTGGCCTTTATTTAATAAAAAATACGCCACTTACATATGGTAGATGTCAAACGCCAAAGAATAGATCGGTCTTTCAGAAAAGATTCACTTGCATACGGTGTCCTCTCATGTTATTCCGTCTAAGGAGTCTGGTTTGGCAATATTCGCCTATGGAAGAAAATATGCGTAGCGCCCTTATAAAAACATGTACCCAAGAGGGTATGCAGAAAAAAGGATTTTTTGAGTATCTCCTCCTACCCTCCTGGTACTCTTAGTTTTATCATACTACAAAAGTCAAATAAGCGAATGTAGTCAATCAGTTAGTCTAACTAAAAATTAAAAATAAAACTTACAATTTTGTGTCACTCCTGCTTCATATATTTGGTGTAGGTTAGTGGAGTATAAAAGATTCAAGTGAAGGTCCTAAATACCGAACAAGAAAGAAAATGACCGGTGGACCAACACCAAACACTTACTTAAAATAACATATGTCTTTATTTCTAATAACCGAGTCCCTAACTTTGGTCCATGTTTTTATATAATATCTCTGTATCAATAGGTTCAATTTCCATATTGATATCCAAAAATGCCGGAAGCAATGATTAAACAAATTATTTTGCCCTGTTTGTGATAGAAATATGGGCAACCAAACATTAGTCTATTGGATTTGCATATGAATAGCAAATTAAGAGGGGAAACTAGTTAAGAGACAGTCGCAACGTTCGTCTACTGTAGATCCCTATTCCCTCCAATTGTGCATAAGACGCAAATTGAAAGAAGGAGAAACATGTGGACATGAAAAAGTTACTCGCAACGTTTGTATACTGTGAATCCCTGTCCCTTCCACTGCCAACCATATCTCACCCACGTAATAGGGATATTTTAAAAAGCAACAGAAACACTAAAAGTGCTACCTTATAACTAACGCTTTTAATAAGTTCAAAATTCAAAGGTCTTTCCAACACACTTCAGCCCCTTCATGCATAAAGTTTTGGACTTACTTGAAGGTTTTAGTAAGGCTTCGAGGGCTATGATAAGCCTCCCTAAAGTTAAAAATAAAAATAAGAGCATGAAAGAAACGACATAGGGACCAAGAGTAGGGCTGTCAGTTAACAATTGCCCTATTCTATACCTCAGTTGCAGCAAATGTGGCAGCTTTCTTTTTGCTTACCTAATTTCGACGTCGCCCGCCGTGTTCCAATCGCGGTGTCCCTCGACAAGTAAACGATTCTATCTCTCCCGGCGGCACTATTTATATATTGGCCTGCCGTCCTGTAGGATAATCGTTGGGCAGGTTTTCGGCGCCAAAACAGAGCAAAAACGACAGCTCCTCCTTGAATACGGAAACGCATAAATGTTTTAAAGCCCTTAGCTAAAAAATAGA
The DNA here is from genome assembly GCA_963921515.1 of Calotriton arnoldi. Taxonomy (NCBI): domain Eukaryota; kingdom Metazoa; phylum Chordata; class Amphibia; order Caudata; family Salamandridae; genus Calotriton; species Calotriton arnoldi. The sequence continues at coordinate 682,783 of CAWUFW010002772.1, forward strand.
AATAGGACTTTAAAAAAAGAATACTGGCGCGCTAGGATGGCGGCCATTTTTGAAGAGGTTCAGTAAATGCGAGTTCCATTAGTGGTAACCCATAAACAAAAGGCGATAGCTAAAGGATGGAAAAATAACACAAACAGCTTAATAATTAGGTTAACCTATTAAAATTTAAAGGTCCCAAAGTTTAAGAAAAAGGCAGAACGGAAAGTGTGTAAAGCCCCAACACCACCTACATCTTGCACAGTATATTGTGGTACAGGGCTACACTATATTTAGTACAATGCTACAGTTCAAATTATTAGAGACCAGTCTAACAGTGATTTGAATTCCATAAACATGACACAATACTACAGTCACCATGTTTAATAAAAGTCAGAAAACACTGAGTTCACAGAGGAACCACATGAATCCTAAGACATATACTATCTGTTGTAATACAAGCAGTCTCTCTTGTTTAAATAGAGACATATCTGAATTTGTAGCAAAATTAGATAAGCAAAAACAGATAATGTTATTACAATTTGAAAAATATAGGGTTCCACTAATTAGCGTGAAGGGCTGGGTGATCCAAACTTTAAACAGATTAAGTAACATATCTTGAAGGTCAAGTCTAGATGGTAACAGTTAGAGCATATTCAATCAGTGGCATAAAACCTTTGTTAAATTTCAATCTGTAAGAAATACATGTAGTTCCCTATCGATGTTCAAGCCCAGTTCCACAGCCCGAAGACGAAGTATCCATTGCGATTCTGCTTTTCTGAGTACCTTTGTCCTGTCCCCACCCCTAGGATTGTTCTGTATCTGAGCAATTCCATGGAAGCCAATACTTGCCAAATTTAAATTCGGATGGCATGTATTATAATGAGCCGCAAGCGGATAACTCGTATCATTATTACGTATAGCCCTCATGTGTTCCTGGATTCTCTCCTTGAGTGGACGTATTGTGCTCCCAATGTAAATTAATCCACATTGACAACAGATACAATAAACTACATATTTAGAATTGCAGTTCATAAAGTGTCTGATCTGGTACACAGTGGTCGTGTTGTATCTAAATTCCTTGATCTTGTTACACGCAAAAGGACACGTTACACCGAGTGCAGCTAAAAAACCCTCTTGGTTTGTCTGGTAGCCATGTAAGTCTCTGAGACTTGGGTGGGAGATAGCTAGAACACAATATGTCTCTAAGGGTCTTACCCCTTCTGTGGACTACTCTGGGTTTTTTTGTAATGTATTTCTCCAATGACCTATCCAGAGTAAGGAGATGCCAATGTTTTTGTATGATCTTATAAATGGCATGGCTATGTGTGTTGTATCCTGTTACAAAACTAAGTCTGTTTCTATGTTTATTCTGGGCCTTCCTATTCTTGTTTCTTAGAAGCATGTGTCTATTTGTTTTCATGACTTGTTTTCTAGACTGATTGAGGACCGATGAAGTGTATCCTCTGTTCTTAAAACGTTCTTCTAGATTATCTAATTCCTGAAGAAAGATGCTGTCCTCGCTACAATTTCTCCTTATGCGAGTCATTTCGCCTAACGGAATTGCATTAAGTTGTGTGTTGGGGTGAGCACTGGAAGCATGCAATATTGAATTGCATGATGTTGGTTTTCTGTAGAGGCGAGACATTATTTTGTTATCTTTGGTGTAAATCACCACATCCGGGAACTCTATTTCAGAGTCATTGTAATTAGAGGTGAATCTCAGATTAAAACTGTTGTCATTGAGATACTTCGTCAAAGATTCAAACTCCAATTTATTGCATGCCCAGATGAAAAAATATCATCAATATAACGGCCCCAATAGACTATCTGACCAGTCAGTTGAGGGGGACCGTTAGCCCACAGATGTTTGGCTTCAAATCTGCCCATATACAAATTGGCGAACGATGGTGAAAATTTTGATCCCATCGCTACGCCCATTGACTGTTTGAACCATGTGTCTTGATGTAAGAATACATTGTTCTCCAACACTAAACGTGTAAGATCTAAGACCATTTCTGTGTGTTCAAACAAAGTGGCATCCCTTGAGGATAATGAATCACGCAAAGCCTGTAAACCTTGTTCAACTGGTATGCTCGTGTATAGAGAGCACACATCTAATGTGGCAAAAGCAAGTTCCCCAGTCCATTCTATGTCTTCTAGTTTGTTAAGAAGTTCCCCTGTATCCCTAAGATATGATGGTAAGTTAAGTACCAGTACAATTGGAGGGAATAGGGATCTACAGTAGACGAACGTTGCGACTGTCTCTTAACTAGTTTCCCCTCTTAATTTGCTATTCATATGCAAATCCAATAGACTAATGTTTGGTTGCCCATATTTCTATCACAAACAGGGCAAAATAATTTGTTTAATCATTGCTTCCGGCATTTTGGGATATCAATATGGAAATTGAACCTATTGATACAGAGATATTATATAAAAACATGGACCAAAGTTAGGGACTCGGTGATTAGAAATAAAGACATATGTTATTTTAAGTAAGTGTTTGGTGTTGGTCCACCGGTCATTTTTCTTTCTTGTTCGGTATTTAGGACCTTCACTTGAATCTTTTATACTCCACTAACCTACACCAAATATATGAAGCAGGAGTGACACAAAATTGTAAGTTTTATTTTTAGTTAGACTAACTGATTGACTACATTCGCTTATTTGACTTTTGTAGTATGATAAAACTAAGAGTACCAGGAGGGTAGGAGGAGATACTCAAAAAATCCTTTTTTCTGCATACCCTCTTGGTTACATGTTTTTATAAGGGCGCTACGCATATTTTCTTCCATAGGCGAATATTGCCAAACCAGACTCCTTAGACGGAATAACATGAGAGGACACCTTATGCAAGTGAATCTTTTCTGAAAGACCGATCTATTCTTTGACGTGTGACATCTACCATATGTAAGTGGCGTATTTTTTATTAAATAAAGGCCACTAAGAGCTTGCTTTAACTCTAAACATCACATCTATATCATGCTTATGTCTCTTTAATATGTTCTTCTGTCCCAAGGTCCCTTAATATTTGACATACAAGGCACTGGTGCTCCTTGTGTCCCTGGGAGCATTATCTACCTTTTGGACTGTCGTTTTTGGAATTTTTAAGGTAGATCTAGTCTTCTATCATACATAGCGATTACATCTTGCATCCTTTATCATAAGGTTTTTTATCTTAATCATAGAATTACTTGTGCTTTCCCTTTTCTAATTAGGTATTTTTCTATGTTTGCACTTAAAGTGTATTTGTTTCACGTAAACTGTGGTTTACCTACCTTACACTTGGGATAAGGCTTATTCTTTGCACATGGGATCTCTTTCTTGGCCTTTCTGACCGATTCACATGTTTTACTCTATCGTGGTGATGGATTGCACTGGTTCTTTTATATCTTTTCTGTTCCTATTAAAGTAGTAGGATCACAAAGAAGAAATTTTTCAATGGTTTCAATAATATTGCCTATTATTTTACTAGTTTTTTTGTATAAACATTTTGTACTGTTGTTCACATTATTTACAGCCTTGAAGAAGTTACTAACGTAACGAAACACGTGTCGGCTGTTTCCATCAAAGACTATAAAAAGGCTATATGAACATAACCTCTGGGAAATCTCGAATAAAAAACAATATTTGTAACTGTTGATTATTTTTATTGTATTATAACATATGAGATCACCACAATTAGTAATATAAAAAAATACCAGTACTTTAAAAATATTTCGTTTTTGTTCAAAAAGATTTATTGGATTATTTGCCTGTGAATTACTATATAGATATCTAAACACACGGGTTACACTATTTAACTGTAGTGTTTTATAAACTTGAAGAGTGTCGAGGTAAATTTGTGTTACATGAACCTTTTCCAAAGTGCTAAATCGTCTTTGTAATTTTTACTCATTTTTTTCACTTGAGCCATATTAGATTTTTTATAACATAATGTGTCGTTCAAGTGCCTATACGCCTCTTTTTTGTAGCCGTCTGTACGCCATAGCACCACGTTACCCCCTTTATCTGATTTATTAATCACAATTGCCGGATTGTTCTTTAGTTTCGACATGAGGTTGAAATAATTCTTTGTAAGATGTTTTGGAATGGTTCTATGGTTTATGGTGTTACGATTGAGTTTTTTCAGTTCATCAATGACGCGTCATGAAAGATATCTACTGCGTCTCGAGGCATAGTGGGTACAAATGTCGATGGGGGCTTGAAAGAGCTATGGCCAGGCATGGTAAGGTTGATCCCCTCAGAATGAGCAAGGGCTTGTGTATTGGAAGTGTCATCGTTTGTATTATTGGTATCTTCATTCAATTCGCATAGCGTTTTTAGTAGTGGAACATCCCCTGAATGTAGCACTGTGGGTCTGATCGAGCCAGTAGTATGTTTCTCCTTATTGGTGTCATCAGTATGTTGTTTAATCGTGTAGTATTTGGTAAGCTTCAACTTCCTTATAAATTTATAAACATCCACTCTTGTTTGGCAATAGCTAAAATTACTTTCCGGGCAGAACGATAATCCCAGGGCAAAAAGTTGTTTTTCAGCTTGACTTAATTGAATGTCTGTAAGGTTGATGACAGTTTTGTCCGTAGAGGCTAGCGTTTCTTCCATCTCAGATTCTGTTGTCTTCTTCCTCTTGTATTTAAGGCATTTTCTTCTCTCGCGCCTTCTGGCATTCCTCCTTTGTTTTGTGCTGCGTTTGGATTCCTCGTTCGTAGGGATTGTTTTCTCTCCCTTCTTAAAAAATCCAGTTCTTCCGCTAATGTCAGGTGGCCCAAGTCTTCACGTTGTCCTGACCCAGATGTACCCCTATCTTCTGATTCTGTTTCACTAGGGACCGTGCTGGCATCAGAGGTGGAGATGTTGGTCTCACTGTGAAATGAAGTAAAAGCGGCGGAGTCGGGACTACTGGTAAAGTCCTTTAATCATCTTTCCGTCCCCCGGCATAACTGCCACCCGCCGAACCCCCACGTTCCAGGTTCCACGCAGGGAACCACGAGAACGGCGCTAACCCAACATATCCCCCTTCCTACAGACAAATACATACAAGAAAATAAACACAAGAATTACATAGCAAAAGTATGTGGTGAGGACATAGAATCAAAACATTTTGTAATCGCAAAACTTAGCAGGACGTGACCTGGTCCTGACGGACGCTCTAACAGGGGTAACTGAAATTGAGCTTCCCCTGGAAAGAATGGGTCTTGAAGAATGCGAAAGATGTGTGTGTGAGTCAACAAACACACCATTAGACTGAGCCGGGTCAGGGTCAACATGCACACCCATCCTCCTCCCAACATATTCCACCTTGGATTTGGGTACAACCGAAATGAAACACTTGTTCCAAGTTTTCCCATTCTCAAGTAGGACGACATGCTTCCCCACCTTCTTGCCCCGTATGGGTGCTGAAAAACGCGACCAACCCTTGCGAACAAAACCCGGTCTTTTAACTCTCACCCAATCGCCCACCTGAACTGACAAAACACGGTGACAACCATCCGTGGAATCATACCTCTCCTGGACAGCAGCTCTCACATCCGCTACTTTGGCCAACTTTGCAGCATCAACAGTTTTCCTATCAATCCATTCCTGATTGAGTTTGGAACCAGCAATCCTTCCCCTTAACAGGGTAAACGGGGACATTCAAGTACTTATGTGGGGTAGTTCTCACTGGCCCACAACATGTCATCTATTGCTACTTTCCATTGTAAACCATTTATGAGTGCGAGTTGCAACTGGTCTTTGATACAACGGTTTAACCTTTCAACAAGACCGTTGCTACGAGGGTGGTAAAGGGAGGTTAAAATGTGCTTAATGCCAGAATTGGCGAGAAAATTCTGCATTTCCCTGGATGTTAATTGGGTTCCATTGTCGGTTATAAGCTCCTCAGGAAAACCTTCCCTGGAAAATGTCTCTTTGAAAAATTTAATGATGGCATCTGAGTTCACACTATCCACAAATCTTACCTCTGGCCATTTTGACATATAGTCAATCAAAACTAATGCGTACTTGGGTGTACTACCCCTACCCCGAAAGGACCAGCAACATCAAACGCCACCTTACACCAGGGCAAGTTTTTACCTCAATGGGGTTGACAGGAGATGGACAAGTCACCTGTGACTTGTCACTAAGAACACATGCACAACAGTTTCTAACATAATGCTCGATCGCCCTATCGACACCAGGCCACCAGAAATCCTCTCTTATCCTTCTCTTCATGGCCCGGATACCAGGGTGCCCTTCATGAGCTAACACAAGAATTCTTTCACGAAGGCACTCGGGGACAATTAGTTGCCCACTCCTGTGTAGAATGCACCCAACGATGGACAGCTCTGTTCCAACTCTGCTGAAGAGAACTAACGTCTCAGGAATACTCCTAACTGGAGGCCAACCATTTGCCATACACTTCATCACTTCCTGAAGAGTTCCATCACAAGATAGTGCATCCAACCATTCTTGCTCAGACAACGCACCATTCGTAGAGTCACTGATAGAGCACACTGCACACACAATTTCTAGCTCCTCAACATCGTCGAGACCTATATCGTTGTCATCCAAGGGCAACCTCGAAAGACAATCGGCAACATAGTTCTTAACTCCAGGCACATATTCCAATTTGTATTGATAGCCCTGGAGTCTATATTGCCATTTGGTGATGCGAGGAGTTGCTCTGCCCCCACCTTTGGTTGTAAACAGATCTAACAAAGGTTTGTGGTCTGTTCTCAAGATAAATTCTTTTCCCCACACACAATTTTTGAAGTATTGGACGCCCCACCACATGGCCAAAGATTCTTTCTCTATAGTGGAGTAAGAGGATTCTGCACCTCGTAACGTCCTGGAAGCAAAAGCAATAGTCTCTTCCTTTCCATCAGCTCTCACCTGCATAAGTACTGCACCCAAACCCACATTGCTGGCGTCAGTAGTTAGAATACATGTATCATTAATATCAAACATTTTGAGTGGACCAGCATTAACAATTTCCATTTTGATGGACTCAAATTCCTTGTCACAATCATCATCCCACTCATACTTTAGGTTTTTCTTCAAGAGACAACGTAACCTACAGGTTTTGTCAGAAAAGTTCTTGATAAATTTAGAATAATATTCCACCAGCCCGAGAAATGAGTGGAGCTGGTCCTTATTTTTGGGTTTAGGTGCACGCTGTATGGCATCAAGTATTTTTACCTTGGGCTCAACTCCCTTCCCAGACACGTGGTGACCTAAATAATCAACGCCCTCCTGAGCAAACTTACATTTATCCTTTCTTAGGGTCAGCCCACTCCCCTTGATGATGTCGAGGACTGTCTTTACCCTGGTGTCATGCTCTCCCAAGGATTCGCCAAAAATCAAAATATCGTCTTGAAAGAACATGACACCTTTAACGCCCTTGAAAAGTTTGTTCATTAATCGCTGGAATACAGCGGATGCTGATGCCAATCCGAACGGCATTCGGATGTACCGGAATGCTCCTTCAGGTGTAACAAAAGATGTTAAATGCCTGGAATCTCTACTTAATTCGACTTGATGGTACGCCGAAGATACATCTAGGGAGGTAAAGTATTTGGCATTGCCCAAAGTCGATAGCATCTCATTTATGTTTGGCAAAGGTTCCCGATTGACCCAGATATTGGAGTTAAGGTCCCGAAGGTCCACACAGAGTCTCATCGACTTGTCTGCCTTCCGCGCTAGGACAATGGGTGCCAACCATTCTGAACCTTCAATAGGCTCTATGATTCCAGCAGAACAAAGTTTGTCAAGCTCAATTTTTAGTTCACCCCGTAAGCTCAGTGGTACCTTGCGCACCTTGTGAGCTACAGCTTTCGCATTGTGTTTCAAAATTATGCGGTGTTGAAAACCCTTGAGTTTACCCAAACGTTTAGAAAAAAATTCGGGGTAGTTTTTGGCCCATTCTTCCATTCCCAAGTGGTTAACTATGCAAGAATTCTCAAAATTGGTTGACGGTTGGCCACACGATGCATAATCTACATTCCGTTTAGACAGTACCATGTCAGGATGATTGGGGTCCAATATTATTCCCAACTCACCTTGTTCATCCCACCCCAACAAATTCGCACCATCTTTCACAATGTACACAGGTCCCACAGCATGTTTGCCATCAAATTGCAAATTAGCATCAAATCTACCCATGACCTCTACCCTCTTGCCCCCGTAAGCAAAGATTTTAATACGAGATTCATGCACAACAATGTTCTTGAGTTCACTAAAGTCCTTGTCATTCAATAAGGTGAAAGGAGAACCAGAGTCTGCTAAAAATTTTACACTTCTCTCGTTCACTGAAACTGTGCAAGATGGAGGCTTCCTCTTGCGTGACCCGCCCATGGATGATATTTCCACCACTGCATTTTCTACTAAATTAGATGAGGACAACATCAGGATTTCATTGTCTTCCTCGTCAGAATCACAGAAACCTTCCTCAATGTTCTTGACTGACTGTGATGGAAAAGCTCGCTGGTTGAGACTAGCTCTGCACATGCGCGCAAAGTGGCCTTTCCTCCCGCACTTGAAACATGTTTGAGGTAATGCAGAGCAGAATCTGGCATTCCTAAGATGAAACTTGCTACCACAACGGAAACAAGAGTTTTCACACTTTTCTGGCTTCTCACTCTTAGGTTTGGGTAATTGATCATTACTACTACGTGAAGAATTAACGTTGGTTCCTTTGATGACCTGTCTGGGGGATTTAGTGTTCAAATGTTTAACCTCCATGGATTTAGCGCCTTCATTCATCTCTTTCATGCAGGTTTGTGAATGCTCAATACTTCTTGCAAGTTTTAGCGCGGATTCTAAATCCGGGTCATCAGTTGACAAAAGCTTCTCCTGAATCCTCTTATTATTCGTCCTTTCAATTAATTGGTCCCTGATAATTTAATCTCTGAATTCCCTATAGTTGCACGTGACAGCCAGCGTTCTGAGGCTTGCAACAAAGTCATCAATAGATTCACCAGGAAGCTGGGAACGTTGAAGGAACTTGTGGCGTTCAAGAACGGTATTTTCTTCGGATTAAAACGCTTGTCAAGAGTACTAATAATGGAGGCATACTGTCGATTGTCGTTGAAGAATCGCCGTTGTCGCCACCCGACGTAAATACACTCACAACTTCTAGTGGCAGAGTCTTCAGAATATTGCGACCTTCGGCGCCTAAATTATACACAAGAAGAGCTTTTTTCTTTTTAGAGGTGAAGGTATCACCATCAATTGCCTCCAAGTAGGCCTCAAAAGTCTCTTTCCATTGTTGCCAGTTTAATGGAGGAGTGCCTGGAGCTTGTAAAAAGGGTACTGGTGCAACAATTCTCTCCATGACGGATTGGTAGGTAACTGATGTTTTAATATGTCATGAAAATTGTGCAATTATATACCATAACAGACAAGTTCCACCCCAAAAAAAAATTCTATGTCACTTGGAAATATGTTAAACTTTGTATAATAAAAAGGTGTGCCTGTCACCGGAGAAACAGCAGGCAGGAAAGAAACCGGGTGATTTCACTCACCCAAGATGGCCGCCACGTTCAACGTGCGGGGGTTCAACTTCTTTTTTTCAAGGGAGATGGAGCTTGTGCTCGGGCATGCGCAGTGCTATCCAACGATGTGCGCAGTGCCCCGACAGGAAAATGGCACAACTACAGGCAGTACCTTGCTCTTGGTCTCTCCACCGCAGTCGTTACTGTCACACGGGAAGGACAGGGACTGGAACCGAAACTGGAAACACCACTGATCTCACCGATCTCTGCGCCGCAGCCGCGAACACCAAGAGGCTGTGGCGGGGACTGGAATCACCAACGGGGATGCCGGTAATTATAATCGCAGCACGCATCGGGTCTTCTCCGCCATATCGTCGCCACTGAAATGAAGTAAAAGCGGCGGAGTCGGGACTACTGGTAAAGTCCTTTAATCATCTTTCCGTCCCCCGGCATAACTGCCACCCGCCGAACCCCCGCACCCCCACGTTCCAGGTTCCACGCAGGGAACCACGAGAACGACGCTAACACAACACACTGCCTATCACATTGGGTTCCCTCTGATATCCTAGCATTTTCTCTGAGCCTTTTTGTCTGCGTAAGTTGCCGAATTTACGCGCATACGTGAATACTTGACCTAGCTCATAATCGTTTTTGTCTCGCGCAAATTTAAATGCCTTTCTGGACTTGATGCCTTCCTCTTGTTTCTTCAATCGATCTTTCATTTCTTTTATGCTTTTGTCGATAAAGTCCTTGTTACTTAGATGTTCCGATTTACTCAATTCACCATTAATGCGTGATATTTCATTCATGTTGCTTTCGCTGTAAATTTTAGCATATTTGATCAGAAGGCACACTAGCTTCATTGACGCATCCAAATTGCTTTCCGCCCCTTCTTTCAATAACAGCGGGTTGGGATTCTCAAAACTTGGCGCTAACATAATGCGCAAGCCCTTTGGGATCCTTCCAACTTCATGGTATTTTTCGAATGATTTGACCTCCCACCATTTGGTTAGTTCGCTTTTGCTGTTCTTTTCCAGTGCTCTAAACAGGCTTTTCACATCATTATTAGTGGTTTGGTCATTTTTATTTACTTTGTTCCCCCCTTCAAATATTTTCGGTAAATTTAAAAATAGCTCCTCCACTGCTAGTTCTCGTTCACGTAGCGCGTCTTCGGACATTGCACTGCATTATATTGCTTTAATTAATGCTGAACTGTGTAACTGCTCAAACAGTCCGTAGTAGCACTTTAGCACCTCCCCACCTGCTGTGTGACTGTGCACTTACCGCGTGTAGTAATACGATCCCACGAGTCCTCCGACTCCCGTAAATCGCCACTGACACTGCTAGTGTGTGATTGCAAGTCAAAGCAGGGGGCCGATTCGTGAAGCTCCTTCCGAAGCGGGTTTCCTGTGCGGCTCGAAGAGAATCGGCCAACTTCCTGGTGAGGGGTCCGTAAAACGGAAGAAGCCACCTTCCGTGGATAATTATTGAAACAACAATCCGAGTGCAAGTCATGCACAGAAAAGATACGTACTCCGATTTTGCTGGTGCTCATAAGTAAAGTTTATTGCAAGCTTGTGCTGCCCATGATGCGTTTCGGCCACGCCCTGTGACCTTGATCACATGACCACGCTACGTTTGTACAAATATTTAAAGGAAACTTACACCTCATGTGACTAGTGACGGCATCAATTGTCATAGAAGAAACACTGTGGCACTTACGGAAGAGTGACATATCGTACCTCCCCATAGTAGATATTTCATTGAATGCAGAAAATATACATAATATATATACATATATATATACATATATATATACACGATTTCCGGCAGGATATCGCTGGCATTCACACCATATTGCAGGTGTTCCACACTGCCTCTGGGCTGAGGGTAAATTGGGTGAAGTCTTATCTATTTCCCCTGCATTCAGACTGTCCCCGGCAGGATTTTCTAGCTGATTCTCAGTCTTGTGCTAGGAACCTCACACCTTTCACTATCTGGGGATTAACTTTTATCACACAACGCAAGACCTTGTAGATGGCAATCTAACTCTGGCCCTAGCTTCGCTACACCCCCAGATAGCGTTTTGGAGCACCTTACCACTTACAGTACAGGGCAGAATCTCCTTTTAAAAGATCGTAATGCTGCCCCGGCTGCTTTACTATTTCCATACCCTCCCGGTCCACATCCCAAAATCCACATTCCACACTTTACACTCTGCACTGGGGAGTTTCATTTGGAACGGGGGAAGCGGCGTTGCGCTCCATGAGCTACAACTACCGGTAGAGAAGGGGGCTGGGGGCCCCGAACTTTGAACGTTATTTGGCAGCACAGTTGCAGTGGCCTGCACGTTGGCTGGCAGTCCGCCTCACAGAGAAACTCTGCCTTCCTGTGTCTGCTCACCCACAAAGGTTGATCCAACAGACCGTCCTACCCCAGGCCAAACTCCCACTCAACGCTAATGGGCTGTTAAAGATAGTGTATAGTAGCCTTCATCGTAGTCTGCGAATTATGCCATGTTTGCCCCGGTATTAGCCTGAGATTCCCCTGAGATCCATTACTCCTTTTAGTGATATGCTGGGCAGGGCGGGGTGGAGACTTGGGAGGCCGCCGGAGTCAACACGCTTGGTATGTTCTTCCAGGATGGAGTGCTCTACTCTATGATAGCTTACACAAGTAGTACGGGCTCCCGGCAAGCCATTTATTGGCTTATGACAGTCTTCTGGCTGTGTTGGAGAACCTATGGGGCATCACAGACACAGAGCCTGATCAACATCCTGTTCTACACACACTATACATAATGGGTTGCAGACGCAAACTCATAACATGGTTCGTTCGTGCTGTAGCATATACTACACACGATCCATTTCCAGTGACCCGGAGATGCTGGAAGGGGGATGTGGGAAGAGACCTAACGCAAAAGGAGTGGAAGAGAGCGCTCCACTACCCCAGAAAAGTGTCATGCAATGCTAAGTTCCAATATATCCAACATAATATCCTCCATAGGGCTGATCTTAGCCCAGCAACACTTCATCGTATGTTTGGGTCTTCCTCTGAATGCTCCTGATGTCTGCAACTGGAGGCCGATATGGGGCACATGTTTTGGAGCTGTCCGGGTGCCAGGACACTGTAGGATGCGATTTCTGCAGCACTAACTGAAGTGACTGGTCGCACGGGGTGTGCATCTCAGAGGGCTCCTCCCTGGGGCTATTCAAACGCCCCAAACATCTAAGGCTACAAATAGATTTAGTGATTTGACATTATTAATCACACGTAGGCTTCTGGCCATGTATTGGAAAGCTCAGACATTGCCCGACAAAGCTCACTGTTGCAGAGCAACGCTTAGGTGGGGGCGGGCGGAGGCAGAGGCCTTCAGGCGGGAGGAAGCCCGTGGGCTACAGAAGTACCCTATGGCCGCAAAGTGAGACGTTCTCTTAGCGGACTTACAAACTAATAGCGAGAATGGTTCAGATTAATGCTGATGTACGCCTTGACAGCCAATGCATTTCCTTAAGTATCTGAGAGACCATGGCTCGCTATTTACCAGCATAAAGTCATTGATGGGCCTGTGCTTCTCTCATTTCTTGTCTCTCCATATTGTAGTTTATCCTTCTTAGCCCCCCTGACGGGATGATGGAGTTTTGTTTTTTTTTCTTCCCCAATCCTGGATGATACTGAGTAATAGTCTAATGGCATTTGATGGCACTGTAGGTACCGTGATCAGTCTCCAACAAACTTGTCATAGATTCAGACTGGAAAGGACTTTAGCTAATGTTTATAACTGTCCTGAGCAGAAGTAGTGTTGCCTTATGTTTTCAAATGTTTAGTTGGTTACATACGTTTATGATAAGAACCATGACTTCCTCTGACTTTGTATGATGTCAAAACGACCCTGTTTTGGTGATGAGTATATACATACTGTCAATGTACTATGTCCATGTGCTGCATTGAATGACAGTATTGTGAAAATGCAATAAAATGGTTAAAAATAAATAAATAAGAGTGTGGCAAAACTGCAATGAAGCAAGAAATGGCAAAGGCAGTAGTTAAGCCCTTGTTGGTTCTCATGGGTGTCAGGAGCTAAGATCTAATGATGCCTGGCATCCTGGAGCAGATGTAGGTGCCGCAGAGGGCACTACCAACAAGAATGTCAGCGAAGAGGGTAGCTGCTGCAATCCAAATCCAAAATGAAGGTTGTAGGAAAAGGAGCAGGCAGGAGGAAGCAGCCAAGCACATTGAAGCCTGGGTCATGACACAGAGCAATAGACCTCGCCGGGATGTTAGGGTGGCTGCGGAAAACCTGGGAAGGTGGAACAGGGAGTAGCAGTTCATACACCTGGGGACTTTAAGGTTGTGGCAGAGGCAGTAGCAGTGCAGGCATCTGGCTTGACTGGCAGGGCTGCAGTGCATAAGAGAGCAAGGAGCGCTTCTCTGCTGCTGCAATGGGCGGTTGAATCTGGTGTGTGGAGTGCTGTGACAGAAGAGGTGCTGTTTTTTGTTCTTGGGCCAGTTTTAAAAGAAATGTGTTATCTACACAAAGAGTGATGTTAAAAGCAGTGATAAAAGATTTGAGGAATGCAGAGGAAGGAATTGTGGGGTGTGATTTGGGCAATCTAGAGGACGGTGGGCAGAAGACATGAGGAGCTGAAGAGACAGTGGCAGTGAGCACAGGGTTAATTAGGGGTAGCCAGCTGACATGCCCACAGTTTGTGGAGACGGAGTGGACCCTGTGGTGTAGAGCAGCAATTGTGGCTTAGAGGTGGGCCAGCAGGAAAGAAGGGCAACTGACTGGCAGTTTAGGGAGAGGTGAGAGTTGTAGGGTCAGCAAGAGGGTACAAGGGTAGGTGTGGCAAGAAGAGGACAAGATGCTGCTCTGGGGTCAGAAAAGGCTGGGCAATGGGTGTGTGGAGAGTGGAAGAAGAGGTAGATAGGCTCTTAAGTGTGGGGTGTATTGAAAGCAAGGGCCTGGAGGGCGGTGGAACACAGACATGCAGTGGCGAACTCCATGTAGAGTCTTGTGTGGCTTCTTTACACCGGCACAAAGAGATGGTTAAGTCATGTGCGTCCGGCCTGACAGCAATGATGGACTGTGGAGGACGAGCAGGGAGTGGGTCTCATGTGGCTTCTCAAAAAGACCGAAACATCTAAGATTTCTGCTTGTCCAAGATTTTTTGATGGGGTTTGGGGGATGGTGAAGTGTCAAGCACAAGCGGAATGGCTGGTCAATGAGATACAGTTGAGGAAGAGGAGATTGAGGAAGGAGAGCTTATTAAGCCAGTGAGAAGGCAAAGCAAGAATGTGGTGCAGCAGGAATGACGCTGGTGATCTGAGTGAGTGTCGGGCCGTGGGCGGCCTACAGAAGTTAATAGTGGCGGCACAGTTGATGTTTTACAGGCCCTGAAATCGCAGAAGGAGCTGCTGACACAAGATGGACCTAATCGAAGGAAGACGGTTCATGGAAAGATGGCTTTGAATATGGCCCCAACAATAAATCCAGGTGGCTAACTTTGAAGAAGCAGGACTTACCAGTGACACTCAATTGGTTTGGGTGTGTGGTGTAAAGAAGATAAGTTCAAGGGCGAGTTGAGGAAAGGTTAGTATGTTGTAGACAAAGGCATTGCTACAGAGGAGGGAGTTGTGGTAAGTGAAGAAGTGAAGGAAAAGGAGGGTAAAACTTTGGACAATAAGAGAACGGAGATAAAGCATAAGAAGCTGCCATATATGGGTAGAACCAAACCTTTGTAGCCCATTTGATGGTGGCCACTAAAGAAAAAAAATTGGAAAGGGGTAAATGTGAAAGCATTTAAATTGTTGAATTGAGAGGTTGGCATGAAGGAAGGTTCAAAGGAGAAGGAATGGGAGTTGTCCAGTAAACCGTGGGTGTCCATTAGAGAACTAGACGGTGGCATTTCTTATATATGCTAATGCATATTGTGAAAATGTCTGGAGCAAATACCCGGAGCTCTGTTTAAATACATTGAAGTGATCAGGAAAGCACAGATCGCTTTTGGTGGCCTAGCTTGAGTCAGGTATGATGAGGAATTTAGAGCTTGCTTTGCAGAGGATGCAGAAAGTAAGTAGGGAGAACTGGACACTGACCTTTGGTTGCAGTGGTTGACACCTAGGAATAGAGGCCAGCACCCATGGCTTATACTGCTAGCGGCCTGCCTTTAATTTATTGACCCTTTCAGGGTCGTCCGGCCCAAGGAGTGGTGACAGTGGCAGGCAAGGGCCAAATTGCACTGGGAGGGGCTTGTTAGGCCTATAACAGAGGCTTTTACAATAAAGAGTTTTGTAAGTTTAATCCTGAGTGTTCTAGATGTCATCAAAACAGCTGCTTACACAGTGTCTGGTCAAGGGTGGGGAGCAGGGGGGCGTGGCCTAGCTCATGGCTGAGTAAGTCGCAAAGAAGGAGAGCTCCCGCCGGAGCCTTGAATCCGTGTCGAATCCTGCAGTAACCCGTGACATTCAACGCCTACGGAGGGTTTCCCCAAGAGGTTGGACCCTACCGGCACTCCAGCCCGACAAGCACCAGAAGCGAAATAACGGAGCGATCCTGGTCCACTAATCAACCGGCCGCAGAGGACTCAAAATGGCGGCCTGCCGTGACTGAGGAGCTCCGGAGCCCCTCCAAGGGCATCAGGAGAATCGGAGACAGACCCAGAGCAGTCCAGGCACGATCGGCCCCTGGAGAGTGGCCCGACAGAAGAGGTGAAGTGGCTCTCTCACCCGAGCAGAGTGGGGACCGGCCGGAGGGCCGACCCGAGTGGAGGACTTGTGCACTGAGACCGCAGGCCGTCGACCGGAGAAAAACCCAGCCCTGCCCCGCTGAATGATCCCTGCGCTTACGGGCGCGGTAAGCGGGAGATTCGCTGGGGCCTAGAGAGGTTAAGAGAGGAAGACGCCCCCCCGGTGACGGCCACACGACGGAGCCGGGAGCAAGCGGATGCGGGCCCCTGGAGTAGGGGGTGGGGTGCTCCTCATGCACTGACCCGCCGGAACCTAAAGAGGAGCCCTGCGAACCATCCGAAAGCGCGGAGGGTGTCCAGCGACCCCCGCATACAATCCCGTTTGCCTCCTAAGGAAGGCGCTCAACGGAGAAGAGTTGGACGACCTGCGGCGCAACGAGGCGGAACCCAGTGAGTGAAGGCCCCGGGTCCCATCACCGATGATACAGAGAGGCGATACAGGGTCCCCGGGCCCTACACACCCGAGTGGCAGCCAGGCCACAGGCCTGAAAGGAGGGGCGAGACATCTGCCTGCCCGGCGACTTGGCGGACCACCGAGGGCGAAGGGGGGAAAAAACAAAAAGAGAGCCATCAGCAGCAGAGAATCCTGCCTCCCCTCACCGCTACTGGATCGGGCCTGTCTGGGTGGCCTAGGCGCTGCGGTCAGACACGGGGGGTCCGGAAACACAGGAGAGGCCCTTCTACCCCAGGGCAGAAATAAGCTACTGCATCCCCGCTCAATAGAAAATGGAGAACCCAAAATTTGCCGCCAGCTAACCCCCTATTTTGACGGCACTAGTCTGAATATACCGGAAAGCACATGGTGAGGTAGAGACACCAAGAACGAGGGCCAGGAACCGATGGAAACACGGGAGACCAACCGCTCCCTGAAGGGAAGGTAAGGCACAACCCAAAGGAACAAATGACTGGTGAGAGACCCAAGATAGGACCCGGAGAGGCACTAGGGGCCAGAAATCAAAGCAAAGAACGAACACCGAGAACGCTGCAGCGCCACGTGAGGCCACAAGATAGCCCAGACAACAGGAAGACAGAGTGAGGGGCATACCAAAAAGGGAGAGCACATCCCCAGCTCTAACCTCGATAGTAGAGGATAGATCCCATCCCACAGGAAGGCGTCGCACGCCCAAAGAGAGACGGAAGGGGACCCTCACCCGGCCTGACATGGAAGAGCGAGCAAGCCGGAGCAGTTAAACCCTGCACAGAGAGGCAATAGCTAACACCATGGTTAAAGACAAAGAGCCAAAACTCCCAAGACAGGGGAAAATGGACAAATACACTAAGATACTCCCGACACAAACAGAATCGACAGAGCCAGTGCAGCCGCCAACTGATACAGCATTGCTCCTCCAAGCAATACAAAGCTTCAGAGAAGCCCTGGAAGGCAAGATTGGAGAGGTCTGCTCAGAAGTATCGCTGCTTCGTCAAGACCTCCGCAAGGTATCCGAGAGAGTAACGGAGGCTGAGACTCGTGTATCAGAAGTGGAGGATGACGTAAAAGACCTACAGAAAGGAATGAGAGATATGCATAGTGCCGCAGCAGACATGTTATGGCGAATCAATGGTGCGGAAAATCGAGCCCGGAGAAACAACCTCCGCTTTGTGGGATTTCCTGAGGCAGCGGAAGGAAACAATGCTGACAACCTGGCTGAAAGATCTCATTCCGGCAGAACAGTTTTCCCAATGCTTCGTCATAGAACGCGCACACCGCGCTCTGAGTGCAAACCCTCCCCCCCCAGGAGCGACACCAAGGCCAATCATTGCGAAAATATTGAATTTATGGACAGAGACATGATATTGCGCAAAATGCGTCGCAAGGGGGAAGTTCGCTACGAAAACTCGAAGATCATGACGTTCCCGGATTACAGCCGCGAGGTACAGAAACAGCATCGAACTTTTGATTCAGTCAAGGTCAAACTACGGGCCCTCCAACTTCAATATACTTCTGTTCCCGGCTAAATTAAAAGTCATCTTTCAGGGGAAAGCCTACTTCTTTCAAACCCCAGAGGAGGCCTGGGCATGGGTGGCGGAAAGACCCAGTGCTTCGGCCCCTAGGAGGATCACAGCTGGACCACCGCACGAACCGGAACAGGACGAACAGAGAGGTGTCTCCACGAAGAAGGAAACGAACGACCACCAGTCGGCCGAGAAGAATAGGCTAGGGAACACCTTATACCCTGAGAAAAATCACACAAGACGAGGCGCCAAGAGCAGCCAAAAGGCGATCGATCCCAGCCAGTAACCGAGACAGTCCCGAGGACTAAATCCCCAAACCCACAGACAGACTCAAACGACAATGGCATGTCCTCAGGGCCGGAGTTGATGCATCCACTCGTAGTGGCAATCCAGGCTCTAGAGAAAAGTGGACAGAACAAGAGGCCGACAGAAGAAACTATACCTCCAGAGACAGACCCAAGTGAACTGGGAACTGCTACATGAATACCGACGGGAAAGTAATGAGAATCAACACCGAGCCCCTTGAGAAGCATTAAGAGCTTCAAACCGAGACTACTCTAATAGACTGAGCTACAAACTGTAAGAGTTAGGGTTTTAGGACACATAGGGGCCGATTCCGATTCTGGCCGGAAAACATACCGACCGACTCGGTACGGGAATGTAGTCCGACCGACACGTACCGGCGCTGCCCGATCCGCGTAGTACGATGCAATGCATGTGTATTACGACCGACTCGTACGGAACACAAGCCGAACGACCGAACCGCACGGAAACCAGCTATCCAGCCGGAAAACTACGCAAATCGAACCGACCGACACGCACCAGGAATGAACCCGACAGAAACGTACCCGCGAACTCCGACCCGCGCAGTACGATGCAATGCGTGTAAAACCAGACCGAGTCGCATGGAGCTCACGCCGTACGACCGACACGCATAGAAAACAGGGAGCCGAAGCAACCCAATACTCCGCGACCGACGCGTACGCCGCCCATGAAACCCAGCAGAAACACAGCTTGAAAGACTCGGAGAAGCTTGCACGAGCCAACTGCAGCGTCCGACTCGGTCAGAAGAACGTCTCCTACATGCCTAAAAACTACAAAGGAAAAAATTCAAAAAAAAGGGCCAAACAAGCAATGACAAAGTCAATAAATACAGGGGAAAAACATGGAACAAAGACACACCCATAACTCCACCCATATAAAGGCCACAAATCCCTACCATGATCCTTTGCAAATTCAACTGACCTGCCAGCACAGAACACCATCAGACAGCAACCACAGACACACTCACAACTCATCCATCACACAAGCCACACACCATTAGCACCTCCCAAATAGCACCCTCACATACACCCAGCAAAACCTACACTCACCCACCCTCACTTGCACACTCACACACACATCAATCCCCACCACCACCCGTCACCATGCCCCCAAAGAAGAATCCAAAGTTCCTAGACAGTGAATTGGAAGTCCTGGTAGATGAAATCCTCAGGGTAGAGCCACAGTTGTTTGGTACATTGGTCCAACAGACCCCCATGTCGCAGAAAACCAAGATGTGGGAGAGGATCGTCGACAGGGTGAACGCACAATCACCATGTTTGCGCACAAAGGAAGACATCCAGAACAGGTGGTATGATGTGCGCAGGAGGGTCAAGGACCTACTCAAGAAGGATTACGCCTTGAGTCATCGCACCGGCAGTGGCCCTCCTGCCAAACCAGTATACCTCAGGCCCTGGGAGGAGAAGGTGCGGGCCATCCTACCACCAGAGAGCGTACATGGACTATCAAACATCCCAGAGCCTGGTGAGTACACAACCAATATACCCAATATTGTGTGACAATACACACACATCACTGTCAAGGGGATAGTGAAACCATGCACCGTTAGCAAAGCCACAGTAACCAAAAGATAATCAACCCAAGATGTGTATGTTAGTTAGACAAACACAATACCTGCCATCTCATAGTGATATGTAACTGTGTCATGACATGTACAAACCTAACAACAAATAGAGCAAGGCAGTGGCACAAATCTAACCAACAAACACTGTCAGACATTTTGCCACTACTAGAACACCACCTCACAGGGAAGCTCACTGAAAGGAAGGAATTGTGTGTATGCTGGTGAAGTGAGTGTAGCCAATAGCATGATGGGAGTTGTAGTCACAGATATTGGTCACCCTCACAATTGGCCCATCAACACCACTCTGAACCATGCTCACATCACAGGGAGTGGAAAAGAACTGACAAGATGGCTGACACTGGGTACTGCTGTGGGGAGCACAAGGCCCTGCTGGGAACTGTGCACCAACCAACAGCAGGACACCACTGCCTAACATCCTGAAAGCCAACTTGCACTCCCTGCAATGGAAGCACGTTCCATGGTGGGATATCTGGCTGGGTGGGAAGGAGGACTGACAGCTCTGACCATAGTTACCAGCAGCTTTTCTCACACACCCCCTTAACACAAACGCCACACAACTCACCAGGGAGAATGCATTGCCTCACACTCTAATTAAATATCCCACAAACAACAACCACACTGGGTTATGCTGTGTGAAGCACAGGGACACTTTTGTGACTTGTAGCCAAACAAACGCCAGGACAACACTGTCAGCCATCCTGTCAGCACAGGCACACTACCCCACAGGGAAGCAGAGTCAAAAGGAAGGAAGTATGGGCATGCTGGGAAGGGGGATGTAGGCAATAGCATGATGGGAGTGGTAGTCACAGCTCAACATCCCCCACCCACATGTCCCAGCAAGCTCACACTGAAGCATGCACACCTCACAGGGAGTGAAAAGCCACTTCCAAGATGTCTGACACTGGCCTCAGCTGTGGGGAGCACAAGGCCCTGCTGTGAACTGTGCACCAACAAACAACAGGACCACACTGTCAGCCATCTTGCCATTGCTGTCACACTCACACACAGTGAAGTCGACTCAAAAGGAAGGAAGTATGGGCATGCTGGGAATGGGGGTGTAGGCAATAGCATGATGGGAGTGGTAGTCACAGCTCAACATCCCCCACCCACATGGCCCAGCAAGCTCACACTGAAGCATGCACACCTCACAGGGAGTGAAAAGCCACATCAAAGATGTCTGACAATGGTACTCTGTTGTGGGGAGCACAAGGCCCTGCTGGGAACTGGGCACCAACCAACAGCAGGACACCACTGACTTGTCCTATCTCGCTTCTGCCTAGCCTGACTAAGGTTTGTGAAAAGGTGGTCACTACCCAGCTTACTAAATTCGTCGAGGCATCAGGTTTGCTACACCCGCCTCAATCCGGCTTTCGTGCTTCATACAGCACGGAATCAGTACTGTTAGAGGTGTCAGAGGCGATTCGTGAGTGTCTGGATGCCGGCGGGAGAGCTGCACTGGTTATGCTGGATCTCTCGGCGGCATTTGATACAGTGCCTCACGTCTTGCTTCTGGACCGCCTCCGGGAGATTGGTATTTCCGGGTCTGTCTGGGGCTGGATTAAGTCTTTTCTGGAAGGCCGTACCCAGCAGGTCTGGCTTCCTCCATGTACCTCCGTGCCCCAGCGGGTGGTCACGGGTGTCCCGCAGGGATCATCCCTTAGCCCCCTTCTTTTTAACATCTATGTTACTCCGCTGGTTTATTTAGCGGAGTCATTAGGGGCTAAGGTGTTGGCCTATGCGGATGACACTCAGCTCCTGTTTTCATGGGGAAGGGACGATGATTCAGTCCTCTCCGCTCAGCACTGTCTGGCCTCTGTTTTTTATTGGCTTGCTCAGGCACAGCTGAAGTGCAACGAAGAGAAGTCGGAGGTCCTCTTGTATGGCACATTTCCTGCCAATTTCAGAGAGAGGCTATGGCTCCCTGGATTCCCCTACCTAGTGGAGGGGAAATGCCGCTAAAAATCTGGGGGTCTGGTTTAATGAGAACCTGACTTTTTCTTCTCAGGTTAAAAAGCTGGCTGGGTCCTGTTTTGGCACCCTGAAAGCTTTGAGGAAGTTTCTCCCTCTCCTTCCTAGACCAGCCAAAGAAACTGTTGTTCGTGCTTTGATTCTCTCCCGTCTAGACTATGCCAATGCACTTTATGTGGGCATCCCTGGCTACCTCTTGAATAAAATGCAGGTAGTCCAAAACTCTGCTGCCAGACTATTGCTGGGTCTGTCTGGCAGGTGCAGTGTACGCGCTCATTTGCGCTCTTTACACTGGCTCCCTGTTGAGTCTCGAATAAAATTTAAAACTCTGACCATTGCCCACAGAGCTCTCTATGGCCTGGGTCCTATTTATCTACAGAAGAGATTCGCCTTTTATACTCCAGTAAGACAGTTGCGTTCCTCCTCCCAACTTTTAATGCAGACTCCTAGGTTTAACCGCCAAAGGCTCGGAGGGAGCTCTTTTGTACGGAAAGCTACCTTAGCATGGAATGCTCTGCCCCGTGAACTGCGGGGTATCCAGGACCCGGCGATCTTTAAGAAAAAGCTAAAAACTCTTCTCTTCTAGTTGACGCTCTGGCCTCGGTTTCTTTTCTCAAGCACGCGCCGGGACACTCTGTTGAGTATCTGTGCGCGCTATAAGTGTATATAACATAACATAACATAACATCCTGACAACCAACTTGCACTCCCTGCAATGGAAGCACGTTTCATGGTGGGATGTCTGGCCTGGGGGGAGGAGGAGTGCCAGCTCCGACTACAGCTACCAGCAGGCCCTTACACACACACCACTTCCACTAACTCCAAACAACACAACTGGGACCGTGCTCTACAAGAGAGTGAGTGAAAAGCCACTTCCAAGATGTCTGACACTGGCCTCAGCTGTGGGGAGCACAAGGCCCTGCTGGGAACTGTGCACCAACAAACAACAGGACCACACTGTCAGCCATCTTGCCATTGCTGTCACACTCACACACACTGAAGTCGACTCAAAAGGAAGGAAGTATGGGCATGCTGGGAAGGGGGTGTAGGCAATAGCATGATGGGAGTGGTAGTCACAGCTCAACATCCCCCACCCACATGGCCCGGCAAGCTCACACTGAAGCATGCACACCTCACAGGGAGTGAAAAGCCACTTCTAAGATGTCTGACAATGGTGCTCTGTTGTGGGAGTACCAGGCCCTGCTGGGAACTGTGCACCAACCAACAGCAGGACACCACTGCCTAACATCCTGAAAGCCAACTTGCACTCCCTGCAATGGAAGCACGTTCCATGGTGGGATATCTGGCTGGGTGGGAAGGAGGACTGACAGCTCTGACCATAGTTACCAGCAGCTTTTCTCACACACCCCCTTAACACAAACTCCACACAACTCACCTGGGAGAATGCATTGCCTCACACTCTAATTAAATATCCCACAAAGAACAACCACACTGGGTTATGCTATGTGAAGCACAGGGACACCTTTGTGACTTGTAGCCAAACAAACGCCAGGACAACACTGTCAGCCATCCTGTCAGCACAGGCACACTACCCCACAGGGAAGCAGAGTCAAAAGGAAGGAAGTATGGGAATGCTGGGAAGGGGGGTGTAGGCAATAGCATGATGGGAGTGGTAGTCACAGCTCAACATCCCCCACCCACATGGCCCAGCAAGCTCACACTGAAGCATGCACACCTCACAGGGAGTGAAAAGCCACTTCAAAGATGTCTGACAATGGTGCTCTGTTGTGGGGAGCACAAGGCCCTGCTGGGAACTGGGCACACACCAACAGCAGGACACAACTGACTGACATCCTGAGAGTTAACCTGCACCCACTGCAAGGGTGGCATGCTTCATGGTGGGATAACTGGGCTGGGGGGAGAAGGAGGGCCGGATGTCAGCCAAATACCACCAATGCTGGCCATACACACCTACTCTGCAAAAACACATTGCACACGTGGGACCAGTCACTCCCAAAGTAAAATCCCTGGCAAGATGGCTGACACATGGGCATGAGAAATGATGTGCCTGCAATTCACACCCATGCACTGGCCAACCCAAACACGTACACACTCGCAGCCATTGCAACTCTATGTTAACACACACTGTCAGGGGATGCAGTGTCCATGGGTGCCCCCTGGCCTGGCTGTGAAGGTGTGCCTTGCAGATGACAACTGTGGAGAATCAGACATACTACATAGCACAAAACACACAGGAAGTCACAGAGACATCATTGACAGGGGACACCTGACAGTGAATGCAATGGACACACCAATATACCGGACACTGTACCATGGTGTCAGTCACACAAGTTGCGGTTGTGAGCTGCATTCCACTCCCACATCGTTCGGCAACATATGCATCCTTCACACAACACACCACTCACTGTCATAGACACTGTAGACACAAGCACCAACCTGGACTGCATTTGAGGAGACATGCTACTCACAGCAGCAGAACTGCAACACACACCACTTGCCATCACTGTCATGACAATGGAAAAGCCAGAGAGCTGCCGTGCCCAATCCTCATCACCATGGAGGACATTGACAAGATTAATCACGTTTGCACGTACAAAACTCAGCAACAACATCACTTGTATGAAATGAGACGTGAACTAGGAACCCAGACAACAACACAGATACTCCCAAGAGATCCCAGGCATACCGGACTGTGACCATGTTGTCCAGACACACCAATGTGACGCACAAAGACTGGCAAAAAAGGCAACCACACATGTCCCAATCTTGAAAGATATCCTAAGTGGAATTGCACGTATGTCCCTGTTAAAGGACAAATGTGGAAAAGGATGACACACCTGTGTCAGGCAAGTGATGGCCCTTGAGTAGCAATGGCCATGTACAGCCAATCAATACATGAGCTGGTCATGCACACACCTCAACATTCACATTGAAATGCTTCAGGTTGGCAGGACAATGTGCTACACCAATATCAACCTCTGACTGTGACAACTTAGGACAATGCAATATACAGGCCCGCATCCAGAGGTACAGTCACAACTGTCAGGTGTTTGAACCATTGATGCCTGTAGAAACATAACATACATTGTGTGTCTCTTCCAAAAACAGGTGATGATGGGGACTCAACAGCAGATGATGAGGAGTCCCTGTCCCAGGCTCCGGTGGCCCCTGAGCTCTCTGGTGTGGAACAGCCTCTGCCCTCCTCGGATGGCGAAGACCTACCTTGCACCTCCGGTGTGAGTCATCATGCAGCACCAGCAGGACCACCATCTGCACCCCCTGCACCCACTCCTCCAACATCTGCCAACACACAGACTACCCCCGCCGACACGGACAGACCAAGGACACTGAATGACAACAGCACAGGGACCCCGGCCCACCATGAAGCAACGGACAACAACCCCAGTACCAACCCCCAAGGGGGCCTAGGCTCACCTGTGCGTGCCACCGCAGTTCCCGCACGTGTGGCCAGGGGTGGTGGGAGGGGTGGTAGGCAGAGGTCACTGCTTGCAGAGGGGTCTGGACTGCATGATGACCCACAACTGGTACGCATTGCTGATGCGTACCAGAATAGCACCGGAGAGGTCAGCCAGGTAGTGGGGATCCTCAAGGACATTCAACAGCAGCAGGCTGCCCATCATGCCCGCTTGGACTCCCACATGTCCCGTGTGGAGACACACATGTCTGGCATGGAGTCCAAGTGGGACACATTGGAAGAACTGACAGCGGTGCAGAGGGACATATTGACATGCCTCCGCCAGATTAGCACCAACATGTCCACACCTCCCTGTGTGCCCACAACATCTGGTGCCGCAACAACTGCAACTGCCACAGGGAGGGAGGATGACTCTGGTGGAGAGTCCTCTGCACCGCAGCGGCCTGCACGTGAGGGTCCCCCAGAAAGAAGAGGGGTCGTCCGAGGAAGGAAAACTGAGAGGCCGATGGCCATGTACATCCCCCAGGAACCCAACACCTGTTCTGGAAATTCTCCTTTGTGTGCAAACTGTTCACCCTGTCGAATGCAACCCAACTCTCCCACATGACATGTGGAGTTTAAGTTGGACTAATGTATCAGATGACTGTGGACTTTAATCAGGACATTTCTGCTACCAACACTTCCAACTCATCTGTGAACTTTGGATTCCAATCCCAATGTACAGCACCCACCATCCTGTGCACTATCCTCACACATGTATGAAAATAAACTCACTAATACACCATACTTGCCTCTGTTGTGATTCCAACGTTGTTTTTGTCATGGAGATGATGATCTGCTAAATGACACTGTGCATGCTAACTGCTACAGCAAGTTCAACACCGTCATGTGAGTCATGGCGACGTGACACATATGAGGGAGACACACCACTAGGGCTACACAACACATACACACCAGGGCCATCTGACTCACCGCCTACACTGATGTTGCCAGGAAATACAGTGGAATGCACAGACACCACACCTATTCAGAGTATGTGTTAACTAGCCCACAGGTGCAGTAAGCAAATGTCAGTCAGATGTGTGACCACAGACAACGCACATCCCAAAGTGAAGCACAGGTTTATTACACATTTGCAACATGTTGTTTCCACTACAGGTGCAAGGTAATCCCACGTGGCAGTGGCCACACAGTCACCAAGTGTAGAAGAAATAAAGTCCAGGGGTGTGTGGCACATCACCTGTAGGGAAACGACTGCTTCCACCCTGGAAGTTGAATCATGGTGTTGGGGGATCTGAGTTGACCAAACAACTCTGAAAGTACCCTGTGAAGGACAGACATGACACACAGTCAAAAGCACTGAAGAACAGGACAGAACTGCAATACTCATGCCCAACACATGTCACAAGATACCTACACAAAACCAAGTTAGCATGTCAACACTGTTGGGGAGTACAGACTACCTGTAAGGACACATCGCTGCACGCATCCAGTCAAGTAGCACATGGCCACACTCAAACAGCAACAGAGCACCACCAACACATATCATGCAAACTCAAATCATTGACATACCAACTCTGTATACTCACATTCAGCTGAAGAAGTTGGTGATGAGCTGTGTGCGGACATCACCCTCATCATCATCATCATCACTGGCATCGTGGCCCAGGCCAGGATCCTCCACAGGTGGCGGATGTTGGTCATCGTCATCCAGGATGAGAGGCAACTCCTTCCGCACTGCCAGGTTGTGTAGCATGCAGCAGACGATGACAATCTTGCACACCTTTGCAGGGGCATATGGGAGGGCCCCTCCTGTCTTGTCCAGGCAGCGAAAGCGGCTCTTCAGGAGACCAAATGTCCGCTCGATCACTCTCCTGGTCCGACCATGTGCCTCATTGTAGCGCATCTGGGCTGGTGTCACAGGGTTCCTGAGGGGTGTCAGCAACCACGGCATGTTGGGGTATCCGGAGTCACCTACATACAGACAATTGCACATTAGCTGAGTTGGAAAAGAGGGTGGAATACAACATTGCAGAACACACACAATGGTACAAAGTCAGTACACACCGACAAGCCAGGCACGCTGGTTCTGCATCTGTGACATCATCCTCGGGATGCGACTACTCCTCATTACGTAGGCATCGTGTGCAGAACCGGGGAAACGTGCACACACATGTGAGATGTTCATATCTGCAAGACATACCACCAGGGCATTGATAGAATGGTAATGTTTCCTGTTCCTGTATGCCTGCTCATGTGCCTGTGGTGGTACCAAAGCCACATGTGTCCCATCAATGGAGCTGATGACATGTGGCATCCTCCCCAGGGCATAGAAGTCACTCTTGACGTCAGTGAGTTGTTGACGTTTAGGGAAATAGATGTACTGGTTCAAGTATCTCAACATCGCCTCCAAAACATCGCGTAGCACATGGCTGAACATGGTCTGTGACATCCCACCAGCAGACGCCACAGTGTGTTGAAAGGTACCGGTGGCAAAGAAGTGTAGGGCTGCCATCACCTTCACCTTGGGGGTCAGCGCTGCAGGGTATGGCCGGCCAGGTTGCAAATGTGGGGCCAACCGCACCGCCAATTCCTCAATCAGCGGCCTGTTGAAGCGGTACCGTCGGATGCAGTCACGTTCAACCATGGTTGCAAGGTCAGGGAATGGTCTATGGACAGCTGGTGCCCTGCAGTGCATAGGTGAACAAAGAAAGATTGTCAGTCACCCCACATATGTGGCATTGACCATACTCAATATCACATGATACATCATTACGAGACACAAGTACTTGATGTGTGTGCCGTTCTGTATGGACATATATGGCACCTACATGGCCAACATCTAACATCTCAGTTCAACATGTGTTGACAACAAGTTCCAGGTTGTGCTATGGGAAATCATTAGGCTGTGTCACAGTACCCATGTACTGCTGTCACGTTCCAAACACACACCACAGTGACAAGTGAGGACAGATGTGCCCCTGGCATCACAGCTCTTTGACAGGTAGATTCCCAGGGACCCTGTATTGCCACATGGACACATCAGCAAAACAACCATGACTCCCACAGGTAGTGGCCCCTGTTGCCTCTGCAGGACGGACATGGACGTCTGTGACACACACACGCACAACATCAAAGTCGATGCACAAACAACGTGGATGTGGAGACTGTCTCCCATAGTGCACATGGAATCAGAGACATCTGAAACAACATGCACACAGACTGTGGAGGGCCATCACAATTGTGGCAATGGGTCACCCTGTGACGAACATACCATCCCACATGGGACTCAGGGTGTATGTGACATAACATACACATACACAACCTGGAAATGTGACCATGCCACATGCTCTGAACTGAACAGTTGCACATCACAGTGGTCATGTGCACAACACACAAAGGATTCTGTCCCCATGAACACGTGCACAGCCTGGGAGTGGCTGCCCCCAAGTGCCACCCAACAAACCACATGTTGACCCCCATACACACACAGGTAATGCAGCCTTACATGCCTAAGGATACAGTGTGGACAGGCTGTGGTGTTGTAGGTGTGCCCCTGAGTCCCAGGCAAGTAATTGTGTCTGGCATACGTTCACCAGTGACAACCATGGTGACATATGCGAGTGACTTGTACAGGGACGCGTTGTACAGCAATGGACCGATCCATGTGCGCGCATTGGCCATTGCATATGATGTGGACGGATGCGTGTTGTGCTCCGAAATACGCGTTGTACAGCAATGGACCGATCGGTGCGCACGCATTGGCCATTGCATATGATGTGGACGGATGCGTGTTGTGTTTCGAAATACGCGTTGTACAGCAATGGACCGATCGGTGCGCACGCATTGGCCATTGCATATGATGTGGACGGATGCGTGTTGTGCTCCGAAATACGCGTTGTACAGCAATGGACCGATCGGTGCGCACGCATTGGCCATTGCATATGATGTGGACGGATGCGTGTTGTGCTCCGAAATACGCGTTGTACAGCAATGGACCGATCGGTGCGCACGCATTGGCCATTGCATATGATGTGGACGGATGCGTGTTGTGCTCCGAAATACGCGTTGTACAGCAATGGACCGATCGGTGCGCACGCATTGGCCATTGCATATGATGTGGATGGATGCGTGTTGTGTTTCGAAATACGCGTTGTACAGCAATGGACCGATCGGTGCGCACGCATTGGCCATTGGATATGATGTGGAGGGATGCGTGTTGTGTTTAGAAATATGCGTTGTACAGCAATGGACCGATCGGTGCGCACGCATTGGCCATTGCATATGATGTGGACGGATGCGTGTTGTGTGACGTAATACGCGTCGTACAGCAATGGTCCGATCGGTGCGCACGCATTGGCTATGGACTGACATGGTAACGGACGCGTTTTCGAAGGTTTTGCGAGTCGGATGCAGTGAATTCAGTTGGCCACCCACAACAATGTTGCAAATTCATGGGTGTCATGAAGTTGAACTTTTGAAGGATGCTGTGGGCGTGTATAAGTGGTGCAATTCCATGGATGGGCCAGATTCAGAAGATGCAAACGACTTGGACCTATCACTTTGGACACATGGGACAGTATCTGCCTCTGCAGCACACATATAATGCTGGCTGTTCCCCTGAGAGCTCACTTGCCTGCACTACATGCTCCAGGACGACATCTGCCACCACCACTGCTGCTGTCTCTGCATCCTCTGGCTACTGCAATGGCACGTACTGTGGAGAGAGCTCCAGCCTTCAGCACTGAGGAGAACCAGGCCCTGCTGGACAGCCTCCTTCCACAGTACAGCAAGCTGTATGGGAAACCAGGGGCGCAGGTGAGTGTGCTGTCCACTGCCTTTCTAATTGTGCATGTTGTCTAACTAGCAAGACTTACACTGTGTACACCAGTGGCTAGCATGCTCACTGAGTAATTGTCAGCCCCCAAAGTGTGTAGTTACATGCACTGAACAGGTATAGTGCAGTAACAGTGCATTCCAACAAGGTTTTACTTCCCAGGCAATGATACCATTTAGTAACTGTTGGACAACTGTTCATAGCCATAGTTGCACTACCTGTGTACATCATATGCCCCTGTGATTGAGACATGTATATCCAACTGTGTGATGCACGGATATGTTGCATGTGTAGTAATGGCCTTTTCACTTTGTCATCCTCACAAGTTGATGCCCACCAGAAGCAGGAGATCTGGCTGCCCGGGCAGTACGATCTGTGGGGGTCTACAGGCGCAGGATCCGCAACTGCCAGAAGAGGTGGCAGGACCTTTGTGGCTGGACCCGGAGGATCGCAAGGGTCCAGCTGAAGCTGTTGCCTCCTCGCAGGAGGGGCGGACACCGGACCCTAACACCCCACATGCTCCGGATTCTGGCAGTGGTCTTCCCTGACCTGGATGGGCAGCTGAAGGCCAGACAGCAGCAAGGAGGGGGTAAGTGCTAGCCTTTTCTGGGTACTATGACTAACATGCTCTATGCACTCCTTTAGCCTGGTTCCACTTCCACAGTACAACTGTCTTGTCATCCTGGACTCATGTCCCTCACTTGTGTCATGCCCCCTCCTCATCTGATACACAGGTGTGGCCCTTACAGTCTGTGACTTAGGTCACTTGGGTACTGTGTACTTGCAGTTACCTGTGGTTCAAGTTGGGGACAGCATCAGTTACAGGAACTTTGTTGTGGGCTGCATGGGTGGTACAATTGCTCACACAATGCCTGTGATCTGACATGTACTCTGGGTATGGCTTTAATATGTGTTCCAATTGCTGCTCTGACTCACCACATGTCTGGGGTATGTGCCACACACCCATGCTGCAGCAGAGACCAAGGTAGGAGCCTCAGAAGTATGTACATCATGTGTGTGACACATGCATAGCCACCTGCCTAGTGTTCAGGGTAATACCATGTTGCACATGGACCAGGACTGTAATGCCTACTCCGTACATCGAAGGCACTCTGTTCTCCCACTCCCGTGTGTCAGCATACATATTGGGCATTGTGAAGAGTGCACTCAGGTGTCTGCCTCTGTGTCACCGTGGTGTGGCCTTGCTTTTGGACTCCTGCAGTGTTTAACAATTTGGGGTGGCCAGCCATCTGAGTTGTGACTATAGGATCTGCACATTGGTTAATGCATAGGTCTCTAATCCCTTGACTGTGCACAATGGTGTATGAAACATTGAGGTGCAGGCAGCTTTGGTTCATTCTCATCAGACGGTGAAGTGCTCATGTGTATGGATTTGTGTTTGCAGTCACTCAAATGTCTCATTTGATTGACGTGGGATCATCTTAGTCCTCATGATGTGGGTGGCCAGGGGTGCACATGTGCACCTGTCAGCTACAGGGCTTGCATTCCCAAAACTTACATGATTGTGACACAGTGTAGACTGGTGTTGTGTGTATGCACTGCCCCTGTGACAGGAGACAGTTATGACTGACTTGCCAGACAGGCCTGTGCCATGACATTCAACTCGCAAAGGGTGATCCAGCAGTAGTGTGATATGTCCTGCATGCACACCATTGTCGCATTGTCTATCGGGACATGAGGACATCATTGTGTCTGGTGATGGAAGCAAAACCCGCATATCGACAGAGACTCTGCCCATCACTTTTCCTGACACATGTACTGAGTCAGTGGCAGGAGATGGCATGTGTTTGGAGTGACACATTTCCATATGTTCTCTTGGATGTCCAACAGCTGTGTATGTGGTGCATGTGTGCACATATGATTAGTCGCATACAACAGGCACCAGACAGATGGGTGCATGGACAGGTAGGATATGTGTGGCATGAATGACTGTCAGGCAGACAATGGGCTCCTTCAAATCAGTGTCAGCACTTATTGCAATGTCTAGCAAATGATGGCAGGGCTTGCTCTGTGATGTGCTGTACTTACTGTGGTGTGTGTGGTCAGTACAGGTGACTAATGTTGCTCTGTTTATCCTGATTGTTTGCAGATACATCCACGGCCACAGGAGGAGACGGCTCCACGGACCAAGAGGAGCGGCAGAGCCAGACTGGGTCCACTGCAGGTGAGACCGAGGGACCCAGTGGCACGGAGGGTGAGGGGAGCCACACTGAGGAGACCTCAGCTACGTCCACCTCGGCTGAGGAACACAGCACTTCCAGTGAGGACTCCCCTGTGGAGGCGGGTGTCAGCAGACCACAGACAAAATCAAGCAAGTCTGTCCCCGCCACCACCACCATCTCCACCCTCCCATCTGCTCCCATCCCACATGTCCGTGGAGGCTCCCATGTAGGGGAGCGTGTCTCCTTCATGCCAGGCACCGCACCCCCTGCCTCTGTCTCCCCTGCTGCCCTGAGTGTGGAGTCTGTGGACTTGCTGAAACAGATCCATGTAGGGCAGACATCAGTGCTGAGTGTCCTCCATGCACACACAGGTCTGTTGACACAACTGGTGTCATTCATGGAGGGCATGTCATCTGGCATGTCTGCCCTACATCAGACCAATCAGTCCATGGCCTCCTCACTGACGGCAGCAGTGTCCCTCCTGCAACAGTCCCTCACCCCTCCTACCTCTGCCCCAGCCACAATCCCCAGCACCCTACCTGTCCCAAGCAAACACACACCGGCACAGGCACCCACCAGCACAGATACAAGCAGCACACAGACACACACGCCAAAATCCAGACGCACACGCACGCACGCACAGTCAGGGGACTGATACCTCACTCACAGGGGATGGGGCCCAGGCACACACACACGCATCCATGAGCACTCCGCAGTCCACAGATACCTCTCCCTCCAAAACCCCTTCCCTTGCCTCACCTGCAACCCCCCCCTCCCAGAAGCTCTTCCTCTGTGAGCTTGGCCTCTTCCCCACAGATCCATCTGACCCAACGCACAGGCGGAAGAGGCGACCACCACACACAGAGGGGAGTGCCCCTCACACCCGGACACCCTCCCCCAGGCACAGGCAGACTGAGGACCCCATTAGGAAGTCCCCACCACCACCACCACGCAGCTCCACCACACAGTCTCTCTCCTCCATCCCCCAGGCCACCACTCCACCGGTTCCCCCGCCACACCCTGCCCCAGGTTCCCCCACACACCCATACCGCATCCCCAATCTGCTTAGGCCCTCCCCCCCTACCACTTGCTCTTCCACCCCCAACCCAGACGCTCGGCCTGTTTGTGCCACTGGTGTGGAGACCGTGTCCCCCCTCTGTCCTGCCCACCTCATCTGCCCCCCTTCCACTCCCTTGGAGTTATGCACTGCAGTGGAGTCCACAACCACCCTGACTTGGGCACTGCAGTGGGGACCCAGTCCACTCCATCTGACCGGCCCACTGCAGTGGTGCCAGCACCCACACCATCTGACTTGTGCCCTACAGTGGTGCGGCCCCCACTGAGTCAGACACCTCCACTGCAGTTGCCGGTGACACTCCTGCACCCACCACCCCTTCACTGCCTCCTTCTGGCATCCCCTGATCCTGTCCCTGCGGTGCCTGGCCTGCCCCTTGTATGCCCCTCCGAGGGGGATGTCCCCTGTCCGTACCAGTGCAGGCAAGCAATGGGTGACAAGTTGTCACATATCACCCTGTTCGGACTGTGTATGTGGACTGGCCATTGGCCTTAGTTTCTTTTGGACTTCAAATGTTTTGTTTCACATTTGCTGAATAAAGCCTCTTTTTGTTTACTAGTGGTTTTTCTTTTGATGTACATGATGTAGATGAGTATCATCATGCATTTGCTGTTGTAATAGTGTTCAGATCAGGAAAATGAAGTGTTGCTGTGATGGACTCCATGTGGTCCATGGGATATGTGTCCTAATCTAGTCTGGATCCATAGCATCCTTTGCTGCAGTCTGAGGGTGTAATGTTCAGCATTTGACACAGGGATGTACGTTTTGCATTTGTAAATTAACATCTGTGGCTTACACTGATGCACATCTGGTGGGCTTACCACTGTTCAATGTTTCTATTTCCCTGACTGTGTGCCCATCTCCACTGGACATGCAGTTTAGCACATCAATGTTGAAGGACTCATCTGTGTGTACAGTGCAACTTGCTTGACACGTGTTTTGGGTATATGCAGATGACTGAAGTGACACTCCCGTACCCAGGCTGATGTGAGCAGAGCCTTCAGTGTGTTGTAATTGTTGACTCACTGACCGAGTGTTCTGCTGACATGTTTGAGTCGTGCACAGACAAGGTTTGGCACAGCGGACCTTCCACAGGAGTGGAGTGCCCTCATGGCAGTGTGTAATCCCGTGACATTGCCTGGGCCCGTGTTGTGTAAGCATGTCTGTGTGTGTTCCCTTCCCTTTTCCTACACCGGCTGTGTCCCTACGGATATTCCTGTTTGTGATGCTTGCTGAGTTGTCCTGTGTTCATCCAGCATCTTGTACCTGGTTTCTCCGTGATGTGGGTGCATGGCAAACTAATGTTCATCAGGTTGTCATCCCTAGTTGTCTTTGTTGTCAGGGCTGGGGATGTGGGCAAACGCAGATGAGACACAGTCAGGATTCCCCTTGGCACTTGTTGGTTACACGAGTCATGTAATTTACAGTTTGTGGTAGCTTTCAGTGATTGTGACACGTTGTGTGTGTGACTGCTGCCACTCCTCAGGGTCAGAGCTGCAATGTTGGAAGTTGTCTACGTGTGTTCTTTGTGGGTGACCTTCGCTTCTTCATTGGTGTGTGACTGTGGCCGGGATCCCATTGATTGGGTGGATTTCACGTCATGCCCATGTACGGCGTACTGTGCAGTGTGTCAGACATTCACGAGTCTTGTTGACTGGCCAGGTGTGATGGGTTTCTGCACCTTAGTTCCCACAACCACCCCTGGGATGGTCATGGGTGCATGTGCAATGTCACCTGTCCATGTGAGCTTCACTGCTGCACATTGGTGGAGATCAAGGTGTGTGGTGTTGAGTGTGTGCAAATGTGAGTTGTTGCACGGCTAGACCCCTACCTCCATATTGGCCTTGGCTGACAGGCCGTGCTGATTGATTTGTGCTTGTGTAGGTGTGATGGTAGTTTGTTGCTCAGGACACATGGCTGTGGTTCACAGTGTGAACAACATCTAGCTTTGTCATCACAGTGGGATTATCATGCAGGCTAGTGTCACCACAATGTGGGGTCCCTGGGGGTAGTGCTGTGGTGGGTCTGTCTCTTGCTGTGTTAGTTGCTGTTCCTACAAGCTTGTGTGACATGTGTAATTTGGGCTCCCTCTCATCTAACAATGCCTGATTGCCCACATAGGGGAATCCGATCCATGAGTTACTTTTGTATGGCACTGTATACACATCTGTGTAATTGGAATTCAGGCCTCCTCATGTGTTGTGTGGTTCCCTGGGGACACTGGCACACCCCCATCACCTGTTGTGTTTGATATGCAGTGTGAGGCTGCCTGTTTGTGTTTGTGCATCTGCACCACTGCATTGGCATATCTTTGGTGTGCCATTGCCTGTATGTTGTTTGGAGGATTTCCCATGCTGTCCCTGGGACTCCTAGGTCATCAGTCAGCACAATAATCATGGTTCGTATGTCCCATTGCTGCCATGGTATGGTATTTGTTCACCTCACATCTACAGTCTCCACAGGATATCTACATTTGTGTGTCCATTAGTGCAGATATGTGGGTCTGCATTATGATGGTCACTTCTGGCATTGTGTAATTGATAAATGGAGACGA
The DNA here is from genome assembly GCA_963921515.1 of Calotriton arnoldi. NCBI lineage: Eukaryota > Metazoa > Chordata > Amphibia > Caudata > Salamandridae > Calotriton > Calotriton arnoldi. Next base: position 718,899 of record CAWUFW010002772.1, read on the forward strand.
TGTCAGTCCCCATGGGTGATGTTTGTCTGCAAATGGCCAAAGGTATGTTTTATTTGCACTGCACTGTTTGGCTCACCCAATCTATGTTGCTATGGGACACAACCACTACTTTGCCACTGATGTGTTCGTTGTTCTGTGACCAGGAATCATCCATGCTGTTTGGCAGTTGCAGCTTTTTCCATGACAACACTTACCTTTTGGTCACTGTGATGATGGGGGTTTGGACCCCATTGCCACAATGTTCAAAATGTGCTTCAGCTATGGACCCCACACTTACCTTTTGGTCACTGTGATGATGGGGGTTTAGACCCCATTCCCACAGTGGTCATGGTCTGCTTGCATTGTGAAGGCCACACACATTTGTGTGTGACACATGTGATAGGGGGTCACATTGTATGTTCAATGTCATGTTCAGTGTTGTAGGCATTTGACACAGACTACACACTCTTGTCATGATGTTGGGGGATGTCTTTTGCTGACATTCCTTATGTTGGAGTATGCTGGTTGTGTCATGCATTACCCGTCCTATGAGTGGGGATGGTAGTAGTGACAGGCATCCAGCCCCCCATGAGTAGGGGTGGTAGTAGTGGTAGGCATCCAGGCCCCCATGAGTAGGGGTGGTGGTAGTGGTAGGCATCAATTCCCCTATGAGTGGGGATGGTGGTAGTGACAGGCATCCAGCCCCCCCCTGAGTAGGGGTGGTGGTAGTGGTAGGCATCCAGCCCCCCATGAGTAGGGGTGTTGGTAGTGGTAGACATCCAGGCCCCCATGAGTAGGGGTGGTGGTAGTGACAGGCATCCAGCCCCCCCTGAGTAGGGGTGGTGGTAGTGGTAGGCATTCAGGCCCCCATGAGTAGGGGTGGTGGTAGTGGTAGGCATCCAGGCCCCCATGAGTAGGGGTGGTGGTAGTGGTAGGCATCCAGGCCCCCATGGGTAGGGGTGGTGGTAGTGACAGGCATCCAGGCCCCCATGAGTAGGGGTGGTGGTAGTGACAGGCATCCAGCCCCCATGAGTAAGGGTGGTGGTAGTGACAGGCATCCAGGCCCCCATGAGTAGGGGTGGTGGTAGTGGTAGGCATCCATGCCCCCATGAGTAGGGGTGGTGGTAGTGGTAGGCATCCAGGCCCCCATGAGTAGGGGTGGTGGTAGTGACAGACATCCAGCCCCCCATGAGTAGGGGTGGTGGTAGTGAAAGGCATCCAGCCCCCCATGAGTAGGGGTGGTGGTAGTGACAGGCATCCATCCCCCTATGAGTGGGGATGGTAGTAGTGACAGGCATCCAGCCCCCCATGAGTAGGGGTGGTGGTTGTGGTAGGCATCCAGGCCCCCATGAGTAGGGGTGGTGATAGTGGTAGGCATCCAGGCCCCCATGAGTAGGGGTAGTGGTAGGCATCCAGGGCCCCATGAGTAGGGGTGGTGGTAGTGACAGGCATCCAGCCCCCCATGAGAAGGGGTGGTGGTAGTGGTAGGCATCCATCCCCCTATGAGTGGGGATGGTAGTAGTGACAGGCATCCAGCCCCCCATGAGTAGGGGTGGTGGTAGTGACAGGCATCCAGCCCCCCATGAGTAGGGGTGGTGGTAATGACAGGCATCCATCCCCCTATGAGTGGGGATGGTAGTAGTGACAGGCATCCAGCCCCCCATGAGTAGGGGTGGTGGTTGTGGTAGGCATCCAGGTGTCAGGACCCCACAAGTCTTACCTATATACTCGTGGAGTTATCTCGCAGGGACGACGTGAGCAACCTCCACCGTCCCCCTCCTCACCTGATCAAAGGTAAATATACAGACCTAGGCAAGGATAGGACCAGGGGAAGGTGCCTAATGGTGTTTGGAAGTGACGTCGTCTGTGAAGACCAGGTGAGGAGTCTCACTAGACTGAGGGCGCTCTCCTGGGTATCGCCAACTAAACAAGGAATAATCAATCGGTTAGTGCGTCTGCCCTCCTTCTAACTTGATCATACACACACAACAGCCATACAACATGTGGGGTTGATTCAAGGTTGTATAGTCACCTGAAGGATGAGGACTTGTGCTCCAAATGGAGGTCTCTCTGACAAAGTATGACAGGAAAGCAGGTAAGCCCCTGTCACGCCAGAAGAGGGTGGTGTCTGTGCTCCCGACGTCAGTGCCAGGAAGGTGAAAGGAACGTCATGCACACCTGCGTGGTAGCTGGACAATAGCGAAGATAAAAGAAGGGCGCTCCTGCGCGGTGATGGGGGTACAAAGAAAACCGTGACCACGCTTCCCTGTGCGTGTCACGGGAAAGAAAATCAACAAGCGCTCCTGCGCCGAGAATAAGCAAGAACCAGCCGCGACCACGCTTCCCTGTGCGTGTCGCGGGAAAAGGAAATTAACAAGCGCTCCTGCGCCGAGAATAAACAAGAACCAGCCGCGACTACGCTTCCCTGTGCGTGTCGCGGTGTGAGAAACCAACAAGCGCTCCTGCGCCAGAAATAATCAAAGGGCAGCCGGGGGTGCTCCAACAAGGGGTCTGTTGGTTAGGTTGACGCTTCAGCGTGTCAGTGAAGGCGAGGGATCCAGGAGGAGCCGGCGGGGCTAGTCCGTGGTGCAAGGGACTAGCGGCAGGCCTCAGGCAAGGCACAGTACTGGAAGCACTGACGGGAATGAGTGCCGCGGCTATATGCGGTCTCACCCGGAAGCGCTTCTTGTCCGATCAGGTGCACTTCTTGGTCTGAGCGCTAGACCGCTGACCTGTCTAGCAGTGTCGTGCTACACAAGTACCGGAACCAACCTCACACATACCGCTATTCCCCCTGGGGCGGAACCATGACAGTACCCCCTCCCAAGATAAACCCCCCACCCCCCTACACGGGGGTAGCAGGGCGAGGCTTGCACGGGCACCGAGCATGGAAGGCGCGAACTAACAGGGGTGCATGGCGTACATGGGACAAGGGCTCCCAAGAACGCTCTTCCAGCCCATACCCTCTCCAGTCCACCAGGTAAAAGAGCCGCCCCCTGGTCCTACGGGAATCAAGGATGGCCCTCACCTCATATTCCTCGTGATCGTCCCTGAGGAGGGGGGCGGAGGGCCAGCAATACAGGTCTCCGGATGGACGGGACGTAGGAGGGAAACATGGAACACTGGGTGTACTTTCATCTGCTGGGGTAGAGTAAGTCTCATCGCTACCCGATTGATGACTTTCTCGATGGGGAAAGGGCCGACGTATCTTGGGTATGCCCAGGCGTGGGTCCCTTGCTCACTTTGCCACTGGATTCAAGATAGCCTGGCTGATGTGGGTTTTGAACCTGAAACCGGTCCCAGGATGCTTGTTTCCGGTCCAGGGAAGACATGGCTTGGCAGTTCGGGCTGGACTGTTCCCATGAGGCACAGGGTCAGACTGATTTGCATATGGCCATGTCTGAACTGGGGTGGTGGAGTGAGCTAAAGAATGATGATGGATTAAACCCAGATCAGTTGACTGGGGTGAGTGTTTGATTTGCTCTAACGCTCCGTCCATCATCCCCTTTGGTATCGCTTTGTTCGCCCTAAGTTGGCAGGGTATGCCCAGACGTGGGTCCCTTGCTCACTTTGCCACTGGATTCAAGATAGCCTGGCTGATGAGGGTTTTGAACCTGAAACCGGTCCCAGAATGCTTGTTTCCGGTCCAGGGAAGACATGGCTTGGCAGTTCGGGCTGGACTGTTCCCATGAGGCACAGGGTCAGACTGATTTGCATATGGCCATGTCTGAACTGGGGTGGTGGAGTGAGCTAAAGAATGATGATGGATTAAACCCAGATCAGTTGACTGGGGGTGAGTGTTTGATTTTCTCTAACGCTCCGTCCATCATCCCCTTTGGTATCGCTTTGTTCGCCCTAAGTTGGCAGGGTATGCCCAGACGTGGGTCCCTTGCTCACTTTGCCACTGGATTCAAGATAGCCTGGCTGATGAGGGTTTTGAACCTGAAACCGGTCCCAGGATGCTTGTTTCCGGTCCAGGGAAGACATGGCTTGGCAGTTCGGGCTGGACTGTTCCCATGAGGCACAGGGTCAGACTGATTTGCATATGGCCATGTCTGAACTGGGGTGGTGGAGTGAGCTAAAGAATGATGATGGATTAAACCCAGATCAGTTGACTGGGGGTGAGTGTTTGATTTGCTCTAACGCTCCGTCCATCATCCCCTTTGGTATCGCTTTGTTCGCCCTAAGTTGGCAGGGTATGCCCAGACGTGGGTCCCTTGCTCACTTTGCCACTGGATTCAAGATAGCCTGGCTGATGAGGGTTTTGAACCTGAAACCGGGCCCAGGATGCTTGTTTCCGGTCCAGGGAAGACATGGCTTGGCAGTTCGGGCTGGACTGTTCCCATGAGGCACAGGGTCAGACTGATTTGCATATGGCCATGTCTGAACTGGGGTGGTGGAGTGAGCTAAAGAATGATGATGGATTAAACCCAGATCAGTTGACTGGGGGTGAGTGTTTGATTTGCTCTAACGCTCCGTCCATCATCCCCTTTGGTATCGCTTTGTTCGCCCTAAGTTGGCAGGGTATGCCCAGACGTGGGTCCCTTGCTCACTTTGCCACTGGATTCAAGATAGCCTGGCTGATGAGGGTTTTGAACCTGAAACCGGGCCCAGGATGCTTGTTTCCGGTCCAGGGAAGACATGGCTTGGCAGTTCGGGCTGGACTGTTCCCATGAGGCACAGGGTCAGACTGATTTGCATATGGCCATGTCTGAACTGGGGTGGTGGAGTGAGCTAAAGAATGATGATGGATTAAACCCAGATCAGTTGACTGGGGGTGAGTGTTTGATTTGCTCTAACGCTCCGTCCATCATCCCCTTTGGTATCGCTTTGTTCGCCCTAAATTGGCAGGGTATGCCCAGACGTGGGTCCCTTGCTCACTTTGCCACTGGATTCAAGATAGCCTGGCTGATGAGGGTTTTGAACCTGAAACCGGTCCCAGGATGCTTGTTTCCGGTCCAGGGAAGACATGGCTTGGCAGTTCGGGCTGGACTGTTCCCATGAGGCACAGGGTCAGACTGATTTGCATATGGCCATGTCTGAACTGGGGTGGTGGAGTGAGCTAAAGAATGATGATGGATTAAACCCATATCAGTTGACTGGGGGTGAGTGTTTGATTTGCTCTAACGCTCCGTCCATCATCCCCTTTGGTATTGCTTTGTTCGCCCTAAGTTGGCAGGGTATGCCCAGACGTGGGTCCCTTGCTCACTTTGCCACTGGATTCAAGATAGCCTGGCTGATGAGGGTTTTGAACCTGAAACCGGTCCCAGGATGCTTGTTTCCGGTCCAGGGAAGACATGGCTTGGCAGTTCGGGCTGGACTGTTCCCATGAGGCACAGGGTCAGACTGATTTGCATATGGCCATGTCTGAACTGGGGTGGTGGAGTGAGCTAAAGAATGATGATGGATTAAACCCAGATCAGTTGACTGGGGGTGAGTGTTTGATTTGCTCTAACGCTCCGTCCATCATTCTCTTTGGTATCGACGTATCTTGGCAGCAGCTTTTTGGGTCCATGTACGTTGAGATTTTTTATCGACACCCATGCCTCGTCCCCTACCCTGTACTCTGGTTCCGCTTGTCTGTGGGCATCGGCGTAATGTTTGTGGTATTCTTTGGCGAGCTCGAACCGGGCCTCCTGCCATAAGCCGTGTAGAAGGGCGTGGTGCTCTTGTATGGTAGGAAGGTGGCATGACAACGTTCTTTCCCATGGCTCTGATCGTGGGTGTCGCCCTTGTAGACAGAAGAAAGGCGACATTCCTATGGACACATGTTTGCTGTTGTTGTATGCGTATTCTACCATCCAGAGCACCTCTGACCATTCTTGTTCTATGGACAACAGCAAGCATCGAAGGTATTGCTCAATGGTCTAGTTTGTTCGTTCCGCCTGTCCGTCTGTCTGTGGGTGATACGCCGTGGAAAGACGGGTTTCCATGCCCATGTTTTTGCACACCTCACCCCAAAACCTGGATACGAATTGGGAGCCCCTGTCCGTGATCAGCACTGAGGGTACACCATGCAACCGGATCACGTTGCGTGCGAAGATCAAGGCTAAATCGAGTGCCGACGGCAACTTCTTCAAAGGAACGAAGTGTGCCATTTTCGTTAGATGATCTACGATAGTGAGGACGGTGGTAAAGCCGGTCTTTGTCTTGGGTAGCTCTACCACAAAGTCCATGGACACCGTATGCCAAGGGTAAGGAGGTACAGGAATGGGGTTCAAGAGCCCTACCAGGGGACTGGAATGGATCTTCCCTTGAGCACAGACGGTACAACGGGCTATGTGGGAACGAACAGTGGTGTCCATGGAAGGCCACCAGAAGTGTCTGTGTAAGAGGTCCATGGTTTTATGGAATCCCGGATGGAGAGACAACTGGTGGTCATGGCACATATACAAGGCCTGTTGCTGATGGTCTTCCAACGGGAGGTAGTACTGGTCTCCTTTGAACAAAAAACCATCCCGTGCAGTGATCCCAGCCAGGTCCCCGATCCACTCTTCTGTTTCTTTTTGCTTTAGGTCTTCGTGTAGCTGGGTGAAGAAGGAAGAGGATAGGACCACTTCTTGAAAGCAATGTTCAGGAAGGATGAATACGGGTTCGGTCTTCGGTACGTTTTCGTCGGTTTCGTCGGATCTGGACAGGGCATCTGCTTTGGCGTTTTCCTTCCCGGGGCGATAGGTGATCAGGAATTCATATTCGTTAAAAAACAGGGTCCACCTCAATTGTCTGGAAGTGAGGGCTCTGGCTGAACGAAGGAACTGCATATTCCTGTGGTCGGTGTAAATGGTCACCGGGTGTCGTGCGTCCTTGAGGTAATGGCGCCATTCCTCAAAGGCAGCCTTGATGGCAAGTAGTTCACGGTCTGACACGGTATAGTTGCGTTCTGCTGGCAGTAGTTTTCGGGAGTAAAAGGCCACAGGATGCAATAGACCTGTTTTGGCGTTGCGTTGTGACAATACCCCTCCCAAGGCGTTCTGTGATGCATCTGCTTCCACTATGAAAGGTTGTTCCGGGTCAGGATGCCGTAGGACGGGAGCGCTGGAAAACCTTCTCTTCAGGTCCAGAAACGCCTCCTCGGCTTCAGGATCCCAGGAGAACTTCACCCCTTTACGCAGCAAGCGGGTGATGGGTGTGATGATGTTAGAGAACCCAGTGATGAAGCGCCTATAATAGTTGGCGAACCCCAGGAATCTCTGGACCTGTTTGACGGAACAGGGCGATGGCCATTGTAGTACTGCTTCGACTTTTCTGGTGTCCATTCTGACCCCGTCAGGGGTTAGGATGTGTCCCAGAAACTCGACCATGGTGGTGTGGAACATGCTCTTCTCCAGTTTCACGTAGAGGCCGTGCAGCTGTAGTTGTTGCAGGACAGCACGAACGTGGTTGATGTGTTCAGGAACGCTGTTGGAGAAGATCAAAATGTCATCGATGTAGACAACACAGAAACGATCAAGGTACTCCCTCAATACTTCGTCTATGAAGAATTGGAAGGCCGCCGGAGCGTTGCACAGTCCGAAGGGCATGACTCGATATTCGAAAAGGCCGTATTTCGTCCGGAATGCGGTCTTCCATTCGTCGCCCTCTCGGACCCTGACGAGATGGTAGGCTCCTCGTAGATCTAGTTTGGTGTAGATAGTGGCATCTTTCACTTGATCCAAGAGGTTGGAAATGAGCGGTAGAGGATACCGGTTTTTGATGGTTATGGTATTTATGGCTCTGTAGTCAATACATGTTCTTAGATCCCCCTCCTTCTTGGCCACGAAAAAGAGAGAGGAAGAGACGGGTGATTTGGAGTGGCGTATAAACCCGTTTTGCAGGAACTCATCCAGATAGGTGCGCAAATGGTGGTTTTCTTTTTCTGTGAGCGAGTAGATGCGGCTACATGGAAGTGTTGAACCAGGTATGAGGTCAATCCTGCAATCGAAGGAGCGGTGTGGTGGCAAGGTATTGGCCCCCTTCTTATCAAATACAGAAGCCAGGTCTGCATACGCCTCGGGTACGTCTTCTTGGGTGCCCGTTCCCATCCCCGTTAAGGGCACCGAACGGGCTTGTATTGCAAGGCCACCGGATACGTTCTCCTGCGGATAGCAGGCGGTGGTGCAATGAGAGGAGTTCAGAGTCATGATCCGGGTCTTCCAGTCGATGTGGGGGTTGTGTGTCACCAACCAAGGAAGCCCCAGAATAAGCCTGAACTGAGGTGCGTCGATTACGGCAAAGGCAATGGTCTCCGTGTGCCCATTCTTGCACGTCATTCTCATGGCTTCTGTCTGATACCGTATAAGCCCAGAGGTTAGGTCGGTGCCGTCCACAGCCTTCACACTTTCTGGTTTTTTCTTGGTCACAGTTGGTATGCCCAGTCCCTCAATGTAACGAGTGTCAATGAAATTTCCGGTGGCGCCAGAGTCGATGAGGGCTGTGACTGTCCATGTCTGGCCTGTCAGTGATTGCAATGTTACCGTCATTCCCATGTGTCGGATGTTGGCCAGGGGTTCGGTGATGGGGGTCCGCATGGAGGGAGAACCCAGTAGACCAACCCCTTTGCCTACCGGGTTTCGTCGTTTCCCGCTTCGTCCCTGCGGGTCACTGAAAGAGCGTAGGGTTTATTGGTTTTTGTTTTGGCAGGTTTAACAGGGCACTCCCTAACGAAATGTCCGCTTTTGCCGCAGTACAGGCATAAGTTCTGTTTTCGTAGTTTTTCTTTTTCTTCCCGGGTTAGGGGACCACGGACTCCGCCGATCTGCATTGGTTCGGGTGCCTCATGGGTCTTCCCTGGTTCACTCCTGCTTTTTTCTTGGAACGTCATGAATCGGGACTCGGAGCCTTTGGTTTTCTCGTTTTTTCGTTCCTGCAGTCTGAAGTTCAACCTAATTACTAGGTCGATGAAGGACCTGATATCCTCCGGGGGTTCGGGTTGTTGAGAGAGAAGGTCCTTGACCTCATCCCGCAGTCCCTTGTAGAAAACGGACACCTGTTTAGACTCCGGCCATCTGGCTTCGATAACCAGCCTATTAAACGTGGTAATATAATGCAGTAGATCGGAAGAGCCTTGTTTCAGGTTAAGAAGCTCGTTGTCTGCGGCTTGCACAAACGTGTGGCGGGCGAACATTTGCCGTAGGGTTTCCTTAAAGACGAGAAGGCTATATAGCATGGGGTCGTCGTTTTCGACCAATGTTATGGACCACTGGGCAGCGTCTCCTCCAAGATAGGACAAGATGAATGCAACTTTGGAGGCGTCGTCTGGGAAGGCGGAAGCACGTGCCATGAAGTGCAATTGGCATTGATTCAGGAAAATGCTGAACTTGGTGCTATCACCGTAAAAACATTCTGGGGGTGCTAGCTGGATAGGGTGAGGAGCTATGACCTGTATGGGCGGGCTATGGCCGTGCTGAATGGGTACTGACCCCCCAGGATTGAACACAGGAGGGCGTAACACACCCCCCTGTCTGGCTCTGACAGCAGGGTCTGGGCCCCAAGCCCCTGAGTTCCCCACTACAATCTGACCCTGTAGCGTCGTGATGTCTTGGCGCAGACTCAGGTTGTCTGCCTGTATACGGGTCAGCATAGCTGCAATATCCTGCAGGGTAATGTCGGGGTTGCTCATGGCGTCCAGGCGAGATATTTAACGTGGGCTTCCAGTTCTGTCAGGACCCCACAAGTCTTACCTATATACTCGTGGAGTTATCTTGCAGGGACGACGTGAGCAACCTCCACCGTCCCCCTCCTCACCTGATCAAAGGTAAATATACAGACCTAGGCAAGGATAGGACCAGGGGAAGGTGCCTAAGGGTGTTTGGAAGTGACGTCGTCTGTGAAGACCAGGTGAGGAGTCTCACTAGACTGAGGGCGCTCTCCTGGGTATCGCCAACTAGACAAGGAATAATCAATCGGTTAGTGCGTCTGCCATCCTTCTAACTTGATCATACACACACACAACAGCCTTACAACATGTGGGGTTGATTCAAGGTTGTATAGTCACCTGAAGGATGAGGACTTGTGCTCCAAATGGAGGTCTCTCTGACAAAGTATGACAGGAAAGCAGGTAAGCCCCTGCCACGCCAGAAGAGGGTGGTGTCTGTGCTCCCGACGTCAGTGCCAGGAAGGTGAAAGGAACGTCACGCACACCTGCGTGGTAGCTGAACAGTAGCGAAGATAAAAGAAGGGCGCTCCTGCGCGGTGATGGGGGTACAAATAAAACCGTGACCACGCTTCCCTGTGCGTGTCACGGGAAAGAAAATCAACAAGCGCTCCTGCGCCGAGAATAAGCAAGAACCAGCCGCGACCACGCTTCCCTGTGCGTGTCGCAAGAAAAGGAAATTAACAAGCGCTCCTGCGCCGAGAATAAACAAGAACCAGCCGCGACCACGCTTCCCTGTGCGTGTCGCGGTGTGAGAAACCAACAAGCGCTCCTGCGCCAGAAATAATCAAAGGGCAGCCGGGGGTGCTCCAACAAGGGGTCTGTTGGTTAGGTTGACGCTTCAGCATGTCAGTGAAGGCGAGGGATCCGGGAGGAGCCGGCTGGGTTAGTCCGTGGTGCAAGGGACTAGCGGCAGGCCTCAGGCAAGGCACAGTACTGGAAGCACTGACGGGAATGAGTGCCGCGGCTATATGCGGTCTCACCCGGAAGTGCTTCTCGTCCGATCAGGTGCACTTCTTGGTCTGAGCGCTAGACCGCTGACCTGTCTAGCAGTGTCGTGCTACACAAGTACCGGAACCAACCTCACACATACCGCTATTCCCCCTGGGGCGGAACCATGACACCAGGCCCCCATGAGTAGGGTTGGTGGTAGTGGTAGGCATCCAGCCCCCCATGAGTAGGGGTGGTGGTAGTGGGTAGGCATCCAGGCCCCCATGAGTAGGGGTGGTGGTAGTGACAGGCATCCAGCCCCCCCTGAGTAGGGGTGGTGGTAGTGGTAGGCATCCAGGCCCCCATGAGTAGGGGTGGTGGTAGTGGTAGGCATCCAGCCCCCCATGAGTAGGGGTGGTGGTAGTGGTAGGCATCAGGCCCCTATGGGTGTGTATGGCATTGGTGATAGCCATCCCGCCCCTATGGTTCTGCTGTTGCTAGTGTGCGTCATTTCTGCATCCCTATTTGTGTGTGACATATGTCGGGTACGTGTCGTTTGTTTGTGTAGTGGGTGTTTGACTTACCGTCTGCGCCGTACGAGTCCGTACCGGTTCCGGTAATAGATGTACAGTATTGGTAGGACCTGCGCGATGGGATTCATGGTTGGTTCGTCTCGTTCGGGTTTCTCGTGGCTTCGACTCGTACTCGTAGCTGGCTTGTTCGTCTCGTAGCAGTGGATCGTCTTGTGGCGCGAATCGGAGCTTATGTGCAGCTCTCCCGGATGCTCTGACGTGCCGGACGTAGCGACCAGTTCGGTGCATTCGGAGTGCGCATCGTACTTGTCCGGCCGGAAGGTGCTGTGTATTTACTTTCGTGCGACTCGATTCGGCGTTTCCGGATCCAGCTCGGTTGGGGAACTGGAGCTGGAATGGGTACGTACGGCTCGTTCGGAATTTTAGCAGTAATGCGCATCGTACTTGCTCGCTCGGACGACTGTTCGAATCGTTCGGGAAAAACGCGTTCGGCTCGTATTTTTTCCGGACGAATCGTATTTGGTGCGCTTCCGGCCGAGATCGGAATCGGCCCCATAGTTGGGAGGGGGCGACAGACCGACCTACTCTATCCGGCTGAGAGTCGCTTCCTTAGATGGGGGGACAGAATGGTGAGGGGGGCAGAGGGCGGTGGGGTGGGGGGATAGTTGGGAGACCATACAGTTGGGGTTCAATTGTTTACATTATTGTTCACTGATCGCAGGGGCTGCCACAACAAGAAACTCTTATAGAACAAAGGGCATGGATGAGTATTGCTCCCCTCCCATGGGCCCCGACGCCGCACGCACGCTACCACCAGACATAACATGACCCAGCATCCAAATGTAACGGTTCTGACATGGAACGTTAATAGGTTGGGGGGCAAAATCAAAAGAGGTCTAGTGTTACAACTCATTAAAAGGCCCCACCCGGATATCGCATTGCTCCAAGAAACACACCTTAAAGGCACGCAATGTGGTTTTATAGGCCGTGGGGCATACAAGGTACTGGCACATTCAGGATTCACTTCTGGGGCGAGAGGAGTGGCCATCCTGATTAAGAAAACTATTCCCTTTCAAACCTCATGCCTCTGGCAGGACCCCTTGGGTAGATATGTGGGAGTTACCGGACTATGGGGAAGGATAGAGGTCACGTTGATATGCGTCTATGCACCACCTAGACTGCAAGCGTCCATTTGGTGGACGCTTGCAGTCTAGGTGGTGCATAGACGCATATCAACGTCGTCATCTTGCTTGAAACACCCTCCACCCTACATATAGTAGGCAGAGACTTTAACGATGTGATGGACCCGTCAATGGACCGCACTGGTGGGGGAGACAAACCCACACAAACCACCCCCTTGAGACGATTCTCCCTAACAATGGGATTAGTAGATGTGTGGCGAGAGAAACATTCCCAGACTAAGCAGTTCTCTTATCATTCAGGGGCACACGACACGCACTCCAGACTGGACTATATATTTATTCCCAGGGGAGAACTGCACGATATAGATCACTGAGAATATGCAGCTAGAGGCCTCTCTGATCACTCCCCGCTCTTAGTTGAGACAGGCATGAGGGAACGGGATAGAGACCGAAGATGGAGACTAAACCCATGGGACCTGAATAACACCAAAATTGCAAATGGTATTAGGCAGACACAGAAGTTTACTTCCAGGAGAATAAGGATTCGGTCCTTTCCGGGGTGACAGTGTGGGAAGCATATAAGACCGTGCTGAGGGATAGAGCCCAAAACCGCATAGCCTGGGAGAAAAAAGTGAAAAATAAATGCCTAGATATCATGGAGCAAAAGATAACTGAGCTTGACAAACAAGTATCCCAGAGGAAAGTCCCTGAATTGACTCGTAGGTTGCCCACTCTGAGGCATGAGTATAAGGAGCTGGCCATGGACAATGCCAAAAAAGAACACTTAGCCACACTACACCGCCTCTATGAAGTGGGAGCTAAGGCAGGAAAGCTCTTAGCCTGGATTAGCAAAAAGGAGATCCAGGATAGATGGGTAAGAGAGATAACTGACCTCCAGGGGGTTAAGCACTCCACAGACGATGGAGTGGCAAATGCATTTGCTGACTACTATAGAGACCTCTATCGGGCCCGTAACCCTAAATCACATATAGAGATAAGGGAATACCTGGCGCCAATTCCCACTTCATCGTTAGGAGTTGAGGAAGCTCAAGATCTAGAAGCGGATCTGTCCCTTACAGAAATCCAAGAGGCCGTGGCGAAACTCCGCCCGGGGAAAACCCCCGGCACCAATGGGTTGCCGGCTGAATTTTATAGGCGGTACATTGATCTCCTGGGCCCCAATCTACTTCGGCTCTTCATAGACTCACACGAAGACGGGGTCCTACCTCTCGACCTGAGGCTGGCAACTATAGTGGTCATACATAAAGAGGGTAAGCCCCGCGATCAGTGTGGCTCCTATAGACCCATTTCGCTGCTAAACTCAGAAGTGAAGATTTTGGCTACCATCTTGGCGACCCGTCTCCTGAGGGTCGTCACAGCCCTGGTCCATGAAGACCAGTCGGGATTCATGCCGGGTCGAGCCACCCGCCTGAACCTCAGAAGAACCCACAATTGGCTAATGAAGGTGAAAGACCGGGCTAGCCCACAGGTGCTCTTATCACTCAACGCCGAAAAAGCAGTGAACTGGTCATTCCTGGACGCCACTTTGACTAAATTCGGGTTCGGGACGAAATTTCGCAGTTGGATGGTGCTCCTTTATAACCAGCCTGTAGCTACGGTATGAGTCAACGGAAAGTGCTTGGCACCCTTCCCTATTGAGAGAGGGACACGACAGGGCTGCCCTCTCTCGCCTCTGCTCTTTGCACTAACCCTTGAGTCTTTGGCCTGCACAGTTAGAGTGCATCCCTTCATCCGAGGATTTCACGGGACTCCCACAGATAGCGGAGAGGAAAAAATTTCCCTATACACCGATGATATCTTACTATATATCACCAACCCCACCACGATGATCCCGGTCCTGTTCGAAGCTATAACAGAGTACGGCAGCTACTCTGGCTACAAAATCAATTGGAATAAATCCACACTATACTGCCCAACTAACGCCCAAATAGACTGGCCTTTGCCTGGCAAACTGAGAGTATTACATGAGAGCTTCCAATACCTGGGGATATTTGTTACCCCACATCAAGAGACATGCAGAGAGAAAAACCTTGGGAAAATCCTGCGCAACTTTAAATCAGATGTGGAAATATGGAGAGACCTCCCCCTCTCCCTGCTCGGACGGGCGGCCATCTTTAAAATGATCACCCTGCCCCAACTGCTATATGCTCTTCAAAATACATACTACCCACTCCCCGGAGACACCTTTACGGAGATAGACAGTAGAATTCGATCATTATTGTGGCAGGGGGGACACCCCAGAGTAGCGCTCAAGACACTGCAACGAAACCCCTATAACGGAGAGATTGCACTCCCAGACATAGAGGCCTATTATTGGGCGTCCTAACTGATACCTATCAACGAATGGATACATAAAGATATGGACAACCCTACGTATCGCCTAGAGAGGGAAGAAATGTTCGCACATACGTACCTACACTATCTATATGGGGGAAATGGGGGCTCCCACTTATTACCCGCAACACAAGTTACTCTGACCGCATTGGCGAGGGGGACCAAAACCATGGGTTGGACGGGATGGGTCACGAAGAGCACTCTGCTCTGGGAAGGAAGTTGGCTCAAAGAGCTACGAAAGCTAAAAGGGTTTGGGGCCTGGGATCTCTTGGGGATCCACGATAGGAGACATCATCGAAAGAGGAGAACTCAAAACATGGGCAAAGCTTAAACAGGAATACGAGATGAATAACTCCCAATTCATCAAATATGCGCAATTGCGTCACGCATGGCAGACAGAAAACATCCAATGCGAACAACTTCCGGAGTATGCGCCACTAGAAGGCAGACTCCTACAAGAAGAACTAATAAACAAGGCGGTCTCTTTCACCTATAAAACCATTTACAATAATATCCTAGACGGACTGAGAGGGCTACGAGCAGGATGGGAGAAAGATGTGGGGTCACTTGAAGACATAGATTGGGAGGCGGCATTAATGCACCCTAGAGAGGTAGCCATCAAAACAAGGCTCCGTCTCATTCAATACAAGATACTACATAGAACCTACTATGACAGGGACAGGTTGCATAAAATGGGAAGGGCGGAGTCACCATACTGCCTCACCTGCAAAACGGCCAAAAGCGATTTCTTTCATACAGTATGGGCATGCCCGAGCTGCAGGTATATTGGACGCAGATAATTGAGTTATTGGGAACGGTCCTGGGGGCGACATTGCTGATTGAACCACGGTTCGTGATATTGGGGATACCAAGTGAGGTAGACGTCACCAGGACACAGCTAGATTTCTCCTCTCTGGGACTGGTGGTGGCCAAAAGGGACATAGCCAGAAGATGGGGGGTGGCTGAAAACCCTACAATTCAGGAATGGACATGAGGAATGGACTTATACATGACAACTGAGCACACCTCGTGCCGTAGCAGGGAATGCCCCCAAATATTTCACAGAATATGGGATCCATGGAGGTGACACTTTGGGTTGGACCTGGGAGACGACACACAGCAACCCGCAACACATAAATCACAGGAGATATCCGCAGGTGGGCCCGAGGGGGGACCTCCCTAGAGAGAACACCTGGTTGCCAATTACTATTGTTCCCTAGACCCAAGTGGAAATGCGTAATGGACATGTAAGGACACTGGTGGTGAACACAAACCAGCGCGAACCGAAGGGAGGGGGGGTAGCTATGTTGATGACGACCAAGGTTTTTTAGATGCAATCAATTATTACAGTTGTAATGTTTATGACATATTCTGCTACTTGTTCAAACAGAAAAAAAAATTGAGAAAAAAAAGGGTGGGGAGTAGGATTTCAGGGAACTCATGATGGACCAGGTCAGGTGCAAAGATGGAGAGTTAAGGGTGGTCAATGGAAAATGGGGAAAAACCCATATGCCAGGTAAAGTGAAGGTCTTGAGCTCTTGGTTGCAGATTTATCCTTTGATGGATGTTGCCAATGAATTAAAGGTTAGTTTTGGTGAAGGATTTCATATGAAAGCGGTGCAAGCCAAACTAGACAAAGAGGTGGCTGAAGGGATGATGGTGGGACCATTCTTGGACTGTCTAGTGGACAGATTAATGATATCCCTAATTGGTGTTGTTCCTAAGAAACAGAAAGGCTAGTTTAGATTGATTAGACATTTGTCGTGGCCAGAGGAATCATGCATAAATTATTTCATATCAGAAAAATTCACATCTGTATATTATCGGTTGACAATGCCAATGATTTAGTGAAGGAGTTGTGGCGAAGTGTGACATAAAATTAGCATTCTGCTTGCTTCCAGTTCACCCAGATGATTTTGAAATGATGGCATACAATTTGAAGGACAGTTTTATGCAAATAAAGTGGTACTCACGGAATATTCAGTGCCTTGTTCATTGTTTAAAAAGTTGAGCAGATTATTACAATGGCTCTTACAAATGCTTCTGGTGGGAGGTCTATAACCCACTACTTGGATGATTTGGCTTCTGTGGAATCAGTGGAGTAAAATGATTTTCAGGGTGTGCTAGAAAGTTTTCAGGTTCTGATGGATGAAGTAGGGGCTCTGCTGGCGCCGGTGAAGATGGGGCCAGCAACAGTGATTTCATTTCTGGGTTTTGAAATTGATTCAGTTGCAACCAAGGCAAGGTTGCCACAGAACAAATTGTAGACATTGGTAACATTGTTGGATGAGGCCCTGTGGAGAATGAAGATCGAGCTAAGGACAGAAGTACTGTTGTGACATCTGAATTTTGTGTGCCGAGCAGTGAGAATGGGCAGGACGTTTTGCAGGAGATTGGGCCTAGCCTTATCAGAGCAGTTTACCTCATCGTAGAGTACCACTTACAGCAGATGTTAAATGTTAAAGCAGATCTGAGAGTTTGGCTTACATTTTTGAGACATTATAATGCTGTGTTACTGCAGAACCTGAGAGATGCAGCAGAGTGGAGTATTCAGATTTCTTCTTATGCAGCGGGTGGGTGAGTGAGTGTTTGGTCTGTACTGGCAGGGGAGATGGTGCATAGAGCGTTGGTCTAAGGAATGGCTGAGGGAGGAGAGAAGCATTGCCTTCTTGGAATGTTCCCATTTGTGTTTGCACTGGTGCTATGGGGCAGATATTTCCATAATAACAGAGTGGCTTTTAACGCTGAGAAGATGGCAGTGGTGCACATTGTGAATAAGCCATTACTAAGAGAGGTGAGAGTGGGAATAGTAATTTTTACCCCTACGCTATCCAACACTTTCCCTACTGTTGCACTCTCTGGAGTTGGAATAGTAATTTTTACCTCTACGCTATCCAACGCTTTCCCTACTGTTGCACTCTCTGGAGTTGGAATAGTAATTTTTACCCCTACTCTATCCAACACTTTCCCTACTGTTGCACTTTCTGGAGTTGGAATAGCAATTATAACCCTACGCTATCCAACGTTTTCCCTACTGTTGCACTCTCTGGAGTGGGAATAGTAATTTTTACCCCTACGCTATCCAACACTTTCCCTACTGTTGCAGTCTTCAGAGTGAGAATAGTAATTGTTTTCCCTCTGCTATCCAATATTTTTGTGTATTGTTTTAGTTAATGTTGTGTATAATTAATTTTAAAAATATTAAAAATATTGTAGTTTTTTAATTTGTTATATATATTTTTTATAAAAAAAATTATATTATTTTTGTTTGTGTATATATGTATTTATAATTTATAAAATGTTTTTAATAATTTACAAGTTATTAAATTAATTATTTATGGATATTATTAAGTAAGTATATATATTATATTTTATATGTATATGTTTAATTTATTTTAACATTATATGTATTAGTTATTAATTTTTGAACATTTAAAAATATTTTTAACTATGTTTATTTTAATTATATGTATTATTTACTTTATTTTACACAATTTTTTTAAGATTTAAGAAAAACGATATTTTTACAACGATATTTTTGACATCGATATTTTTTTTCGATATTTTTGTACTTACCATTATGTAGATAGGATGTCGATATTCTTGACTTCGATATTTTTGTCACGATATTTTTGTACCTCGATATTTTTGTACTCGATATTTTGTCAGTGATTTGTTTTACGCAACCCACGTAGTTCCTCTCTTCTAATGATGGCACTCTTCGCCCCACCCCAACGGACCATCTAAGTGTGCCAGATGTCTAGCGTAGGGGGGAAAGCTGATTTCCACCTCATTGTGATGGCACTTTTCGCTATGAGGATAGCCATGTCTGCAAATTTATACTGTATTTTCTGTCCTTTCGGGCGGGGGTGTAGTCCCAGTAGGCAGCTATCAGCTGTATCCCAAACAGAGGTGCCTGTCGTTTCCTGTACCATATGTCCTATTGTAAGCCAGAATCATGTGTAATATATCTGCATCCGGTGTCTGACACCTAGGGCAGCAGACTTGTGCATCTGTATATATACAATTGAGACGGTGTGGGGTAAGATACGCCCTATGTAGGATCATATATTGAATATATTTAAATTTAGCATTACGGAACACTTTTTTAGGGAACTCCAGAGAGGAGGCCCACTCCCTTTCCGCTATATCTCTACCAAAGTCCCATGTCCATTTTTCACGCAGGGGCACGAGAGAGGCCCCCACATGTATTCTGGTACCTCTGTAGAGCCAATGGATTAGGTGGCGTCCTTCTCCCATCAAATGCACCGCATATACCAGTCCATGGGTGGAGGGTTCATTCCCGTTCAGGGACCAGTATTTTTTAATATAGTGGACTATGGTAGCGTGTAATATGAACAGTGTTTGAGGCACTCCCTGAGTATGGGTGAAATTGTCATGGTCCGCTAGTATACCGTCTATAAACAGGGCTCCTACCGTTGTTACTCCTTCTTGTGCCCATTGGGAAATTCTTCGTCTGGTAATTAGCCCCGTTGCAGTGGGGATTCCAAGTAATGGGACATTGGGTGAATATAGGGGAATCCGTTTGGTATATTGTAATGTCCGTCTCCAATACAGAAGGGCTGTTTTAAGTAAAGGGGGAGTGGCGGGTGGTATTTTGGAGTCGGGCAGCAGCAGTGTATGTAGCGTTCCTTGATCCAATTTTTGTGGCGTGTATCCAATTTCATGTAGGTTGCGTCCAGCAAGCCAATACGACAGCCATTTCAGCTGACTAGCCATGCAGTATGCATGAAAGTCGGGAGCCCCTAGTTCCCCTTCCTCTGGTCTCAGTTGTAATTTTGCCAGGCTCACCCTCCTGCGTCCCTTTCCCCATACAAGCTCCGTGAGAAGGGAGTCTAATGTTCGGAAGTCTTTGGCAGGAATCAGGATCGGCAAATTAGTAAAGTAATATAATAATCTTGGGAGCAACACCATCTTAGAGATGGCTATTCTACCCATCACCGAGAGAGGTAATGATGTCCAGAAAGAGACCTGGGCACGTTGCGATCTAATCTTTTCATCAGGTTCCCTTCTAGAAGGTCCTGAGGGGTTCTATGTATCTGTATACCAAGATATTTGAAAGTTTGTGGTGCAACCAACAGGGCGAATTGACCAAAGTTGACGGGTTCTGGGTTTTCTCTATATTGCATAAAGAAGGCGTGTGATTTCTTAGCCTTAATTGCCAGCCCCGAGATGCGTTCAAATTGTCGGAATATATTTGGGATGGGTTCCAAGTCGTCTGTTAGGTCCTTTATATATAATATGAGGCCATCAGCATATGCTGACACTATATGTGTTGTCTCTCTCAGTCGAATCCCTTTGTTTTCAGCATCCCTCCGAAGTTTAATGATTAGGGGTTCTAGCGCTAATACAAATAGTATTGGTGACAGGGGACAACCCTGTCTCGTTCCCCTTGCCACTGGATAAGGGCGAGATATGTGGGAGCCAGTACGGACCCGGGCAGTAGGGACTGTGTATAAGAGTTTGACCCATGTCATATAGCCGAGCGGAATGCCGAATCTTTTCATGGTTGCGATCATGTAATCCCAATTTAGTGTGTCAAACGCCTGCTGTAGGTCAAGAGAGATACAACCAGTCTTGCAGGAGATCTTGGAGGCAGCCTCCATGACATACTGCAGGCGCCTTATATTAAGGGACGTGTTACGACCTGGGACAAAGCCGCACTGGTCAACATGAATGAGTTTTGCAAGATAAGGGAGGAGACGGCGGGCCAGGATTTTGCTAAGTATCTTGTATTCAGTGGACAATAGGGAGAGCGGGCGGTACCCTGACATGTCTCGTGGGTCTCTGTTTGGCTTGGGAAGGGAGATGACTAACGCTTGCATGGTAGTTAGTGGGAGGGAATGGGCCTCTTGTGCTGCGTTACACAAGCATTCGAGGTGTGGAGTTAAGTTGTCTGCAAAGGTAGTATAAAATTCTGCTGGCAGTCCATCCAACCCAGGGGTCTTATTATGCGGGAGCTCCCTGATGGCCTCTTTAATTTCCGCCTTAGTAATGGAGTTGTCCAATTCCTCTTGGGCGGCCTCTGTTAGTCTGTTTGGGGTAAATCAAGCCATCCAGAAATGCTTCTATATGTTCTGGTATTACAGCTATGGGGGCGCTGTACAGCGCCTCATAATAATTACTGAAGGCAAGGTTGACTTCCGCCTGAGTATGCACTATAGTGCCATCTGGTAATGCCACTTCCGGTATTGGAACGGGGGGGGTGTCTCGTAGGAGACGCGCCAATAGGGTGCCCGATTTATCTGCTTCTGCGTGTGTATGTTGGGTATATGCCCGATAATCAATGAGACAAAGGTGCTCAAGGAGTTCGGCGTGTCGTATTCGCCCCTCTTGTAATTTCTCTTGTTTGGAGGGATCGTTACTCGCTTCCCGTTCTAGCGCATGTAAAGAGGCCTCATGTGTTGTGAGGTTCTTATGTATTTCCTGGCGGGCCCCAACCGTCGCCCCTATAGTTGCGCCACGTATCACTGAGATTCTGCGCATGATAAGATTGGTTTTGAAGAGATTGGGTTTGCCGGCATTGGATTTTGGGATGATTCATTTCCTATTGGAGCTTCCACTGAGGCGAGCAAGAGGAGTTGTTCAGAGGAAGATATTAGACATCTGGGGAGATGGCAGTCCGATTGCTTTAAGCAATGCGTGTGGCCTAATTGGGTGGTAATGTCTGAGTAATAATACTTTCTTTCTTGCTGTTTTTTCCTAGGCTGTGTTGCTGGTCCAAACTCGCCAGTTATTTCAGTACGCATCTGTGGGCATTCGTTTGTCACATGGGCGGTGTCGTGTCCTGCGTCAGCCCCGGACCCCAAGGAACACCAGGACACAGGTAGGTTTCTTCGATTACTTTATTCTCCATTGTTATCTCATGCTCGTAGGGACGTCCTCCTACTTCCCTGGTCTCCCGATACTGCCCCGTCCCCCTCCCTGACGGGAAGTGGTGTCCAGTGGCTGGCCCCTTCCTTTGTTCTTGTGCAGGGACCTAGGGTCCTCTGCACCTCGGTACGACATCTCTTCCTTTTGAGGAAAAGAAAAGAAAGAAGAGAGAGAGAGAGAAAAGAAAACACTGGCAGGACACGGGACAGAAGAAGCACTGTTATCATCATCCTGCTACACTCTGATCGTCCTTGTTTGCTTTGCTGCTGGTGGAATTTGCTTGCTGCCCCCATCACTATAGTTCCTCGATAAGTCTCTTTGACTTTCTGCTCACTCTCTTTGGGCAAGACATTTCGGTTCCTTCATTCGGTATCTCTTCAGCCTGGTCTCGTCTCTCACTGCTGTGTGATGTCCTTTCCATGCTGTCCATGACTTCTTCTTTGACATGTTTTGCGTTGCTCTTAGGCGCTGCCTCTCCTTTTTCCTCATCTGATTACCGTAGTCCCTTGAAGTGTGAGCTGTTTCTGGTGATCCGGTAGGGGCCTACTGCAGCTGTTATCATAGGCCCCTTGACATTTGTTATAGTTTGCGGTTCACTTGAGAAAGGGCTGTCCGACTTCCTTGCTTGTCATTGATGCACCAGCACTTAGTCTCCTTGCTTCCGTGTGGATGGCGTGGCATGTCGCCGTGCGTCTGCGTACTGTTTCATTTTTCCCTTCGCCTCTTGATCTCTTGCAGCAATGCTGCTGTGTTCGGGTGGCGCTTTTGCCTCCAGCTGGGGCAGTCTCGTCCTGCTTGTTCTTCCCAACACCAGTTCTGCTGGGCATCGTCCCGTGGAACTGTGTGGGGTGTTTCGGTAGTCTCTTAATATTTGGCACACAGCCTGGCCCACTGAACTCCGCTCCAGTTTGGCACGTTGGACTGCTTTCTTTATGTTTCCCATGAATCTTTCCACCATGCCGTTTGCTTGTGGCCACAGAGGCGTTACCTTCCTGTGGTGTATGCCCAGGTACGCCATGAATCTGCGAAACTCCTCCCCTGAGAATGGTAGCCCATTGTCTGTCCTCATAGTTTGTGGGGAGCCCCATGCTGCAAATATGTCATCAAATATCAGAAACGTCGCTGTGGCTGATGTTGTTGACACTTGTCGCACTATGGGGAACCTGGAGTAATCATCAATTACTACTAGCAAGTAGTTGCCAGTTTCCAGGGGCCCATAGAAATCAGCTGCCATTGTTGTCCACACTGCCCCGGGGAGGTCGGACATGTGTAGTTGTTCTGGCTTTGCTGGCCTTCCCGTTATCTGGCATAGGTGACAGTTCATTATTGTGTCTTCCACCAGTCGATCCAGGCCGGGATCCATACTCTTTCCCTTAGCATTTTTTTGTTGCTACTATGCCTCTGTGAGACTCATGCACTAGATTCACCGTCTGCCGCCGTAGCGTTTGTGGTATTATTATCCTAGTTCCTCGGAGTGGATCTCCCTTTTTTGTTTCCGATAGCTCTTCTTGTATGTGTTTGAACGCTAGCATTTCCTCTCTTCTTACTCCTTCTCCCATGGGGCTGCTGTTGTTTACATTTCTCCACCTTTGCTGTCATGTTGTTGTTTTGACCGCTTGCTGTGTGGCATCACTTGTTGTCTCTCGCTCGAACTCTTCAATTGTTATTGGAGTGGTGGTGTTTTGTCTTAACACAAAGTTTAGGTACTCCTCCGCCATGGACATGATCTCTGGTGCCCGAGGTAGAGCATGCCATGACATGTAGTCAGCTGGGCTGTGTGTCTTTCCAGGTTTATGCACTATCTTGAAATCATAGTCCATAAGTAGTATTCCCCACCTCTCAATGCGTGGTGGAATTTTTGCGTTGGGGTTTCCGTATATTGTTACTAGTGCTTGGTGGTCAGTTACAATGGTGAATGGTTTCCCATATATGAACATGTGGTAGTGCTCACACGCCCATACTACTGCTAGGCTTTCCTTGTCTGGTTGCGAGTATGCCCTTTCTATGTCCGATAAACTCTTACTTGCATGCGTAACAATTTGCCTGGCCAGTCTCTTCCGGGCATGTGTTGCACTAGAATGGCTCCTAGCCACACCGGGCTGGCGTCAACAGTGAGCTCGGTGCAGAGCGACGGGTTGAAATAGGCAAGATGATGTACTGCTGTGACTGATGGCATCAAACGCCCTGCCACATTTCACAGTCCAGAGAAATTTCGGGCCCAGCTTTGATAGTTCACGAAGTGGGGTGCTCACTGTGGCAAAATCCGTTATGTATCGAGCACAGTAGCTCGCTAGCCCAAGAAATGACCTCACTTCTGCTACATCTGCTGGAGGTCTTGCTTTTTTCAGCATTTCTACTTTGCTGGGATCTGGCCTCATTCCTTTTTTTGAAAATATGTGTCCAAAGAACACTAGTTCTCCCTTCCCCAGCTCACATTTGTCCTTGTTTAGGGTCAGGCCGGCTTGTTCCAGCTGGCAGTAGACTTCTCGTAGGGCCTTGTCGTGCTCCTCGTCTGAACGTCCGAATACCAGGATATCATCGCTGTAGTTTAGGCTGTTCTTTACGGGCCGGATCACCTGTCTCACTGTTTCTTGAAATATTGCTGCCGCCGTTGATATTCCGAAGCTGAGCCGCTTGTAGCGAAAAAGACCCATGTGAGTGGAGAATGTCGTGATGTATCGGATTGTGGATCAAGCTCCAGTTGATGGTACCCTTTGCATAGGTCTAACTTTGAAAATCTGCATGCTCCAGTGAGATAGCTGATCATGTCGTTTAAGTGAGGCCCTGGGTGTCTTTCCCTCTCAATTGCTGTGTTTGGGATTCCCATGTCAATGCAAATGCAAATTTTTGATGTGTTATTTTTGGTACTGCGATTATCGGAGATACCCATGGAGTTGGTCCATATGCCGGCTCTATGATGTCTTGCACCAGCAGGCTTTTTATCTCCTCTTCCACTTATTGCAGGTGTATGGGCACTCTTCTGTGACACTGAGCCACTGGCTTGACTGCTTCATTGGTGTGCAGTGTTATTTGTGTGTCTCTCAGTTTTCCTAGTCCTCGTAGTGTTGCCGGGTGTTCTCTCAGAATGTTGTGTCGTTCTGACATGTGATATGTCATGGCTAGGAGACACATCACCTGCGCGGTGATGTTGCTTAGTAAACACGGTGCTGGAATGTCTCAGCGTAGGACTTGTACTTCTTCTTTTATCGATCTGTCTTTGTATGTTAGTGTCTTTACGAACTTCCCCATGTTCACCACTGGTTTCCTTGAGTGCCATGTGAAGACATGAACAGTGGACAGTGATAGCGGCAGTTTCTGTCTCATCTTTTCATATTCTGACATGCACATGATGTTGCATGTGGCACCACTGTCTAGTACAAAGCTTGTGCTGTGATTGCCAACCTCAATGTTCACCGTCGCTGTTTTCTTTATCAGTTGTTTGTCCACTAGTTGGATGTGCTCAGGTGTGCGACCCTGTGTTGGTATGTCCGACATCAGATACAGCCGGTCTGCAGCCTCTTGCGGATTTGCTCCATTCGACTCAGCTGACGGACTGCGGTTTTGTGTGTTCATGTTCCGTGCGTATCTGCTTGTCGCTGTTCATTGTTTTGCTGGTATCCCTCGCTCAGTTTTGAATTGCCCGATCATGCAGGCACTCGCAAAGTGGTTTTCCCTTTTACATTTTCGGCACTTGTGGCCAATCGCTGGGCAGGCTCCTGCATGTGAGAATTCGAGTCCACAACAATAGCATGTTCTTTCTTGTTTCTGCTTCCGGGGCGGCGGTGTTTTGTCACATCTTCTGGCATTCCCAGCCATGCGATTGGCCTGTTCCACTGTCCGTGCTCTCCCATTTTCAATTTGTTTGGCATGTGCTGTTGCTCTGGCCTCTGCACGGGCCAGTGTCAGTATTTCCTCCAATGTGTAACGTTCTTTTAGTATTTGGGCACGAAATTACACTGATTGACAGCCTTCGATGATGCACAGTCGTATTGCCTGTTCGTTGTCAAATTTATTGAATTCACAGTTTGTGACCAATTTGTGCAGTCTGGTTGCGAAATCATCGAGGGACTCCTCTGCCAGTCGGCATGTGGTGTTGAATGTGTATCTCTCGTAGTCCACGTTTCTCTGAGGATCAAATTAGTCAGTGAGACACTTCATCAGTCCTTTATATGTTGATATCTGTTCTGGAGGGAATGTTACCAGCAGGCCCTCAACCTCATCGCCCACGAAGTTTAAAAACAAGTCTATGTTTTGTTGGTCTGTGTACTCTTTGCATGTGGCGTGAATATAGCGTTCGAATTGTCTCACCCATCTCTCCCAGCGAGTGCCTTTTGTCTGGGAGTCCGAGAGGCTAAAAGGCAGTGGTCTGCGAAAGATTGCATTTGCGGTGGTGCTTTCATTACCTTCCCCGTCATGGTGGTGGTTGCGCAGTGCTGTTCCTCCTTGTTATGTTTGCCTTTATTTAATTGTTCACTCTGTTCCTTTGTCTGTATCTCTCTTCTTTTTTTTCTTCTTTATTTTCACCCATTTTCTTGTCTTTTTCTCTGTTTTTCACTATTGCCTGACTTTAAAATGGCCGGCAGGGCCTTCCTTGATTCCTATTGGCTCCTTTGCCTGACTTCAAAATGGCAGCCGATATCTTGCGAGAGCGAGATCCACTGTTTCCTAAGGTGCCTGACGATAAGATGGCCGCAGGAGCTTCTGCCTGTGCTATTGGCTGTCCCGCCTGACTCCAAAAGTTCTCGCAAGATTTCGGCTTAAAATCTTCGCGGAGGCTTGGTGCTTTCAGATTGCTCGGCGGGCGGCTGCGGTCACACCGGTATGTACCGCTTGTTGGTGGGCAGTCGCGCGGGGGTTCCTTACCGCTTTTTAATTCGGGGTGGGCTCCCTACATTGTATCCTTCTTGTTCTTGCAAGCGGACCAGGGTGGGCTGCTGGCTCCATGATTCTTCCTGTGACAGGGGTGGGCACCCAACGTCATGTTTTTTTTTCTTTTCGGCAGGCGGACCAGGGTGGGCTCCTGGCTCCGTGATTCTTCTTGCGACCGGAGTGGGCTCCCGACGTGGCGTTTGTTTTCAGCAGGCGGACCAGGGTGGGCTCCTGGCTCCATTTCTTTCTTCTGTTGTAGGGACATGGGCCTGGTGACGATCTGCTAATCCCACCTTCATGTCGCCAGATGTCATGTCCTGCGTCGGCCCCGGACACCAAGGAACACCAAGACACAGGTAGGGGTCTTCGATTACTTTATTCTCCGTCGTTATCTCGTGTTCGCAGGCATGTCCTCCTACTTCCCTGGTCCCAGGGTGCCCTACCTATGGTTTGACTTCTAAGTATAGATCCTGCATAGGAGGAGGTCCACCTCGAATACACTGTCATGTTCTTTGTTTCTGTTATTGGGCAATGTTGGGTGACAGATACTTCAGGGGTAGAAGTGTGGGGTGGGGGTTGTTGGGTAATGTTGAAAGGGGATATGTTTTCACTGTTTTGTTTTTCTTTGCTCTTCTAGCTCCTGTTGATGCCTTATGTCTCTTGCTGTTCCATCTGTGGTGGACTCACTTGGTAACTCCGACACCCCCAGGCCATCGCTATCATGGAATTTAATCTTATCTCATGGAAAGTAAATAGTGTATTAGACTGTATTAAACGCACTGTGGTTCTTATGTTTCTCTGCCGCCACCAGCCTGGTGTTGCTCTTCTACAAGAGACACATCTCTTGGACAACGTCTGTCCCTTTCTGCGTACGATCGACTACGACTGATCATTCGAGCTATACAAGGGGGTCCAGAGGGGCAGTAATTCTTCTTCATAAGTATTTTCCCTTGTTGGTCACCCAGGTTTCCCATGATCCTCAGGGTAGGTACGTGGGGGTGGCTGGGATCCTAGAGGGGAAGTCATATAACCTGCTGAGCATTTATACCGCTCCCCAGTTGGAGGAACAGACCCTCCAAAACCTAATTGGTGTGATCACTACTTTGCCATGCTGGGTGCTGCTCCTCAGGGGGCCGGGGGGACTTCAATGCTGTCTCTAGCCCAGACTTAGATATCTCAGGCCTTGTCCTGCAGGACCTGTGGGCTCTCTCCAGGTCCCTCAAATCCTGGGCAGACTCCCTTAGATTCTGCGGTGTCTGGAGGGTATGGAACCCACAAGAACGAGTGTCCACACATACCTCGGCATCTACAAAAATGATGGCCCGCATTAATTATATATTCCTCTCAGACATGGATGTCTCCACTATGGTGGGAGCTGCAATGCTCACCCGTGGCATCTCGGACCACTCCCCCGTGGTCCTTCGTCTCGGGACCCCAATGCTCCATAAAAGGCCCATGTGGCATCTGAACGCTTGGTTCCTTGTGGACGAGGGACTTGTGGACCACCTGTCTGAGGAGCTGCGCTCCTATTTCGAGATTAACGAGGGGACGGATCAGAAAGCTGGCACACTCTGGGTGGCAAGTAAGCCGACTATACATGAAATAGTAAAGGCATACCTCAAGCGTACAGATAAGACAAGCAACAGAGCATCGTAGAACTTGAAATCTGCATACTCAAGTGTGAGACTGATGCTGCGCTTCAAGCAACTGAAGCGTTGACCTAGCAATTGTAGGTAGACAGGGCCTCCCTACGTCAATTGGCCTTCCAAGAGGCCCGCCAATGCTGGTGCGTAACTTTCCAGCGTTTATACGAACACGGGGATAAAAGTAGTGTGCTCCTTTATCGGCTAGCAAATAAGAACGTCAGCTCTAGACTCGTCCCTGCCCTTATGGATGCCACAGGGTCCTTGGCCGACACTGCCATATAAATTGCGACAATGTTTGCAGACTACTACAAACATCTATTGCGGTCAACTGCGGCCGGACCCTGAACTCGCCCAACTGTTGCTTTCTGATGAGCCCCTCTCCCATCTGACTTGACTCTAGCCAAAGACCCTGGACACTGAAGATGAGATCCCAGCAGCCATTCGAGATTTGAGAGCCGGTAAAACCCTAGGTTCGGATGGCTTCCCTCTCGAGTACCACTCTAAGCACCATGACATTGTCACCCCGCACCATCTCAGACTTTACTCGGAGGCTGTGAAACAAGGGTCCTTTCCTCTGGAGCTCGACTTTGCAACCATAGTTGTCTTCCCTAAAACAGACCAGTCGTTGACGAATTGCACGTCCTATTGGCCCATCTCCTTAATCAATGCAGACATTAAAATATATACCAAGATTCTGGCAGCCAGGCTCTAGAAGGTCCTCCGCTCCTTGTTCCACCCTGATTAATGTGGCTTTATGCTGGGCCGCAGCACTAAACAGTGTATTCAACTGTTTCCTATAGCCCTGGCCCATGTTGGTGAGGTCAAGGAGGCGGCAGGCCTGTTGCTTGTTGACTTTGAAAAAGCAATCGATACCGTCACCTGGGACTATCTCAGGTTGGTGCTGCTTCGGATGGGTTTTGGTCCCTGCTTTCAGGAGATGGTAGCGTTTCTGTATTCCCAAAAACAACTTAGTATCCCTTCTGGAACCGTCTTTTTGAGATGACACGACGCCAAGAGTTTCTACATCAGTCTTTAGCCGACCCACTATCGTGGGTGGGAAGGGAAAGAGACCCTTTTCTTAATATAGCCCTCACTCACTCTAATAGTGACATGCTTCATCATCGGGCTCACCCCAACTCCTAACGGTCGGGGTGGGCTCAACCATATTTCAGGCAGCACTTATGAAGACTTGGTGTATGGGGGCATAACGTTAAAGATACAGGGCTAGATGTATGACGCGCAAAATAGCGCCTCGCAAATTGCGAGTTTTTTGCGACTCGCAATTTGCGAGGCGCTATTTGGGATGTACAACAGTGTGTATCACACTGTTTACGATTCCCAATGGAGTCGCAAATTGAGAGGCTCATGAATATTAATGAGCCTCTCGCAATTTGCAACCCCATTGGGAATGGCAGGCCCTCCCAGGTATGGTGGCCTGCTGGGCTCAGCAGACCACCCTGTCTGGGACTGCTTTTAAATAAAGCAGTTTTTTTTTAATGCAGCCCGTTTTCCTTAAAGGAATACAAGATGCATTTAAAAAAGAAAAAAATGAAACGTTTTCGTTTCATTTTTTAAGGGCAGGTAGTGGTCCCTGGGACCACTGCATGCCCTTACAAAATATTTTCCTCTGCATTTGCAAAGGGGAAGGGGTCCCCTGGGGACCCATTCCCTTTTGCGACCCCATTACCACCCTCTTAAAGAAGGTGGTAATTTGCAAGTGTTTTGCGACCGCAATTGCGGTTGCAAAACATTTGTACATGGGGTTGCACTCGCTATTAGGAAGGGAATGCCCCTTCCTAATAGCGACTCGCAATTCCAAAATAGCGAGTCGCAAATAAATTGCGACTCGCTATTTTGGAATGGTACATACCCCTATTGGTTTTTGCATGCGCAAACGGGTTCGCAAACCCGTTTGCGCATGCAAAAACCGTCGTACATCTGGCCCACAATTCCTCTGCCACTCCTAAAGTATCCTTTATTAGTGGAGTGGGAGTGAAGGTGAAAAACACTATAGTGGGCTAGAGGATGTAATGGTCCTATGACCCTAAGCTAGACACCAACATGTTTCAGCCCTTTCTAGTGGCCTAAAAACGGTC
Organism: Calotriton arnoldi; assembly: GCA_963921515.1. Lineage (NCBI taxonomy): Eukaryota > Metazoa > Chordata > Amphibia > Caudata > Salamandridae > Calotriton > Calotriton arnoldi. Next base: position 748,974 of record CAWUFW010002772.1, read on the forward strand.
CTGGGCTTTCGTCAGGGTGGGATGGCATTTGGCATTTTTTCTCACAAAACCTTGGCAATATGTCTTTCCGACATACAGAGTGTGACTACAAGGCATCCCCCTCATGCCCCCGTTGGGAGCTGGTGCCCTGTTAATGTGGGGTGAGTGCCATCTACCGCCTATAATTGACTTTGCCTGTAATACTAGGACTATGTGTATATTTGTGACACTTTGTAGCAACACTAATTGAGAATGATAAGTGTGAATAAAATAATGCATATATGTTCATTCCATAGTACTTATGGTGTTTGGAAAAAGTGTGTTTGAGTGTCACTGGTATGAACCTCTTGTGGCCACCAGATCAGAGCACTGTCCATTTCTGGTGTACCCTACACAATACCAGGCACCTCCACGGTTTCACTCCAGGGGGACAGCACTGTGAAGTTTCACGGCAGCAGCATGCCTCCTTTGGCTTTACAGCACGTCTATTACAATTTGTATTTTGTGTTTGTTTTTGTCTTTTTTCTTCTACAGGTAATTCCTCTTAATAAAACAGTGGCAAGTATTAGACTTGTTCCAATAATAATCTGTAACGTGACACATGCAAGTTGCATGCCCTCTTTGCACTCACGTCTGTGGGGGAAGTGACTTCATTGAATCCCACGCTGACTAAAGCCCAGGAGCGTTTCTGTATTCCCAACTGTCAGCCTAAGTCATTGTCAATGTCGTACTATCTCAGGCAGTGCTTTAAATGGGGAAAAATAAGTGCAGGTACTCATTAAAATAGAGGTGTGGCAAGTGGGCGGGGCTAGGGGCGGGGCTAAGGGCAAAATATGATCATACATAATGACTTCTGTACCAGTTGCAGCACATATTAAAATACATGAGAAATGTGTTTATGTCAAAAAAACAGATGAACTCATTATACAAAATTAAAGTCATGATGGCACTTTCACCTGAATGGTCGCTGCGCACCTGATTGACAGTGCACTGTCCTGTTAATCACAGCGTGACACAAGCCCTCTCACCCCCTGCAGTTTGGGGACATTCAAATGGACGCTGCTGGAATCTTCACCAGCAACTCTGCAAAAGGCTACTTCAGCCGAGTTAATTACAAGCTCCTCGGAAACAGAGCGGCCTCTGCTCTGCACTTGAGCAGAAACTTAACCTGAGCCTGCCGTGCCGTGGATCAGGGTACCGGTACTCTCCCTGGCTACAGAGAAGTGCCGGTACTGACGGCAAAAAATTCAGAAGTGCTGGTACTCAGTACCGGTGAGTACCAGCCCATTTAAAGCACTGGCTCTAGTCTGGATATCACTAGGGATTGAGCCGCGGTCGTGAAGTCTGGTGGTGGGTTGAAGGGTTTCACCTGTTGAGGAGGTTAAGGTGGAGAGAGGCACGTTGCATAGGTATGGTTCAGTGGATAACGGAGACCTCAGCATAACGAGAGATTTAACAGAAAGCTTTAATTCACAGGATTCTCATTTTTGTCTTCTAAACTGGTAAAATGTGGTCTCAGCCCAAATTTTGTGCTTTTTTTAATTGTAGTTTTATGATGAGTAAAACTATCAAGTCTGTCCTATTTAAAATATAAATGCTTCATATAACTTCACCTTTTCGAGTTATGACACTAATCCATTGATGAACAGTCATTTGCGTGCTGCCTGTTTAAGATGGCACGAAGACACCACCTTATGGAAATCTATAACAAAGGCGGAGAAAACTGAATTCTGTCTTCTAAGTAAAGCCAAGTCCTTCATCCTTAATGGCAAAATAAGTTTGGGCGGCTTGAGGGCAAAGATAAAAGGCTGTAACAAAATACATTTTCTTCAGCCTGTTGAGGATGAGAATCAGCATAAACCAGACTGCAGTACTGTAGCATGCTAAAGAAACACACATCATTATATACGGTGATCATGTGGGTTAATGACTTCCTGCCAAATCTGGAAGCAAAACTAAACACGCCAGAGACTGAACAAAAGAATTTCTTCTCGACAGCAGATGATGCATCAAGCAGGCAGTATTGTCAACAGTACCTCCCAAGTATGAAAAGCCCTGTACCTTATTCAGAGCATGGCCATTCATTGAGAATTTTCTGGATTCTGTGTTTTGAGGTCCGAGAGTCATAATAAAGGGCTTCGCATAATTAATACTGAGATCCCGTCCACCCATAATAGACACAAATCCATGAAGAAGTTTTTAGGACATTAGCTGTTCCCTGCCATTAAAACCATGGCATTAGCACAGATTAACGTGGGAATCAATATGTTCCCCACATGGGGGCAAGTCCTGTCTCATTTATCAGGGAGATTCCAAGTGATCAACAAAATTTCGGGGGCGGTCTAATTCTTCCAACAATATGCAGAGTGGAGCTGCAGGGGCTCTAAGAAGGGGTGAAATAACAACAAAGCCTCATTAACAAGCAAATGGTCTTTTAAAGACCTGTGAAGTACTCGGGTGCGGCTGAGTGTGCGCCCGGGAAGCTGTCTCAGCCCGGGCTGACACACAGCGCAGAAATACACAGGCTGTCGCCAGCCAGAGCGGCACATAAACACGCTCCATTTGAAAGGGTAATTTTCGGTTTTGCGTTGCACGTACCCGTACTTCAGGGCCTGAGCCCTGCTGCTTCTGAGAGTACCGGTACTCTCCTTGCCCGAAAATAAGTTCCGGTACTCAGGGGCAGAAAACAGAGAAGTGCCGGTACTCAGTACCGGTGAGTACCGGCCCATTTAAAGCACTGATCTCAGGAGTTCCCAATCCGGCGCGGTATTCGGCAGGGGTGTCCCCTTTCTCTGCTCCCTTTCGCTCTTACCCTTGAGCCCCTGGGTCATATAATCTGCTGCCACGCCCAGATGCGGGGATGGGAGGAGCCTCCGAGGACAGGAATCCATTATATGCAGATGACGTCCTCCTGTTTCTCACTGATCCCGCAGTCTCTGGCCCACAAGCCTTCGAGCTCCTCCATCTTTTTGAAGACGCCTCCTGCCTTGGAATGAACAAAGGGAAGTCGCTACTTCTTCCACTGCAGGGAGACCACGTGCTAATAGACTGGTGGCTGGGCATTCCTGTCCGTCACCTCAGCTTCAAATATTTGGAAGTCCACATTTCAACACTGCCGGACCTAACGTTCGCTCTCAACCTTACCCCCCTCCTAAAGAGGACCAGAACCAGTCTGACTGCATGGCAACATCTCCCTCTTAACATCTTGGGCAGGGTTGCATTGATTAAAATGATGATACTGCTTGCTTCCTTTAAATCCTGCAGAATTTCCCACTCCAAATTCTTAATGCATGGTTTAATGAGGAAACAACTCCGATTTGGTTCTTTTTTCGGAGGGTCCGCCCCTCTTGCATCGCCCAGGCGAAGTGTCATCGCTCAGTGTATGATGGGGGCATTAGGGTGGTGGACATCCGTCTGTACTACTCAACGCCTTACTTACTGGTCATAAATGACTGGCTGACAGGTGGATGTGATGATCCGGTGTACCAACTTGAACTGTCTTGCCTCAGCCTTGACGGGGTGATGCACTAATTATATGGCCGACCAGCCCCTCTTACTCTCCCAGAGGTCGCCAGATAGATTTTCTTGGTGTAGAGGGGAGCCACATGAGTCACAGCTTGGGACAGGCGTCTGACTCAGCAAACCCCCCTTTCGAGGGGGCGCTGGGTGGAACATGTTGCGCGCCCAGAGGGATTTCACTGCTGGGACTCAATCGGAATTACGGTGTTGGGGGACGTGTGGCAAGGATCTACCATGTAATCTTCACTGACCTCCAAGCTCAGTTCACTCTTTCCCACACTCAGTTCCACAAGTACCTAGAGCTGCGCCACACCCTGGGTCACTATGGCGCCCGCTTAGAGGAGGTGCTGGACTTCAGCCCTTAGAAGCACGGCTGTTGATGGGGGGGGGGGGGGTTGGGTCGAGGGGGTATCTTCCAGTTATTCTGAGCCCCTGTATGTAACGCCCCAGAGACACTAGATCCCCTTAAAGAGAAATGGGTAGGTGAGATGGAGGAGGTTAAATGGCGAGAGGCCTGCATGGATCCTAGGGAAATAGCGATTTCCGCACGACTCTGGCTGATCCAATTATATTACCTCCATCAAACGTACATGACTTTCTAAGGACTGGAGCAAAAAGAACAAATGATGGACGGAATGCTGAACAATGCAAACACTTTCCCCCAGTCACAAAGATCTGGGCTTAATCCATCATTTTTCGTATTCAGAGTTTTAATATTTGGTTCTGTGCAAAGCACTATTTTAATATGTATTAATTATGACTGCGCTTTCTTAAGCTTTCCCATGTATTATGCCTCTTTCTCACCTTTATGGACGTATTATCAACCAATCCTGAAATGAATTGACTTGAACATGTGAGGGTGGCGCCAGGTTATTATAACCATTGACATGGCGGACCATTAAGTAGGTTTTTATTTTCAGGTTTAAAGAGCATGTGCTGCTACATTTACATTTTTATGTTTACCCATTGGGAAAAGGGACTGAGACATGAGACTGTTTTTAAAAAAAAAATTAATTGTACTGTTTTTAATGTGTGCTTTTATGGTTTTACATGTGTAAACCTAATAAAGAAAATGAATGAATGAAAATAAATATATAAAATAATTTACAATAATATTTAACATAAAAATATTTTTACTAACTTTTTCAAAGTTAAATAAACTTTTTTACTTTAACCCTAAACTTTACCATACGGAGATCTCAGGCCCAGCTGTGGAGTCTCCATTTGGTACAGTATAGGGAAAAGTAAGAAAGTATATTTAACTCAAAGAAAATTGTAAAAATATTTTTATTTATATGTCCTGGGAATAAAGAGATGTTTGTTTAGGAATGCACTATACAAATGAACAACTTACCATAACATATCCCTTAGTCCATAAGTACAGTACACGAAAGGGCTATCAAAGAAAGTGGAGCAAAATATGCTCATCCCATTGTTAAACATTTATACAGGCTTGGAGTAAAATGAAATGCTACAAAGTGCTTAATAGCAACTACAGTCTAGTAGAATATACGGGCATATTGAGGGACTCAGAACAAAGCAGCTGCTGACCATCTACAGAAATAGAAATCACCAACTTGAGATTAAAAAAAAGGTGGCACATACAGACTTGGAAAGCAGAACAACAGTGAATCGGTCAACATTGTGTATTGCCCGTCATGGAAAACAAGATTTACTTTCTCATTTGCTGTCCCATATAATTGGACACACTGAACTACTACCTTGAGATATTTGTCTGCGGGATCACTTACTTCCCAGACGTTTTAGGATAACCACAAGAAATGCAAACTGTTGGTGGAAAAAGGCAGCAAAATACTTGTCAGATTGCATCACTAGCAGAAACATACAAGCCCGTATGTAAAATGTGTGCAATGCATGTGAATCCACAGACTTTTAGCAACACTTGCCAACTCATACGTTATGCCAATAAAGCATGATTATATCATAATGTATTGTTATTTACAGCGAAAGAAAATCACCTAACTGATAAGTGAACAAGGTGTCCATGATTCTTAGTGAAGGGGCAGCTCGTGCAAGATCATGGAAGACTATGAAAGCATTGCATATGCAGCTGTAGTGTACAAGCTGCTTTAATCAGACGGGTCTGTGCATACACAGTCCATGGCAACACCTTGCAGTATAACAGCCCACTTCAGTAGACAGAGCATATCTAACAGCCACACAAACCTTTTAACCTACTAAAGCAAACTCTTTAAATGTGTCATTGTCCTTTTACCCTCCTGCGTTCATGAAACCATCCTAACGTCACCTTACCCATTAGTCTTTTTCGCCTGTTTTCCTTGACTCTTACTCTCGCCTATTCCCCCACTGTCCTTCTAGGCTTCCAAGCTCATTCCACCCACTACAGAGCTGGCTTGTCAGATTAGTGGCAATGCCACCCCTCCAGTTTTTCCTTCAAATATTTCCATACCTGCCACATCTTCTAACAAAACTAAACAAACCTGTCCTGAATGCAGCAACTTATTAAAGAAGCAAAAAAAAAACCTTTGCACAGACCTGCCCCATAGAAAAGCTTAAAATCCATTGTAAACAATTCTACTCCTTAAGAAAAATAAAGTTAACCAGCACTACATAAAAGCAAACACCCCGTCTCAAAATTCTTCAGTGAGATGGGAAAGAAACAAACCCAAAACATTTGACCACCCTCTTTGCAGTTAAAGAAACAAAATGGCAGCACCCCCGTCTCATTATACCTTAATACCACCCCATCTGCCCCAGCCTAACCCTAATAAACGCAATCACTCCGCACCACGCATGTAAAGGTGCCATTTTGACCAGTATTTTACCTGCCTGGCTGAGATTCTCAGACCTAAGACAGGTAAAAAAAAATATCAAGAAACGTATACATTTTGTTTTTTTCTTCTTTGAAATAAGGACTGAAAGCAACAATTACAAGATGAAAATACATCAAACGATTTTTAATGGTGTCTAGGCTATTCCTGAGAATTTTAAAAGGTAATAGAGACAAACTTGTTTTGTTAAACAAAAGAATACAGTGGATTTTACATAAACTGTACTCTCTTGGCCAATCAGCACCCCAAAACACAAACAAATTGGAGATATATTTCTCTGGGAACTTTCTTGGACTCGTTTGCCAATGGGGTATTGCGAAAGCCTCACCGTCTTCTCCCAGGTATTAAAGGAAATCTTTAAAGATATTGACCTTTCAGGGGGCTCTGTTGTGACACAGTATGTGGAAGATGTCCTTTGTTCCAGTCCCTCTGCAGAAGTTTAATTTTCTGACTCTAGTATTCTACTTATTAAATTATCCAAATGAGGATACGAGTCATCGCTTTCAAAGCTTCATTTTTGCATCTCAAAAGTCACACATTTAGGTCATGTCATTTCATAATCCTCCACAGCCAAGTCTCCTGACCGCTTGCAAGGGTGCTTGCTATTCCCAAGCCTATCACCAAGCGGCAAATACTCCAGTTTCTGGGTGCTGCTGGTTTCTCTCAAGTTGTGGATTCCCAATTTCACACTTATAGCCTAATCAAAGCTGATAGTGCCCCACACCCAGTCCGATGGGCACCTTCAGAGGTGGAGGCCTTTACCACTTTCAAGCAAGCTTTGGCCTCTGCTCTTGCCTTAGGCTATTCGGATTATAAGAAACCATTCACTCTCTAATGTCACAAGTGCCAAGCAGTGGCCTCCGGTGTCCTATCACAACCCTTCTAAGACAAACAAAGACCCTTGAGCTACTACTCTGCCCTTCTGGGCCCCATGGCTTGGGGCATGCACTCTATCCCTGTGCGGTTGCCTTGGCTGCCCCGCTTGATGAGCGAGGTGCAGATATTGTTCTAGGGCACTCACTCACCCTCGAAGTTCCGCATGTAGTCGCTGCACTGTTCCTTCACTCCAGTACCCAGCATCTCTCAGTTCAGTGCCAAACACACTATGAACAGACTCTCCTTGGAAATACAAACCTCACTTTAGTAAAGTGTACCACACATAACTGCTACTCTTCTCTCTATTGCTGATGATGGTTGTCAGAACCCCTTCCAGAGGGCCACTGGGCACTCAGGGGATACTGGTCCCAACCTTGGAGGTTGAGGCCTTTTACTCCTGATGTCCCAGGGCTCGTCCTACTATGGGTCCCAAGCAACTGGGGCAAGTACCCCTTCTGCACTTGGCTCTCAGCAGTAGCTGTGGTCAAGTAGCAAAGGCTCCCTTGTGGGGGATGCACATACAGGTTCGTGAGCACAACTCATAACTCAAATTGCAAACAGTGCGATCAATAAATCAATGTCCAGTCCAATACTCGCTTTTATTTCTAACTCAACACATGCAAAGATATATAACATTCAAAAGCAATAACACAATCCCCCTTGAGGTTGCAGCTCTGGTAGTTATCAAGCAGATCCCTGCCCCACCCTCCTTCGCGTAAGGTATTCAGGGTTATTCCCCATTCACTGGTGTCTGCATCCAGGGAAAGTAAACTATTAGGCCTTGCTCAAGAGTTCTTCCTTCGTCCTCGGTGGCATGTTGGTGAACCTCGCGGACTTCGGCAGGTGCAGATCACAGCGCGCAAGCTTTGGCAGTTTGAAGTAAGGGACGAGTGAATGAGTTGCCGCACATGGAACCAGACTTCAGCAACTGAGTATGTAATTGAACATTCGGAAATGCCTGTTTTTCAAATCAAGTTTTTGAGGATACTGCTTTTAATGATAGTGATATGTACCGTGAATGCCGCAGTTCAGCAGTTGCTGTTATAAATGAGCATGAAGATACATCCATTTTTGAAGTCGAGTTTTTGAGGATAACGTTTGTCATGATATATCGACAGTGACATGTACCATGAGCTCTGATGAAACTCAAGCGTGATTGAAGCAAGTTGGCCGCTCTTATAGCTGCTCATATATGAAGAAATGATGAATAAAGAATTTATGCAAATGAACCTGGCTGAAACAATCTTCTAAATTTTGTTTGTTGGACTGATTGCTTTGAAAAAAAAATTAGAAGTGGATCTAATATTTTGTTGCCTCTCTTTTTAGATAGAGAACAGACAGGTGTCATTCCTGGAGTCACAAAGAAGAGGTTGACAAAACCGGCTCAACACCTCTCTACACTATCTCTGCTGCTTAGACGTTAACTCCAGAGCTAACTGAACCCCATCCACGGTGTCATCCTTCATGTCACCATGCAGTAAGTCAGCAAGAGGTTTACTGTCTTCCTCAACTTCCTCTGCCATGGCATTCACTGGGTAGTCTCTCAGGAGGTAAGTCCTCAGCCTCTTCACATGGAACACCCTCTTGGATTCCCTTATGGCACCTGTGTCCACCAAGTAGTTTACCTCAGACACTTTCTGAAATACCTTGTATTTCCCACATCATTTGTCCTCCAAAGCCGTGGGACAAACAGGCTTTAGCACTAACACCTTCTGACCTTCCTGATACCCAGTCAGTATAGCTTACTGGTCATACCATTCCTTCTTCATTCCTTCTGAAGGCTTTCCTTTGCCTGTCTTATGTATTGCACCATCAACTTCCTGAGGCCAATCACATAGTCCACCATATCCTTCTGTGGAGACTAACTAAGGCAAGTGGACCCTCAACTGGTGTCCATTCAGATATTCAAAGGGACTTAACCCTACTCCCTTTTATAGAATCTCTCGTAAGGAAAACAAGAGACATGGCAGGAGAAGATCTCACTTCCTCCTGAGGTTCTCTGGCAGAGTTCCCATCATGCTCTTCAGTGTTTTGTTAAACCACTCCACTAAACCATTGGTTTGTGGGTGGTATGCAGTGGAGAAGTCCTATGTCACACCAACTGCTCCCACATCTCTCTTGTTTAAGAAGAGATTAAATTGGGTCCCCGGTCAGAAATTACCGTCCTTGGAACTGCGACCCTAGAAAAATCCCCAGGAGAGCTCTCATTACCACCTTTGCTGTCATGTTCCTCAGAGGTGCAGCTTCACAGAGCCTGGTGGTGTGATCCACCACAACTAAGATTTACTTGTTGCCTGACTGTGAGCAGGGTCAAATGTACCAACAATGTCTATTCCTACCCATCCAAAACGTAACACCTAAAACTGATAGAGGCACAAACGATGCTTTTTTCTTCCCTCTTGTCTTCCCACTCATCTGGCAAGCCGGACAGGTTCTACAGAACCTTTTGGTGTCTCTGTGCATCCCTGGCCAGTAGAACAGAGGGTCCAGCCTATCCAGGCTTTTTCTAATCCCTAAATGTCCTGCTAAGGGCACCTAATGTGCGCTTGACAACAAGAACTTCCTGTGCACTAATGGAACCACTAGCCTCTTGCTAGTAGCTGGCTCAGAATTTAGTCTCACTATAGATTAGAACATCCTCCCAGCCAACATAGTGTTATCCAACCACTCCCTTGCTTACCTGATCCTGGGCTTCCTTCCAAAGTCCCACAAGTATAAGGCACTCCTTCTGTGTCTTGCGGAAATCTTCCCGGGTAGGCCCTCCAGCAGTGAATAAACCATGCAGCTCTGGAAGTGACCCAGACTCCAGCAAATGGTCTGCTTTGGGAGCCTCATCCTCCTCTCCCTCTGTAGTAAAAGTGATGACCTCCATGGCCACTGCCTTCCCGGAGTCTGCCGTTCCCTGCAAACTACCTTGTTGTAGCCCTCACAAATTAAAGATGATCCCAGCCTTACTCTGAGACTGATGTGGTCAACAAATCTGACGTCCAAGCTATAAGGGCCTTGTGGAAATCTTCCCGGGTAGGCCCTACAGCAGTGAACAAACCCTGAAGCTCTGGAAGAGACCCAGACTCCAGCAAATGGTCCGCTTTGGGAGCCTCACCCTTCTCTCCCTCTGGAGTAGAAGTGTTGACCTTCATGGCCACTGCCTTCCCGGAGTCTGCCCTTTTCTGCAAACTACCTTGTCCTAGTCCCTGCAAATCAGAGATGATCCCAGCCTTACTCTGAGACTGACGTGTGAGTCTGCGCTCTGGTCAACACAGCTGATGTCCAAGCAATAAAGGCTTTTGCTCCTGGCACCAAGTCAGGGGCAATCGAATCATTGCCCAAGAGACATCCAGCTCCTTACTTTTCCCTTACTTCGACAATAGTCATGACCGACTTGCTGTTGGGCTCAATTTCAACCCTGGTAAGTGGATACTCCATGCCTTCCTCATTGACTACCAAACATCTATCCTTGGTTCCAGGGAGTATATCCTCAGGCCTACAGTGCTTCCTCTCAACCATAGTGCAGAAGGCTCCAATATCCCTCAGGGCAGACACTTTCCTCCCATTGATACTAACTTCCTGCAGAAATCCCATTGTATTAGGATGGATGTGCTTCAGAACATCTGGTTCCTTCTCCCAAATGTCCATAGCTACTAGGTTAAGAGCAACCAGCTCCTCTCGGGTACCTACACCCGTGTCTAACATACTTGCTATCATGGGGGTTGCAGTGTTCTCTTGACAGTCTCTCTGGTAATGTCCCACCTTATGGCACTTAAAACAAGTCACCACCATTGGTGGCTGCTGGGGCATTAAAGTGGTGGGGCAGCCCGTGGGAGGCAATGCAGGGGGGGGCAGTGCAGGGAAAAGAATTTAAAAAATGCTTACCAGCCATCTGCAGCGTTGGTGCTCTTCTGGCCTCTGCTCCTTGACTCCCGGCATGCCACATGCTCCCCTACGCCAATCCAAACGATGGTCTCATGCTGGTATTACCCAGCACAAGAGCAGTACCGTGATTGATGTGAGCGCCCTAGTTAGGCCCTCACTAAGGGATTCCAACCCTGTGCTTGCTCTCCATCCGGCTGTACAGCACAGTTCGGGTTGAGAGATCGAAGTACGCATGACGGTTTGGCTGGTCATAGACGGCCGGGCAAACTGTAATGCGCACTTGAAACAGTGCAACACTCCTCCTTCTTCCTGCAGCTGTGTGGTGTTAGAATGAACGGCCCACCCCGACCTCGGCTGCAGGAAGTGCGCAAGGAAAAATAAAATGACAATAACCTTTGTTATTATCATTTTATTTTTATTTTTTCACTGCTGAAAAGCAGTGGGGCTACGCTCCTTTGCGGAGGAGCAGGCGCTGGTCACCACCTTGGACTTAGAAGAGCTTCCTTGCCTTCTTTTCTCATGATGCCCCTTCCCGGACACCCATTACCGTTCCCATGTTTCTTGGGCCCTCATCGAGTACCATGAGAATTACCCTGGCTCTTACCCTCCGGTTTGGAACCCGTCTGAGAAGAGTTATTCTCCCCCTTTGGCTTAGAACCGTGCCATTCCATCCCTTTGTGAACCCTATTAGCCAATCACTTATCAGCTAACACTGCAAGTTTTGTTGGATCCCTCTTTGTCAGATCAGACACGTATTGCTTAAGTTGGGTAGAGCACTCCTTCTTGAGTTGCTCTGTCACCATCGACTAGCTAAGTGACTAAAAATCTTTGGCCTTCTTACCCACTCATTCCAATCACCCAATACAACATGAATCCAAGTCTCAAAAGGGACACCATCCACTCTCATGCAGTCACAGAATCTCTGCAGGTATTGAGCTGGGTTCAGCCCATCCCTCCTAATGAGAGCTTCCTTCATTTGCTCATAGACCATCTGATCTGCCACAGGCATCCTTCCAATGACGGCTGTCCCTTTCAATGGCATGCACCCCATTAAGGCAGTGGCCTTAGACACCTCATTTAAGGCCTTTGCTTTACAAACAAACTTAAAGCTCACAAACCATTCCAAGATATCCTGACCTTGCACATGCACAAGAACATGCAAAAGATCTTTTGGAACTCTGGTCACAACCTGGCCTGAACTGGAAGTAGAATCACTTATCCAAGACAGAATTGTCATTGCTGCCATCCTAAGTTTCTCTCTCTCAAAGGCTATCCTTTCCCTTTTCAGCTTTCTTTCTTTTTCCTTCTGTTTCTCCTCCCATTCTCTCTGTTTTTCCTCCCTTTCTCTCTGTTTCTCCTCTCTCTCACACAACGTCTCTTCCCGGGCCCATTCCTCCTGTTTCTCCCTCCTCCACTCCTCTTGTTCCTGGAGAGCTAGCCTTAACTTGTGCCTCTCGAACTCTCTGACTTTCTCCTCTTCCTCAGCCATAGCGTTCTGAAGTGCCAACTGCCAGCTCAGGGTCTTGGGTAGACTCAACCCACCCAAGTGAGTTACTCCTGGAATTCGGGACAGTGGTACCCTAGAAGCTTGAGGTGCACACCTAAGATATTCTGGAAACTAAAGGTAGTGAGTGTCTTGGTGAAACTCTAGAAATTGCATTGGGGGACACACTTGGCATGTGTCTGGGATATATCTGTGCTAAGAGGATCCTAGATCCTGAATCCACAGCGCTCTCTTCCTAGGTTCCTACCATGGTTCCCTCCCCAGAGTCAACTACAGACTCCTCCTTTTCATCCAGTATCTCAAACTGGTTCCTAATGAAATTAGCAAGGACCTCCCTGCCCCTAGTCATGGGAATCCTCCATCCTCTGTCCCTACATAAATCCTTCATCTGAACTGTGGACATGGTACTGAGGTCAATTCCCAAACCTATGTTCTCCATTGCATGTGCATGTTGCATTTGTGCGTAGAAGAAAACAACTGGACTTATTGCAGTACTGGTGCAGATTGGAAGTGGCCAATGCCACCGCTGTATCTTTGACTCCTAAACGTTAGGGGCCCTACTGCTTGTCGCCAATTGTCAGCACCCCTTTCAGAGGGCCACGGGCAAGCAGGGGTTTCTGGACCCAACCATGGTGAGGCCATTTACTACTGATGTCCCGGGGCTAACTTACTATGGGTGCCGAGCAACTGGGCCAAAAACCCCTTCTACACTTGACTCTCAGTGGTAGATGTGGTCGAGCAGTCAAGGCTCTCTCAGGGTGGTGGGATGTAGATACAGGTCAGTGAACACAAAACATAACTCAAAGTGCAAACAGTGCGAGCAATAAATCAATGTCCATTCCAATACTCACTTTTATAGAAGAAATAAGTATTTTTATTTTTAACTCTACACATTCAAAAGCATACAACATTCAGAAGCAATAACACAATCCTCACTATGGTGGCCTCTCCCAGCATACGGGATCACCAATTTTTGACACAAGTCCTGTGCTCCTGGCACAAAATCAGTTCACCGATGACCCCCCTCTGACATACGTTGTCACCGCGGTGCGGCCTGGTGCTTTCCGCACAGTGCTTCCAATACGGCTCATAACAAGGCGGCCCTCTCCTGGCATTAAGAGGGTCACAGAGTCTATACTGAACATGGGAAACGTTCTGATCGGTGCACAGCCTCACACCTCACTCAGGAAATCCTCGTGTAGGGCCCCTCACTGGACCTCGCTCCTTCCAACGCTCTCCTCTCCTCACAAGGCACACTGGACCTGGCAAGCAGACAGGCGATGGTGCTCCTGTCTGCAGGACAGGTGATCTTGATGTCCTGGTTGATGGTCCCTGTCCCAGGAGATAGACTGCTTTGGCCCCCAGTCCTGGTCATAGCCAGAAGTCTTGCAGAGCTTCCCCTTCTCACACAGCCTGTCTGGCTGCTCGGCAGATGACAAATGTTTGGGGACACAACCTTCCCTCCTTATTGTCCATTTCCACACTGTTCAGTACTGAAGCTTTTCTATCTTTAACCAGGGTGTGTTGTTTACAAACATACACACTACCGGCACACACACACTCACCATGTGCCCTGTACAACACTTCACCCTTCATGCATTGTACTTCACACAAGCACATGCTTTCATTGCGCACGCACTAAGCAGCACTACATCTGTCTTGTCATGTATTCCCACGGACCCTGGAATTATGCGATTCTGCTGCCCTTTTCACATAATTATGGCTTTGCCACATTTGCCACAAAATTTATCATCTGCTGCATAATCTGCAGATTTTCACATAAAAAAGATTTAGTTTCTAGCTTTAACAGATCAAAAGTTACTAAAAAAGAGATGACATGGGTTCGCATGCAGCGGAAGGCCCTTTGCAAAGGTAAACTGGTCATCTTTTGATTGCTTTTTTCTGTATTTGGTTGTTAAACTGGCACTAATGAGGTGAAGTCTTTGCCCATACAGTATTACCATATGTAAAAATTAATAATGAATCAAGAAGTAGTATTTAAAAAAGTGCCGCATTATACTGCATTTTTGATTTTCCTTGCCGCATTTGGGCCACCCTGCTCCATAATTTAGTGTTCCCCTGCCGCATAATTCCAGTGGCCTTGTGAATTTCTCACATGCATACATACAGTCAGCACATGCACTAATCTCACATAGACTATGCAGTAATGCTCTACCCATGTATTGTACCCTTCCCAGGCATACAGCCATGCAGATTCACTACTCCTGCGCTATGCAGCACTTAACATCTACCTGCTGTAGGCCAAGGGTGAGCTAAGCACACAGCAGCAGAACTTTCAAAAACATGAGTGAACCTGTAGGCCTCACTCCAGTGACACACAGTAAAAAGGTCCTGTTCACTACTACTGATCACTACACTGTATGCTGCCACCACCGTGCTCGTGCTGCTTAGCTCCAGGTGAAGGTGGTAGCCTTCTACCACTATAAGGGCAGCGCTTTGGATGCCCCTCCCGGGCCAACAAGACAGCAACAGGTGAGTCAGGCCTATGTCATGGCACAAACACATGATCTGTGCTCACCTATGACAATAAAATCAGCATTAGGGACAATAAAATCAGCATCAGGTATCCAGACAACAGCTCAGTTGGGCACCTAGGGCAGGGATACAAGTCTTTACCATGCAGAGGAATTTTCTGTCCCGACAATGGTGAGCATCACAATTCTACCCAAGTGGTTGCAATTACCACCATTCCACATTCTGATGTTAGTGTCACACCACTGTGTATTGCTGACTCCATTCTTTACACATGCAAAAAGAACAATTGATGGACAGAATGAAGACCAATGTCATACATTCACCCCAGTACAGAGATCTGGGCCTAAAGCCATCGTTTTTTAGCTCACCATGCCATTCCAGTTTGAACCCAGCCATATTCAAATCAGTCTTGACCCTGCGCCCAATGGGAACCGTCCAGCCCGAACTTCCAGGCCAGGTCCTCCCTGGACTGGAAACAAGCAACCTAGGATCGGTTTCGGGGTTTCACCCCTCATCAGCCAGGATAGATTGACTCCAGTGGCATGGAGAGCACGGGGCCCATGTCTGGGAATACCCGGCCCACTCGAGGTGACAAATGCAAAAAGAACATTGATGGACAGAATACAGAACAATGTCATACATTCACCCCAGTACAGAGATCTGGGCCTAAATCCATCGTTTTTTGCTCACCATGCCATTCCAGTTTGAACCCAGCCATATGCAAATCAGTCTTGACCCTGTTCCTTATGGGAACAGTCCAGCCTGAACTGCCAAGCTAGGTCTTCCCTAGACCGGAAACAAGCATCCTGGGACCGGTTTAAGGGCATCACCCTTCATCAGCCAGGATAGCTTGACTCCAGTGGCATGGAGAGCACGGGACCCACGTCTGGGCATACCCTTCCCACTTAGGACGACATATGCAAAAGAAACAATTGATGGACGGAATGCTGGACAATGCAAACATTCACCCCCAGTCACAATGATCTTGGTTTAATCCATCATTCTTTTCCTCACCACACCACCCCAGTTTAGTCCCAGCCATATGCAAATCGGTCTTGACCCTGTTCCTTATGGGAACAGTCCAGCCCAAACTGCCAAGCCAGGTCCTCCCTGGACCAGAAACAAGCATCCTGGGACCGGTTTCAGGGCATCACCCTTCAGCAGCCAGGCTAGCTTGAATCCAGTAGTGTAGTGAGCATGGGACCCACGTCGAGGCATACCCTTCCCACTTAGGGCAACATATGCAAAAGAAACAATTGATGGACAGAATGCTGGACAATGCAAACATTCACCCCCAGTCACAAGGATCTGAGTTTAATCCATCATTCTTTTGCTCACCACACCACTCCAATTTGGACCCAGCCATTTGCAAATCAGTCTTGACCCTGTTCCTTATGGGAACAGTCCAGCCCGAACTGCCAAGCCAGGTCCTCCCTGGACCAGAAACAAGCATTCTAGGACCGGTTTCGGGGTTTCACCACTCATCAGCCAGGATAGCTTGACTCCAGTGGCATGGAGAGCACGGGACCCACGTCTGGGCATAACCTTCCTACTTAGGGCGACATACGCAAAAGAAACAATTGATGGACGGAATGCTGGACAATGCAAACATTCACCCACAGTCACAAGGATCTGGGTTTAATCCATCATCCTTTTGCTCACCACACCACCCCAGTTTGGACCCAGCCATATGCAAATCAGTCTTGACCCTGTTCCTTATGGGAACAGTCGAGCCCGAACTGCCAAGCCAGGTCCTCCCTGTACCGGAAACAAGCATCCTGGGACCGGTTACAGGGCATCACCCTTCATCAGCCAGGCTAGCTTGAATCCAGTGGTGTAATGAGCACGTGACCCACATCTGGGCATACCCTTCCCACTTAGGGCAACATATGCAAAAGAAACAATTGATGGGCGGAATGCTGGACAATGCACCACACCACCCCAGTTTGGACCCAGCCATATGCAAATCAGTCTTGACCCTGTTCCTTATGGGAACAGTCCAGCCCGATGGATTTAGGCCCATTAAAAAAATAATTAGTAAAAAAATGTAAGAAATAAAAATAAATAATTAAAAACATACAAATTATGAATTATTAAATACTAACAGTAATAACTTATTAGTATCACATATTCATATTACAAATGTAATAATATAAAGAGAATTAAAATAAAATAAAAATCTGCATATTCATTTTAAAATGTACCTTATTTTTAATGCATTTGGAAAAAAATCTAATTTTAATTTCATTTTTAAGTGACATAATATAGATGAAGAATTCTATTTTAAAATCTGAAATATGAAGAACATTTGAAATAAATAGTTTAAAAGGTAACTTTCTAATTACCTTAAAATAGAGTAGATGGCAGTGTGGAGTTTAACAGCTCTACTTTCTGATTCTGCTAGCAACAACAGAATATCAAGATAGAATGCTGACAACAATGAGGATGTGCCCCATGTTAGTTCCAATGCAGTTTGTACTAAGCATTTGCTTTAAAAATAACACATAAGATTAGCGCATTTTACCAGTGAGCATTGTAATTGTACCAAATGTTAGTCTGCATTAAAATGTGTTGAAAATAATAGACAACTCTCCAGCTATCTCGAAACACATAAGCTATTCCATCCTTCACAATCGGGCTTCCGTCCTCATCATAGTATGGTATCTGCCCTCCTCGCAGTCACTGAGGATCTAAGATTGACTCTTGACCAAAGGGGTTGCAGCAGTTATCCTGCTCAAACACAGTGCAGCTTTCGATACGGTATGCCATAATACCATTGTGGAGTCTGTAACGATACACTTGCTTGGATGGCTTCCTTTCTTGAAAGCCTTTCAAGTCTTGATCAAGCCAATCCAATATTTATTTCACTGGCTCAGGGGGCCCCTCAGGGTTTGTCCCTGAGCCCCATTTTTTAAATATTTATGTACGTTCGTTAACTGACATCAAAGAATCACTTGACTTCGCTCTGTTCACCTATGCTGATGATGCACTGCTTTATCATTTCGCTCTCTCAAGATTCAGGATATCATTCTTCTCAACTGAGAAACTGTTTCACAGGCATTACTGAGTGGATGGGTCTCAATGGCCTTATGTTAAACGGCAGTAAGCCCGGAGTGATGGTGGTGGGGAACAAACCTAACTTATGGTCCACCGCTTGCCAACTCTTTGAGTCTTTGTCATGGTGGTGTCCGGAGGCAAGGTTATGCATGTGCGAGGGACACACAAACTGGCTAACCCTTCCTTGCGCTATTGTGGGATGACTTCAAAAAAAGGACAAGGAGGCCCTAAAAGTCTGAAGGGACCAAGGATGGACGTATGCTATAGAAAACAATGGTCCCATACAAGTTAGATAATTACAGTATCACAATTTAGTAATCAAAATTGGAATTACAAATGTATCGATGCAAAATAAGGATTTTAATTAACAATTAAGTTCAACGCAAAGATAATATACAAAAAAGGTGAGTGAGCAAGACGTGACAGGGTAAAGGGAAATCAGCCGATTTCCTTACCACAGGCAAGTGACTTAAAAAGTGACTTTTAAATTCGTGAGAATGTAGGTAAACAAAAAGTCACAATCAGGGTTACATCTCATACTCCACAATTGGATTCAAATTATAGTATAGAGTTGAAGATGTATGTGTCGACGACGTTTCGATCCCAATTGAGGTATAGGGATCTCATCAGGACTAAGCGGTAAAACAAGTGCCTGGGAAGTTGCCTGGATTAGTATAAAAGAAGGAAGGAAATTGGGAAAGGGTGTGGGAAAAAGGTGAAAGCATTTGAGTTAAAGGTAGTTAGATAAAAGGTAGTATAGCAAGGAGGCAAGGTCATGCATGGTTAATTAGGTTAAACTCTGGCTATCGAGGTATGGGGTGCCAGATAGGGTAAAAATTGCAGTACATACCAGAGATCAAAAAGCCATGTGCTGATATGATATAATACGATACAAAGGGGATGATGGACGGAACGTTTGAGCCAATCAAACACTCACCCCCAGTCAACTGATCTGGGTTTAATCCATCATCATTCTTTAGCTCACTCCACCACCCCAGTTCAGACATGGCCATATGCAAATCAGTCTGACCCTGTGCCTCATGGGAACAGTCCAGCCCGAACTGCCAAGCCATGTCTTCCCTGGACCGGAAACAAGCATCCTAGGACCGGTTTCTGGCATTTCAGCCGTCATCAGCCAGGATAGCTTGACTCCAGTGGCGTAGTGAGCACGGGACCCACGTCTGGGCATACCCTTCCCACTTAGGGCGAAATGCAAAACACACAAGATGATGGACGGAATGCTGCACATTGGCAAACACTCACCCCCAGTCACAGATCTGGGTTTAATCCATCGTTATTTTGCTTCACCACGCCACCCCAGTTCAGACATAGCCATATGCAAATCAGTCTTGACCCTGTGCCTCATGGGAACAGTCCAGACCGAACTGCCAAGCCATGTCTTCCCTGGACCGGAATCAAGCATCCTAGGACCGGTTTTAGGCTATCAGCCTTCATCAGCCAGGATAGCTTGACTCCAGTGGCGTAGTGAGCACGGGACCCACGTCTGGGCATAGGGTCAGACTGATTTGCATATGGCCATGTCTGAACTGGGGTGGTGGAGTGAGCTAAAGAATGATGATGGATTAAACCCAGATCAGTTGACTGGGGGTGAGTGTTTGATTGGCTCAAACGTTCCGTCCATCATCCCTTTTGTATCGCTTTGTTCGCCCTAAGTTGGCGGGGGTATGCCCAGACGTGGGTCCCTTGCTCACTTTGCCACTGGAATCAAGCAAGCCTGGCTGATGACGGCTGGAATGCCAGAAACCGGTCCTAGGATGCTTGTTTCCGGTCCAGGGAAGACATGGCTTGGCAGTTCGGGCTGGACTGTTCCCATGAGGCACAGGGTCAGACTGATTTGCATATGGCCATGTCTGAACTGGGGTGGTGGAGTGAGCTAAAGAATGATGATGGATTAAACCCAGATCAGTTGACTGGGGGTGAGTGTTTGATTGGCTCAAACGTTCCGTCCATCATCCCCTTTTGTATCGATATGATATAATACGCGCGGGGCAAGGTACAGTACAGAAAGAAAAGAAAGAAGAAAGAAAAAAGAAGAAGAAGGAGGCGCCTGATTTAATTTAAGGGGATAGGCATGCAGGCGGCAGTGGTACATGCGATGATGTTAACTAGTGGGCATATTACTATACCAAACAATTATATAGCCATGGTATGGCTGGAGCCGTGAAGAGAATTGGAAAGATACAGAGGAAATGATGGACACGAGGAGTCTAGCAGCGTGTGTATTGCGCAAGTGAGTTCCAATAAAAACGTGCATGCGGGCAATATGAGTGATTAAGGGAGAGTCAGTAAAGTGACCCGGTATGATAAAGGGCTTGGGAATGGTGAACAATTAAATAGCCGTGACTAGGCTGGAGCCGTGAAGAGAAGCGGTACAAAAGAGACGATAAATATGACTCGAGGAGTAAACTAGCGTGTGAAATGCGCAAGTGAAATCGGAAGAAACCGTTCATGCGGGTAATAAGGGTGATAATGGGAGGGTCAGTTCAGTGGCCCGGTGCGATTATGATGTTGGCAATAGCTGTGAATACGAGGACTTACTGATGGGGTCGGTCGGGCTAGAACTCAGAATCCCAGAATAAGGGAAGCAGCGGTAGGGCGAGCAGCCTGGGAATAAGTGAAAAACCGTTTAGTGACAATACGTAAACTCGGAATACTAGAGTGAAATTGGTTAAGTTGCAATGCCGAGCTCTTACCGGAGATATGAATATTTCGAGTCAAGGTTAATTAAGGGTAAAAGGCGTTCCCGTCCGGGAACATTCAAGTGTGAGGCCAATGGAGCAATAGCGAATTCGAGCCTGTAAGGGAAAGCGAGGGGGTGTCAGTCTGGATACTTGTGACGCTGAACCTAAGGAATCCACTCAACAATAACGTGCGCTTACCTGAATAGGCACTGTGTCAAGAATAAGGGGCAGCAAGCCGGTTGATCCGTGTGGTAACGCCGCGATGGGGAAACGAGTAATGCGTGAACTCAACAAGTATCGGAAGATACGAGTAAATTAGGAATCAAATACGGGCTCTATGTATGATTGGCGCCCGGATCTGACGTCATCCGGAAGCGCAAGTGAGCCTGGTGGCAGGGAAGAAGAACCAAGGCGGCCATATTGGAAGGGAGTAATGGGAAGAGAGGAATCTGGCCTAAGGAGGCGGAAAGGTATAATGAACCGTGGTGCGGGGGCGCGCAAGGGCAAAAACCAAGGGGAATGGAATGCAAACCAATTAAAATTGAAAGGGGAGCATGACTAGTGCAAGAACAAACCGGTTATGTGGAGTGCAACCGGCATAATAGAGAAATAGAAAACGGGGGGGAGGATAATCAGAGCAGTAGGGTAACGAGAGTAAGGGGAGAGTAGGGTTGGAGAAGGAGTAAAGATGGGTTAAGTAAAGTAAGGCAAGACATGGAAAAAACGGAAAAATAGAAGGATAGAGATACGGAGAGCAAGGCTTACTAGTGATGACATTCTAATGCGGGAGAACAGGTGAGTGTACAGGGATTAATTTAAAGCAGTAAGGTTAATCACCAGGTTCACAGATAATATACTTATGCAGATGGTAGATAATGGCTCAATTGGAGAGTAACAGGACATGAATTCATAAGGAAAAGTAAGGTAAAAACATCCAAAACAAAGATGCATAAATGGGCAGTGCGACAAGAAGGATTAGAGCAAATTGGACCAGTCCTCCAAGCGATTGAGTCCAGTGTGGAGACTGTCCGTTCGTATGATCCATTTTAGCTCCTCTTTATTGAGAATGCCCGCAATGTTCGTACATCTGGGGGGTTGTTGAATCACTGTGATCACTTGCCACCTTATCTCATCTTCAGTGTGGTTCATGGCAGTAAAGTGTTCAACAAGTGGTGCATTCAGTGTTTTGCAACGAATCCTGCTTCTGTGCTGGCAAATCCGGATTCTGATTTTTTGTGTTGTTTGGCCAACATATATTAGGTTGCACGTGCAAAAGATCGCATAAATCACATTGACAGTGTTACAGTTAGACTACTCAGTAAGGGATTATCATTTGTCCCTACCATTAAACCTGATTATCTTCAACTTCAGACTGAAATGTTACGATTCTTCAGACAGCTACATCTCCAAGCATTTTTCCAAGACAAACCCTATACCCCCTCTACATCTTTCACTGCATTTCGCCCACCGTCTACCTTCTCCCCTCCACAACACAGTATACCAGCTGAGATCCTAACTTTTGAAAAGTTAGTACTCAAAGACATTACAGATCAGGAGCAATCACGAAAATACATCCCGTATAACCTCACACTATCTGAGAAGAATGCCCTACATGAACTCAAACAGATTGATAGTTTAATATCAAGCCAGCGGATAAGGGCGGCGGGATTGTTCTCCAGGGGATTGACACCTACACACAGGAAATCCTCAGACAACTATTTAGACCAGACCACTATCGTAAGCTTCCATCCGACCCTACCAAGGAGATCCAGAAGCTGATTCTTGACATTACGGAGGAAGGGGTAGCTCAGGGTTTCCTTAGCAAAAACGAATTTCTATACCTCAACACGAAATCACCTCGTACACTGGTGATATACACCCTCCCTAAAATACACAAAAATGCCACCTCACCACCAGGCCGTCCAATTGTCTCTGGGTGCGGCTCAATCCTCGAGCCACTTGGAAGGTATATTGACTACTTTATTAAGGACTTCATACCTGAAACCTTATGTTACATCAAGGATACCATGGCCATGGTTAACCTTGTAGAAGGCCTCCCCTTTGATCCCCAACAGTGCCTTCTATGTACCCTTGACGTAGAGTCATTGTACACTAACATCCCCCAGAACGAAGGCATTGATGTTATTGGTATGGCTCTAAATTCCAGACCACAACCCCACCCGGTCCCCACGTCTTTTATTCTCCATCTATTGAAAATATGTCTTACTCGCAACTTTTTCCTTTTTAATGGCAATTTTTACCTGCAGGCCAAGGGCACTAGCATGGGCGCAGTTTTCGCTCCAAATTTTGCCTTACTATATATGGACTGGCTTGAAAGCCAGAGAATACTATCCTTCCACAATCCGTTCAGAGCTAACATCCTTGAATGGAAGCGTTACATAGATGACATCTTCCTCATTTGGAATGGTACTGATGAGATTTTGATGGACTTTCGAGATTGGCTTAACACACATTGTAATGGTCTCAATTTCACTATTAACAAAAGCAAGCAAGAGGTCGCATTCCTTGATTTGACTATCATAGCACACAATGGGTCACTTTACACCACACTTTATTGCAAACCCACGGAGAAAAACACACTATTGGCATACAGTAGCCATCACCCGAGAGCCCTACGTGACTCCCTCCCATACTCACAATTCCTCCGCATACGCCGTAATTGCTATCGCAAGGAGGATTATTTCAAGGAAGCCCAAATCTTATCTAAGAAACTGACAAGTAGAGGCTACCCACGCAAATTAGTGAAAATAGCCCTCAAATGAGCCTGGTATTGCCCCAGGGAGACTTTATTGAGCCCCAAAGAAAGAAGCACTGGTGACAAACCTGTATGTGTCACTACTTTTTCCCCCATCTCCAATGCAGTTAGGAAATGCATCTTGAAACACTGGCCCACACTTAATGTAAGCAGCTTCAATTTAGAACGCCCCCTTTTTGCTTTCAAGAAAAGCAAAAGTATAAAAGACCATCTGGTAAGGGCAGCCCTGCCTACTACCAAAAGTAATCCCACTTTAAGAGAGGTCTGGAGACTACCGCCTGTAATAGGTCATTTCAAATGTGGTGAATGCAGTGTTTGCCACCTTACTACGGATACAAAAAATTTGTGCATGCAAACATTGATGTCACCCTGACTCATTTCTCTAACTGTAACACTGTCAATGTGATTTATGCGATCTTTTGCCCGTGCAACCTAATATATGTTGGCCAAACAACACAAAAAATCAGAATCCGGATTTGCCAGCACAGAAGCAGGATTCGTTGCAAAACACCGAATGCACCACTTGTTGAACACTTTACTGCCATGAACCACACTGAAGATGAGATAAGGTGGCAAGTGATCACAGTGATTCAACAACCCCCCAGATGTACGAACATTGCGGTCATTCTCAATAAAGAGGAGCTAAAATGGATCATATGAACGGACAGTCTCCACACTGGACTCAATCGCTTGGAGGACTGGTCCAATTTGCTCTAATCCTTCTGGTTGCACTGCCCATTTATGCATCTTTGTTTTGGATGTTTTTACCTTACTTTTCCTTATGAATTCATGTCCTGTTACTCTCCAATTGAGCCATTATCTACCATCTGCATAAGTATATTATCTGTGAACCTGGTGATTAACCTTACTTCTTTAAATTAATCCCTGTACACTCACCTGTTCTCCCGCATTAGAATGTTATCACTAGTAAGCCTTACTCTCCGTATCTCTATCCTTCTATTTTTCAGTTTTTTCCATGTCTTGCCTTACTTTACTTAACCCATCTTTACTCCTCACTCCCCTTACTCTCGTTACCCTACTGCTCTGATTATCCTCCCCCTCGTTTTCTATTTCTCTATTATGCCGGTTGCCAGTGGCGTAACGAATGTTTAAGGGGCCCCCCTGCAATGTACACAGAGGGGCCCCGCTCCGGATTTTATCCTGAGCGCTCAGACCTGAGTACTGTGCTGAGGGGGCCCCCTGCAGCTGGGGGGCCCCCCCACACCGCGGGGGATGCGCTGGCCTATGTTACGCCCCTGCCGGTTGCACTCCACATTACCGGTTTGTTCTTGCACTATTCATGCTCCCCTTTCAATTTTAATTGGTTTGCATTCCATTCCCCTTGGTTTTTGCCCTTGCGCGCCCCCGCACCGGGGTTCATTATACCTTTCCGCCTCCTTAGGCCAGCTACCTCTCTTCCCATTACTCCCTTCCAATATGGCCGCCTTGGTTCTTCTTCCCTGCCACCAGGCTCACTCGCGCTTCCGGATGACGTCAGATCCGGGCGCCAATCATACATAGAGCCCGTATTTGATTCCTAATTCACTCGTATCTTCCGATACTTGTTGAGTTCACGCATTACTCGTTTCCCCATTGCGGCGTTACCACACGGATCAACCGGCTTGCTGCCCCTTATTCTTGACACAGTGCCTATTCAGGTAAGCGCACGATATTGTTGAGTGGATTCCTTAGGTTCAGCATCACAAGTATCCAGACTGACACCCCCTCGCTTTCCCTTACAGGCTCGAATTCGCTATTGCTCCATTGGCCTCACACTTGAATGTTCCCGGACGGGAACGCCTTTTACCCTTAATTAACCTTGACTCGAAATATTCATATCTCCGGTAAGAGCTCGGCATTGCAACTTAACCAATTTCACTCTAGTATTCCGAGTTTACGTATTGTCACTAAACGGTTTTTCACTTATTCCCAGGCTGCTCGCCCTACCGCTGCTTCCCTTATTCTGGGATTCCGAGTTCTAGCCCGACCGACCCCATCAGTAAGTCCTCGCATTCACAGCTATTGCCAACATCATAATCGCACCGGGCCACTGAACTGACCCTCCCATTATCACCCTTATTACCCGCATGAACGGTTTCTTCCGATTTCACTTGCGCATTTCACACGCTAGTTTACTCCTCGAGTCATATTTATCGTCTCTATTGTTCCGCTTCTCTTCACGGCTCCAGCCTAGTCACGGCTATTTAATTGTTCCCCATTCCCAAGCCCTTTATCATACCGGGTCACTTTACCGACTCTCCCTTAATCACTCATATTGCCCGCATGCACGTTTTTATCGGAACTCACTTGCGCAATACACACGCTGCTAGACTCCTCGTGTCCATCATTTCCTCTGTATCTTTCCAATTCTCTTCACGGCTCCAGCCATACCACGGCTATATAATTGTTTGGTATAGTAATATTCCCACTAGTTAACATCATCGCATGTACCACTGCCGCCTGCATGCCTAGCCCCTTAAATTAAATCAGGCGCCTCCTTCTTTCTTCTTTTTTCTTTCTTCTTTCTTTTCTTTCTGTACTGTACCTTGCCCCGCGCGTATTATATCATATCAGCACATGGCTTTTTGTATCTCTGGTATGTACTGCAATTTTTACCCTATCTGGCACCCCATACCTCGATACCCAGAGTTTAACCTAATTAACCATGCATAACCTTGCCTCCTTGCTATACTACCTTTTATCTAACTACCTTTAACTTAAATGCTTTCACCTTTTTCCCACACCCTTTCCCAATTTCCTTCCTTCTTTTATACTAATCCAGGCAACTTCCCAGGCACTTGTTTTACCGCTTAGTCCTGATGAGATCCCTATACCTCAATTGGGATCGAAACGTCGTCGACACATACATCTTCAACTCTATACTATAATTTGTATCCAATTGTGGAGTATGAGATGTAACCCTGATCGTGACTTTTTGTTTACCTACATTCTCACGAATTTAAAAGTCACTTTTTAAGTCACTTGCCTGTGTTAAGGAAATCGGCTGATTTCCCTTTACCCTGTCACGTCTTGCTCACTCACCTTTTTTGTATATTATCTTTGCGTTGAACTTAATTGTTAATTAAAATCCTTATTTTGCATCGATACATTTGTAATTCCAATTTTGATTACTAAATTGTGATACTGTAATTATCTATCTTGTGGGATGACTGGCAGACGAATGAGCATGTTAAACTACATTCCCCAGAAACCTCTGGGCGGTCTCAGGAAGTGTGCTGGTATTTATCGGTTGATGAAGGGCAGGATATAAGCCCCACCTGCACGCTTCCCCAGTGCTTGGCAATCTTAATTTTGAAGCTTCTGTTTCGAGAGGATCTCCCGTTTCGTCTTGCCTTGCACCTGTGAATTGGATAATTTCCCAGCGCCCGGTCAGAGCGTGTGCATGCGTTCTGTTCCCTGGGGCGTGTTTAGCCAGTAGCATCGGCTGCTCTTCTCAGCAGTTTGTGGATCGAGCTGCATCTCCCGCCTTTCCGTGCAACCCCTCCCGACTGCTGAAGGAGGTCGTAGGCAGTGTGGGGACTCGGTGCCGCGCTGCTCTTCCCGGCAGCTTGTGCTACAAGCTGCGTCTCCCGCGTCACAGCAAAACCCCGCCCGACTGCCGAAGGAGGTCGTGGGCAGTGCGGGGAATTGGATTTCCGTATACCCAGCATTTCCAAGGGTATGAACCCATATCAGCGGCTCCTGTGATTCAACAAGGAGCTACGAACTCGTGTAAATCCCAGATAAGTGGGAACGACTTCTTTGTTTATTTTTTGTTCTTTCCTACGTTTACCTGTGTTTATGGGGATTCCTTCCTAGACAATGGGTATGGGCTCTCCTGGAGGAGAGTAGTGACTTATACCTGCTGGGGGATATTCCTGAGGTTCGCCTCGGCACAGACTCATTTGGACATCATTATAAGGGGACTCAGCGGAGTGCTTGTTTACTATTACAGCGAGCTGCATGTTGCATGTGAGTATTAGAACCAAGGGGTGTGCTTGAGTTAGGGTGCGTGTGTGTAAGCGCTTGTATTAACATGCCTCCTTTCTTGTATGCAGGCCTTTCCACACAAAGCTGAGGTTCCTTCCCCTAAAGTTGGTGATCCACTTCATCCAGAAGGTCTCTGGACGTAGCTGCTTCCTCAGTATGCAGCACTTGTTGTTTTCTCCCCTTCCCTGTTCTCCCCGGTGTGCTTATACGCAGGGCAGTGATTTTGTTGCACTCCTGTGTGGCAGCGTATAGGGGAATCAGGGAAATAGCAGCCTTCCATCAACCCCGCTGGACGTCTCCGCAGGGCAGTGGTATTTAACATTGGACCGGCCTGACAGTCTTTTTCCATCACCCCAAACCAAGAGTAAAAAATCTGAGTGTCTGGATAGATCAAAATCTAACCATGGACCACCAAGTCAGGACCTGACAGCCAGCTCCTTCGGTCTTTGAGATTCCTTAAGAGAGTCCTATGGCTCCTCCTGCATTCTGATCAGTTAACTGTGGTTCAGGCAATTATTACATCTCGCTTACTATGGTAAGCTTTTGTATTTGGGTCTCTCCTAGACGCTCTAGGAATGTCTTCAGATAATACAAAACGCTGCAGCTCCTCTGCTCCTAAGGATTCCCAGGCATCTCTCCATCTCATCTGATCTTAAAGATCTACATTGGTTACCAGTTAAAAGTCAAACCAAATTCAAAGCCTTATGCTTTGAGTATGGGGCATTTCTCAAGCAAGGTCATCATACCTCAAGCACTTGATTCAGTCCTACAACCTCTCTAGAGCCCTTAGGCCTTTTAACGTTTTGTTAGCTTCTCTTCCTAAAATCAAAATGGCCTGACAGGACGGTCGATCTTTCAGATAGCTGGTGCCCAGACTGTGAAATAGCCTATCTCTGCACCTTCAAAACTGTCCAATCTAATCCGTTTTCAGGAAACACCTTCAAACCTGTACATGACAGCCATGCTCTTTACAAATCAAATTAAATAAAATCAAAAGGTTTGAGTAGTACTAAAGGGGTATTGTAAATTAATTTGTTGTTTTAGTTTTCAATGTACTGACTGATATCCAGCAAAAATCTGTCTGGAGACAGGACTCAAATGGCCAGAGGCTTTTCCTGTGGTTTTGATGAATATTAGACTCAGTCACAGTAAGAGGAATGGCCTAACCCCATATGAGCTCCTTTTGGAGAGATGTTTCCAGAGCCTGAACATTTTAGACTGCCATATGTGTCTCTCATAGGCAGGGGAGAGAACTTGGAGCAGTGTTGCAGAAAGATGCAGAGAACTTTGACCAAATATCACAATCTTGCAAAAAGTGCCCAACCTCTTCCTCTAGCAGTCTCAGCCCATGAAATGCAGCCAGGAGACTGGGTTTGTGTAAAGGAGTTCAGGATGCAGAACTTTTCGGAGCCCCGTGGAATGCGCTTTGCCAGGTTCTACTGACTTCTCAAAGTAGAACCGTGCCAACTTGGAATCATGTGACCCATGTCAAAAGGAGCATAGCACCACCAGATGCAGTTGAGTGAAGCCTAGAGAACGAAATCTCAAAAGGGTTATTAGTCTGTACGTGATGAAAACTAGACTAAAGGGGACACCCCAGGGCAGGTCTGGGAAACTGCCCCAGAAGGAGACGGAGCGGACATCACAGGGCAGGTCTGGGAAACCGCCTCAGAAGTATACGACTGCAAACCAAGAAAATAAGCAAACTATGACCTAGAGGAGAAGCAGATGACAGAAAACTAACTGCGTACCTGCTGGACCACCACCTGGTGACATGAGACTGAGCATGAGAACTTGCATATTCAATAACCTTATACAGGAACTGAGTTCTCACAATTTTGTGTATCGAAAATCATAGTCAAAAATGATTTGGCATGAATGCATTGTTCTGGAAAGCCTGATAGTTATCTATGTAACCCCCTTGTTACAAAGGTCAGCATTACACCCTTGATCAAGATACATAGAAGTGTCTTGAGAACAGTTGGAGATGTCAGCATCTATCGAGGTATCCAGGGAACCCCATCAAGTTGTATGCCACCCCTGTGGAGATTGGGGAGTACACTGGACGGGTTGTGTACCCCATACCTAAAGCCACATAAATGTGTGGTAAGGAGTTAGCTGAGTGGCAGCCCCTTAGTACCCTGGTGTCCAATATTCAGGCCCAGTATGAGTTGTCTACCACCTGGGGGAAGAAATACTACGCAGGACAGGTTTCCAATCTGTTTTTGCACTATTCTCTGGGACGTAATCCCATTGCACAATACCTAGGGGACTTCAAGGAAGACAAATGTCTTAACCTGCTGGAGTTTGACAGTACCCTTGGAAACTGGGATTTGAGGGAGAAGCAGATATAGAGTAGGAACTGGACCCTCAGGACTGGGCAGCAGGTTCTTAATTGTATGGGGCATTATTGGAACCTGACCACAGAGAAGCATACTGTGCTGGTGGCACTCGATGGCCCCTTGTGTGATCCTTCTATTAAAGCACAGAGTGATAATACTACTCAGACACAAATAGGTTCCAGGCTTCTGGAGTTCCCACTGTGGACGTTTATATATGTTTCCCTCTGATCGTTTATGAGACTAATGGATTATGACTTCAGAATCATCCATAAACCAGGAAAAGAATATAATCCAGCAGATTATCTATCAAGACATCCGTCTAAAACAGAAATTGAGCAACAACTAGAAGTAGAGGAATATATATGCTTTATAGTCAGATCAGCAGTTCCAGGAATTGTGAAAGAGAACGAACTGATTGAAGAAACACAAAAGGATGACACACTTCGAGAAGTGAAATGCAAAACACACAAGATGATGGACGGAATGCTGCACATTGGCAAACACTCACCCCCAGTCACAGATCTGGGTTTAATCCATCGTTATTTTGCTTCACCACGCCACCCCAGTTCAGACATAGCCATATGCAAATCAGTCTTGACCCTGTGCCTCATGGGAACAGTCCAGACCGAACTGCCAAGCCATGTCTTCCCTGGACCGGAATCAAGCATCCTAGGACCGGTTTCAGGCTATCAGCCTTCATCAGCCAGGATAGCTTGACTCCAGTGGCGTAGTGAGCACGGGACCCACGTCTGGGCATACCCTTCCCACTTAGGGGCGAAATGCAAAACACACAAGATGATGGACGGAATGCTGCACATTGGCAAACACTCACCCCCAGTCACAGATCTGGGTTTAATCCATCGTTATTTTGCTTCACCACGCCACCCCAGTTCAGACATAGCCATATGCAAATCAGTCTTGACCCTGTGCCTCATGGGGACAGTCCAGACCGAACTGCCAAGCCATGTCTTCCCTGGACCGGAATCAAGCATCCTAGGACCGGTTTTAGGCTATCAGCCTTCATCAGCCAGGATAGCTTGACTCCAGTGGCGTAGTGAGCACGGGACCCACGTCTGGGCATACCCTTCCCACTTAGGGCGAAATGCAAAACACACAAGATGATGGACGGAATGCTGCACATTGGCAAACACTCACCCCCAGTCACAGATCTGGGTTTAATCCATCGTTATTTTGCTTCACCACGCCACCCCAGTTCAGACATAGCCATATGCAAATCAGTCTTGACCCTGTGCCTCATGGGAACAGTCCAGACCGAACTGCCAAGCCATGTCATCCCTGGACCGGAATCAAGCATCCTAGGACCGGTTTCAGGCTATCAGCCTTCATCAGCCAGGATAGCTTGACTCCAGTGGCGTAGTGAGCACGGGACCCACGTCTGGGCATACCCTTCCCACTTAGGGCGAAATGCAAAACACACAAGATGATGGACGGAATGCTGCACATTGGCAAACACTCACCCCCAGTCACAGATCTGGGTTTAATCTACCACCTGGAGGAAGAAATGCTACGCAGGACAGGTTTCCAATCTGTTTTTGCACTATTCTCTGGGACGTAATCCCATTGCACAATACCTAGGGGACTTCAAGGAAGACAAATGTCTTAACCTGCTGGAGTTTGACAGTACCCTTGGAAACTGGGATTTGAGGGAGAAGCAGATATAGAGTAGAAACTGGACCCTCAGGACTGGGCAGCAGGTTCTTAATTGTATGGGGCATTATTGGAACCTGACCACAGAGAGGCATACTGTGCTGGTGGCACTCGATGGCCCCTTGTGTGATCCTTCTATTAAAGCACAGAGTGATGATACTACTCAGACACAAATAGGTTCCAGGCTTCTAGAGTTCCCACTGTGGACGTTTATATATGTTTCCCTCTGATCGTTTATGAGACTAATGGATTATGACTTCAGAATCATCCATAAACCAGGAAAAGAATATAATCCAGCAGATTATCTATCAAGACATCCGTCTAAAACAGAAATTGAGCAACAACTAGAAGTAGAGGAATATATATGCTTTATAGTCAGATCAGCAGTTCCAGGAATTGTGAAAGAGAATGAACTGATTGAAGAAACACAAAAGGATGACACACTTCGAGAAGTGAAAAAAATCATACATGAAAATAAATGGAAATTAATAAACAATGGAAGTAGATTTCAGACAAATGTAAAAAAAACATGATATATTAGCATTCAAAAACATAAATTCAGAATTATCTGTGACCTCTTCTGGAATATTACTAAGGGGAAACAAAATAATAATTCCAACAAGTCTACAACGTCATGTAATTGACTTAGCACATGAAAGTCATCGAGGCATCTCTGCAACAAAGAATTTTTGAGTGAGAAGATGTGGTTCCCAAGATTAGATAAACAAGTGGAAGAAGTTGTTCAGTCTTGTTACATATGTCAATGTACCTCTAAGGAAAGAGGGATGGAAGAATTGCATATGTCTGAGTTACCAGATGCTGTATGGTCCAATGTAGCAGCAGACTTTTATGGACCATTAGATTCTGGACATAACTTATTAGCAATAATAGATGAATATTCTCGTTTCCCTATTGTGAAATTGATATCGTCAACGTCTACGTCAGCAGTACTCCCGATATTAGATGAAATATTTTCAACCTGGGAAATTCCTAACATTCTAAAAACAGACAATGGGCCACCATTTAATGGAGATGAATTTCAAAAATGTATGAGCTATCTAGGAATAGTGCATAGAAGAATAACTCCAATGTGGCCTCAAGCTAATGGAATGATAGAAAGATTGATGGGTACAATTAAAAAGGCTGTGCAAAGAGCAAAACTTTCACAAATATCGATAAATCAAGCATTATGTCAAGTTTTGAGAGATTACAGAAATACTCCGCATGTGTCAACTGGAAAATAACCATCAGATTTAATGTTTGGGCAATCAAGACAAAGTCATCTGCCGCATCTTCCAGCAATTCCACCAGAAGATCACAAGGAAATAAAGGAAAAGGATAAGGAGGCGAAAGAGAAGATGAAATACTATGCAGAAAATAGAAGAAAATGTCAAAATCAAGAATATCAAATTGGTGATCTTGTGTTAGTTCGACAACAGCAAGTAAGGAAGTCACAAAGTAGATTTCATCCTGCGCCCTTAGAAATAACAAAGATTCAAGGAACGGCAGTAACCATGAGAAATGACGACAGAATGATAACAAGAAATAAAACATTTTTAAGAAAAATTAAACCAAGCATTGAACATGAAAACGTACAATTGAATGGTCAACAAAGTGAATGGATGCACAGAAGATCTGAAAGAGTTTTAAAAAAAACGGAGAGACTAATTGAACACTGTTGATTTGTTTTTTTTAAATTATTTTAGGGGGGAGGGGGGAGAATGTAATGACACTGTGATGTCATTTAGAACGATAAGGGAATGGATTCTAGAAGAGAAGGTTAAGGGTTTTCAAGATATATCAGTTCAGTTAGTGTAAAGATTAAGAGCTGTTTGTTTAAGGGTCATCTGGCTCTAATAAAGATCACATATATAAATATATCTTAGCGAGACTATTCTTCACATTAACATCAGATGGAGTAATTACTAATCCTTTAGTAGGTTTCAACATGATCTACCAGGAGGGGTGAATTCTCCCTACTGGTGAGTACCCAGGATATCCAAATTCCAAAAGGAATGTACTTTGTGTGTAGCACCATGGCTTATAAAGTACTCCCAAGAATTGGGAGGAAACATGCTCTCTGAGTTATCTCACACAAAACATCACAGTGGTGCTGCATAAAGCTGCTCATGAGCCTCTGGATCTAGATAGCTTTGCCCACCAGTAAAAGAGATTTAGGCACCAGTAGTACAAACTAGAAAATTCAGGTTTTCATAAGTTTTTGGTATACTAATATCAGGACTAGGGTGTATGATTTGGAACCCACTATTGTGAACATTTTAGCAGAATTGGCAAACGCCTTCAATGGCACGAGAAACGCCCTTCGGGGACTGCAAGTAGAAGTTAACTCAGTAGCAGCCATGACCACCCATAATAGAAAGGCCTTGGACTTGCTAACGGTGCAGCAAGGAGGGGTGTGTGCTATGATAAATTAAACATGTTGTTATCATTTCAACAAGCCTGGTGATATAGAGACTGATGTAAGTTAAATAAGGAAAGCTGTGAAAGTGTTTAAAAAAGGGGTGGCAGGGAAACAACAAAGATATAGATTTTTCTTGACTGTGGTCCTGGCTGCCAACAGGGTGGGTGAACAAGGTGGTCATAACAATTATAGGCACAGTCGCAACAATCACCTTGGGACTGCGTCTATTGGAATGTTGTTGTTCTTTTTTGCAACAGCTGTGCTGGTGAGGTTTATTAACTCCATCCTCTCCTATGACATCGTCACCAACAGAGCATGAAATGGCCAGAATGTATCAAAGACCTCGAGCAGAAGAACTTGACGAGAAGTGAGAAATAAACCGACTAATGTCAATAAACATAAAGGTGTGAGTCATGAAGAACAGATGCTCCTTTGGCTCAAAGGAGGGGACTGAAAGAGAAATGAATTGAACTAAGGAGCTTTGCTGAACTAATGAATTTTGCTCAGTAGATGTCTCTTTGCAGCTGTTGTACACCCGCGGCCAGGCCGCTTGTTAGTTAATGACTGCCTTTTATGTTGTTTAAAGTAGATACACCAAAGGACAGGAGAGGTTGGAGTAGTCTCCAGGAAATTTCCAGGTGTTGCTGGAATGTACCAGAGCTTGTCTTTTTTTACTCTTATCGCACAATATGCATGATTCACTGTGTAAACTATCCTTCTTTAAATATTCCTGCCAACCATATGTAGTCTGGAAAAAGTGTATCAATATCAGCTGAAAAAAGTGGGTAGTATGACACGCTCCCAGACTTCTGCTGAGAGCGATACACCACATTGTACAATGCTAAAAAATTATGCTAATTAAGAATACCGGTAGTGCCTGTTCTATTATTGCGTGTCCAGATAACCTGGCACCTTAGAGCTACAAACTCCTTGGTCAGGTCTGTGACAGTATATCAGAGGCTTTTGATAGGCATTAGAATCAAGTGAACAGTGTGTCAACTGTTTGGCTACCACTAATCCATTGCACCAGCAAAGACAGCTGACCAGCTCAGAGGTTGAAAGTATAACGTAATGGCTGAGCTCATACATATGCAAATATGAAGAGGTTTAGGTCTTGCTCAAAGATAGCAGTGACCTCAAGATCACAGCAATGTGAAACATAAAGGGGCAAATAATGCACAAATTGTGATGGGGATTCTGCAAATGCTGGAGTGGATGTCTGATGATGTTCATCCTCAAGTTTGGCTCACAACATTACTTATAAAAGCAAGAGGAATCCATTTTTGATACCCAGGTTGTAAAATGGCACAGGATGGAAGAGTGAGGATAACTTCCACAGACAGGGAAAGTGTATTGCCTTCATTCCTGTGGCTGGAGTGTGGAGATCCAGCCACCAGTGCACAAGTCGGGGGTACATGCGCGTAGACGGCGTCCACCTACTATTTTTATATGGTACACATGTTCTATCCTGCCAAGAAGTTGAGCCCCACTGAAATATACAGAACTTGTCCCAGTGTAATTTTCAGACACTGGGACACGTTCAGCAGCGCCTGCATATTGTCTGCTTTCCATTCCCAGCAGCAGGGAGGGGGCTTTTTTATTTTCACTTCCAGCTGGGCCAAAGATTCTGGCCAAAATGAAGGGCCTATCAGGCCTCCTTTTGTTCCAATATGATCCTGGCTGGGCGAAGTCTGGAGCCTCATACTTAGATGCAAATGAATTGGAGGAGAAACAAAGGCACACAGTTTGTTATAATTTCACAGGCACTTAAGAGAGGCATGCTTTTGAGTTTGTTCAGTCCCTGTATATAAGAGATAGGCATGCGCTGTATGAACGACAGATGTGTTGGACTGTCCCAATATTTACGCAAATAATTTAAATACCACTATTTTATTTATTTTATAGCACTACTCATCTCAATGCAGGGTATCAGAGCACTTTATATAACATACACATAATACATTGACAATGAATCATGTAAGTATGCAAATCAATGTACAAGATCTGTTAAATAAGACAGTGAGGGTTACAACGTGTAGGAGTCACATGTCCTTCATAGCTAAAAGTGCTATACTAGCAGGATTACAATTTATTAACTACAAGTAACAAAAGGATCTCTGTGTTAAAAGCAGTAACCCATTTACCTGGCTATATAAAATACAAATCTGTAATTTGCTTGTTACATGATGTGCTTTGCTGGAAACACATTAACCTTCTATACTACTTTGCTTTAAATTTGGGACTAGACATAACACAGATCCCTCCAGCAAAAACATTAACCTCCAGAGTTATCTTACCACTATTATTATTCCATGAGATTTACTGGGCACACAAAGATCTCTGCAGCAGGTGCCTTAACCCCATAAGATGTTTTAAAATACAAATTTTAACAAAGAAGCAGAACAGAACTTCTACCATGTTTGTCCTTGTTGCCAATTTCTTTGCGGCAGAGTTTTAATTTTTTTTTATTTGTTTAGGCCCAGATTTTGCGTGGGGGTAGCAACACTTTTTGGGCAAAATCTCATTTGTAAAATCTAGTAAAGTGCTTAAATGTACTCTTGATAGAACTGCTAAATGTGTGTGAGGTCTTAATATCTGATGTCACTTCTTGTGATGTTACTTCCTGTGATGCCACGTGTGAGATAACGCGCTGCAACATCATGCACCATGATGTCATTTGCATACTGCTTAACTTTGTTAGGTCCCCCCACTTCATTTTTAGGACTAGTGCCCTGCCAGACACTGATGTGAGGAGGATGGTGACTGTAGCGTCCTCCCCAGCCCAGGAGCATGTAACAGACCACGCCACTCACGGAGCTCTGGTTTACACTTCTTTATTCTTCAGCATACAACCGTTAACTGAATGCACTGCGTCCCAAACTTTACTAACCACACCCACCAGGTTACGTAATACTTGTAAGGAGTCTGCCGAGGGCCTCTAGAGGCCTCATACATATAAACAAAGGACACAACATCTCCCCCTTTGTTAAATAAAAAGTACAAACAAATATATATAAAAAGCAATACGGAGAAAAAAATGTAACATAGGGGTATATAAACCAACCATGTACCGTGATTCATGTCATGTGATCAAGGCCCTCCGGGGGTCGAAACGCGTCATGCTGCTGGTGTATTTGGAATGAAATAAACTTGAAATCTGCACCTACTTTGTGGTCCGTGCTCCTGTTCCTGGGAGCTCAAGGGAAGGTTGGAGTTTTGCGGATATATATATATATATATATATATATATATTCACTGAAAAAACCATAAGGTTTTAGGGACAGTTATAGTTAGTTGGACATTGCACTCGTACAAAACCCGTGAAATTCCCCCGTTATAGTTAGTTCAGGTAACTATAACTCGCGCCCCCGTAATGCACTGCTGATGACGTCACATATTACATCACTCATGACATGGTCAGTGACATCACTGATGACATCACTGATGACATCTCAAATGACATCACTGATGACATCACTGATGACATCATCCATGTGAGAATTTAATGCATCTTCTCACACCCTAATATAAGTTTTGATACACCCACTCTACATTACAGACTGCCATTCTCAAAACCATACACACTCCAATACCAATAAGTACATACCCACTCACTGATTCTTAGGTCTACACACACACATCTACTCACTCACCCGTACAGTCACTCATACTTACAGTCACTCAGTACAGGACTATCATATGCACTCATACACCTATATAAACACTCACACAACGCAACTCATCCATAGAGGTACTCACACACCTAGTCAGTCATGCAAATAATTAATCACACTCCAATTTACTCACCTATACAGTTATAC
Source organism: Calotriton arnoldi (assembly GCA_963921515.1). NCBI lineage: Eukaryota > Metazoa > Chordata > Amphibia > Caudata > Salamandridae > Calotriton > Calotriton arnoldi. The sequence goes on from CAWUFW010002772.1 coordinate 786,812, forward strand.
ACACCAGCTCACTTACTCATAAAAATACTAGCACATTCTTACGCTCCTATGCAATCACTGATGCAAGTACACACTCATCCATATAGCCACTCTCACAATCACACACTCTCACTTATAGCCATTTATATACTCCAACACACATATATACTGCCTTTCACATATGTAGTTACTCACACATGTACCACTGAGATATACATTCAATCACTAACACACCCATACACACACTCACCCACCCATACAGTCCATCACAGACGCACTCTTGAAACCATGCACCCAGTGAATCACCCACTCACACATCTATGCACAGAGTCACACACACCCCACCCACACAAACACTGAGGCACCCATACAGATACTCAGAGAACCAATCCATAACCCATATAGACACTCATTTAGCTAGTCAGAAACCCATGCAGTTGCTTACACAACAACAGACAGACGGATACAGACATTCACACAGTTTAGTCACTCACCCATGCATCCAGTAAGATACGTTTAATCACTCACTTATAGACTCAGTCACGCACCTACTAAATCATCCATTCAGGCGCTTCTACACCCACTCATTCTTCAATACGCCTTTCCCTATATATATTAAACATATTTAAACTTTACAGAAACACACAGTCACTGGATGATGTCATCAGTGATGTCATTTGAGATGTCATCAGTGATGTCATCAGTGATGTCACTGACCATGTCTTGAGTGATGTAATATGTGACGTCATCAGCAGTGCATTGCGGGGGCGCGAGTTATAGTTACCTGATCTAACTATAACGGGGGAATTTCACGGGTTTTGTACGAGTGCAATGTCCAACTAACTATAACTGTCCCTAAAACCTTATGGTTTTTTCAGTGATATATATATATATATATATATATATATATATATATCTGGCGCTCATTTAGTCTGGTGGTGCGTAGCTCGCGGCGGGACCAAGCCGTAAAACATGACAACAGACCTCTCTTCAACGAAAGGAGTCAGCCGCACACATTAGGTGAGATGAAAAGGATTTTAATTCAATTTGAAAGCGCTGGCGCTGGCATTCTTAGTCCTGATGCATTTCGGTCTACCTAGACCTTTTTCAAAGGAAGCCAGAAGCATCTGTGATGGCAAAAAGCAAACTGTTACAATAGCTCGTTTTTAAATGTTTGCCCCCTGGTGGGCGTCACGATGGACTTGAGATAGAGCATGTTGGTCTTAGTAGTTTGCTTTCAGTCTCCCAATTCATTCCCTCCAGTGGGTGATGCTTGTAAAATTCAAACAGTTAGCGCAAACACCTAATCCCCATGCATTCTGTCTTTGAAGTTGCTGGGGGCCATTCCAAGGTCCAATCCCTGGCGGCTGCCACTGCCCTAATTGCTTTCACAAAACCTCGAACATGGTCCATTAGCGGGCAGTTTGGCGCTCATTTAGTCTGGTGGTGCGTAGCTCGCGGCGGGACCAAGCCGTAAAACATGACAACAGACCTCTCTTCAACGAAAGGAGTGAGCCGCACACATTAGGTGAGATGAAATGGATTTTAATTCAATTTGAAAGCGCTGGCGCTGGCATTCTTAGTCCTGATGCATTTCGGTCTACCTAGACCTTTTTCAAAGGAAGCCAGAAGCATCTGTGAAGGCAAAAAGCAAACTGTTACAATAGCTAGTTTTTAAATGTTTGCCCCCTGGTGGGCGTCACGATGGACTTGAGATAGAGCATGTTGGTCTTAGTAGTTTGCTTTCAGTCTCCCAATTCATTCCCTCCAGTTAGCGCAAACACCCCAGCAACTTCAAAGACTGTATGCATGGGGATTAGGTGTTTGCGCTAACTGTTTGAATTTTACAAGCATCACCCACCCACCAACATGCTCTATCTCAAGTCCATCGTGACGCCCACCAGGGGGCAAACATTTAAAAACGAGCTATTGTAACAGTTTGCTTTTTGCCTTCACAGATGCTTCTGGCTTCCTTTGAAAAAGGTCTAGGTAGACCGAAATGCATCAGGACTAAGAATGCCAGCGCCAGCGCTTTCAAATTGAATTAAAATCCTTTTCATCTCACCTAATGTGTGCGGCTCACTCCTTTCGTTGAAGAGAGGTCTGTTGTCATGTTTTACGGCTTGGTCCCGCCGCGAGCTACGCACCACCAGATTAAATGCGCGCCAAACTGCCCGCTAATGGACCATGTTCGAGGTTTTGTGAAAGCAATTAGGGCAGTGGCAGCCGCCAGGGATTGGACCTTGGAATGGCCCCCAGCAACTTCAAAGACAGTATGCATGGGGATTAGGTGTTTGCGCTAACTGTTTGAATTTTACAAGCATCACCCACTGGAGGGAATGAATTGGGAGACTGAAAGCAAACTACTAAGACCAACATGCTCTATCTCAAGTCCATCGTGACGCCCACCAGGGGGCAAACATTTAAAAACGAGCTATTGTAACAGTTTGCTTTTGCCTTCACAGATGCTTCTGGCTTCCTTTGAAAAAGGTCTAGGTAGACCAAAATGCATCAGGACTAAGAATGCCAGCGCCAGCGCTTTCAAATTGAATTAAAATCCTTTTCATCTCACCTAATGTGTGCGGCTCACTCCTTTCGTTGAAGAGAGGTCTGTTGTCATATATATATATATATATATATATATATATTCACTGAAAAACCATAGGTTTTAGGGACAGTTATAGTTAGTTGGACATTGCACTCGTACAAAACCCGTGAAATTCCCCTGTTATAGTTAGTTCAGCTAACTATAACTCGCGCCCCGCAATGCACTGCTGATGACGTCACATATTACATCACTCATGACATGGTCAGTGACATCACTGATGACATCACTGATGACATCACTGATGACATCATCCAGTGACTGTGTGTTTCTGTAAAGTTTAAATATGTTTAATATATATAGGGAAAGGCGTATTGAAGAATGAGTGGGTGTATAAGTGTCTGAATGGATGATTTAGTACGTGAGTGACTGACTCTACAAGTGAGTGATTAAACGTATCTTACTGAATGCATGGGTTAGTGACTAAACTGTGTGAATGTCTGTATCCGTCTGTTTGTTGGTGTGTAAGTGGATGCATGGATTTGCGAATAGCTACATGAGTGTCTATATGGGTTATTGATTGGTTCTCTGAGTATCTGTATGGCTGCCTGAGTGTTTGTGTGGGTGGGGTGTGTTTGACTCTATACATAGATGTGTGAGTGGGTGATTCACTGGGTGCATGATTTCAAGAGTGCATATGTGATGGACTGCTTGGGTGGGTGAGTGTGTGTATGGGTGTGTTAGTGAGTGAATGTATATCTCAGTGGTACATGTGCGAGTAACTACATATGTAAAAGGCAGTATATATGTGTGTTAGAGTATTTAAATGGCTATAAGTGAGAGTGTGTTATTGTGAGAGTGGCTGTATGGATGCGTGTGTGCTTGTATCAGTTATTGTATAAGAGCGTAAGAATGTGCTAGTATTTGTATGAGTAAGTGAGCTGGTGTGTGTATAACTGTATAGGTGAGTAAATGGGTGTGTGATTAATTTTTTGCATGACTGACTAGGTGTGTGAGTACCTCTATGGATGAGTGGCGGTGTGTGAGTGTTTATATAGGTGTATGAGTGCATATGATAGTCCTGTACTGAGTGACTGTAAGTATGAGTGACTGTACAGGTGAGTGAGTGGATGTGTGTGTAGACCTAAGAATCAGTGAGTGGGTATGTAGTTTTTGGTGTTGGAGTGTCTATGGTTTTGAGAATGGCAGTCTGTAATTTAGAGTGGGTGTATCAAAAGTTATATTAGGGTGTGAGAAGATGCATGAAATTATCACATGGATGATGTCATCAGTGATGTCATTTGAGATGTCATCAGTGATGTCATCAGTGATGTCACTGACCATGTCATGAGTGATGTAATATGTGACGTCATCAGCAGTGCATTACGGGCGCGAGTTATAGTTAGCTGAACTAACTATAACAGGGGAATTTCACGGGTTTTGTACGAGTGCAATGTCCAACTAACTATAACTGTCCCTAAAACCTATGGTTTTTTCAGTGAATTTCAAAGGTTTTTTAAATGCTAATTTCTAACTATAACGTGTCTGAAACCTATGGTTTTTTCAGTGAATTTCAAAGGTTTTTAAATGCTAATTTCTAACTATAACGTGCCTGAAACCTATGGTTTTTTCAGTGAATTTCAGAGGTTTTTTAAATGCTAATTTCTAACTATAACGTGCCTGAAACCTATGATTTTTTAAGTGAATTTCAAAGGTTTTTTAAATGCTAGTTTCTAACTATGCCAACAGAGGTAGGACATGTGAAGAAAGAAGAAAAAACGCACAGAAAGAAGCAAAAGATGTGCAGAAAGAACCAACAGAGGAGCAGAAAGAGGCCTTGTTGCAAAATCATCCTGTGCCCACAACTTTTTCAGACGGGTACTGGTGGTAACTGACTCTGACTAACCAGAGCCAGTGCGGAGTTTGCACAGTGGTGAAGGGAGGGGGCCTGAGGTGACATGTGTGCAAACGCGCCCCGTGGCGCGTTTTAAGTTGCCGGATTAAGTTCCCTTGAATCCTGAGGGTCCCTGGCGCCAACTAGCCCCCCAGGTACCTACAGTTAGGACCACAGAGCTGAGTTGCAGAGAGGCGTTCCGAGGCCACGCACCTTTTTTCACCTCTCTGCAACGCAACTCTGTTGTGCTTACTGAAGGTACCTGGTGGGCTAGTTGGCCCCCAGGATTCAAAGGGAATTAACTCCCCAACTTAAAACGCACCACAGGGCGTGTTTGCGCACATGTCACCTGAGGCCCCGCCCTCCCTTCACCACTGTGCAAACGCGCCCCGTGGCGCGTTTTAAGTTGGGGGATTAGGTCACCTTGAATCCTGAGAGTCCCTGGGGCCCAACTAGCCCACCAGGTACTTCCAGTAAGCACCACAGGCCTGCGTTGCAACGCCTGTAACAAATTGTGCAGTTGTGTTTAGGTAGTGAAGAGGGTCGTGCTGGGGGTAGTGTTTTAGGGTTTAGGGTAGTGCAGTGGTGTTTGTGTAGTGTAGGGGGTCATGCTGGGGGTAGATTTAGGGTTTAGGGTAGTGCAGTGGTGTTTGGGTAGTGTAGGGAGTCATGCTGGGGGAGTGTTTTAGGGTTTAGGGTAGTACAGTGGTGTTTGGGTAGTGTAGGGGGTCGTGCTGGGGTTAGTGTTTTAGGGGTTTAGGGTTTAGGGTAGTGCAGTGGTGTTTGGGTAGTGTAGGGGATACTGCTGGGGGTAGTGTTTTAGGGTTTAGGGTAGTGCAATGGTGTTTGGGTAGTGTAGGGGGTACTGCTGGGGTAGTGTTTTAGGGTTTAGGGTAGTGCACTGGTGTTTGGGTAGCGTAGGGGGTACTGCTGGGGGTAGTGTTTTATGGTTTAGGGTAGTGCAGTGGTGTTTGGGTAGTGTAGGGGTTCGTGCTGGGGGTAGTTTTTTAGGGTTTAGGGTAGTGCAGTGGTGTTTGTGTAGTGTAGGAGGTTGTGTTTTAGGGTTTAGGGTAGTGCAGTGGTCTTTGGGTAGTGTAGGGAGTAGTGCGGGGGTATTGTTTTAGAGTTTAGGGTAGTGCAGTGGTCTTTGCGTAGTGTAGGGGTTGTGCGGGGGTAGTGTTTTAGGGATTAGGGTAGTGCATTGGTATTTGGGTAGTGTAGGGGGTCATGCGGGGGTAGTGTTTTAGGGTTTAGGGCAGTGCAGTGGTGTTTAGGTAGTGTAGGGGGTCGTGCTGGGGGAGTGTTTTAGGGTTTAGGGCAGTGCAGTGGTGTTCGGGTAGTGTAGGGGGTCATGCTGGGGGAGTGTTTTAGGGTTTAGGGCAGTGCAGTCGTGTTCGGGTAGTGTAGGGGGTCGTGCTGGGGGAGTATTTTAGGGTTTAGGGTAGTGCAGTGGTGTTCAGGTAGTGCTGGGGGTAGTGTTCTAGGGTTTAGGGCAGTGCAGTGGTGTTCGGGCAGTGTAGGGGGTCGTGCAGGGGGTGGTGTTTCAGGGTTTAGGGCAGTGCAGTGGTGTTCGGGCAGTGTAGCGGGTCGTGCAGGGGTGGTGTTTCAGGGTTTAGGGCAGTGGTGTTCGGGCAGTGTAGGGGGTCATGCTGGGGGTGGTGTTTCAGGAATTGGGGCAGTGCAGTGGTGTTCGAGCAGTAAAGGGGTCATGCTGGGGGTGGTGTTTCAGGGTTTAGGGCAGTGCAGTGGTGTTCGGGCAGTGTAGGGGGCGGTGCAGGGGTGGTGTTTCAGGGTTTAGGGCAGTGCAGTGGTGTTTGGGCAGTGTAGGGGTGGTGTTTCAGGGTTTAGGGCAGTGCAGTGGTGTTCGGGCAGTGTAGGGGGTCGTGCAGGGGGTGGTGTTTCAGGGTTTAGGGCAGTGCAGTGGTGTTCGGGCAGTGTAGGGGGCGGTGCAGGGAGTGGTGTTTCAGGGTTTAGGGCAGTACAGTGGTGTTCGGGCATTGTAGGGGGTGGTGCTGGGGCTGGTGTTTCAGAGTTTAGGGCAGTGCAGTGGTGTTCGGGCAGTGTAGGGGTCGTGCTGGGGCTGGTGTTTCAGGGTTTAGGGCAGTGCAGTGGTGTTCGGGCAGTGTAGGGGGTCATGCTGGGGCTGGTGTTTCAGGGTTTAGGGCAGTGCAGTGGTGTTCGGGCAGTGTAGGGGTCTTGCTGGGGCTGGTGTTTCAGAGTCTAGGGCAATGCAGTGGTGTTCGGGCAGTGTAGGGGTTCTTGCTGGGGCTGGTGTTTCAGAGTCTAGGGCAATGCAGTGGTGTTCGGGCAGTGTAGGGGGTCTTGCTGGGGCTGGTGTTTCAGGGTTTAGGGCAGTGCAGTGGTGTTCGGGCAGTGTAGGGGGTCGTGCTGGGGTTGGTGTTTCAGGGTTTAGGGCAGTGCAGTGGTGTTCGGGCAGTGTAGTGGGTCGTGCTGGGGCTAGTGTTTCAGGGTTTAGGGCAGAGCAATGGTGCTCAGGCAGTGTAGGGGGTTGTGCTGGGGGTGATGTTTCAGGGTTTAGGGCAGTGCAGTGGTGTTAGGGCAGTGTAGGGGGTTGTGCTGGGGGTGGTGTTTCAGGGTTTAGGGCAGTGCAGTGGTGTTCCGGCAGTGTAGGGGGTCGTGCAGGGGGTGGTGTTTCAGGGTTTAGTGCAGTGGTGTTCGGGCAGTGTAGGGGGTCGTGCTGGGGTGGTGTTTCAGGGTTTAGGGCAGTGCAGTGGTGTTCGGGCAGTGTAGGGTGTCGTGCTGAGGGGTGGTGTTTCAGGGTTTAGGGCAGTGCAGTAGTGTTTGGGCAGTGTAGGGGGTCGTGCAGGGGGTGGTGTTTCAGGGTTTAGGGCAGTGCAGTGGTGTTCGGCCAGTGTAGGTAGTCTTGCTGGGGGTGGTGTTTCAGGGTTTAGGGCAGTGCAGTAGTTTTCGGGCAGTGCAGGCGGTCGTGCTGGGGCTGGTGTTTCAGGGTTTAGGGCAGTGCAGTTGTGTTCGGGCAGTGTACGGGGTTGTGCTGGGGCTGGTGTTTCAGGGTTTAGGGCAGTGCAGTGGTGTTTGGGAAGTGTAGGGGGTCGTGCTGGGGGTGGTGTTTCAGGGTTTAGGGCAGTGGTGTTCGGGCAGTGTAGGGGGTCGTGCTGGGGCTGGTGTTTCAGGGTTTAGGGCAGTGCAGTGGTGTTCGGGCAGTGTAGGGGGTCGTGCTGGGGCTGGTGTTTCAGGGTTTTGGGCAGAGCAGTGGTGTTCGGGAAGTGTAGGGGGTCGTGCTGGGGGTGGTGTTTCAGGGTTTAGGGCAGTGCAGTGGTGTTCGGGCAGTGTAGGGGGTCTTGCTGGGGGTGGTGTTTCAGGGTTTAGGGCAGTGCAGTGGTGTTCGGGCAGTGTAGGGGGTCTTGCTGGGGGTGGTGTTTCAGGGTTTAGGGCAGTGGTGTTCGGGCAGTGTAGGGGGTCTTGCTGGGGGTGATGTTTCAGGGTTTAGGGCAGTGCAGTGGTGTTCGGGCAGTGTAGGGGGTCTTGCTGGGGGTAGTGTTTCAGGGTTTAGGGCGGTGCAGTGGTGTTCGTGCAGTGTAGGGGGTCGTGCTGGGGGTGGTGTTTCAGGGTTTAGGGCAGTGCAGTAGTGTTCGGGCAGTGTAGGGGGTCGTGCAGGGGTGGTGTTTCAGGGTTTAGGGCAGTGCAGTGGTGTTCTGGCAGTGTAGGGGGTTATGCTGGGGGTGGGGTTTCAGGGTTTAGGGCAGTACAGTGGTGTTCGGGCAGAGTAGGGGGTCGTGCAGGGGTGGTGTTTCAGGGTTTAGGGCAGTGCAGTGGTGTTCGGGCAGTGTAGGGGGTCGTGCTGGGGCTGGTGTTTCAGGGTTTAGGGCAGTGCAGTGGTGTTTGGGCAGTGTAGGGGGTCTTGCTGGGGCGGTGTTTCAGGGTTTAGGGCAGTGGTGTTCGGGCAGTGTAGGGGGTCTTGCTGGGGGTGATGTTTCAGGGTTTAGGGCAGTGCAGTGGTGTTCGGGCAGTGTAGGGGGTCTTGCTGGGAGTAGTGTTTCAGGGTTTAGGGCAGTGCAGTGGTGTTCGTGCAGTATAGGGGGTCGTGCTGGGGATGGTGTTTCTGGGTTTAGGGCAGTGCAGTAGTGTTCAAGCAGTGTAGGGGGTTGTGCAGGGGGTGGTGTTTCAGGGTTTAGGGCAGTGCAGTGGTGTTCGGGCAGTGTAGGGGGTCGCGCTGGTGGTGGTGTTTCAGGGTTTAGGGCAGTGCAGTGGTGTTCGGGCAGTGTAGGGGATCATGCACGGGGTGGTGTTTCAGGGTTTAGGGCAGTGCAGTGGTGTTTGGGCAGTGTAGGGTGTTGTGCTGGGGCTGGTGTTTCAGGGTTCAGGGCAGTGCAGTGGTGTTCAGGCAGTGTAGGGGGTCGTGCTGAGGCTGGTGTTTCACGGTTTAGGGCAGTGCAGTGGTGTTCGTGCAGTGTAGGGGGTCGTGCTGGGGCTGGTGTTTCAGGGTTTAGGGCAGTGCAGTGGTGTTCGGGCAGTGTAGGCGGTCGTGCTGGGGCTGGTGTTTCAGGGTTTAGGGCAGTGCAGTGGTGCTCAGGCAGTGTAGGGGGTCGTGCTGGGGCTGGTGTTTCAGGGTTTAGGGCAGTGCAGTGGTGCTCGGGCAGTGTAGGGGGTCGTGCTGGGGGTGATGTTTCAGGGTTTAGGGTAGTGCAGTGGTGTTCGGGCAGTGTAGGGGGTCGTGCAGGGGCTGGTGTTTCAAGGTTTAGGGCAGTGCAGTGGTGTTCGAGCAGTGTAGGGGGTCGTGCTGGGGGTGGTGTTTCAGGGTTTAGGTCAGTGGTGTTCGGGCAGTGTAGGGGGTCTTGCTGGGGGTGATGTTTCAGGGTTTAGGGCAGTGCAGTGGTGTTCGGGCAGTGTAGGGGTCTTGCTGGGGGTAGTGTTTCAGGGTTTAGGGCAGTGCAGTGGTGTTCGGGCAGTGTAGCGGGTCATGCTGGGGGTGGTGTTTCAGGGTTTAGGGCAGTGCAGTGGTGTTCGGGCAGTGTAGGGGGTCGTGAAGGGGGTGGTGTTTCAGGGTTTAGGGCAGTGCAGTGGTGTTCGGGCAGTGTAGGGGGTCGTGCTAGGGGTGGTGTTTCAGGGTTTAGGGCAGTGCAGTGGTGTTCGGGCAGTGTAGGGGTCATGCAGGGGCTGGTGTTTCAGGGTTTAGGGCAGTGCAGTGGTGTTCGGGCAGTGTAGGGGGTCGTGCTAGGGGTAGTGTTTTAGGGTTTAGGGTAGTGCAGTGGTGCTTGTGTAGTGTAGGGGGTCGTGCTGGGGGTAGTGTTTTAGGGTTTAGGGTAGTGCAGTGGTGTTTGTGTAGTGTAGGGGTCATGTTTTAGGGTAGTGCAGTGGTGTTTGTGTAGTGTAGGGGGTCGTGCTTGGGGTAGTGTTTTAGGGTTTAGGGTAGTGCAGTGGTGTTTGTGTAGTGTAGGGGGTCGTGCTGGGGGTAGTGTTTTAGGGTTTAGGGTAGTGCAGTGGTGCTTGTGTAGTTTAGGGGGTCGTGCTGGGGGTAGTGTTTTAGGGTTTAGGGTAGTGCAGTGGTGTTTGTGTAGTGTAGGGGGTCATGTTTTAGGGTAGTGCAGTGGTGTTTGGGTAGTGTAGGGGGTCGTGCTGGTGGTAGTGTTTTAGGTTTTAGGTTAGTGCAGTGGTGTTTGGGTAGTGTAGGGGGTCATGCTGGGGGTAGTGTTTTAGGGTTTAGGATAGTGCAGTGGTGCTTGTGTAGTGTAGGGGGTCGTGCTGGGGGTAGTGTTTTAGGGTTTAAGGTAGTGCAGTGGTGTTTTTGTAGTGTAGGGGGTCATGTTTTAAGATGCAATGCTCCAATACCTGACCAGTCTGCACTACATAAAACTGCAAAAAAACTAAAAATAAAAAGTGTTTTGCACACTTTTGTCATTGGGCTATATGTGGGCTACATCTGGGTAATATTTGTGCTACATTTGGGCTCTTTTTTCACTGGTGGCCATCTTGGAAGACTTCTTTGTTATGAAGTTTCCTAATTTCTTCATTTACTGCAGTCTCCTCAGTAGGAAATGCTTTCAGTTTTTTACTTTGATTCCATCAAGAAGGCATTCAGATGTGTCTCACATCTGCCATAAATTCAGAATGTTAGCACTCTAGTTGCTCATTAGATCACTGGAGTAAAGCTACTGCTCACCAGGGAGTTAACTGGTAGTCTGCTGCTGGTATTGAAAGTGATTGTTTCAGTCTGCATGTCAGAATTTTCTAATGAAATAGAAGAGGATTTGAGATCTCACTTAAAACATGCCCTAATTTTTCTTTCTGCAGCACTAACCATAATTTCTATTTCAAAAAGAACCCCTCATTTTGTTCCTTTTTAAATTAAATGTTTTAAGTGTTACCGGTTTATTCCAATCAAGATGGCTTCAGGTGTGCCATACTTTTGTCATAAGTAAGGCTGTTAGCGCTCTAGTTGTTCTTTAGAACACTCTGGGAAGCTGCAGTAGAACACAAAGGCATCAACTGGCAGGCTGCTCCTGTTGAAATATAACAGGAAGATATTTGAGATCACACTTGAAATATGTCCTAATTTTTCTTTCTACACCACTAACCATAATTTCTATGACAAAATGAACCCCATCATTTTGTTCCTTTTTAAATTAAATGTTTTAAGTGTTACCAGTTTATTCCAATCAAGATGGCTTCAGGTGTGCCATACTTTTGTCATAAGTAAGGCTGTTAGCACTCTAGTTGTTTTTTAGAACACTCTGGGAAGCTGCAGTAGAACACAAAGGCATCAACTGGCAGGCTGCTCCTGTTGAAATATAACAGGAAGATATTTGAGATCACACTTGAAACATGTCCTAATTTTTCTTTCTACAGCACTAACCATAATTTCTATGACAAAATGAACCCCATCATTTTGTTCCTTTTTAAATTAAATTGTTTAAGTGTTACCAGTTTATTCCAATCAAGATGGCTTCAGGTGTGCCATACTTTTGTCATAAGTAAGGCTGTTAGCACTCTAGTTGTTCTTTAGAACACTCTGGGAAGCTGCAGTAGAACACAAAGGAATCAACTGACAGTCTCTGCCCTTGTTGGATGTACATGTTTTACTGAGAATGTCAGACTTCATTCTCACATGAGTGAGAAAGATAATGTGAATTTACAGAAAATATGCTCTCATTTTAGCTTCTGGAGCACCTTCCAAACCTCCATGGGACAAGCATGAGAAAATAGTTTTCTCTCAAACATGATTAATGATATCCCAGCAGAAGGTTTTTCACAGGGTAAAATCACCTTAGAACACACCACAATTCCTGAAATTAGTATGGTACCATCAACAAATGAATTCTAATGTAACTAAAGCCTGTTATCACCCTTTATAGTTCTCCTTTTGGTGACCCTCAAAATCTTCTATTCAGTACAATGCATTTCAATGAGGTACTATCATTTATATTGGTCCTAAGATGGCTGCCAGCAATTCCAGGATGAAGTGCTGACAGCCAATCAGATCTCACGATGACATGTGTGGTTAGGCTCCGCCCAGATATATATGTGACTTTACTTTTGATTTTCTCAGGAACTACTGAACGGATTTACACCATTTAAGCAAAAGGCACGACACTGAACCAAGGGCTACCTCTTTGCCAAATTTGGTGTAATTCCGTTCAGCAGTTCGGGCTGTAGCTGCGACTAAAGGTTCCTATGGAAAAATGAATGGGGAAAACGCGTTTTGGGACCCCCCCTTTTTCTCGGCCCCCGCTTGAAGTATCACCCCGAGACTTTCAGGATAGGAGCGGACCGGAGCGCCCCAACAAGTTGGAAACTTTCGCGAAGATTCGTCAACCGGCGCCAACGTTATTTCAAATAGAATGTCGCGGATTTCCTATGGATAATAGGTTTTAACTATAACTATCTACTATCTTTTGGACAACCCCTTGTGATTTGATCTATATATACACATATACACATCATTACTCCTTGATGAGTCGTCGAGGTGCTCGCAACAGTGTTCAAGATCTAGTTGTACGAGATAGAGGAGGGGTGTCTTTATCTGTCATCTCTGGAGAAGAGTTGGATGCTTGACTTGGGCACTCAGGTGGACCTGCCTCACTCAGGAAGTCTGGAGCTGACGAACATTATGGCAAAGGCTTAAAGTGAGACGAGTATCTGGTTATGGATTTTCCAGGTCGTTGGGCAGTTACCATATGTCCCTTGCTCACCACATCTCTTAGCGGTTCAGCGTCAAACGGAGTGTCCGTCTTCCGTGTCCGCTTCTGCTTGACAAGAACTCAGTCTCCTTTCTCGAAGACCGTGTCTTGAGCACTTTGGCGATTGACAGCATAAGCCTTCATTTTGCATTTGTGGGAGGTGTCAGTGACACAAATCTCGTTAAGGTCTATTGACCGGTTGGTGGTCCATTGTGGTATCTTCATTCCAAGACCTCTTCCGAACAGCAAGGTGACAGGACTTTCTCCTGTCATGGAAAGAGGAGTGTAACTGTAAGCATGAAGAGCTGGGCGTAAAGCAGACTTGAAGGTGATGCCTTCCAGCACAGCACGCTGAACAACCCTTTTCAAAGTGCTCATAAATTGTACAACAACACCATTTGCCTGTGGCCAGAGAGGTGAACTTTTCTGATGTTTGATGTTCAAACGATTAAGAAAGTCTTTGAACTTTCTGCTGTTGAAGGGTAGACCATTGTCAGATTTGAGAATGGAGGGAACACCCCATGTTGTGAAAATGTCATCTAGCCTTCCGATGACTCTTGCCATGTGTGGCTGATGATAGGTCTTCCAGTAAATGAAAACATGAGTATTCATCGACAACTACCATGAGATGATATCCATTATTTAGGGGTCCGAAAAAGTCAACAGCAATCCTCCGCCAAGCTTGCTTAGGCAGATCAGGCATGTTCAACGGGTGCTAAGTCATTTTAGGAGCCAGACAGTTGCACAGATGACAAGCTTTTAGCTCCCTTTCAACTTGTTCGGCAAGACGCAGGAACCACACTCGATGCCTGAGGGCTCTTTTAGTTGCAGCAATGTCATGATATCCTTCATGTGTCAGTTCAATAACTTGTTGCCTCAGGCTTTCAGGGATAACTATTCATGCCCCCCTTAGTATGACACCATCATATGTGACAGAAAGCTCTTCCTGAACATTCTTGAACTTCTGGTACTCAACATCAACTGTAAGAGGTCGAGTATGCTTCCTCAATGATTGTGTTGTAATGATTTCCTTGAGCTTAAGCAAGTCTTTGTCAGTATTAGTAGTTGTCAGAATTTGTTCAATTGAAAGAGCCGCAGGCGCTCTTGACTTTACTATGAAATTGATGTAGGCCTCAGCTGGTATGGGCGTTGTACTATGACACTGAAGTGGCACTCGTGAAAAGTAGTCTACAGGGTCTTGATCTTTCCCCGGTTTCTGCACGATAGTGTAATCGTACTCCTGCAGATGCAACCTCCACCTCTCGATGAGAGGGGGCATTTTGGCTTTCGGATTTCCGAAGATGGTGAGCAATGCCGGATGATTCATGACAAGGGTGAAATGCTTTCCATACAGAAACTCATATAAGTGTTCACAGGCCCACATTACAGCTAAGCTTTCTTTCTCTGGTTGAGAATAAGCATGTTCAGTCTGAGATAGACTCCGGCTAGTATAGGCTCTGAGCATCGGGTTGTTTATTGTGTTGGCTGAGGATCGCTCCCAACCCCACCGGGCTTGCATCCACCACAATATCTGTATGCAATTTTGGATCAAAGTAAGCCATTTCAGTTGCATGTTTTATTTTCTTGAAACTTCGCTCACATTCAGATGACCATTCAACCCGAACAACTAGCTTTGTTAGTTCTCTTAGAGGGGCACTCACACTGGCTTGCTCCTTTTTGGGGTCAGGAGTCATCCCATTTTCAGGGAAAATATGCCCAAAGAATTTAAGTCAGTTTTTGTGAAACTCACACTTCTCTGTATTTCGTGTGAGACCTGCATCAGCAAACCGATGGTATTCATGTGTGAGTGCTTTGTCATTTTCCTTTCGTGTAGCCCCAAACACAAGTATATCATCACTATAGTTAAAAGAAGCATGTGTGACAGGCTGAAATATTCAACAAATGACATCTTAAAAGATTTTTGCAGCTGACGACACGCCAAAACGGAGTCTTTTATATCTGAACAAACCAGCATGCTTTGAAAAAGTAGTAATGTACCTACAGTTTTCTTCCAGTTCAAGTTGATGGTAATCTTTGTTCAGATCAAGGCGGGAGAAACCTTTGGCGCCATTCAGCTGCATGATCATGTCTGCAATATGTGGACCTGAAGGTCATTCTCTTTCGATTGCTTTGTTGGCCTCTCACATATCAAGACAAATGCACACTGTACCTCCACTGTCCTTTTTGGTACCACCACAATGGGTGAAACCCACGGTATCGGACCAGTAGAGCGCTCGATGATGTCATGCTTTAACAATGTTTCTAGTTCTTTCTCAATGGCTTTCTGTAAGTGAAAAGCAATTTGACGGTGTTGCTGTGCAACGGGCGAATATCTTCATTAATGTGAAGCTGTACCTTCATTGTCTAAGGTTTCCCAAGTCCATAAAACAATGTCAGGAATTGGCTCACTACTTCAGAATGAGCATTCAAGTTGTAGTTAATAGAGGTCCGTTCCATGTCAGCAGCAATATCGAAACTCAATAAGCATGCACCCGACGAAGTACCTGAGAGGACATGAATTGGCGTTTCCACTGTCGTTTTCTAGTGCGGCATGGTCGCTACAAAGGATCCTTGGCTTTGTAAGGATGTACAAACAGCCCAAGTGTACACCTTTGTTCTCAACGGTGTGATATGTGTTATCGGAAACAGTTCTCTGTACTTTTCTGCCGGCATGATGTTTTTCGACGCACCACTGTCTATAATGAAAGGTGTAGGGCAACCATTCACCTTGAGCGTGATTTTAGGACAATGTCCAAATGAACTTTGTTGCTTCATGTGGTGATTCTTTTCAGATTTATGTTCTTTCTTGCAAGTGAGCAATCCTACAAGTGCACGTCGGTCTGTGACTGACATCACTAGCGCAAATCCATTTTCTTCAAAGCCACTCGATGGTGACATCACCAAACCGTTGAAAGATAAATTTGATACTGATCGAGTTTGTTTCGTTTCCACTTGCCTTAGTGGATGTTGCCATTTGGACTTGTGGGTGTGGCCAGAGTGCTTCTGGATCTTTCTGGCGTCCATCTTCTCATCTCTTCCTGATGCACTTAGTTTCTCTTTCACTTTGCAAACCGTTATGAAATGTTTTTCCTTCCCGTGGCCTTTGCATATTTGTCTGATAACAGGACATTTACCTTCATGTGGAAAAGAGAATCCACAGCGGAAACACAATTTCTTTTTTTCTGAGACATCACTCGGTAGCACTCTGCCTTGTGTTTCTGCTCACTTTTCATGCTCAACACTGATTAATTTTGGGTTGTAACAGCTTCCATAACAGCAGCTTGTCGATCGGCACGTTCTTCCGCTCTTGCAACCATGAGCACTTTCTCAAAACCAAGCGTTTCTATCAGCATGCGTCATCAGAATGAATTGGAGAGGTAACCATCTTTAAAAGCGTATCAAGTCTCTCAACAAACTCATCCATTGTGTCACTTGGTTGAAAGTGTACCTTTCAAAGTCGACATTTGACTTTGAATTGAACTTGGACTCCAATATTGTTGGACTTGGCCCTTTTTGCAGGGTCATCCCTAAACTTTTTGCCTTCCTCCTATATTTTTTCTGACCTGTTGTTGGCTGTTTTATGACTCTGGGCACTTTACCACTACTGATCAGTGCTAAAGTGCATATGCTCTCCCTATTGTAAATTGTGTTATGGATTAGTGACTCCATGATTGGATGATTGGTTTACTTGTCAGTCCCTAGTACAGTGCACTCAGTGTGCCCAGGGCTTGTAAATCCAATACCGCTGGTGGGCTTGCAGCACTGGTTGTGCCACCCACAGAAGCGGCTTGTAAAATGTGTCTCAGGCCTGCCATTGCAGAGCCTGTGTGCAGCCTAGGGCTGCCATGTCGACTTGGTGAGTACACCCACTTACCAGTCCCTAAACCTTCCCTTTACTGCATGTTGGTCACCCCTAAAGTAGGCCCTAGGGCAGGGTGCATTGTAAGTACAAGGTAGGACATGCCCTGGTGTGTGTGGCATGTCCTAATAGTGAATTACAGCCATTTTCGTTTTCACTATTGCAAGGCTACCTGCTCCCCATAGGCCAGAATGGGCAGACTGACTATTACACCTTATAGTCAGAACTGACCCAGGGAACATGGTAGAAAAACGAATTTAGTATGCCTGAACTCAGAATGATAAAATACATCTTTTAGTGAAGTTGGTTTTAACATTCTGTGTTTGAAAATACCACTTTTAGAAAGTGGGTATTTTCTTGCCTAAACTTCCAAGCCTGCCTCTGCTAGGTTGTGTATTCCTTGTCTGGAGATTGAGTGACAGGGGCTGGGGGTGGCTACAGGAGACAGGGTGAGTCAGCACAGGGCTGAATAGAAAGATCTGCATCCAGAGTGGAGGGAGGAGTTGCACCTGGGTCTGAATAGGGCTGTGCCTGCCTTCCACAATGCTGGCTCCACCTCCTGCCGGGCGGCTGAGCACCCTGCCCCACATTCTGAAAGGAAAGAAGGAGTCAGAAAAACAAAGTGCTCCAGGACTGACCAGAACTGGTTTTGACTAGGCAGAGGCCTCTCTGCCTTCAGAGAACAAAGGAAAACTGTGTATAAAAAGGGGACCCAGACCCCTAGGAAATTAGATCACTTTGGGAAAACAAGAAGAAACCTTTGCTGAGGAGCGGAACCAAGAAGGAACTGAGGAGAAGACTATCCCTAAGCTAGAGGGATCTGCCTGCAGTGGTTGCCTGACTGCCAAAGGAAGGAGAAAGGACTTTGTGTGCACTTTTATTCAACTTGTAAAGTATCTCCAAGGGCTTGAGAAAAGAGCTTGCCTCCTGCTGAAGTCTCAGGGTCAACAGACTTCAACCACCAGCTCCCCAAGAATCCTTTGGAAGTGCCTGCTGCTGTTTTGGGCCTTCTGAAGGGACTGCGTGTCGCAAGGAGCTGGAAGCGCGACTCAAGAGGAAGAAGCGTGTCGCCGTCGCTGCTGCTGCCGTCGCAACTCCGAAGGAGGGTGTCGCCGCTGTAGCTGTCGTATTGCACCGCATCGAGAGAAGCGTCCCGCAACGAAGAGGAAGCGTGTCGCCGTCGCTGCTGCTGCCGTCGCAACTCCGAAGGAGGGTGTCGCCGCTGTAGCTGTCGCATTGCACCGCATCAAGAGAAGAGTCTCGCATCGAGGAAGAAGCGTGTCGCCGTCGCAGCCGCTGCCGTCGCAACTCCGAAGGAGGGTGTCGCCGCTGTAGCTGTCGCATTGCACCGCATCAAGAGAAGCGCCTCGCATCCACGGAGAAGCGTGCCCCGTCGGAGCTGCTGCCGTCGCATCACGAAACAAGGGTGTCGCCGCTGCAGTTGTCGCATCGAGCGGAAGCGTCTCGCAACGTTGGAGAAGAGTGTCGCAGCCGAAGCTGTTGCCGTCGCATCGCTGAACAAGGGTGTCGCCGCAGCAGTTGACGCATCGAATCGAGACTTCTCGCAACCTCGGAGAAGCGTGCCGCATCAGGAAGAACTTGACGTCTTTATTTCTTTGCACCAGAACTTTGTCGCATTTCCATCGCTGCAACATTGCTTGTTGTGGAAGCGTCCCGCATCGTAAGGTACATTGACTTAAAGTGTCGCATCTTAAGAACTGAACTGAACTAAGCTAAAACTACCATTTTAAGTACAGTATTGTGGATTTTTGTCGTTTATGGTCTTGTGTTAAAACTATATAAAGAATACTTATTTTTGATATAAACCTTGTGTGGTGTCCATCTGTAGTGGGTCACTAGATTACTGTATGTGTTCACAAATGCTTTACACACTGCCTCTGAGATAAGCCTGTCTGCTCGTGCCAAGCTACCAAGGGGGTGAGCAGGGGTTATTTTAGGAGTGTACCCCTTTACCCTGACTAGAGGCGAGGGTCCCTATTTGTCACAAGTACCTACCTGTGCCAACTAGAGACCCCCAATTCTAACATTGGTGGTCAGCGGTGAGGATTCTGGACTTGCATTTGTGACTCATGTACAGTGATTGGTGAACACTACTAGTGAGTGCAGACCAAACGCAACCACATACTGTTTTTCTGTTTTATGGTGTCCTGGAAGTATTTTTGATACCATGACTCTGGTTAGTTGTTGCAAAATGGAACTCGACTTCTGGCACATGTTTGTCTACACAATGAAGGAACTACGTGTGTTTTGCAAGGAAAGGGGGCTGCCTGTGAAGAGAAGGTCCAGGGAGGATCTAGAGGCATCCCTATTTCAGTATGAGTTACCCAGCTGGAAGGCAACACTACCAGTTGAGTCTGAGGAGGAGGAATTCTCTAAAAGTGAGGGAGAAACAGAAAAAGATAGCTGGCTTCTGGCTCATGAGCAGAAGCTGAAAGAGATTGATGAAGAGCTGAGAGAGATTGATGAGGCTCAGAGGGCCTTAGCCCAAGAAGAAGAAATTTGGGCAGCTCAGGAAGTGAGCTTTGCTGAGTTGGAGGTGGAGTCCAGCTCAGATGGTGGCAGCAAAATTAAGTTATTCAGTGCTGAGAGAGTAGTGCACACACCCAGAGATGTGGCGCCTGACTTGGAGGGGGTTAACATACACCAGGAGGTTCAAGGACATGAGGTAGCTCCAGTAGTGCGCAGTGTCCCTGAGAGGAATAGGGAAACTGACGCAGGGATTCATGGTCCTAGTGGTGGGAGGCACACTCTACTGACTCTAGATGAGAGGTGCAGGGAGAGGGGTTCCCCCATGGTTGAAGTCCTGGTATGTGAGTGTGAAGACCGCCCAGAAGAGTGTGGGTTGAATGACAGAGACAGTCAGTTACTGTCTTGCCAATCTCAGGAGAGTGGTGTGGAGTACGTGTGCGAGGCACTGGATGGTGAGGTGAAGGATAGTTTGGTTAACCCCTGTAGGGGGCTGTGTGATCCAATTGTGGGAGAGCATATTGTAAGTCCCTGTTTTCCAGAGCTATGCCAACACCTGTTGGAGAGTGAGTTCTCTGACCCCAGGGAGCTCACATTGGAGGCAGACCTTTTGGTGGATTCCAGAGGGTCTGAAGAGGCATTGGGGAGTGACCCTAAGAGGAGTGGCTCAGGTGTCTTCCAACCCAGAGTGGTGGGAGAGGTTCAGTGTAGCCCAGCTAGGTCCCGTGGTAATGGAAGGGGTGCAGGGACTCACGTCCTGTCTCAGTGGAGAAGGAGTGAGTGTGGGGCTGCGTGTCCCAAGGTGCCCGAAACCCAGTCTCAGAGCCTGGATGGTTCTTTAAGGGAACACCAGGTAGGGAGCCTAGGCTGTCCTGATGGGCCGCCTGTTGAGGAGGATCCCCTAGTGTCTAGAGAACCTGGAGCGTCTGTAAATGGAGCTCCAGTGTTCCTGGTGTCTGGCAGTGCCGCTCCAGGGAGGGTGCAGAAGTCCAGAGTGAGGGGTGAGAGGGGGAGAGAGTCCCCAGTGGAAGAACCAGTGGGTCAGGGACCAGCCAGAAGGGCTGAGTCACCAGTGAATGACCATGGTAACACCACTTCTGTCCTGGGGGATCTCCCCGCGCTGTCAGATGGACAGGCGTCGGGAGATCTGCGCCAGGCGGACTGTCACACAACACATGAGAGATGTGTTACCCTCTGGGGGGCATGCGTGCTCCCCAGGAAGTCCTGGTGCGCCAGGCAGATTATTACACAACTCCAAAGGAGTGTGTTTCCCTTGGGGGGTTGGTGTACCCTCCCGGAAGTCCTGGGTTGCCAGGCACAGGTCCAGCCTAAGGGTACAGACCCTGGGTTGGAGGGCCAGGTTCAGGGTGTCCCCCTGACCTGGAGGAAGGGGCAGCTGCTAACAGTGCCCCTACCAGTTTGTCTTCTGGGGGCACCGCTCCAGGTGGGAGGGTGCAGGACCCCAGTAAGGGGGCCGGGGAGGGGACAGCCTCACCCCTGGCCTCTGCCCAGTCTAAGGGTACAGACCCTATGCTGGAATCCCAGTTGCAGGATAAAACCCCTGAACTGGTGGGCGAGTTGTGCAGGACACCTGCCACAGGTGCCCTGACAATTCTGGTAGGGGTACCGCTCCTGATGGGAGGGGGCAGTACTCTGGAAGGGGTTGCAGAGGGAGGGAGTCCTCGCCTCTGACCCCGGTTCAACTGGAGGGTTTAGACCCTAGATTGGAGGACCAGGTTCAGGGTGTCCCCCTGACCTGGACGCCCAGTTGCAGGATAGAACCCCTGAACTGGTGGGCGAGTTGTGCAGGACACCTGCCGCAGGTGCCCTGACAATTCTGGAAGGGGGTACCGCTCCAGGTGGGAGGGTACAGAGCCCCAAGGAGGAGGACCGGGTGTGGGAAAGCCCACCCCAGTCTCCAGTCCAGCCGCCGGGTATAGGCCCGGGGCTGGTGGGTCAGCGCCAGGATGTCATACCTGACCTGACAGGAGGGAGAGTGGACAAAGGGTGCCAAGCACCTGGGGCTACTGCCCCCGCTCTCTGACACCACAGAGGTTTGAGAGCCCTGAGAGGCATAAGGCCTGGGTCTCATCCCTGACCCCTGTCAGTGGCCACTGTGGCTTGCTGTCTGTCTGTTGGGACACACCTGTGAGCCAGTTAAGGTTAGGTGCTGCACAGGTGGGGTCCACAGGTGAGGAGAAGGGTTCCCCATGGATTAGCTTGGTGGGCCCTGAGAGTATGGACAGAGGGATTCCAATAGGTTCAGATTGGCGTAGAACTGGAGTATGCCCCTGCTGTTGCGGGCCAGGTCCAGGTTCTATCGCCCAAAGCAGGGAAGCCCATCAAGGTAGTGATTGGTCTACCCTGCGTTTTGGCTGGAAGGGGTTGTGTTGGACTTGGCCCTTTTTGCAGGGTCATCCCTAAACTTTTGCCTTCCTCCTATATTTTTTCTGACCTGTTGTTGGCTGTTTTATGACTCTGGGCACTTTACCACTACTGATCAGTGCTAAAGTGCATATGCTCTCCCTATTGTAAATTGTGTTATGGATTAGTGACTCCATGATTGGATGATTGGTTTACTTGTCAGTCCCTAGTACAGTGCACTCAGTGTGCCCAGGGCTTGTAAATCCAATACCGCTGGTGGGCTTGCAGCACTGGTTGTGCCACCCACAGAAGCGGCTTGTAAAATGTGTCTCAGGCCTGCCATTGCAGAGCCTGTGTGCAGCCTAGGGCTGCCATGTCGACTTGGTGAGTACACCCACTTACCAGTCCCTAAACCTTCCCTTTACTGCATGTTGGTCACCCCTAAAGTAGGCCCTAGGGCAGGGTGCATTGTAAGTACAAGGTAGGACATGCCCTGGTGTGTGTGGCATGTCCTAATAGTGAATTACAGCCATTTTCGTTTTTCACTATTGCAAGGCTACCTGCTCCCCATAGGCCAGAATGGGCAGACTGACTATTACACCTTATAGTCAGAACTGACCCAGGGAACATGGTAGAAAAACGAATTTAGTATGCCTGAACTCAGAATGATAAAATACATCTTTTAGTGAAGTTGGTTTTAACATTCTGTGTTTGAAAATACCACTTTTAGAAAGTGGGTATTTTCTTGCCTAAACTTCCAAGCCTGCCTCTGCTAGGTTGTGTATTCCTTGTCTGGAGATTGAGTGACAGGGGCTGGGGGTGGCTACAGGAGACAGGGTGAGTCAGCACAGGGCTGAATAGAAAGATCTGCATCCAGAGTGGAGGGAGGAGTTGCACCTGGGTCTGAATAGGGCTGTGCCTGCCTTCCACAATGCTGGCTCCACCTCCTGCCGGGCGGCTGAGCACCCTGCCCCACATTCTGAAAGGAAAGAAGGAGTCAGAAAAACAAAGTGCTCCAGGACTGACCAGAACTGGTTTTGACTAGGCAGAGGCCTCTCTGCCTTCAGAGAACAAAGGAAAACTGTGTATAAAAAGGGGACCCAGACCCCTAGGAAATTAGATCACTTTGGGAAAACAAGAAGAAACCTTTGCTGAGGAGCGGAACCAAGAAGGAACTGAGGAGAAGACTATCCCTAAGCTAGAGGGATCTGCCTGCAGTGGTTGCCTGACTGCCAAAGGAAGGAGAAAGGACTTTGTGTGCACTTTTATTCAACTTGTAAAGTATCTCCAAGGGCTTGAGAAAGAGCTTGCCTCCTGCTGAAGTCTCAGGGACAACAGACTTCAACCACCAGCTCCCCAAGAATCCTTTGGAAGTGCCTGCTGCTGTTTTGGGCCTTCTGAAGGGACTGCGTGTCGCAAGGAGCTGGAAGCGCGACTCGAGGAAGAAGCGTGTCGACGTCGCTGCTGCTGCCGTCGCAACTCCGAAGGAGGGTGTCGCCGCTGTAGCTGTCGTATTGCACCGCATCGAGAGAAGCGTCCCGCAACGAAGAGGAAGCGTGTCGCCGTCGCTGCTGCTGCCGTCGCAACTCCGAAGGAGGGTGTCGCCGCTGTAGCTGTCGCATTGCACCGCATCAAGAGAAGAGTCTCGCATCGAGGAAGAAGCGTGCCGCCGTCGGAGCTGCTGCCGTCGCATCACGAAACAAGGGTGTTGCCGCTGCAGTTGTCGCATCGAGCGGAAGCGTCTCGCAACGTTGGAGAAGAGTGTCGCAGCCGAAGCTGTTGCCGTCGCATCGCTGAACAAGGGTGTCGCCGCTGCAGTTGACGCATCGAATCGAGACTTCTGCAACCTCGGAGAAGCGTGCCGCATCAGGAAGAACTTGACGTCTTTATTTCTTTGCACCAGAACTTTGTCGCATTTCCATCGCTGCAACATTGCTTGTTGTGGAAGCGTCCCGCATCGTAAGGTACATTGACTTAAAGTGTCGCATCTTAAGAACTGAACTGAACTAAGCTAAAACTACCATTTTAAGTACAGTATTGTGGATTTTTGTCGTTTATGGTCTTGTGTTAAAACTATATAAAGAATACTTATTTTTGATATAAACCTTGTGTGGTGTCCATCTGTAGTGGGTCACTAGATTACTGTATGTGTTCACAAATGCTTTACACACTGCCTCTGAGATAAGCCTGTCTGCTCGTGCCAAGCTACCAAGGGGGTGAGCAGGGGTTATTTTAGGAGTGTACCCCTTTACCCTGACTAGAGGCGAGGGTCCCTATTTGTCACAAGTACCTACCTGTGCCAACTAGAGACCCCCAATTCTAACAAATATCTTCTTGATTTGGCGGTATGATACTTCATCAGCTTGTGATATCTTCTTTTTCACTACCTTTACTCCGTTGCCTGCAAGGTTCTTTAAGTATTTGATGATCTTTTTGTCACCTGCTTCTTCTATAGCATCTATGAAGTCCCTCTAGTGCCAATATTCTGCTTTTTGGCCGTATCGAAAAGAGGCGGTGGTTTCAGAAATACAGAAGCATCATATTTTGTGCTGTTTCCTACTGACATCGAGAGTATATGCTGTGCAGGCAGCATTTGCTCCTCAGCGTCTCTTGGTCCGCTGGCACCTCTGCAAGCATCAGCCTGCTCACTGGTGCTCGGGTCGTCTAGCCTGAGCTGAGGTCGGCAGGCACCATCTTCCTCTTTCATGGTGAGTAGTGATTTTGCTACTTGCATGTGTTCCTCACCGCTCTCGACTCTATGTATTATACCTGGCTGTCGCTGCCTTTAGTACTTTCTCGTACCTGGTTGTCACTGCCTTTAGCGTTTCTGCTGGCTCTGTGTTATGCTGTGGCGCAGTATCTCTTCTTTCGGCCCTCCCAATAGATTTTTTTTTAGCAGGCTTACTGACTGTGCTCCTCTGTAGGGCCTTTACCTTCTTCAAGGGCCTCTCAAATGCTGGAGTTGCTTTTTGACTCTACATATGCCAACCGTGGATCGCTTCTTGAGGCGCACGTGACACACACGAGCAGTTTGCTGGGCAAACCCTCAGAGAGAGCAGTCTTGGATCCCTGGGAGTATGTATCCCCTATCTCATTGCCGGTTGTAGCATACTCCCCAGTTTGGGAGCAATTAACAAACAACGCAATACAAGGAGCTCTGGTTTGCACGTTTTTACTCTTCAGCATGCAACCTTTAACTGAACACACTGCGTCACAAACCTTATTAACCACACACAGTCACACCCCCCCAGATTACGTAATACTTGTAAGGAGTCTGCCGAGGGCCACTAGAGGCCTTATACATATAAACACAGGACAGTGAATAGGCTCCCTTTAGAAATTACTGTTGGATTCACCTGGTCTCATACATGCCAATTCTCCCCATTCAGACGGGAGACTACCGATTTCAAGGCTAGTCTCCCGCTTGCCGATTCCTGCATGCAAAATCTAATTCCTAGTGGGTTTCAGCTGACAGGGCCTGGTATTCTGTAACGTGGTGTATGCACTGCGAGTAACCTGCTCCCGCAGACCTGTGCACACTAGAGGGATGCTCTCTCTTTCTGCCATAGCGCTTTCTCTGTGCTTCTGACAGGTAAGTCACTCAGTCAGTCACATCACTCAGTCTCGGCCCGGGCTTAGGCCTTTCGCTGGCTCCTCGCCTCACCAGCTCTCTGGGACTCGTCCGCCCTCTTCTTCGCAGGTACAGAGCCTCGCTGCAACACCGGCCTCTCGATGAAGCACCCCCCAGTGCGTTTCAGTTGGGCGACGGGGAAGAAACGCCGGGGGCGGGATGGAGAGACGGAATCCACGTCTCACTCCATCGCCATCTTGGCCACACCCCTATAGTCAATTTTTAATGTGCACCATCACTCATAGGGTCTTCTGGCAACCGGAAGGGAAACACGAAGGACATGCAATGAAGTTAGCCAGAGCGCTGGTCGAGCAGGTTTACGCTCCCGGTGCGACGCTCCTGGGCTTTTCCGTACCATTCTGAGCCTGGGAGGTGCGCCCCCCCCCCGGACCTCGCTGCTGCCTCCCTTTTCGCCAAGACTACTCCCTAACTCCCATGCTGACTTCCCCGGACCTTCTTCTTGCGGATCGTCGACACCGATGCCCCCTTGGTCCAGAGCCTGTGCACGCATCTTACAGCCTTCCGTTCGCCTTTGGTTTTGTGGCTGCGTCCCCCCTCTGACTCTACTCAATGGAATCCTGCTCTCTGGGTTCCTCTTCTGGATTCTTGACTTTGGTGACTTTTGTGCATCCCGCCATTTTTGGAGATGGTCTCCGTCTATACCCACGACCCGGACCCGCCATTTTGTTTGACCTTTGTTCCGTTCCTTCTTCCCTCCCCACTCCTCCTGATGACCCTCGATCGTTTTTCTCTTTTTGCTGGACTGCCTTAAATATATATATATGTATTATATAATTGTCCAAGCCTAATCGCTGTTAAAATGTAATCCTGTGTGAATTTACTATTTGTATATATAGAACTCTAACCATTAGTATATGTAGTAAACCTTTGTACTTACTACCATTCCTACGTGATTTTAGAGTTTATCTTTGTATCTCTTCCTTGTGTGACTTTACAATTTGTACATGTGCAATTTTTTTCCTGTTTATATCTCTTCCTTGAGTGACTTTACACCTTGTACATTTGCAATTTTTTTCTGTTTGTATCTCTTATGTAACTCATGTAATCCAAAGTCCTTATGTAACGCAACTGGTTCTTTTGTAAAGCGCTCTGACACCTTCGGGTAATGTTCGCGCTATATAAAATCGCATTAAATAAAAAAAAATAAAAAAAATAAGAAAAAAATTTACATTTGCGTTTCAAATATCCGATCCTGCAGCAACAGACTTGCAAAGCCCACATATGACAGTAACACAATTCAGGCCCCAGTAGAAGTCAATGGGGTAAATACATTCTCCAGATTTTTTTTTTTTTAAATCTCCCACTTTTCTTTGCCAAAATATTGGCATGTATGTGGTCCATATCTGGGTGAAACCAACTCAGCTGTTGGTTGTAATTACCTACACTTTAAAGACGCTCTCCACAATCCCAGTGGCTATTTTTCAAAATGCTTATTAGAGCTCACAGGAGCGAACAACTTCTTCAAATTGAAATGCATCTCCAGTTTGCGCTTCGGCACAGTTCTAATGATCTGAACCACTTGCTGAACCGGTCCTCAAGCTATCACTTCCTCGAGTGACGTCATATGGTAGTGTTTGTCTACTGAGCGTGCGCAGAAAGAGATTAGTGAGCCGTCTCCCTGGAAATGAACTATGAGATATTAACCTGTGGGCATGCTCAGTTGTTCTCGAGCTGGATCGGGCTCCGATTATTCACGATAGGCCAGGGTTGTCTGCGCCTGGAGCTGTTTAACTTTTTGAGTTCTGTTTAAGGCAGAACTCTCGCGCTTCTCTGCACTCTTTCCTCTGAGTGCTAACCTGTTTCTAGGGAACGAGCTGAGTTTGTGTCTGTCCTGGCCTGGGCATTACCCTTTCTTTGGATCCCTCCAGGGAAAAGGGACTGGGTGTCTGGTTAGTTTCCCTCGTCCCTGCCCAGCTCCTGTTTAAGGCACGAAAACGTCAGACAGAAACAACAGTGGAAATTAGAAATGACCCAACAGTATTCCGATAAGGTAAGTAGTATTAATAATCACTGTTTTCTCAATGAGAAAAGTCACTGTACACGTAGGAAACCCCTTTGAGTAGTAATGTTTTTAACACTGAATGATGCTGTTCCATTATACATAGTAAATACCTTGTCTATCGCGGTTATGCAGAAGAGGCGGCTTTACCTTTGACATTCAGCACCTGTGCGTGTAATAAAGACTGCATGGTTTCTAGCTTTTTGCTGTTTACTTGTCACTAGTCCGGCTTTGGTAAACAAAATGTCCGGTTTTATATCCCCCACGAGTGTCAGAAGGTTGGTCCATGCTTTAATAAACGCCCCATTTTTGTGGAAAACTGTTTTCTAATGTTACTTGAATTGAACTCCTACAGTAACCTCAAGTAGTGTCAAAAGTACTGTTGTATAGAAGAAAGTGCCTTTTTACTGTATTGTTTTACTTTTGACATTATGTCTAAAATAAACCTTTTGTTCTCATAATTTCTTAATGTGCATATTGAAAAGAAAAGTTTGAACCTCCAATAGGAACTGGTGTTTGGGCTATCGGGAACCGCACAGACCACTGACGCAGCTTTAATGAAGCAGTGTGCATCACAACTCCATAGGTATATCCCTGGCGACTGTCTTACAAAACTATGAACCTCACTATACGTCATTCAGTGCCTACCACATTGGCCTACCCCCACCCCTAATATTCCCTCTCAAATTCGCCCACAACTCAGCTGCCTGTCCGTATAGCTCTACTCTACATTCTGAACTAACTTAATTCCTAAAACTGTACACCTTTAACTTTCTGCCTTCCGCAAGAATTTGCATACTACCCCCTCTCTTTCAATCCGCCTGACCAACCCAACAACAATAATACTGCTTTAAACCATGAAAACCTCTCATTCAACCGCCCCCCAGAAAAACTCCCCTGTATAGTTTTTAGGTCTCGCCTGAGCCAGCGCATGCGCTGGCGAGACATTTAGTGTGTGGGCTTTAAAAAGCCGACCACAGCTTTTTGGGTGGCATAGAGCGTGCGGTTACGCGCACAATGACGAGCAGAGGCGCCATCTGGCTTTCCTCTCTCGTCATGGTGCGCGCACACCACTCGCCGCCAGACGTGCCTCCTTCTTCCTTCTTTTTTAACTTGCAGCGCGAGGCGCGCTTGCGCTTGTTTTTTTAGAAACATAGTATGCCTAGCTCCTGAATGTCAATGCAGGCACACAATAAGGCATGAAGACGTTTTTCTAACAAGTAATGTTAAAACTGTTGCTTTGTTGCATAAAACCTATGCGTAATGGTTTTCAAATGCAGATCCCAGATGGAAAGATTGCTACTTGTTGCTCAAGCCAAAGTTTTCTTCCCTCACAGCTGTTAAATACAAGTATATATTTTATTAAATTCTCCTCTGAACGTGAACAGTTGCCAAAGTAATGTAAAGAGCAACACGTGGCATGTTTTAAATGTGTTGACTTCGCCTTTCAATCAATGACTTCCTCACTGCGCTGGTTTAACCACAGGAGGAAGACAACGCACCTCCGTCTACTCTTTTTAAACAGGTTAGTCCCGTTTTGTGTTTACAACCAGAACCGGGTCCTTGTGTCATGCCGACATCTCTTTAAATTTGTAACGTAATTTAGAGATCCTTACCCTTCCATTCTTTGCACTGCATTTGAATGTCTGTCAAAAAGTCAGGCTTTGTGATTCCCTGTGCATGTAAAGCAAATAGCAGGCTACAAACATCTAATTAAAAGGTTAGAATACGTGAAAGAACTTAATGATAGTTTTCTAAAAACACTTGATAGTTTAACAGCTTATGGAATTGCAGCATCCGAACTGCCCTGTTAAAAGCACACAGGTACTTTGCTAGTATACAAGGACCTTGTGTAGAGGTAGGTTGATTGCAGAATCCAGTGCCATGTCCTTAAGATCTGAGAACTAGAACTCAGTGAACCGTACACGTAGCCCAATATTCTTTGATGAATTTCGTCGACTGACCCGCCACCTTAAGACTGTAGGCAAGAAAACCCTGATCATGGGCATTTTCAATTTGTGAGTCGATAGACCAGGCTTAGTCCGCTATGGATCTTTGTTAATGCATGCAAGATCTGGGCTACAATGAGGTGGTGTGTGGCCAAAAGTTCACCCAGAAGGCCACAAAATTCAACTTACCAAAAATATAAAAATCTCCAAAAGGAGAATGCAACTGTAAATCTGGTTGGCTCTCTCATTACGGTTGTCTCCCTCCTTCAGGGTGGGGAAGGCAGGGTTTTAACTTAACAGTTTGCACAGACGTATTCAAGGCTTCCTTAAAGGCTATTTGTCAAGATTTCATGATGTTTGGTGCTCTGAAATTATCCTGACAGCCTCTAATGCAACATGTTCACCACACTTCTACCTATCGTTTAACTGCACACACCACGTGGGGTGGCTTGTAGAGTGATATCATAAAATCTTTTAAATCAATGCTGGGAACACCCAACTCCACGCCTAGTTAAAAACAAGCCAGGACAAAGTCACCTCATGCCTAGATTGTACTTTCCTGGATGAAACAGTTTGCTTTGCATGGACAATGCCGGGAATGAGATATCGGAAATGGTGTAGGGGAGTGTTTGGTTGCACAAAGTATCAAACTCAACGACTTTCGAAAGGCTTTAGATAGCAGAATGCATACATTTACCTTGGTGCATTTAAGGAATCTTAAAGCACTTTTCCATTCAGTGATCTCAATCACTCCAAGCAATGGAGTGATTGAGGATGTCAATCTGGGATTTTTCCATGCTTCTGAAAATTCTCTGTCTCTCTCAGAGAAGCCACAAAGATTGCTTTTTAGGTCATTTAGTGAGTGGGCTTTAGAAATCCGACCACAAGCTTTTGCTTGTGGCCTAAAGCTTGCGGTTAAACACGCGGGCACGTGCACAGCCGCCATCTGGCTTTCCTCGCGGCACCCTTACAGCGCGCGATCAGGCGCCATCTGGCTTTACTGGTGCCTGTTACAAGAGACTGAAATTTAGTTATTGCAAAATAACACATTGGTTGTAGGTACAATTCAGCAAGAAACTTCATAACCATGTGAAGTGGTAGGTGGAGGTGGCCATGGTCCTTTCTGGGTTAGCCTGATCCTTTGGGAGCTATGACATAGCTCATAACCCTGCCCTTCAACTTAACATTGGCCCACTGGCCGTAAGCCCCTAAGCCCCACTTCCAGCACACCTCCTTAAATCTAAGGTCCGCCCCAAACCAGAGCTCTCCTAATTAGATCATGAGCTGGCAACCCTGCTTTTGGGAAGTGAAAACATAGCCTGTGTTGCTTCCAGAACCTAGAGTTGAAAGTGGAGCCTTATTCTAACCCCGTCTTTTATCTGTCTTCCTTCATATTGAGAACAGGCCAATAGGTTGCTTTTCTAAATCTTCCCTTGAGTGACTGCACTAGTGAATGAATGAATAATCTTTATTGATAGTTGCACTAGTGAATTAATAATCATTCATATTAGCTTATTAAAACAAATCAACAAAAAAGCGCTTAAAACGAAACGCTTAAAACCAGGTCAAATTTAGTGAAATTCGAGATAGAGTAGTTTTTATGTTAAGCACTTGCCATTAATTCCTTGCTTAGGAGAAGTAAGGCTGGCTGTAAAAGAGGTGCAGTTACTGCCAGCCTTTCTTCTCGTAAGCAAGGACTACAAGTACAAAGTGCATGTTTACGCACCGCTTGCAGGTTTTCAAAACACATAAATAAAAGGCATTGTCATTTACAATGCCAATAGCTCAAACTCTCGGAAATGCGAGACCTATTGCATTGCAAATGCTTGTTATGTCTTCCCTCTTAACCCCCACTGAAACCAAAACACAGACCACCTCAGCCCCACCTTCTCGTAAGGCCACTGACAATGCCTCTCTCTATTGCATCAAATAAAGATCCATCCCTAAAACTGACAGGTGTACACCATCTCCCCGGTAAAACTGTGCCACTTTGAATCTCAATTCTGGGTGCACAACATGACTCATCCCTTTTGCTTAACAAAACTTTTGCATTTCTCTATTCAACTTCCTTATCACCTTCTTAATGGTAGCTGGTTTCTCTGCCCCTCCAAGTCTCTCCTAGGGATCAACTTTGACCATATCAAATGTGTACTAGCCCACAAGCTTTTAATTTCATTTAAATCTGCCTTCACTGCTTTTATCAGCACTAAACCCTTCTCTCTCACCAGATAATTTCCCCCCCAAGTGGAGCGTCAATATATCTGGACAGCCTTCGACCCCTAACATCCTATTCAACTGAGGTAACAATGTTCAATGCATGCCATAACATTCCCCCTATCCTTGCCAACGCACTCTCAGCCGATGCTGCCCCAAACCCAAATCTGCCCCATGCCTCCTCTCTTTTGCTTGTCTCTGCACTCATTTCACATTAGAGTGACCCACAATCCAAACAGTTATCTCCTCGGTCACCGTGCCCCGAACAGAACCTATGGCGAAACAATACAACAATTAGTTATTATTTAGTGTGTGTGTCCCCTTGCTGAGCATAATGCTTGTAGCAATCCAATGACCACCTCCCCAACCCCATTATTCTGCTTGTGTCCCAACCCAGCCTGCCTACCTCTGTCTCCGTCCCTATTCGAAATGAGTGCATGCATCTCATATTCCTTTGACTGTAAGTTTAAACCACTTAATACCTTAAACAACACCAATAATAACTGAAACACTATCACTTTAGGCACATCCCGATGCAGAAACCCCTCCCCCTCCCCTCCCCGTCTCTCACTTGCTTCCTCAACATCCGATACCAATACACTGGGTAAAACCTATTGTCAGGGAAAACCCCAGACTTGCTGCACTCTCACATCCTCCTTGATCTGTTATTGGCCTTCCTATATATATCTCCAAACCATCACCTGTTGCTTCCATTTCAAACCAATGCAAACCTCTTTCCTGCTTCTTACCCAGCAATGTTGACTCCTGAAAGGCCCCAAAAAACATGCAACTCACTAAACAAAAAACAACACGCATTCTGCCTCATCATTGCACACTTCAGGCAATATACCCTTCACCTGACGAAAAACCTACCACCTCTGTGGCTTCCTCGTCCATCCTCCATTGCCTTTCTCTCTCGCCCATCATTCCAACAGCCTCGTACCTAGCTCGCCTGCAGAGGGTGCGTAACCCCACAACAACTTACCTACAAATGCAATACCTCAAAGCTTTCCCGCAATCATCACCTTAGACCATCCTTTCTAAAATCATGCCCATGATGAAATATACCACGTCCTTTCTTCTCATCCATTCTTCCTCTTCACAGTTTCTCCTCCTTGCTCCTGATTTCAAAAACTTCAGCCAAGCCTGTCCATATGCCCTCCTCGTTGACTGTGCCAGGGACCTGGCTACCACCTGCAGCATCCACTTAGGCTGATCTGCCACAGTTCTTCCGGTATCAGAGTCTTGTCTTTGTCCACTCCCGAAGCTAGACCACAGAACCTCGACCACTGGGAAAGAGACAAAGCTTCTGCTATGGCATTAGTGATCCCTGGTACGTGTCGTACTCTAAACACAATGTGACGCCTCAGGCAGGCCATAATAAAAACCCTCAACAATTTGAGCACCTGCATATCCTCAACTGATTGCCTGTTCACGATATGCACCACCATGTTGTCCACATTGAACAGAACTTTTTTGTTGGCAAACTTGTCGCCCCACTCAAGTCACCATTTCCAGTGAAAAAACCTCTAAAAATGCAATGCTTCTCGCCCCATGACGCCACTCTTCTGGCCATTGCTCCGCACACCAATGTCCTTGCCAGTTGAGGCCAAACCCCAACTCACCCGCAGCATCTGAAAAAATCTGAATTCCCACTCGGTTTCTTTGCCCAAACTTCCAGGGAGATTCCATTGAAATGCTCCAAAAACCCACACCACATTCTTAAGCCCTCCTTCACTCCTGCCTTAAGCCGCACTCTGATCTGGTCGAGTCAATCCAGACGTCAGTCCCAACTGTCTACAAAAAGTCCTGCCTGCCCGTACCACTCGACAGGCGCAGTTCAGATTTCCCAGCAACACTTGTACCTCCTGCACCATCACTTTTTTTCCTTTCCAGCATTGTGTCAATTAAGTCCACTATAGCCCTTTTCTTATCCTCTGGCAACCGTGCCTCCTTTTGTACTGCATCAATCTCAATACCCAAAAATATCAGAACTGTACTTGGCTCCACCGTCTTTTCCTCTGCCAAGAGGACCCCCTACATCATCCATGAGCTGCTGAAAACTTGCCAGCATTTGTTGGCAGTCTGCAGAACCTAGCTGCCCTACAAAGAAGAAATCCTCTCAGTAATGTGTCCCCGTTGTGCAACCTGTTACAAACGTGAAAAGCCAGTGCAGAAATGAACTGAATTTTTCAAAAAGGCACAGGAAATGGAGCACCCCATAGGTAAGGCCTTGGTTATTTTACAATTCTCTCCCAAGCGGAATCCCCTGCAGTTCGAAGTCAAAAGGATGTACAGGTGGAAGGCTGACTTAATGTACCTCGTAGACATACACATCAAAGGTCCCACCCCATTCACCAATTCAATTGCCACATCAACTGATGAGTAAGAAACTGCCGACAAATTTTCCGAAATGAAATCGTTTACAGACTGTCCTTCTGGTCATGATAAATGCTGAATGAAGTGGAACTGGCCCTTTTCTTTTTTTAAGGACACCCAATCGGGGACACAATAAAATGGTCCATTGACCATTCATCAAATGGGCCCGCTGTCCTTCCTTCCTTAACCTCCAAATTCTCCTGCACAACTTGGGGGTGTTCTCTTACCGGTTTTAAATTCTATGCCCATCTCCGACACCGCAGCCCTGTGTAGCCCAAGTGGAACCAGTTCTAGAACCCTTCCAACAACAAAATACTGTCCTGCCTCTCCCTATACCATTGCAACCAGTATGCCAAACTATTTAACTGCAGTATGAGCCTCTTCCTGCAGCTCCTTGTGCTCCTCGCCTGTTGCTGCCCTCCTGTAAAATTTTGAGATTCCCCTGCTTTCCCCCCACAGGGTATAAGTAGGTGCCTGGCTGCACATTGGGAGCAGTTGTGCCAGAACTTACAGTATTCTGGGCTGCAGGATCCCTGTTAAAAGGCCCAGCATGATGCTCCTCACCCTGACTGTCCTCTGCCTGCTGTTCCCACCCCTCCCTGGTTGGGACGCCCCTGAAAGGGGTGATATACAAATGACAAACCACTCGCCGTAAACACTGTTGCCCACAATTCATTGTCCAAGTCCCCCCACTTACCATCTGCATCTTCTGCCAGTTGATCCCTGAACTCCTCATCATATCGTACCCAGGCGTAACCCCCGAACTTTATGTGAGCTTTCAGTAGAACACCCATACTAGCCACACACCTCTCAGGGACGTTCTCACAAAACACACTGGTGTATATGAGAAATGCAGCTGTCCAATTTTCAATTGTCACAGGGACCATTGGTCGTTTGACCTGTTCATATTCTTCCTCCTTTGATACTTCTTTCAACCTAACTTCTCTTTTCAGTAGTTTGAATACTTCCATTTATTCCCCTTTCCAAATCTCTTTTGTGGAATCTGTCAGATGTGCCCCGAAGGTAGATATATATATATATATATATATATATCAACTTCTTCACCTTAAGCCCTTTCCTGTCTTTCTTCTCTGTGTCCTTCCCTTCCTTCCCATCCTTGTTTCCCTCCTTCACCTTGTCTGTCTTGGTGCTGTTGTCCTGTTTAGCCCCCCTTCCACCTTCCTCGAAGGCCTTAGCGGACGGTCCTTCCCCTTCGGTCTCCTCCTTCACCCCTTATTCCTCTTTACCCCACCCCTGTTAGCCACATATGTCCCTTTTGCAATCTGACCCGCGCCCTCTGCTGCACCTCCCCAGCACCCACTATCACGCTTTTAGACACCATGACAGCCCAGACCACTTCCGAGACCTACTTACCTGGCTTCAAGGTCCGCGCCCCCACTGAAGTTTGCCGTCCTGCCAGCCTTCTACAGTCCTCGACCTCCACCCACAAATCCACCAGTGACTTCGGCCTCACCGTCTACTGTAACACACTAACAGATACCTGTTTAGTCCCCCCCCACCCATAACTATTCTCCTTTTGCCCCTCATACGCCCCCAGCAACCCTACTTCCCCCTCTCCATTCCACCAATTCCCCTTCTTCAGCCTTGTCTGTGTTGTAGTCCGGTACCAGGTCCTCCTCTACCTCATACGACCATATATGCAAGCCACTCATACTTTAGGTTTTATCATCCACTCCTGATTAGTCCCACCAATCCTGTGGTGGCTTCTGTCTTCCTAATTCACGGTGGCCACACAAGACATTCCTTGAGGAGGCACCCTAAGACTTTTCCCAAGCCGCTGTGCCACTGTCCACCATCGTAATCAGGCTGGATGCTCTAGACCATACCCTCTCGTCCTCCTGTGGTACACCACACCAGACTCTCTCGGGCCCGCCGTCGACTGCCAACCTATAGCTGAACCACCAATAAGGCCCGCGGTGCTGGTAGCTCTCCTGTGGAAGTCCTACTCTGATTCCCAGCCACTATACACACCCACCTGCCCTCTTCACTAGTGCCCCCCCACTGCAGCCCTACCCTCTGTCCCCACTCTCTACTTCCTGCCCCAGTCCACCTACCCAGCTGACCTCTTTCCCACCCACTTCACTTGAGCTTGTCTCCATACCGCCCATTATATCCACTGCCCTTGAGGTTTGTGCCCCCCTTTTGGCAGCTACAGAGTCCCTAGTTTTCCTGGCATTTACCCTCACAGACTTTGTACTTGTTTCCTTAGGGGCAAACAATTTCTCAAAACCATCCTGCCCTTCTATGTCCTTCTCTTTCCCCCTTCTTTGAGCCCTCTACCTCACTCCAGTCCAACATCGCTTGGACTACCGCTGTTGCAGGACCCCTTATGGGCTGCACTACTAGCTTCCGTTGTGTTCCTTCTGCCCGTGCAAGCTCATGATCTATCTTTGGCACCCATAGAGCGTGCCTGGCCTGCACCCTTGATTCTCTCACCAACCCCAGTCCTCAGGAGTTATCCTTCAGTGAAGCGGCACTTCTGGCCGCTTTCCTTGGTGTGGCCAGATTGGCTTCTTTAATCACCTGCCCCAAGCATCCTAGGTATCTTCACAGGCATTTTCCCATAATACTGCATCCGACCCTTGCTCTGGGTCTGCAAATGACAAATTCAAAATGGTGCTGCGCCGCTTTATCCCTCCCCCTCGCGCTTCTCTGCCTCAAAGCTGCATGGTCCCCAGTTGTCTGTGCTCCCCTCGCCCTTGCTTGTTACAGCTTCTTATTGCTGTCCGTCTGTTCCATTATACTCAGCGCCCCCGCCCCTCCAGACTCACCCACCTTCATTCATTTGGGGCGGGCGGGGAACACCGCTGCCTCCGCCAGAGCGTCGGAGGCTCTCCTCGTCTGCCTTATCCTGCACCCGCCTACTTGGCACACCTTTGCGCAATCCTATAGTAGATCCTCCCAACCCACAGCTTTCAATAAGCAGATGGCTTCGCCAATGCGCAGATCCACCATCCCTTCCTATAATTCTACCATGCAACCCGAAGAAGCCCGATATTGCAGCCCTGCCTGAAACGCTACCAGCCACCCTGTTACAGTTTACTGAAATGGTGGCTGGTAGCCCAAAATCCCCCAAATTATCCTGTCCCTGCCGCTGCACCCTACTAGGAGAGCCCAATTGCACTTACAGTCCTCTGGACTGTACCAACAGCCTATAATGCCCAGGGAACACAACTTCTCCTGTCGGTTATCCCCCAAGCCCCTATTAACCCACACATGTGATATTTGACACTCAGGGTTTTTTATGCTGGTGCCAAGATCAACGTTGAAACTGCCTGGCACGTGTGTGAAAGATGAGTATAAGAAAAATGTATGTGACCAGAGGTGCTAGTTTGTCATCTTGTGCTAAGAGCCAGCTGGGGCTGGGGCTGGTTCAATAAGTTTCACATTATGCTTTTCGCTCATGGAGAAGCTCTTCACAAAGTTCATTGTCAAAGAGGAGCCACAAGACATGGGATAGATTTGTTGCTTTAAAGAAACATGAATGTGAGAGCAAAAGGTGAGCATTCTAAAGACTTATCCATGATTTGGCCTCAGTGGCAGCATCCTTCCCCATTAAGGGATCTGTCCATAAAAATAACAAAAATCCTCAGTCTGTGGCACATTGAAACACTACATCAAGATCTAGTAAACTGAAGATGGGTCACAAAGTAAAAATAGAGGCTGAACATCAATAAAACGTGTGGTGACTTCATAATGACTTTGAGTTTACCTCTTCCAGCACTCCTTATTGGAAATCATGGACAGGTTAGCACCTTCCTCTGAATACCCTGATGTTTTCCATGCCAGAGATTCCAGCTGTAAAAAAAAAAGTTCCTGAGCAAGCAAACGAGCTTCCAAACAGACTTAGGGCCTGATTTAGATCTTGGCAGACAGGTTACTCCGTCACAACAGTGACCGATATCCCGTCCACCGAAATATAAATCCCATTATATCCTATGAGATTTATATTTCGGCTGACAGGATATCTGTCACTGTTGTGACGGAGTAACTCATCTGCCAAGATCTAAATCAGGCCCTTAGATCTCTGTATCCCTGGAGACATGGACAGGAGACTTGTCTGCCTACTGTCTTTTCCAGCAAAAGAATTGGATGGTCTGGTAAATTGCAAGCTTTTTCTCCAGAAGGGTTCATGAAATATTACCTGCCCCTATCTCAAGTCTTAAGGAAAAATCCTCCTGTGTCATTTGGCAAGGAGTAATTAGCCAATTTCAAATTTAATTCCTAGCTCAAACACAATTCTGCTTCCGGCAAAATGAAGTAATACAAGTCTTTGGATTTGGTTTCAAGTGGGCCAAATTTTACAGAGGTCCTTAGGTAAAACCATATGGTACAATGCTTCCCTTAATGAAAAGGTAATCTCCCAAAATTAAAAAAAAATGCAGAAACTACAGTTTTGCCCCCTAAAGGAAGCAAAGACATTCCTCATGCTCTTGTGTAAGGAACTGGGTAGACTGCCTGTGATTCCATAGAGAAAAGATATAGATTGGCATTTAGAGGCAATACTAGGCAATTGTGGTAGCTTTTACCTACTGCAAATCTTGGGGACAAACCTCTGTGCCGGCCACAATTTCCACCCAACTTTTAATTCTGGTGCGGTTGCAAACAGAACTAGCCCTGCAGTTGTATCAGGGTCAGATCAGTTGAAATTAAATAACTGGTCTGTAGTTGCTAGGGTTGGCCTAAAGCCAGCTTATAACTAAGAGATAACATAATTGTCTTTGGTCCACTGCTGTATACTTGTCAAAAAGAGCTTATCACTAACATTTGAAAGTAAATAGTGTGATGTGCTGCTGGTATTGCTTTATTGGTCTTCTTGAAGTGTGGGACAATCAGTGCTGATTTCTATGGCGGAGAAAGGAAGCAGTTCAATATAGTAAGTTACAGATTACCAACAGTATTAAACAAGCATTTGCAATGCAATAGGTCTCGCATTACTGATAGTTTGAGGTATTGGCATTGCAAATAATAATGCAACGCCAATAACTCATACTTTCAGTAATGCGAGACCAAGTGCATTGCAAATGCTTGCGTAGTGAGGCAGGAACCAGCATTGTATGTCTCAGTGCAGTACCGCAAGCTGCTCCTAGAGGTCCCTAGTGAGCAAGGCACCAGCACTGCATGTCTAGGTGCATTACCGCAAGCTGCTCCTAGAGGTCCCTAGTGAGCAAGGCACCAGCACTGCATGTCTAGGTGAAGTACCGCAAGCTGCTTCTAGAGGTCCCTAGTGAGCAAGGCACCAGCACTGCATGTCTAGGTGCAGTACCGCAAGCTGCTCCTAGAGGTCCCTAATGAGCATCAAACTTTTGGTCACATATGCAGAAGATATGGTAAATCCACCCTACCCCTAATGCATTGCATGCAAGACAGTACCACGAGTACATTCAAATAGCTATGTCCATATATACAATTAGTAGCTTTGAAATGTGACAAAAGAATTATTATATTAAATCCGGATTAGGATGTCCTCTATGTGGAGCTGATGAAGGGAAATTTATAGAAGCTCTAATATAAATGTGAGATGTGCTAGCGATTAAAGTAACCACTGCCAACCTAGTTATGACCAAGTGAGTGTCCGGTCTGAAGGCCTGTAAGAAAATAGTGCCTTGAGGTTGTAATTAAAACCTAGGGCGTAACAGGGGGTGTCCTCATGGGAGGTTACAAGAAGAGACAAAGCGGTACTAAGGAGGGTCTACTAAGCCTAATGACCAATGAAAAGCCACCATTTACAAAGGACAGGGACAGGAGCCAATTAAAAAGATGGGCAGAAAGTAGGCGGAGCTTTATGCCCATATCCTGAATGCAAAAGACACACAATTGATGGACGGAATGCAGAACAAATCAAAACATTCACCCCCAGTCAAGAGATCTGGGTTAAATCCATCATTCTTTTGCTCACCATGCCACCCCAGTTTAGACCTGGCCATATGCAAATCAGTCTTGACCCTGTGCCTCATGGGAACAGTCCAGCCCGAACTGCCAAGCCAGGTCCTCCCTGGACCGGAAACAAGCATCCTAGGACCGGACCATGAATGCAGCATGTCTTGAAGGGACATCGCAAGCGCTGCCTAGGCGAGACCTAAAAAAGGGCTTACTACGGTGGGGATGGGAAGGCCAACACTTAAGGGGTTAAGATTTTCTAATGCATGTATTGTGGCATTCATATAACAGTTCACACCCCTGACAAGGCCGCAAAAAGAATTTAATTGCAATTGGGTAACCAGAAATGCTTTTCAATACGAATGGATGATAAGGTGTTGTTTTCCAGTGCTGCCTTTGTGGGGGCAGGGCATGATGTTTGACATGTGCTCCAACCATGTGCCAAAGAACCAGAAGCTGTGTTCAAGCTCGATGTGGTGCGGAAGTGTTAGAGTCGGCATTGGCATGCGAGGCAGTACATACTGAATGTGTTTTTTTTTCTTTCATTTTTGACCGTCTGTCTCATGTCTGAAAGGTATTTTGTGTTTTAAAACAACCACGCTTTTAGTGTGCCCCAAAACACGAGTTACTTACTGTTAAGAGAAAGCTCAGGCGCAGGTTAAGCTGACGTTCTCTTTAATGCATCCACCACGACAGTACATCCAGCACCGCTCATCCCACCTGGGGTTCTGCCCCTTACCGAATCACATTCTAAGGATGGTGTACACAAGGCTCCAAGGCATTACATCACTTAAGGAGATATAACACAAGAAAAAGATAGCACTTATCAATCATACCTTTTCCTCTTGAATAGGCCTACCGGGCTATGGTTCGTACACACCTCTGTAAGGGTCTTTCATATTTACAAGTCTGCATAAACCCACTACTTGTGCAGCCTGGAATGGCACAACTGTGTGTGAGGTCCCGGTTTTAAAGTAGGAATCCTGGCCTGTTGTGAAAAAAGTTTGCTGATAAGAAACTCAACTCTTTTGCGTGGTTTTCAACAACTACAACCGTAAAATGTTTCTACCAAAACAAGGAAAACGCAATCCGACGAGAAAATAGCTGGAGGAAATAAAAGCTCATCTTTTGTAAATGCTTCAAATATAATCACAGGCATCGTTATCGAATGCACTTGAATGGTGAGCCTCTGCCGTGTTCAAACAGCTCTCTTGCACTTGTCTATAAAAACAGCGGGAGGCAGCACAGCTTTATGTACCTATTATAGTTATTTTTTTCTACGAAACACTGAAAAGCAAAACAACTTGAGCTGAAATCTTTCGACCAAACACATACAAATAGTTGAAATTAAAAAACAGTGCGTTCTACTTTTTAAAAAGGCAGTGCTCGTTTTCAAAAGTGTCATGTGTATTACTTTCTATATATTTTTAATTTGCATTACAATATTTAAGTACATTTATTCTTCAAAACGTAAAAACCTTCATATGTTTACCAAACATTCAAAGCACCTGTAGTCCATTGCTAAAAGTTAAGTGGATGTTTTTTTTCAAATAGGAAGGTAAACAGTATCACAATAACGATTTTACAACTTCGAGGAATTTAAAAATGTTGGGAGATGTATTAAACACATCTCTCACTTGGCCTCTAAATATGAAGGGGTGTATGCATAAAGTAGTGCATAAGGCAAGAACGGTGCTACTGTAGTCCAGCTATGCAAGAGATTGAATAGAGCTACAAAAACAGGTGGCTTGTAGTAAGTATGGCGCAAGAGACTCAATTACGGCAGCCACAAAAAGTTATTACGTTTCGTAGCTTAATCGAACCATCCATAAAAAGTCCAAGTGGTTTTTTTTTTCTGCGAGGAAGAATTAAAAAGTCATGTTTTCTTTTTAGACCAGCTGAGTATGGAGCTATGTTAAAAACTGATGTGATACTGCACCAACGAGACGAACGGGGAAAAAACAGAAGCGAAACGCTGTTTCTTTTTACATGTCAATAAAAAGCTTTTCTTCATGTCACACAAAAAATACCAATCGTTTCTCTGCATCAGTAAATGTGAAATTAGACAACAACTTTGCAGAAATGCTGCAAATAAGTCGACCTGTGCCATATCACCCTTCAATAATATTTACTTCAGAAGTTTTGACTGCAACACAGCAGAAAAGGAGTGCTTGCATCGCAACAAAGGCAGCGGAATTTGTGACCTCAAAGCACCTATTTCCGTCCTCCGTTACGTTCACTTGACAAGGCCTGACCCATGTTAACAAGGGCTAACTGGAAGAGAAGAGCATGGTCCATTCCAGCACAGACCAAAGCCTGCCAGCTTTTCCAAAAGTCAGAAAGTCTGAAAAATCTCAGAGGGCAGATGCGATTGCATAAAGTTATTACTTGGCGAAACCCGCTTGCCGAGGACATGCAGATGAGGTCCGCTTTGCCCATCCAGGCTGCACTTGTTCATACATCTTGTATGACCAAAACCTGACATGGTCAGTTCTTTTCCCACTCAGGTGCCCACCTGAAGCCGTCTGTTCCGTTCTTTCTTGTGTTCTTTCATGCTCATAGGACCGTCCATCTTTGTCTGAAGGCTGCATTTACCGTCTTAAAATATATATATATATATATATATATATATATATATCTCCTGTCTTTATGTCCTGCTATGTAATGCAATTTTCTTTCCTTTGTGCATGTAAAGCGCTCCGATACCCACGGGTCAAGCTAGCGCTATATAAAACTTATAAAAAAATAAACAAGCATTGGCATAGCCAATAGGTCTTGCTTTTGGGACCTTATAAGTATTTAGTTATGCAGCATAATATCCTTGGTGCAACAACATTAACTGTTGCATGGTTAAACACTTATAAGGCCCCAAAGGCGAGACCTATTGGCTATGCTAATGCTTGAGGTGATGTTGAGTGGTGTTGAGGTGGTGCTTAGTGATGCTGTGGTGGTGCTGAGTGGTGTTGTGGTGGTGCTTAGTGATGCTGTTGTGGTACTTAGTGGTGCTGTGGTGGTGGTGCTTAGTGATGCTGAGGTCGTGTTTAGTGGTGCTGAGTGATGCTGTGGTGATGGAGTGGTGCTGTGGTGGTGCTTAGTGATGCTGTTGTGGTACTTAGTGATGCTGTGGTGGTGGTGCTTATTGATGGTGAGGTGGTGTTGAGTTGTGTTGTGGTGGTGCTTGGTGATGCTGAGGTGGTGTTTAGTGGTGCTGTGGTGGTGCTGAGTGATTCTGTGGTGGTGCTGAGTGATTCTGTGGTGGTGCTGAGTGATTCTGTGGTGGTGCTGAGTGATGCTGTGGTGGTGCTGAGTTGTGTTGTGGTGCTTAGTGATGCTGAGGCTGTGTTGATTTGTGTTAAGGTGGTGCTGAGTGATGCTGTGGAACATGTGTAGACTCTGCTTCGGCAAGATACATTGCCTTTTGCACCATTGCGCTTCTCTGATGCAAAGAAAGAAAATGAGCAATGTAAAGACTCCTCGTCTGCTGACAAAACTCAGGCAAATGCAGATGCAGTGGTGACGTGATGTGTGGTGGGGGAGGGGGCATTAAAGCGCTTGTCCGAGCGAGAGGAAAGCCAGATGGCGCCTCTGAGAAGGGAGGGGGTAGTGCGCGCAGTGTCTGTAAAACAGGAACATGTGTAGACTCTGCTTCGGCTTCCTTTAATTCAAAAGATACATTGCCTTTTGCACCATTGCGCTTCTCTAATGCAAAGAAAGAAAATGAGCAATGTAAAAACTCCTCGTCTGCTGACAAAACACAGGCAAATGCAGATGCAGTGGTGACGTGATCTGTTCCTTTAATTCAAAAGATACATTGCCTTTTGCACCATTGCGCTTCTCTGATGCAAAGAAAGAAAATGAGCAATGTATTTTTATTTATTTATTTATTTTAAAAGTTTTATATAGCGCTGGCTAGACCCAGAGGTATCAGAGCGCTTTACATGAGAAGATAATATAAAGCAAACATGGCATACAAGTAGATAAAAAGATAATGAAACAACGTATGAAATATACAAAACAAAATAAATATACAGGTGCAAGAGCTATACACTTCAAGTAACTAGGTATATGATGTTCGCGAAATGGACAGATAATACTGGACAGAATGTAACATGGTGATTGGAGATCAGGTGCAGGTCACAGGTTAGGACCCCCAATAATAATTGGGCCAAACATGGCGTATAAGTAGATAAAAGATAATGACAACAACAAGTGAAATATACAAATCAAATAGATAATCAAATCAAACAAATAGATAAACGAATCAAATAGATAAACAGGGGCAGGAGCTATACATATCAAGTAATTAGGCCAATGATGTTCATGAAATGGACAAGTATTACTGGACTAATATAACATGGTGAAATTGGAGATCGAGTGCAGGTCACAGGTTAGGATCCCCAATAATAATTGAGGAGGTGGATTTTGAGGTCTTTTTGAAGCTGAAATAGGAGGGGTTGCAGCGCAGGTTTTTTGGGAGGGCATTCTAGATGATAGGGGCATTACCAGAGAAGGAGCGTGATTGTGTGGCTTTCTTTTTATGCAGTGGTGGTATAAGGAGGAGGGAGTTGGTGCTTCTCAGGGGTCGTGTGGAGCCCGCAATGAGGAGTTTCTTGGAGAGGTACTGCGGAGTGTTTTGGTGGAGGACTTTATGAGTGATGCAGGCAGTTTTGTAGGCAGATCTGCCTTCAATAGGGAGCCATTTAAGAGATTTGAGAGCCGGGGATATGTGATCGAAGCGTTTGCAGTCTGTAATGAGCCTGGCTGCAAGGTTGAGCACTGCTTTGATTGGAGCAAGGTGGACCTTGGGGATTCCGTTGAGGATGGCGTTACCATAATCAATACGTGAAAGAACAAGTGACTGAACTACAATTTTAAAATCATCGGTGGGTATAAAGGGTTTGATTTTCTTGAGGTGACGGAGAGTGAAGAGGGCTCCTTTAGCAGAGTTTTTGATGTGGACGTTAAGGGTCAGGGTGTTGTCGATAGAAATACCAAGAGATTTGACGGAGTTGGACAGGGTGAGTGAGCAGTTGACTGCGTTAAGGTCAGAGATCCATGATTGAACGGGGAGAGGATTGTTTTTAGGGGAGAAGAGAATGATTTCAGTTTTATTAGGGTTAAGTTTGAGATGATTGGAGTGGAACCAGGTTTGGATCTTGGGGAGGGTGTTGTTCAGGTGTAAGATGTCGGCATGAGTTTTAATCTTGTAATAGATTTGGGTGTCATCGGCGTAGAGGTGGTAGTTGATGCCTGCTTGTTTAAGAATGAGGGTGAGGGGTTCCATAAAGAG
This sequence comes from Calotriton arnoldi, assembly GCA_963921515.1. Lineage (NCBI taxonomy): Eukaryota > Metazoa > Chordata > Amphibia > Caudata > Salamandridae > Calotriton > Calotriton arnoldi. Next base: position 831,480 of record CAWUFW010002772.1, read on the forward strand.
GTTAAAGAGGGAGGGAGAGAGAATAGACCCTTGGGGGACTCCAAGGGAGACAGGAGTGGTTTTAGAAAGACAGTTTTGAATTTTGATTTGCTGAGTTCGGTGTTGTAGGTAGGAGACGAACCATTTGTAGGCAGTATCATTGAGGCCGAAACGGGTCCTAAGCACATTAAGTAGGGCTGAATGGTTGACTGTATCGAACGCTGCGGAGAGATCAAGGAAGATAAGAAGGCAGGTCTCGCCATTATCAAGTGAGTGGTGGATGTCATCGACGACATTGAGCATTGCCGTTTCGGTGCTGCAGCCTTTCCTGAAGCCTGATTGAAAGGGATCAAGTAGGTTGAAGTTTTCGATGTGTTTGTCTAGTTGTAGTAGGACACATTTTTCAAGGACCTTTGAGAGAAGGGGGAGGTTAGTGATGGGGCGGAGATTGTTTAGGTCATTGGGGTCAGCATTGGGGTTTTTGATTATGGGAGAGATTTGTCCAAGTTGAAGGGAGGTGGGGACACAGCCAGTGGAGAGAGAGGTGTTGATGATTGTGGTCCAGTATGGGGTGATGATGTGCTTAAGGGCAGGGACAAGGTTAGAGGGTAAGGGGTCTTTTGTGTGGGAGGACGGTTTAAGATTACCAATTATTTTAAGGACTTCTAGCTCAGTCACGGGGAGGAAGTTGAGCAAGGAGGCATTGTTCTTTAATTGTGAGTTAGGGTAGTTGGTTTCCGGAGAGGTAGCAGGGTCAGCTGGTCGAGGGGATGTGGAGTAGGTATTTGAGGTGAGGACGGGTTTGCATTGGGAGTTGGAGGGGAGCTGTGTGGAACGGAAGGATTGATCAATTTTGTCTATTTTTTCCGAGAAGAAGTGGGAAATTTCTTCACATCTGGCTGAGGAGGCGATCAGATTTGGAGGTGCAGGGGAAGTTTGGTTACGAATGATTTTGAAGAGTTCCCTAGGTCTGTTTTTGGCACGATCAAGTTGAGTGCGGAAGAAGGATGCCTTTTCCTTGAAGATGTGTTTTTTGTACGTGGATCTAGCGTGTCTGAGGAGTGCAAGATGGGAGGGAGAGGGATGGTGTCTCCAGGTTCTTTCCGACAGTCTGATTGACCGTCTTTCGTTGTTAAGCTCGGTATTAAACCAAGAGTTGGAGGGGGTGATTCTTTGGTTTTTGAGTTTCGGCGGGGCTAATTGGTCAAGAATACCAGTGACAGTATTGTTAAAGTGTTCAGTGAGCTCATTAGCATTTTGTGAGGGGGGAATGAGAAGAAGTTGAGCTTGGAGTTTAGAGAGGGGATATGTTTTAGATTTCTGGTCAGTTTCTTAGGTCTGTTAATTTTGGAGGTGGGGAGATTTGCATTGGTAGCAATGGTGAACAGTATAAGGTGATGGTCAGACCAGTCAATGGGGACGATATTGGTCACGGAGGCCAGATCTTCGTTGGAAAGAATGGCGTCAAGGATGGCTCCTTTGGTGTGTGTCGGGGACAGGCATAGTTGTTTGAGTTCATTGATCTCAAGTAGATTAGTGAGGAGGGAGATAGTGGGATCATCGGTATCGTTCCAATGGAGGTTAAGATCCCCAAGAAAGAGATTTTTGAGTTGGATAATGAGGATTGTGTCAGGAGCTCGGATAAGTCCTCGATGAAGGGCTGGGGGGCCCGGAGGGCGATAGATGTTGTGTAGACGAATTGGGTGGGAATTTTGGGTTGTCAGTTCAGCTTCCAGGTATTCGCAGGAGGAGTAGCCAGAATTATTGACAAGGGATAGCTGAAGTTCATTTTTAAAGATAATGGCTAGACCACCCCCAACTCTGTCAGGTCTATCTTTTCTAAGAATAGAGTATCCCGGGGGGAGAGTAGGTCAAGTATGCTCGTTGAGTGGTCTTTGAGCCAGGTTTCTGTGAGGAATGCAATGTCAATGGATTCACTCAGGATAGTTTCCGAAATTTCCGTGGCATGTTGGACTGCGGAGCGACAGTTGACCAGCATACAAGTAAGTGGTGTGGGGTTGCATATGGTGGGTGGGCAAGTGTGGATCGACGTGAGTTGGGGCGGTGGTCTGGGGGAAGCGGGGGAGGAGGGGATTCTATTAGTCCCTAAGGTGTTAGGGATTTTCGGGGGGGATTTTTGGGGGGGCTTTTTGGGCGGGGCTAGGTGGGATTTTATGGTGAGGGAGGGTTCTGGAGCTGTGGAAGATAAAGTCTTTCCTGAATTGAGAGAGTTTAGTAATCAAATTAGATAGGTCAAGTTCGATGTTGTGTAGGCTCTGGGCAATTAAGGTGAGGGGAGGTACCGAGGGGGGGTGGTCTGGGTTAGTTACGGAGGGTGGACTGATGTGTGAGGGGGGAGATAGGGAAGTGGGTGTGGAATGAGGGGTGACGGGGCTGTTAGGCGTGAGGGGTTCGGTAATCAAATTGGATAGGTCAAGTTCAGTGTTATGTAGGCTCGTGTCAATTGGGGTGGAGGGGGGTACTGAAAGGGCGTGGGCGGGGGTAGGGAAAGATATGGGTTAGTTGCAGAGGGTGGACTGATGTGTGAGGGGGGAGATAGGGTGGTGGGAGTGGAGTGAGGGGTGACGGGGCTGTTATATGGGAGGGGTTCAGTGATCAAATTAGATAGGTCGAGTTCACTGTTGTGTAGGTTCGGGGCAATTAGGGTAAGGGGAGGTACTGAGGGGGCGGGGGGAAGGGAATGATCTGGGGGTAGGGAGTGGTCTGGGTTAGTTGCGGAGGGTGGACTGAGGTGTGAGGGGGGAGATAGGGTAGTGGGTGTGGAGTGAGGGGTGTCGGTGCTGTAAGGTGTGAGGGGTTGGGCTAGGTTAGACATGAGGTTAAGAACTTCAGGAGATGTGGTCAGAGAGGATAGAAGGGCATAGAGTGAATGGAGAGCAGATATATTAGGGTGGAGGGGTTGTGTATTTATCGGGGGTTGGGATAAAGGATTGGGAGGCGGAGTTAGGAGGGCCTGAAGGGGCAGGATAGGGGGGATGGGGAGGAGAAGCGGGTGTACGGGATGGGTAGGAGGAGGGGGGTGAGGAGTTGTGTTAGGGGATTGAAGGGCAAGGACGGTGGAGTACGTGAGTAGTTGGGTAGGGGGAGAGAGGTTGTGGGGTCAGGCAGAGGCGGGGTTATGGGAGGGGAATGATAAGTAGATGGCAGGGATTGGGGGCAACCTTTTTTAGTGGAGGGGTCCGAGGAGTGTGAGTTCCGGGTGTTAGGTGGAGAGAGGGAAATTAGAGGGGGATGAGAAATAGGTAACGGTGATTGGGGGATGTCATTTGCTGTAGAGAGGTCCAGGGAGGGTGATGGTGAAGTCGATTGTTGGAGGATGGTGTTAGCGGGATGTTTGAGGGTGGAGGTGGAGTGAGGGGAAAGGGGGAGGGAGAGTTTGGAGGGCGTTATTCAGTAGGGGAGAAGGAGTGTTAGGTGCAGAGTGGTCGAGGAGGAGAGACATAATGCTGAAGTGGTGTTCGAAGATGGAAAGGTGGGATACCGTGGCTTGTATGAGGATGTTACCTGTTTTGAAGATGGAGATATCAATAACACCCAGAAAGGCTGGGGAGGGAGTGGTGGATATTTTGAATCCATATGGTATTTTGGTTGATTTAGAGATTGGGAGGTGTTGTAGGAAGATGCTTTTCCATTTGGAAGGACGTATGGAGTAAAAGATGTAGTTGGTTATAATGGGGGAGGTGAGGCTGAGGTAGTTATCAACAATGAGTGTTTCAGGGTTACGGATAAGGAGTTTATGTTTGAAGTTTTTCCTGGCATGTTTGGAGAGATTGGGGGGTAGAGAATGGTCCATGAGTTGGGGCCATGTTTGGAGAGAGTGGGGTCCTGGGGGTGATGGTCAATGCTGTGGGGGGCATGTTGGGTAGACGTGAGAGGAAGAGAGAGTGGAGAGAGGGAAGTTAAGGAAATGGGGGTAGAACAGGAGATGAGGATTGGGAACCAAGGGGGCACTGGGAGAGTAGGGGGTAGAAATATGGGGGCTAGACAAGGAATAGGGTAGACAGGCGAGGAATTATGAATCGGCAAAAAGGAGCAGATCAAATAAATAAACAAATTATATCGACAACATGGGGCAAATCTAATATATAAGCAGTCGGCACAAATGGAGCAGATCAGTATACCAGCAGCAAGGTTTGCAAACAAATAGATAAAACAATCGGCAAGTACGCGCAGATCAGTAGAAGACAGCAACAATGCTTGCGAGCGCGTGGAATGTCTAAATTGTGAGTGAGGGAAGGGCAGCCATAGGTCAATCAGGAAGGCGGAGGCTGCCTGCACAAACATCCGTTGTTCAGTGCAGGGAGGGGAGAAAACTTTCCAAATGTCATTTCTACTTTCTAGATATCCGGGAACCCTGGGAAGCATTACATGCCCATTTCCATTAAATTTAACATCAGGGGTGGGAAATAGTCATGCGATCAATCCAAAAAAGAAGTCAAGTTAGTGTTTCTCTTTGAACTTTTTTATATTCTAGTACCGTACATACCATGAATATATTATTTAAATGCTGAATGGATTCCTTCTCACAATGCAATGGATCCTTCAGAGCAGTAAAAACTGTTTGCTGGCAAGCAGGGACGTTCTTACGGGAAAACCCAATCATTGAGGAGAGGGAATTTGAAAATGGAGAGTAAAAACACAGCCAATTCGTTCATTTGAAGGCGCGCGAGTGGTTATATGGGCTTTGATCTATTTCTAATCAGGTTACGAAGAGTCGCCACATACAGTCACTATTTTCTAAATAAGCAACAATCCCTTTTACGTGCACTGACTATAGAGGAATGTGCGGGACTCCTCCTTCATCGTTGCTGTAGTGGAGCCCTAATTCTTACCATCAGTCAGGAGTGCTCATCCACATAAAACATGGGAGCCAATGCGTTTCCGGAGGTCAGGTCAGCGGTTGTCACCACTTGCATGAGGATCGACGGCAGCCAGGTCGTGGAGACGGGCAGGGGGGCTCAGAGATCCAGCGGGAGAGCCGATGCAACCTTAGGGGCCCAACTAGCAATTTAGACAGTGCATTGCAGGAAGAGTTGAGGAGACCAGCGACAAGTTCCGCAGCGCTCACCAGTCAGCTCAGCTCGGGGTCGTACGAATCGGAGTGTCTGCTGTGCCGTGGTCGGATCGGGCAGGGGGGCTCAAAGATCCAGCGGGAGAGCCGATGCAACCTTAGGGGCCCAACTAGCAATTTAGACAATGCATTGCAGGAAGAGTTGAGGAGACCAGCGACAAGTTCCGCAGCGCTCACCAGTCAGCTCAGCTCGGGGTCGTACGAATCGGCGTGTCTGCTGTGCCGTGGTCGGATCGGGAGGATCGTGGCTGTGTATGATGGCGACACTAGGGCCAGCTGCCATTTTCAATGGCGCCATATGTTAACATTTCAGCGGATCAGCAACGAGCGTTACTTCGTCCGACGAGGACGCGGCGGAGATTCAAGCTTCAATCAGCGCCCCACATCAAGCCACGACACGACCAATGTGGCACTATTCCAACCCCAAGAACAGTTCCAAAGTCTGGTAACCTCCGGAGGAAATCTGCAGCCGTGAGTCGGTGCAGCCGCGGGTCGGTGCAACTGCGGGTCGGTACAGCTGTGGGTTGACGCAGCTCCAGGACGATGCAACACTGGTCCACACAATTGCTGGCAAACTCAGCCCTGTGTCGGCACAGCCGCGGTCAGCTTCAGCCGTGGGTCGATGCAGCGGCAGGATGAAGCAGCGGGCAGCCATCATTGGTTAATGCATCTTGCCGTCGCTGCAGACTGTGAGTCAATGAAGCCATGCCGTCCCACCAGAAGCCGGCGATCAGCTCCCTGGAACAGCCGTGGGTGGCCGGAGATCGAGGTCACGGAAGTCTATTCCGGCGCTGAGTCCTCGGGGAGATCTTTGCAATATCCCCCGGTCAGCACTGGGCTGGACGTCCCGAAGCGCCCTCTATCCAGATGTCGGCGCGGCGCCCAGGAACAGCCGTGTGGGGCCGAAGGTCGAGGTCGAAGGACGATTCTTATAAAGTAAGTATAATCAAGCGATTGAGGTTAGAGTCAAGCGATTGAGGTTAGAGTTTGCTGTTCGATGGTCAGGATTTCCAGGGATTTACGCCGATGGCGATCCCTAACCCTCGGAGCTTTCTGGAGGAGCTCCTACCCCCGCGGCCATCTTGCAATGTAAAAACTCCTCGTCTGCTGACGAAACACAGGCAAATGCAGATGCAATGGTGACGTGATCTGTGGTGGGGGAGGGGGCATTAAAGCGCTTGTCCGAGCGAGAGGAAAGCCAGATGGCGCCTCTGAGAAGGGAGGGGGTAGTGTGCGCAGAGGAGCCATTAGAGAACACCCAGATGACAGCTGCTCGCGTGCACGCCATCGTGAACGCAAGCTGGAGGCCAGCAAAAGCCTCTCGTAGCACTTCAAAAACCCACTTACTAAATGTCTCGGCCAGAGCAGCGTTAGCACTGGCTCAGGCGAGACCTAAAAACGCACCCTAGAACCTTCACTCCCCTCTCTACCCTTCCCCCTCTCTACCCCCCTCCCTCCTGCCAACAAACCTCCCAATCGCCAGTAGATGGCATGTATTTATTTGTTTTTATTTCAGGGTTTTAGTACAGACCTAGAACATGTCGCTTTGTAGCTACTTCGAGCACGAGCTGGTGTTCTGTCAACAATCAGTTCTGCCCAGGAATTCTAGGTGACTGGGAATTCCTTACAGTTTTTCTGGCAACAGTATGGAAAATATTGGATCGTGCAAGGGGCGTGTTTGCTGGAGGGGCGTCCCCTGTGATAGTGGTTTGTCTCGGAGCCTCTCTGAACCTAGCAGATTTAGTTTGATTGTCTTGTGAATGACGAGATTTTAGTTAAATTTGAACTTTAGGTAAAAAAAACCTTGTACTATTTGGAGAGTTACAAATTACTAATCACTGTTAGGATGTTAAGATTTAATACCGCTATTTTCTGACCATGGCTTAAGCTCAGGGTGTTTGGACAGGGGTAGCCCGGTAGTTAACCTTAAATCTGTCTGGTGTTATAGCGCCATCTAGTGTGGATTGAGGTCAAAGTCGTCTAACGCTTGGGTCTCTGCTCTGAGGCCTCTCTGTTTTCCTAAATGCGAAACATTTTCGGCGGCATAAGACCGTTCAAAACGTCCAGACTATAAAACATATCGGAAAGTAAGTTTGAAGGCGTGAATGTCACAGTCACTGGTTGAAATGTGTTCAGAACAATCATGCAGGTTATTCAGAGTATGTAAGGGTTTATCGACAAAAGAAAAACAAGCGCGCCACGCCTGGACAGGAGATGTGCACGCGTATGGTGCGAGCAGGAGTTGTGATAACGCTGCGAGCCATACGCGTGCACATCTCCTGTCTGTTAAGCTTCGGCACAGACAGTTGATGTGCACGCGTACGGCTTGCGGTGTTATTACAACTCCTGCTCGCACCATACGCGTGCACATCTCCTGTCCAGGCCGTGCCGTACGCGTGCACATGTCCTGTCCCCCTTCCAAACTCAAGTCGACAACAATAGATCTCGCTAGCGACAGCGCTTCGCGCTGCGTCGCTAGGCGAGACCTAAAAATGGGTCACGTAAAAGCAGATCAGGATTGAAAATATTAATCAGTATGCAGTTAATAAACAGCTGCCATTTGGCTTCTGCTGGTCTAGTGCTATTGTAACATATGAAAAGCTTCCCTTACAGAAAGCACACCGGCATAGATATCATCAAATGGGTGGACCACTTTCAACTTTGCGCTTTTGTGCTGTCATTGGAAAATTACGTGCTGTAAAACAATCAAAGGACCGAAGTAAATAGTCTAGCTCCCTCAAGAATAAAGGGTACATAATGTCCAGACAGAACGTGGTGGTCACCCTGGGGACAGATGGAAAAAGTCAAAGATGTCTGCTTAAAATCTCAATCCTCAGGCAGTGATTGAGGCTGGCTGGAGGACAGCCTGGCTTTAAGCTCCTAAACATTGTCCCTCTCAGACAACTATTTCTGAGGCATCCGCATCCAGGCTTCTTGTCCCAACAATTCACATTTGCTTCTGAAACATAAGTGGCATTTCTAAATTGTTTGATAACCCAGAAATGCTGACTATTTTTTAAGTCAAACAACACTGTATGTCTTCAAACGACATAGTGACTTACTGAGGTCTGAATGAATGATTTCTGGGATTTGTTTTACTCCAGCCGCAAAAAGCAAAAATATAGGCCACATTTCTGGTTACCTATCAATTTTTGTTTCTAATAAGATTACACTGTTTGTTTCCTCAGTTGACTTGCAAAGTTCAGATTACCTGAGTTGGTTTAAAGGTAGCTGCTGTAACCAGTTCAGACTCCAGTAATTTCATTCTGTGTAATACACATATTATTTCTGGCAGGAGAAAGAAAAAAGAAGCCCTCTCAGCACCCGATACTCGAAGGACTGCAGAAAAGCCTAACAAAAGGCTGTTTCAGTAATAGTTACTTGAGATCTTAACACCAACTTGTTCTGGGGTGGTGATGATGAAGACTTAGCAGCTGCAGATATCAAGTTCTTTGCTATCCCTCCATGTCATTGCTCACCCAGCATCAGGACAAAACTGGCAAAACCACAATAAAGTCACTACACAGTTTGGGATTAACGGTGCTCAATGGCTGATTCTCCAGTTCATTCCTCTTTCATTTCTTTCATATTTCCAGCAAAAGGCTAGCAATTATCGACTATACATTTTTTTATAACCTTTATTTTTTATTTTGCAATTAGAACACAATGAGTGCACATTGTCTGTGGGGGGGGGGGCACAGCATCGGACCTCATGGCCCTGTACAGTAAGGAGATCAATCGGCATCCACCGCCACACATGGGTATAATGTCTAGAGTTTGAGTCGTCTGTGGAGCATCAGGGAACGTGAGCCATGTCTCCCATGCTAGTTTTATGAGTCCCGCATACTGAAGGTATTGGCCCCGACCCAGTCCAAACGCCTTGCACACCTGTTCGAAAGAAATAAAGGTCTAGTTCAGATACAAGTCCGCCAGAACCTGACAGCCCCCTCCAAGCTTGGAATGACATGTTCCCCATCATCTTTCGTACCGGGGCCAGGGACCACACACTCGGTTCCCATGGAACGGCGCATGCCCGAGAACGCGCTCCACAAATGCTTGCCACACAGTCGCGGTCTGCCTGACCACATATGGCAAGTCGCCTGCAGCACCCGTCCCCTCCATCAGGGCGGCCGAAGGCCTCTCTAATTGGGCTCCGCTTCCAAACAAGCGCTTTTCCCAGTTGTCTCCCTCGTCAAGCCAACGAGCCGCATGCTGTAGGTGCGCCTCATAGTAATACAAGTTCAATCTGGGGGCTTCTAGGCCCCCATCCTCATAGCGCCTCGTTAAGACCTGCATGGCACCCTGCTGCGACTACCCGCCCAGTAGAGGGCCACCAGTAGGGAGCTCAGCTGCCTAAACACCCTCATGGGGATGCTGCACAGTGAGTTTTGGAGCACATATAAGCAGCGCAGGAGGATGACCATCTTGGCCACCGCTACTCGTCCCATGAGGGATAGCGGTAAGGTGTTCCAGAAAGCCACTGACCGCTTCAGGGAGTCGAGCACCCCAATCACATTCAGTTGTAACAGCCTTGCGTCCGCAAGGGCAACCTGTTCACCTAGGTATCAGAAGTGTCCAGTCTCCCAACCCAAACCCAGCCTTGGGAGATCCTCAGTGGCAACGCTGCCATACTGGCCAAAGGGAAGAGCAAGTACTTGCGCTTATTCAGGCGTAGGCCAGAGTAGTCGGCGAACTCGTCCAGTAGCCGCAGTAATTTAGGGACCGCCACACGGGCAGATGCGATGTAGAACAAAGCATCGTCAGCATACAACGATATTAGATGGGAGCTTTCCCCAATGCGGATCTCCCACTGCTCGAGTTCACGTCGGGCCCACACCGCCATGGGCTCGATGGCCAGGGCAAACAGTAAGGGCATCAGTGGGCAGCCCTGTTGTTTCCCGCGCTCTAGCATCCATTTCTCTGACCGACTGTGCCCTACTCGGACCCAAACACAGGGCTCTGTGTAAAGGAGTTGTACCCACCGACGGAAGTGTGAGCCAAAGCCCGTCACCCTCCGCACCTCCTGAAGATAGCCCCAATCCACAGTGTCAAACGCCTTCTAGAGGTCGATGGACACCAGCGCCAATTCTTCTTCACTGGCCTGTACCTCGTGCATAACATGCGATAGACGCCGTAGATTCATGCCTGTGTTGTGGCCGGGGATAAACCCACACTGGTCCTCATGTATAAGGTGTGGCATGTGAGGGGCCAGTCGCCTCGCAAGCGCCTTACATAAAATGTTAACGTCTGAATTGATCATGGTAATCGGGCGGTACGCTGCCGGGTCCTGTACATCTCCCCCCCTGCTTCAAGAGCATGCAAATATCCCCTTCCCGTAGAGAGGGAGGCAGGGCTCCCTGCTCGAACACCTCATTGTATACTTGCAGCAACGGCTGTACCAACTGTTCCGAATAGGCATGGTAATATTCGGTCGGGAACCCATCCCTCCCGGGCGCCTTGGCCCTGGGCAACTGACGAACTGCCTCCAGCAGTTCATCAGCCGTTAGTCGTGCCTCCAGCTCCTCCTTGCCTGTGGGAGGTGCGTCAGCCGCAGCCCCCCCAAAAATGGGACAAAGCGGTCTGTCCGAACTGACAGTTCCGCAGCATACACCTTCTGCAGGTGCTGCTGAAACACTTCCAGTATGCCTGCGCAAGATCCAGGCCAGTAGGCGTCCAGATTTGTCACCTTCTCTGTGGAGCCGCTGGTGGTAACGAGTGAGCGTGCATTTGTCCAGTCTGTCCCAGCTCGGAGGCATAGTCAGTTGGGTGGACCTGGTCACCGGTCTGGGTCTCCGCCAATGTGTCTTCCTTATCCTTCAACTCCCTCTGCAGCTGACGTTGGACGCCGCACGTAAGCCCTATACCCACTCCCCGCATCACTGCTTTCATTGCTTCCCACTCGGTGAAACGACTGGTTGTCCCACCCCAGTTAAAGGTCATGTAATCTTAGAGTGCCCGAAAGAGAGTCGCTCTTCCCTCCTGGTCCTGTAGTAAATCAGGGGGCATCCTCCTCCTTCGGGGTCACCGAAGGGAGGTATTCCATCGCACCACGCAGCACACCGGCACCTGGTCTGATAGGAAGCGGGTTAGATGTGTTACCTCAGCCTCCCGAAAAGCGGGCGTCTCTGACACCAATACCCTATTGAGCCTACTGTTTGTGTTGTATGTAGGAGAAAAACAGGTAAAAAGCCTCTGGGCTGGGTGTCGTGCCCTCCAAACGTCCTGTAGGCCTATTTCCCTCATCACTGCTTGCAGTTGGTTCGTCATATAGGGCTTCATGCCAGCTCTGGGGTGGGTGCCTGTCTAGTGTAGGGTCAATGACGCAGTTAAAGTCCCCCAGCCATATCAAAGGTACGTCTAGCTCTGCAGTTATTAGGTCCTGCATCGCCTGGTAGAAAGCAGGCTTGTCCGTATTGGGGACATATGTATTCAGTATAGCTGTGCCTCGGCCATCTAACTGTCCTCACAGAAGCACAAAGCGGCCCCCCACGTCTGCCTCCATGTACTGAAGGGTGAACGGGGTGCCCGGCGCCACCCAAATCAGCGTCCCCCTAGCACAGAGGTCTTCAAACTTTTGTAGGTTGAGCCCCCCCAGCTGAATTTTTTTAGATGTTGGGCCCCCCCACCACCTGACAGAAATTTCTGGAATCTGGTACACTACATAATCGACCGCCACGCGCATATTCCGGGCCATATCCAGCAAATAATGTTCAACACAATAAGAGTGTTTAGTAAACTGCAGGTTTGTGAGTGGGTGTGGTGAAATGACAGAGGCTTATTACTCTGCTCCAAGCACCATTTTCCAAGATAAAATGTGCGCAAATTGTTTTTACTAGGATGCTTTGTTTTACACATGACATAGATTGATAATAACACCACCAACATATATGTGACGGGTGTGCCTGTTTTTTGCCACAGAGACGGTCAAACTGTGGATGGATTTTGCTTCTGCCATCCTCAGGTTGTGCTCCACATCCAGTCTTGAACGGTACTTAGTCTTTAATACCGCAAGTGCTGAGAACCCAATCTCACATAAATAGGACGAGCTGAAAGGCAAGAGAGTTTTGATAGCAGTTTCTCTCAAAGCTGAATATTCTGCAGACATTTTCAGCCAAAACGGGGACTGTAAGGGAGACAGTGTTGTCAGATTTTTCGAGCACTCCCTAGCTCAGAGCTGGTACACGAGAAACAAATCTTCTCTAGAAATCTTTAACAAACGTTTTAGGCAGCATTATAATGGGATAATTGCCCACCAACCAGTTATGGATCCGAAGACAAAGTTGAAAGTCCACAGAGAGGCGCTGAACGAGACACTTAATTGAGAATTCCTTAGTGGTACAATAAGTTGCTTGCCTGAAGCAGTGGGGGTTTAGGACACGTCGGGCTTATGGCTAAAAAAAATAGAACTAATAATAAATTAATGATGTTGTCTATTTTACTTCAGAGCAATGTTGTCTGACAGACTTTGTGGTGGCAGGGACATGTTAAGGATTTTGGGTGCCCTGGGCCAAAACTATTTTGGGGCCCCTGTTCAGTACAGCTTTGAGTTTAACTGATTTACTTTCAGCTCTGCCATACCCTCTTTAGCCAGGCTACTAGCGGTGCACAGGCACTATGGTCGAAATTCTAAAAGCGTTTACATCTAATATTCAGAGACAGTGATGTGTTTTCACTGTTGTAACAAAGCAGCAGCCCACTAATTTTACAGCGAATAATATCTGTGATATCCTCCAATTTCTCATATGTGAGGACCCGCTTGGATCTAAAATAAACTTTTTTATGGTTGTTGCATGAAACAAACATATTTCTCTGCAAATAGTAATAGACTCCCTCACATCAATCACATTAAAAGAAATTAAACAAAACGGTATTTACAAGAATCTGTTTAGGAATTATTCCAGGCCATCGGGGCAAAAACAGAGCTGTCTCTATCAAGGGGCCCCTGAAACGCTGGATTGCAGTGCATGTAAATGTGTCCTTTTGTAATTTAGGATGAAAACCTTGATGGGGCACAACATGCCCATACTTGTGTACAGGGGCGCAACTAGACCCGAACTCGGGTGGGGGCTAACACTCCCAGCCAGGGCTGGCCCTAGCACTGGTCGCACCCAGTGCAACAGTCTTTTTGGCGCCCCTCCCCCATTTCCTCCATCTCCATGAATTTCCTCACTACCACTCACCAACGATGCACCTCATCTCTCTATAGCACCTTTCTGGCAAACATTTCATTTTTTTATAGCACTACTCATTGTTTACTCCCACTCAGTTTAGTGATCTGCTTTTTACATGTTCTTTGTATTAGGCACATTAAACCTCTGCACTGTGTGGGTGGCAGGAGTGCCCATGTGAGTGCACGGTGAGCCATGCAACAGTGTGAGAGTAGGGTAAGAGGAGTGACTGCAGGGTGAGTGAGGTGACCATATGAATTTGGGTGCGGATGTAAGTGCAGATTGGGACGAATGAATGTATGGTTAGTGATGGGCTTAATTGAGTGAGATTGCAGATTGAGCAGTGAGGGGGACAGGTGAGTGAAGTGTCACAGTGCAGGTTGAGTAGTGTGCTTGTGTGACTGCAGGGTGAGGTACAGGGTGAACAGCGCAAGTGCATTGTGAGTGCAGAGTGATCACTGTGAGTGCATGGTAAGCGGGTAAATGGTGTGAGTGCATTGAGATCAGTGTGAGGGCATTGTGATCGCTGTGGGTGCAGGGTGAGAGTGAAAGTGAAGGGCGAGAATGAGGAGCGAGTTGTCTGAATGCAGGGTGCATTCCCAGACACTAGAAGTAACTCAGCTTGTTATTGACGACGGCGTAGGGTTTCAGATATGCTAAACTATTGCTATTATGGCATTAACCAGGGATCAGGGTGGAGGAAATAAATGTGCTGATCTTGCAACAAACTTGAGTTTTATGATTAGGGTTGCCAGCTCATTATTTGGATGGCCCAAGTGGTACAAAAATAAGCAGTCACCCAAAGCTGTATTGTCAGCACTTGTCTGTGCATACTTTGAACAGCAAATATAAATAGAAAGAACTTTTAATTGTGTTCTAGGGCTGCCTGAATGATCCATGACTGATAATACAAGGGAACAAAGACAGAAAAGTCACATTACAAATGAATACATACTTACTTATTTATAACAATATTTAGTGTCAAGACAAGCAATTTGCAGGCTGTTTAAACAACACATGGCTGGCTGGCATTTTGCGCACCTGTCTGTGTCATTTTAAAAGAAACTTTGTCTCCTTTCTGGGAAGAGCTAACCCTCCCAGGAAGGGGTTAAATTCGTATAGCTGAAATGCTTCAGCTGCAGTGGGAGGCAGGGAGTCTCCTCTGTTAAAACTGAAAGCAATGAACAGACACTCATTTCAGCTGCAGTGGGAGGCAAGGAGTCTCCTCTGCTATGAAATCGAACGCGAAGGAACAGGACTGTCTGTTCGTTTGCTTTCAGTTTTAGCAGCGGAGACTTCCTGCCTCTCACTGCAGCTGAAGCATTTCAGCTCTATCAATTAACCCCCTCCTGGGACAGTTAACATGATAATGACAAAAAGCATGGGCACGTCGTGCCCCATCGATTTCCCCTCCCTCCCCCTCCAACCATACCGGAGTTCTCCAATAAAACAAATCCCCAGAAGACTTGCGACGCAGGACAGTGCAGAGGAACAAAGGTAAGAATAGAGTGGAGTGCGCGCCCCCCCTGAGATGGTGTTGCGCCCCCCCAGGGGGGCGCGCCCCACAGATTGAAGAACTCTGCCCTAGCATATGTAGAATAGGAGGAGTGAAATACCTGACCCCACCATTTTTTCCACCCTCGCTGCTCCCGAGTCATCTAGGTGGGTTTCCTGCAAACAGGCAAACGTAATGTTGTGTCTTTTCAGGAAGGAGAGCACCCTATGTCGTTAGGTGCAAGTGCCCAGACCCCTAACATTCCAACTGAGGAACTTAACCTCCTGTGTCATATGTACGCAATTCACCATTCATCCTGCCCGCGGGCCCCCAACTGCCACCCAGTCCCCGATCGCCATGCACCCACAACAATTACATTCATCAATAAACCAATGAACAGAAACTTCCCACTCCCCACCCACTGACAATACAAGCACAACATCACTGTCAACCCATGCTTGTGCCAGGACGTACACAGCTACCCCAATCGTCCAACAGAGACTTCTAACTAACACATGATGCTTCCCCAACGGGCCACCCTGCCATAGACCAGCCATGTCTTCTGCAGCCGCTAACCGCCATTAGTATCGATCCGCATCCAACTCTGGGCTCAAAATGTGCCCCCCTCCCTTTGCTCAACTCCCCCCACCCCTAAGCCGTTCAGAGTGCAATCCAAGCCACTACACTCATACTAGCATCGCTACTAGGGTACCCACATCAAACTCAGGCCCAGTACTCAATACATACATGCGGGAAGTACATAGGCCAGACATCAACATTTCAAACCGGTACTTGGTTCAGACTTCTTCTGGGTCAGGAGCCTCGACCATCAGGGTCTCAGGTACAATGTCCGCAGTTGGACCCAGTATCTGCGACGGCCTGTCCGGGTCCAGTGCTACATCCGTTAGCTGCAGATCAAGCGGCCCAGGACCCGTGGCGGGGTCCAGCTGCAACGATCCGGCATCCCCCACAGTGACTGTGTGGTCGCCCGACGGGGTCCGGTCCCGGGAAGGTGCAAGCTCAGACTGACGCTGGAAATCCTTTTTACTGCGGGAGCCCCATCTTTGCTTCAGGCCACGCTGTTCTCGGGGAAGAAGTTCCTCCCCCTGAATCTTCAACCACTCCCAGACCTCGCAGGGAGATTCGAAGAATTGATCCTTGCCTTGCGACAGGACTTTCAATTTGGCCGGGTAAAGGAGCATATATTGCAACTGTAGAACTTCTGCTTAACCGCCTGAAAGGATTTCCATTGCTCCTGAACCTGTCTGGTACAATCCGGGTAAATAGAGATTTTGTTATTTTGAAAGTGAAGATCCGGACATTCCCTCGCTTCCCGCAGAATGCAGTCTCGGTCACGGTAGTTCATCACTTTTGCTATTATAGCACATGACTGTGCATCTGGGGGGGGGGGGCGGGGCGTCACCAGGGTCCTGTGGGCTCTCTCTATAACGAACAGATCTGATAGTCCCCGGGAGCACAACATGGTGTGCACCCACTTCTCCAAGAATTGTTCAGCCGACCCTTGCTCCGCACGCTCCGGGACCCCCAGCACCCGGATGTTGCTGCGTGGGGCACGCCCCTCGGCATCCTCCGCCCGCTGCTCCAGTGCCCTCGTGGGTACCGACATTTGAGCCACCTGTTGTTTTAGCGACTTCACTTCTCCCTGCAGATCTGCAATATCTCCTTCGGCCACCGTGACCTTCTCAGCCACTTTCCGCAGATCCGCTCAGAGGAGGTTAATATCAATCAAGACAGTCTCGATGCGATCCTCTAGGGCCTTCCTGGAACCCTGGATGGAGGCCGAGAGCTCAACCCGGGATGGCTCCGCTCTCTCTCCCTCCTCCTCTGCCTCATTGCCCTCGTCTGTCTGGTAATTCGCTGCGGCGGGAGCCTGGACGTGGTGTACTGGGTGATCGTGTTGGATCCAGCAGCCCTTGCCGCCCTGTCTTTGCCCATGTTCACTACTATGTGGCGGGATCACTGCCCCCCCTCAGACCAACAGCCCCTGAATCTCCTCCAAGGGATACGCTGAGTACAGTACCTTCCGTCTGTGACAACCGCTGCAGCAGGAGGTGTTCGCTCAGTAGAGCCTTCCAATCTGTCCGAGGCGGCTGTGGGGGTTGGGGTGCAGCCAGCCCGCTCCGGCAGTGGTCCCAATTCCCGCAACCCCCCCCCCCGGCTCACGAGTCGCACGCCACAGCACAAAACTCTCCTTACCAGCACCAGGCAGGCAAGATGGAACACCGGGGGGGTCCCAGAATATCCTCTCTGCATGAGGTTGAACAGTCCATACAGCCTGGGCCAATGTCGTAACACCCACTGCACTCTGGGCCAGGCTCTTTGTTCCTGCAGGGGTTAGGGTGTACAGGCCCAAATACTCAGCCAGGGCCGGCCTTAGGCCCGATGAGTCCCTCCTCCCCGGGGCAGCCCCAATGGATCAGGCCTTTGGAAAGGAGTCTGTTCAGTAATGGCACACGCAGGACGCCGCACGGCCCACCAGAAATCAGCAGGGAAACAGCAAGGCCACCACCGGGAGCGCGCCGCAACTGCCAGCCCGGCACAGCGACCGGGGCGTCCCTCACCGAGCGTCGCTCTGTGCGGCAGTCACGGCGCGCAGTCCACGACCGCAGCGGGGCAGCGCAGGCGGACACGAGCGCCCACCAAGCCCCTGCTAGCCCCAGGCAGGAGGGACCGCGAGTCTGGTGAAGGAGAGTTCTCACGGGTGGGGGAGGCAGTCCTTGCCCCCGCGCCCAAAAGGACGAGCCGCAGGCTGCAGGGCAGATGCACGGCCGGGGCCGCCGCCACACATCTGATAGGGCCAGCCGGCCCACGCCGAAGCCCCAGATTTCAGTCCCTAGCTCCCCCCAACGAGGGGGCTCCTCCACTCGACAGTCCCGGATCCGTGGCCTGAGTTGCCTCCACCCATGAGGGCAATAGGCACAATCCGCCTCGGGTCCCCTGCGCTGGCTAGGCATCCCACAGACCAGCACCGCCCAGCAGGTCGCAGCGCAAGTCGAATAATCCCGAGCTCCGGAGGCCCCCCAGAGCGGCTCCGCACGGGCAGGTAGGCAGCCCGAGTCGGCTGCAGTAATTTGCAGGGCAATCTGCGGATAAGTGAGCAGGACTAGTCCAGATCTTCGGGTGGCCCGATGGGGAGCTCGAGGGCTCACGTCCTGTTGGCCATGTTGCTTTGCCACGCCCCTTTATCGACTATACATAAATATCATTAGAGGTCTTTCACTTAGTTTCTGACTTTGAAATTATGACATTTGCTGGCAGTGATCATTTCCTGCATGCATGCTTTCATCACTCATGCTCACTCCTGCAGTGCATTTTAGAAGTGGGTTGCCAAACCCTGTGAAATAACCAAAAGTTGGAGCATTAAAAGGGACCGCTCTACAAATGCGGTGTTCCATACATTGGCCAAGACAAAATGGATAATTTGTACCCTCTACCACAGATTCATAGCTAACTCGGGTCTCAGTGAGTAGCAAGCTAAACTTGCACTTAGATAAAAAAAGTGCGCCATAGAACTATACCATTTATTGGCTGTTGCTCACTGGACCAAAATATAACCCTTAGTATTGGACTATGAAACATTCATTACCCTTGAGTATGAACAGATAATACAGGGCATATGATAATATGGCACTGAAAGTGGAGTTTATTAGGCAACAACACCAATATAAGAATGCAGTGTGGAAGGCAAAAACTGAAGCAAATGATAAGAGATAGTTGGATTTGTTTATTGTGTGCAAAGAAATGCACTCTGGAAAATTATGGATTATGTTAAATGCTTTGTTAATGAAGGTGTAAATCGGGATGCTAATTCCATATCTGTCACCGATTAGCTGAATTTTATTAGCTCTTTATATGTGACTGATGATTCTCCTCAGCCTCTCGTGAGGGGATCTGTTTCAGAGTGGCCCCGGATAGCTATTTCCTTCAAAGTGGTTCATAAAAGTTTGTCCTCCATGCGCATATGGGTGCCCCAGGACCTAATAGGATCTTTGCAGCAGCCCTTAGAACTGAGACAGCTTTTGGGAAACAATGCTGACACCTCTGTACATTTTTATTTTATTTTCTAACACCATCCCTGAAAGTTTGTGTGGATCAGTTCTGTTTCCGATCCACAAACAGGGTTCATTCATTTCCACAGAAAATTATCATCTGATTGCCTTATTAGATGTGGGGGGATTGTTACACTAAATTGGTCCTACAGGATCTTGAAAGTTGGGTTAAAGACAATAAGTGAATTCTCTTTTTAGGTTGCAGCCTACCAGACAGCACAGATGTCTGCGTTTGCTAAAGACATCTTGGGGACTTTCAGAAAGTTGACCTAGGAATGCATTCCGCCCGTCGCTTGCTATTGGCTTTGTGGTTTGTAACTCATGTTTCCTTGCTTTCCATATGCTGGCTTTATTTGCTTTAGGCTGTCCAGGTTCAGTTCGTCTCTCCCGTTGCCTAAACAATATTTACGGTATTCTTCCACAAACTCGTTTTCTGTAAACCGGCCTTTAAATCTTGTTCTTATCTCGTCCTGTTTGCTGGCCAATTAAAGACCGAGGTCAAATGTCAGGTGATGTCTTATCCTTGTGAGGGCTTCCTTTCTGTAGACGTGCCTGTAAATCTTGTTCTTATCTCATCACATTTGCTGGACATTCAAAGACCGAGGCCAAATGTCATTCACTTTCTTCCAATGACGCTTGTTTACTTTTCTTTCTCTGACTTCAAAGTGAGAGGATTTATGTGACAATCTTGCTGTATACTGGGGGTAGGCAGGAAAGAGGTTTTTTTCTAGCTCACAACAAGATTTAAATGAACTGTGTAAGTATTTCAGAATATATCAATCAGAATTAGGAACACAAATGAAGCACATTTTTTGTTAATTCTGAAGTGTGTTGGAAACAACTTTAATATGACCAAAACAAATTATTACACTGCGGTGATGCAATTTCCACACATTTTCATCTGTGCACTGTATATTTTTTTTAGTAAAATTCAAACAAAAAAATCAGAGGCCACCTTGTACATCTCAGTCAACCACTTGTAGTGTGTGGCTAGATGTTGCGAGCACCAGTGGTGGAGGATGCAGAGTTTGGCCGTTGCCATGGCCGTTGTCAGTAGCCTTCGCTTATGGCCAGTTATGTTGAACAGATCGGTGGTATTGTGCAGCAAGACTGTTCGTTCAGCAGGTTGGGAGGGGCAGGTCAAGGACGGAAATAAGGGTAGTTCCAATTTTGGATCATAGGCAATGGATATCTGGGCACTCAAAAGAACAAGTTCCTACCAGTATACTATAGTGGATAAAAAATATATGAAGCCAAAAATATCAGTGTGGCTGCCTCAGGAGAATTTGGGCCTAAGTACCTGGAGAATGGAGACTTGTTAAAGAAGGATTAGAAAAATCATAACAAAGGATTTTACGGGAGACATGATGGGGGGAGGGGGTGCAGCGAAGGGCAGCATGCTAGGAAAGATATTGGAGTTGATGCTATAGCTGTTGTGTTAATTTTATGACAAACTTGATTTGACCTACTGCAAATGTATTGTTCTTTCTAAAATGTTGCTTTTGGTTTGAAACTCGTCGGAAACATGCAATACACACATTTATTACAAAAACAAGTCTTAAGGAAACATTGTTTTCTATCAAAATCACCCAGGTTCCTCTTGGAATACAGAAATACAGGGTAACACTATATTCATGCTTACATGAACCAGAAGGCAACATAGTAATTGCAGCACCAATCTGAAAGGCAATTTTAACACTGTGCAGCTTGTACTCTATCCATTGTGGAGATCACCGTAGGCTACCTGGATAACACAAAGAGAGCAATCAATAAAGGGATTCTAAGTTTAGGATGAGGAGAGGCAACAGGAACTGGAGGGATGTGGCTTGGCAATAATTGCTGCCACCAATAGCTACCTTTTCCCAGGATGGTTGCCTGATGAGGGATGCCTAATGCTAAGAATGATTTCCCTGTGAATAGTTATGTCGTACATGATTTACAAGTCTTTTGGTGCTTATGAAATCATTGAGAGATGAAGAAAACAGATTGGATTGGCCGAGCAATCAACTGAAAGGCATGAATTTTAAGCTACGCCTAAAGAGCAATTGTGATGGTGTTGCTCTGAGAAGTAAGGTGAGAGCATTGCCAGCTTTGGAGCGAAGACCGAGAAAGCTTGGCTGGCTTTACTAGCTTTCCTAAGTCCAGGAATAGTTTGTGATTTACAAGGAGCAGAGCTGAGATTTCTAGGAGTGTAAGATCTTGAACTTCGATGAATAAAATTAGGCACAGTATGGTCTATGGCCTATCACAAGCACTTTCAAAGTTCCAAAGTGATGCATGCTTGCATAGGAAGTCAGTGGAGAGATCTCAAAAGAGGAGTAACATGATAATGCTAGAGTGCCAGAGAGGCTAAACAGGCAGCTTGAAGTCTCAGAAGTACTGGTATTTTGATGCCTAAATATGCAGCATTGCAATAATCTAATTTAAATCCAATCCGCACAGATATTGCAACACAGTAACAGTTTTGAGTCATGAAGGTGCATTTGGAGACCACAGCTGATACTTGGGTTTCATCTATACAGTGATATCAATATGGACTTCCAAGCTTTTACAGAGCTTGCTGGTATGGGACAAGGACCAAAATCTTCAGACCGTAGAAAAGAGTGCCAAAGTATGGGACATTTGCTAATGATGACAACTTCTGTTTTGTCAGTGTTTAATTTTATCCAATGGTGTTTCATCCTTTCTCTGACTTCTGACAGCACAGAAATGATTAGTCCTTGTCACGCTGACCACGGAGTCTAACAATATTTAAGTGTCATCCGCATAGGTGCATAATCTGAGCTCATGAAATCTAATAACATTAGTCATGGATATGTCATGTACATTAAGTAGGAATGGCAATAATGGCGCACATTTTGGTATACTGCCGTTAATCAGTTTCAAAGTCAACAGGAAAGGGCCTAGAGTCATCTTTTGGTTTCTATCAGAGAGACCGGTGGTAAGCCACTTGCCCACTGCTCCTTCAGTTCTGGCCTTATGAAGTTCTTGACTTAATAGTCTATGGTCTGCAGTGCCAGATTCCACTGATAGATACAGCTGATTCTCTTTAGGATATCCCTCATGATGTAACAGCTCTGAAGAGGCGAGAGTGCTTTCTCAGTCGCCGTAAAATGGTGGCCCATGTTTTATTCACTGCCAGATGGCTCTAGGCAATATCTATGTTCTAAATTTAATAGTAGGAAGTCAAAAAATTTATGTTTAATATCAATCTGCAACATTATAAACCACCCAATATCGATTTAAACTTTATTGTGATGGTATGTAGATTTGGAGTTCGAATAGTAAATCTACTTCAATATAAGTATTTTTTTAATTATTTAACTAGCGCTTCAAGTAGTGCTCTTCTACTATGAGGTATGAGGAGTTTTTCAATATAACACAAACAGTGACAATATTGTCTTACATCGAATAATAAAAAGTGTATGAACTAGCAGATTTAAGTAAATTAAAGTAATGTAACATGCAAGGATAGAACTCTGGACAGTAGTTGGAGGTCAAGACAGGTAAACAGAGGAAAGGATGATCTAGCTAAAATAAACTGACCACAAACAACAAAAGAACTGTGTGCAACAAATAAACTCTGGACGGGGGGGACGAATGGTGAGAGAGGAAGATGGGGCGAAAGAAAACCGGTCCAGAGGAGCTGCCAGCAAGTAGAAGGAAGTTCAAAGCAATATTAGATTGCAACACGTGGGTTGGTTGGAAGAGGATTCAAAGGCCAGATAGAGTCTAAAAGGTTGTGCAGGAGGGAAAGTGAGAGAGAACCTGAGAGTAACCCACAGTTAGGTAGGGAGAGGTGCCAGAATCAAGGCATGGGAGAGAGTGATGCATGGGCAGTGGAACCAATGCGGAGAGAGGGTTTACTACATTGAAGGGGCAGGGCGCATAACTAGTAATCAAGAGTGGGTTCGAGGATGAAACCGCAGGTGAGAGTAAGGCTGTATCTATTTACCTTGATGATATAGTAGTAGTCAATATTGTAGAGTTGATGATAACGCAGATTGATATTTTTAAATTCTGTATTATGACACACAACCAGTTTGTCTTGCATTATTACTACTGTTTATTGCCAGTGGTTGTTGACCGTGAATTGATAGCTCAACTACTGAGATAAAATGGTGTTTTGCGTTGTGCACAAAAATATGTGAATCTTCTTAAAATATGGAATACATTACCTGTGTTTGGGTAGGGGAGAATTCACAAAACACAAATGTTAAAGCCTCCTCCTCTGCTTGACTGCCCAAGCAGATAGAAGCATTGTACTATTTTACTTGTCCAGCTTACATATATTATGTTTTGGCTAGCATGGTTGTTGAGAATGTCTTACAATTTTTTGTTGTTTCAGGCACCCGTTACATTTCAGGATGTCGCTGCCTGTTTCTCTGAAGAGGAGTGGAAGCTTTTACACGAGTGGCAGAAGGAACTTTACAGGAATGTAATGAAGGAAATTCACCAGGCATTAATTTCTCTTGGTAAAATCATATTCTCCATATTTTATAAGGATGGTGATTTATTTTTGGTAAATTTGGTAGGAAAAGGATGTTAAGCCAGGAAGCTGAGTCAGCGGAATACTTGGGTATACTTGTCTAGGCCCAAGCTTAACATCTTTTTTCCTTCTAAAGTACTTGCACCAATTTGTAATTTTGTAAAGTTATACTTAACTAAATAACATACATTTTGCAATGCAACAGTCCCCAAAAACATACTGTTGTACATTATGGTAACTCTAATTTATCTTGAATGATGGATGCTTTACCAGCAAATATTTTGAAAAATAAAAATGTA
Organism: Calotriton arnoldi; assembly: GCA_963921515.1. NCBI lineage: Eukaryota > Metazoa > Chordata > Amphibia > Caudata > Salamandridae > Calotriton > Calotriton arnoldi. The sequence continues at coordinate 855,072 of CAWUFW010002772.1, forward strand.
AGTTCCGTTCATAGGTATAATGGGCAGACTTGCCAATTTTCCCTGTTTTGAAGAGATCTTTCTTTGCAGTGATTTCTGAGGTTTTTTTTATGGTTCTCTACTCAACAGACTCCAAAGGAATTTAAATATTGAGAGCTGTGATTTATGGCCATCCAGTGTTCAGGCATAATGATGAACAAAATAAAAAATTTAATGGATGGGAAATTTAAGTGTGTTTTAAGAGCACTCCCCAGGATGTTGTAATCTGTCACTAGAGGGGACCAGATAGGACATTATGGCCCATGCCCAGTTCTATCGAGGCCTGCTCAGCTTTAGCAAAATGTATTCATATATTTTTCGGTCTCGCCTAGGCAGCACTTGCGCTGTCTCTTCGAGACATGCTGTATTCAGGTATGGACTTTAAGCTCCGTCCATTTCCCGCCCACCTTTTCAATTGGCTCCTGTTACTGTCCTTTGTAAACGGTGGCTTTTTATTCGTTATTAGGCTTAGTAGTCCCTCCTTTTCTCCTGTTGTAACCTCCTATGAGGACTGCCCCGTTACATGTGTTGTTACTCTGTATGTTTTAATTACTGTCTATGAGCACTGTTTTCTTAAATAACTTTCTCAGGACACACTCTCCAGCAACTACTTTTTTTTAATCCAGCGTGATGCACGCCGCGCTTTATCTTATGTTTTTGGGCTTCAGCTGCAATAATGGCGATTGCACCTTTGTTTTCTTATGTGTGAGAGCAACCACTTTTTTTAATCCAGCACGATGCACGCCGCAATTTATCTTAGGTTTTTGGACTTCGGCTGCAAAAATGGCGACCGCACCTTTGTTTTCTTATGTGCGGCTCGCAGAACTTGATGTTGAAAAGGCACACAATATAATATATTTTTCTAAAGCAACGAGGCACGCCGCGCTTTTTTAAAAAGCAGTGCAGAGCGTCGCGCTTTATTATTATTTTTTTTTAGCCATGCATACTCTTATGTTTTAATTTGCGCAGCATGCCGCGCTCGAACTTCAACAATATTGGACACGCCTTTCTTCTGCACGGCTCACCCAACCTAATTTAAGTGTCCCTTTTTCCTTGCTGACAGCTGGGGATGTGTCCTCCACCTGGAGCTGGGGTGATTAGCGTCCCTGCTATTTGAGGCTTTAGCTTCTGTTTCCTGCTGCAGTGCTCAGGTTGCATACTTGAGTTGCCTGTATCTGTCGGCAGCCCAAGCAGGTCACTCTTTCTCTACGTGTGGCTCACAGAAGTTGAGGTTAGGACTGTGCACAAAATAATATCTTTTTTTAAAAGCAGCGTGGCGTGCCGTACTTTTTTTAAAAGCAGCGCGGCACACCGCGCTTTATTTATTTCTTTTATTTTTTCAGGTGCACATAATCTTATGTTTTCATTTCAGCGGCAAGCCGCACTTCAACTTCAACAATAGCCGCCGCGCCTTTCTTCTTTGCGGCTTTCCCAACTTAATCTTAGTGTCATTTTCCAGTGTTTACAGCTAGGGACGTGTCCTGTCAATCACAACGTCAATGAATGTATGACGGAATTCCGCATGCATTTTTCACGCATGCCTTAGGAACTCCGTCATTTGAACGAATGCGCCTTTAGCTAGCATTTGTTCTGCATACCAGTCATTTTAACGACTTGCCTTAGGGGGTGCTGGATATTGGAATAGTGTAATTTACTATTCCAACTCCAGTCTGCGCAGCAGTAGTGAAGATGTTGGACTTTAATTCCAACACCACTCCGCCATTGCGCCCCCCTTAACGCAAGTCCTTGTAAATGACTTGCGTGTAGGACGATTGCATGCCAAAGTTGCTTTCGTTCTGCTGCCGGCGCTAAGAAGGCACAGTGTGATTGGGGCTTCATCCTAAAGGACGTTTCCGAGCGCCAATAGCTCTAACTTTCACAAATGACCTATTGCATTGCAAATGCTTGTTTTTATGAAATCAAGCCTGCAGTCTTCATTAATAAAGAAGCCACTTATGTCAACCACCACAAGATGGTGCCAGATGCCATGCTTTCCCTGGAGTACATTTTCTTTTCAATAATTGAAAAATACGGAAGGAGTTCCAGAGGGTGCAAGTTTTTGCCCCAGGACTCGCGAATAATTTTGCCTTCCTAATAACCTGTCGACAGGCAGCTACCTTCTTCTAGTGGGCGGAGCATAATCTAGAACTACGTCTCTAATCTCATTTTCCTGCTTCTGGGAGAGGAGACCAGACCTTCTGCATTCTCCTATTGGAACCAGTCTTCCCGTTCTGTGGGAGACGCCCAGTATCAAGATAGGAGCCTTGCGTCAGGGCTGATGGCACCAAAAATGAAACTGTAGCTGAAATACAGTCCTCTCTACGTTTCTGGGTGGTATATTGCCGTGCCTTCTTGGTGAGATCGTGAGGAACTGTGCTCCACATCTCTTGCCGTAAGCTTTCTGGGTTATCTGAAGCAGGTAATAATTTTCTCTTGCTGTGGTGAGAAACAGTGCTTTAAGACACTAGTACTGTAAGTCTCCTGAAATGTCTAAAGCAGGTATAAACGTCTCTTTGCTTATCAATAGGGGATACTTTTGACTGTCTTCTGCTTCTACATAGCCTTTACCCTGTAGGAATTTGCACTTTGTTGTGTCTGTTTTACATGTCCTCGTCTCCGCTTACCTACTATAAGTCTGTTCATTATAGTAAGTCTTTCTTTCAAGGAACCTTGTACACTTGTGTTACATACCCTGCCTCTGTTGTTTCCTGCCAGTTCTTATAGTATTGTATTGTGCTGCTATAGGTGCGAGTCAACCGCCACCTTTACTCAACGACATGTGAGAGCCAAATTTGCCATGGCAATGGTGGGCCTGGATCTTTGAATCTTATTTAATAGCTATTGGTGGGGAGAAATCCTTAATGGATAAACAGCCCATACTATTGCATAAATTGGGTATAAATGAAAGGAAGGTATTTGAAGATGGAGATGGGGAAAGAGACGCGTTTTGATGTTTACAAAGTAACACACAAAAAATTAGAATAGCAGTTCTGTGTGAAAATCAGTGTTGTGCTTAAGAGGCACAAATTCTTTAGCAAGGTTCAAAGTAAAAATGAAAATGTAGCAAGTTAAATTGCGATACTGAGAGGGGTGTCTGCGACCTGTGATTTTGCAACATTAATGGATTCGCTCATCACAGACCTGTTGGTCAGGTCCATTAACGATCCCAGGGTACAAGAGAGGCTGCTGGCCCTGAATCCAAATTTGTCCAAAGCTATAGATATTGCCAAAAGTATTGAACATACAGCAATATGTGTTAGAGATGAAAATTTCAAGTGAGTCCCTCAAAGTTACAAATGAAGTAAATGATGTGACAAATTCTGATGAGATTTGTATAATGAAAATGCACAGGCGCAAAAAACAAAGGTACAGATAGAGAAACTAAAATGCTTTAGATGTGAGAACAACACCCACTCAGCGAATAAGCCCAAATGCCCTGCACAAAGTGTAACTTGCAGGAAGTGCAACAAGAGGGGCCATTTTGCCAAAGTCTGTAGAAATCTGGAAAGCAAGGACCTTAGGATGACGAAGAGAAGTACAAAATAGTTTTCCATGTAAATACCAGTCCCGATAGCCAGGTGTCTTACCCCATATGTGATATCCACCTTGACTGTGTAACCTTCCGAGTATTCGTTGATTCCTGCTCCCTTTTTTCACATCTCTTTATTGATTTTCTTACTGTAGTACAGTAAATAGAATACAGTTTGGTAGTCATTGTAACACATATATTGCTTGGCTTCTACCTTTGCCAGGAACCCGTCCCACCATGTGTATTGGGATCCATAGCCTTACAGCAGTCTAGTGCTGGACAGCTCATCTATTTCTGCAGCAGCCCATTTGCATAAGTCTCTCAGCCTTTCCTGAAAGGCCGGGGCCATCGACTTGTTCCAGGACATCGCTATGTGCCTTTTCGCTAGCACCAGGGCCAGGTCAACAAATCTACAGATACCTTTTTTTTGTGCGTGTTGTCAATCCCAGTAAGCAAGTCTCTATCTCCTTAGGGACCAGTCTCCCTGCTAGTTTGGGGAGAAAGCTCGGTATTTTCTCTCAGAACCACTCTGTCACCGGACATAGCCAGACCATGTGGAGAAAGTCTGCTTCTGTGCACATACACCTAGGGTATCTTGTTGTTTCTTCAGGGTACATTTGTCCTATTCGCTTTGGGGTGTGAGATATGTGTGGTGCAGGTAGTTGAATTGCATGTATGGTAAATTGGAGTTTTTTTTAGAGCTTGACTTCACACTGCTAAGGCTCTGCTCCCACCTGCTTGGGGGTCATTCATGGACTACCTGCTCCTCCCATCACTCCTTGAGATCCAACAGCTGTTTGTGCAGTGTCTGTATCAGCGCAGGGTAGAGACAAGTAACGGCACACCTAGTGGGGCCATGTGTGAATATTACCTACAATAGCGTCAAAGTTACCGAAGCCTTCTGTCCAGCCGCCCAGTTGGTTGTAGCCTGGTGTGTCAGAGCATTATATAGCAGGAAGTGGCCTGCACCCAGATTCTGCCCCTCCTGAAGGTCCTCTCAGTAAACATGGCATCCCAGACCCATATACCTGCCTATTTCCAGGGCCGTACATCATAAATAGGCCTCCCGGTTTTATGGTGTTTATATTTTTGTCATTTCCGTCTGTATTTATCCATATTTATTTCTTGCTAATTTTACCTGTATTTATCCATATTTATTTTAGGTTTTGTGAAAAAATGAAGCTGAAATGTGTATATTTCTGCATTTATTTAACCAGTTAAGGTGCACTCGGGCCTGAACGCCTGACTGGTTTTGATATATATACACACTCAGATGGTAAAATATGCACTTGTAAGAAAATATGTAAATTTTAGTATCAAGGTTGTGCAAATCTACTGCCGTTTAAGGCTCTTTACTAAAATCCCTATATTTTTTTAATCCCCTTACCTGTCAATCTGTGCAGCTTTTGGCCTGGCATTTAGGACCACTCAAAAACAACCCAATTTCCGTTTTTATCCACATTTAAAAATAAATACAGACAGGAAAAGAAATGGTTTTCTGTCTGTATTTATCTGTAAAAATCAGTAAAAACGGAAAACAGGGAGCCTTAATCATAAATCATCGCCATTTCACTATTCTCATCGGAGTGTGGTCCCCTCTAGCCCTTTATCCATGCTCATTAGCCAGTCACATATGGGACACTTGGTGAGGTGCCCCATAATGTCCTACGTTTCCAAGGCCCTCTGCATTGCCAGCCATCTCATTGGAATTGGGCAATGGCATAATAAAGTTCATAATTAGGGATGTGCAGGCTCCTTTCTCGAGCAGCGCATACAGCTTTCCCATAGTCACCCGAAGGCGGCCTTTACCCTCATATCAAGAAGATAGGCAAAGATTGTAAATCTTCAAAGAAAAAAACCTCTTCAACACAACCCTCAGCGCCGTAAAGTGGTACAGTAATCTGGGTAGTATCAGCATTTTGCCCACTCCTACGGGCCTTAACATTGACACTGGTATAGCCAACCAGAGGGTTAAAGCATTCAGTTGTGGCTCCCCTTTCGATTCTAGCCATGTCCAGGTGTCCGCCAGGGTAGTAAATTACCTAGTGGTAGTGCTATCTTGTAGTGGGAGCTTAGCCGGGAATATCAACGACTAGCGTAATTTCACTTGGCGTAACTATTTTTTTACCTCCAGGAATGATTCACACCTTTCCTGGACCTCCGTTCTATAATTTGGAAATATGTGTATTGCACAGTTCTCAACAGTCGAGGGGCCCTTGCTGCGAGAGGCCTGGCATATGTGGTCTCTATCCAGGTAATTAATAAGTCACATCACTACTGGTCTGGGAGCGGGGGGGGTCCTAGTTGCGGCTGTCGGCTAGGGACCATGTGTGCTTGCTCTATGGAGAAGAAAGTGGATTACCTAATGGCTAGCACTGTTTATGTTAGCCATTCTTTCAGGTATAGATCCATGGTGGAGCTCTCCACTCTCTCCTGTAGTCCAACAATGCGCACGTTGTTGTAGGAGTGACTCTCGGCATCATCCGCTTTTGTTTCAGGGATTGTATCTCTACTCGTAACATTTGTATTGTACCGAAGGCCTCATGGCTGCTATTGTGGATTCATTGGTTGCCACCATTTGGATGACTTTCTATGGTCCGCTCTGAGCAGCCCTAGTTCAGAGGCCACTGCATCTATTTTTGGAAGCAATTTTGACTCAAAATGCAGTATGGCTTACATGACTCAAATTTGCCAGTGTGTTCCTTGAATGTTGAAGCTTTGGGGGAGTCACTTGCCTCTGTCATTGTTGGATCAGTGCCATGTGGGGCCCCTAAGCTTGCCCATGACGGCTCAGAGTCCATCACCACACGTCTTATTTGGAAGATTGTGCTGTGCCATGTGCAGACTAGTCCTCCAAATATAAAGAAAGGGGAGGCGGTTATGGTCAGTGATCGAGGGCGACAGTGGAGGCAAGTTTTATCAGCAGCTACCAGCTTCCCCATCCAGCAAGTCTAGCCTGTCAGTGTAGCCCAATTCGAGGCCCTGGCCTTACCTTCTAGTGGATTATTAATTACAGTTTGGGTGGATAGGGCCTGTTATACTTTGTATATAGGCCTTATGGGAGCCAGGAGGAGCTTGGACGAGGCGGGTATCGGTTGGAGGTGTGTGGGGGTCAGCTCGGGGGGGTGGCAGTGGGGAGTTCTGAACCCACAGCCATTGTGGGCTCTGCTGCCAATAGATGCAGAACACCGCGGGGTCCTGGTTGCACACCAGCCACGCACAATGCGGGTATCGGTTGGAGGTGTGCGGTGGTCAGCTCCTTTTGGAGGATGGCAGTGGGGAGTTCTGAACCCACAGCCATTGTGGGCTCCGCTGCCAATAGAGGCAGAACACCGCTATGGCTCCAATGGTGCCTCTCTCGTCTCGGGGCCTGGGATGCAGCCTTATCGTCCCCTCGTCCAATGCGGTGTGCAGAGGAGGGCCAATAGCATGGGGATGTCGCCCACACTAGGCCTCCTGCACTCAGACGCTGCCTCCTTGCACTCGTCGCAAGCAGACTGTCCCTGCATCTTCCCCCTGGGCCCGCTCGTCAAGAGGCAAGTGCTGCAGGCACCTCGGTAGGCCTTACCACTCCGTTATGGTCTGCGCTTCCTTCTTCGGTGTCTGTGGCACCTCCAGCTCCGGCAGCATAAAGCAGAGCACTGTCTCGAGAAGCACCAGATGTTACGGTGGGGAAAAAGTAGCTTCAGTATAATGGTTGCGGGTGAATCAAGAGGAGCTCGCTGTAGTGCGACTCACTCGTCTGCCATCTTGAACGCACCCCCTGATTCAGGCTCCCCGTTTACATTTACAGACAGGAAATCCTTTGAGGAGAAGTTTGCTGGAAAGGGTTATGTGTTTGAAACTTCTGACATGAATCCTGGTGGGTACAACGAGGACTCCATACTGCTAGATGACATGTTAAAAATGCATATGTCCTTTAAAGTTTAAAGTAGTAAAAGTCTATATTTCTAAACAAGGTTCCAGTTTCTTGGGTTGGAACCATCGAAATGACTAGGGAATTAGAATTGTTTCCCCAACAACGTGGAGCAAGTCTTATTAGCAGACATTTCTATAGCAGGCAAGAGTGTATGCAACAAATTTACGAGGTGTTTTCAGACAAACTACTGTTACTAAAGGATTTTGTACACAGAATCAAGTTGAAATCCAGTGCACTTCCATGATACACATGGCACGCCCCATTCCCCTTCTGAGAGACCCATTTAAAAAGCGAGTTAGAAATCTGGAAAACCAGGAAATTATTGAAAAAATAAAGAGATCAGAATGACTCCCCCCATGCCCCCCCCCTCCCCACTGTGAGTGCGACCAAGAGTGGAGGTGTAAGCATACACCTGTGTGTAGACCTGAGGGACTTGCACTCCAACATATGGATAGATAGGCATCCTGTACCTAGAATTAACAAAATGATGAGCCTCATTTAGGGTGCAAACTACTTAAGTATCCTTTTCCTATCTCTGGTGTACTACCAAGAAGTGGCTACAATGTTCCAGAGGGTAATGCAGCACACACTTAAGGAACTACACAATATTATGTGTTTGCAAGATGACATAGATTTTTGGGTCCTCAGAAAACGAACATAGTGACGCCTAATGGGGGTTCTTTATAACCTCAAGACTGCAAGCTTTACCATATAGAAAGTAAAGTGTAAATTTGGTGTAAGGTCAGTAGATTAACTGGGGATCACCATTTCAGCAGATATGTTCAAGCCCAGGTGTCACCTAATTGATTCTGTTAAAATTGCTCTGTCACCTGCCAACAGAGAAGAACTTCAGTCCTTTTAGGGTTTGGTGGAGTACATGTTAAAATTTGTCAAACAATTCGCTGACAAATCTTATTCTTTAAAACCTTTGTTAAAAAAGGGGTTCAATTCGAACAGGATACAGAGCATCAGAAAACAATCACTGACTTAAAAATTCTATTGTCAATTCCCCCAACATAGGAAATTTCAATATAAAATGAAAAACCATACTAACTACCGACGCAAGTAACAAGAACCTTGTCTTAAAATGTGAGGGTATGGAGAAGGCTTTACATCCAGGTCCCCCAAAGATGCAGAGCTTAACTATTGCTCTGTGAAGAGAGAAGTGCTACTCTGCTCTGGGCAACTAGCCATTTTAAATGTTACCTTTGGGGCTTACCCTTTACTTTAAGAACTGACCACAAACTATTAGTGTCCATATTCTCCACAAAGGGGATGGAAAGAACCACACACAGGATTGCCAAATGGGTATTGGGTCTAAAGGTTTTTAAAAAAAAATTGGTAGAGTCCAAAATATTAAATTACAAAACTGAAGCATAAACCATAATAATTACTGGGGAAAAAAGTCCACATTATTCTTTGTTGGATGAATATCCAACTCATCTTACAAACATCTACGAAAGTGCAATGTGCTTAATAATTGACTATTCTTATAATGTAAGGATCCAGAACCCCAGAAATCGGTCAAAATGTTAAAAATAGTCCTTTTGCCATATTTCTTCATATTTAGCCAGATGATTTTTCCTTTTTTGTATAGTTTGATTAAAAAAATATTGCTTAATTTTCTGCTGCCAATGATACAGAAGCGAAATGTCTGGGCACTTCCATCATTGCAAAATAAGTGACTGAGCCTCTGACGGCCACAAAAATAAACATACACTAAAATTCTTCATGAACGTACTATTCCTCATATAACCAAACAGGATAGTGAACAGATCTGATGACAAAACCCTGTTCATACTAAGAGTTAGTAATGTAAGCAACTGGTTCCAAAATACGGTGAAGTGGAAACAGGCTGCTATAACATTCCACCAATTTCCAACCTGTACTTGCTGCCACATAAAGCAGCACTTAGGGACGGATGGGTAAAACGTATTGATGACTCCTGGGGTATAATAAAGCAGCCATCTAGCATAACATTCCACCCTTCTAAGATTTGCTGCTCTGAAAAGTTTATAGCTTAATTGCAAAATTGTACCCCATTCTTGCATTTTGAGCCTAAACATTGTTTCTCTATCAACCTTATCCAAATGGTGAGTGAGAAGATGCATATGAAAATCATAATGTATGTATGTATACCAAATCCCAACCCCTCTAACATTCAGTTTAAAAGCTAGTTGGCTTTCTCATCAATTACAGTCAATTTAAAGCATACTTTTAATCTTCAAGAAGATTAAACGTAGACAGCCTCCCATTTTCATTTCTGATTTACAATCCAAACTGGTTTCAGGTTATCCAGAGAGAGTTCATCTTAAAATCTGCTATTGGTTTATACCCAAACCTGTCCCAGCAAGATACCTCTTCTCTTGAGAGTACCAGATCGAAACCTTTACAATTATTGAGTGTCAAGAAATCATGACAATTTGGGATCTGTATGCCTTAAAAATGTCCATTTTGTGAAAAGTTAACTCCTGAGTTGACGTGTACCCTGTTCTTTTGGGCAAATGTAATATTTTAAGAAATGTAGGTAACTGTAATTCTTCATCTTTGATCATTAAGTACAATATAAAATGATCAAAAATGGAAGTTGACATTGCAATATTACAACAGGACATCGTATTTAAGCAAGCAGCCTTTTAATTAAATGTTAACTGAGATAAAGCCAGTTCGCCATGTTCTTTATTTAATTGTAAACAATTCAATATGAGGCACGGGCTTCAACTGTCCCAAATAAACTTACGAATAGGCCTATCTACCTGAGTAAAAAATATCTTCTGGATTTTATTGGGAAAATTTACCAGCAAAGAATAGAAACAAGGGTAATACGGACACCTTTTCACAAATTAAAGCAACTCTTACTATAATGGAGAGAGATAGTAGTAGATCCCATTTATTCTGCAGATGCCTTACCTTGACTAAAGTAGCTGTATAATTTAGCATAAATAAATCTGCATAATTGCCCGTCACATAAATTCCTAGATATCCCACCACCAAGGAGGGATAATATCTGCTTCTCAGGTCCATAGATAAATTCTCCACAGAGGCATTGAACAAAAAAATCTCAGATTTACCGTGATTTATTTTATACCCTCCAACTCCTGAATAGTATGCAAAGAATTTTGTTTATTTGATTTTTCCGCACTCAAGTATAGGATACAGCTTTTGTTTTGACATACCAGGAACTGGAGGGTAAATATTAGCATTATGCTGAATACTAAGTGCCAAAGGCTCAATAAAAAGGAGCAAATAGTATTGTGGACATAGCGCAGCCTTGACATGTTCTCCAGGAAATATTAATCTTGCTAGCTTCTGAAGAATTTATAATGATTGTAGCTGAGCCTCATCGTAAAGGTTTTTTAAACTCTGCAATATTTGATCCAGGAAAGAAAAGATTCAAGAATTTGAAATAGTTTCCCATTTTACCAGATCCAAAACCTTTTCAGCATCCAACATACTTGCTGAACAGATATTATCTAGGGAAAAATGATCAATAGCTTGTATCAAGTAGTATTAACCGAAATATTTCTATTCGATAAAAAGCCATTCTTATCTTGATCCTTCAGAGAGGATGCAGTTACCATCGCACGATTAGCTACTATCTTTTCAAACAGCTCATAATCTGTGTTTAATTTGAATTTGGTGATAATTTTTTGGGTCACATGCTGGTTTGTCACTCTTCAATATACTGACAGCTACCACTTCTAAAAAAAGAAGCTGGAGGTTCCCCTTTGCAAAATCAAATCAAATCAGATAAGCTAACCAAGATCTCTTTTAATTCGGGATAGAAACTTTGATTACCCTCAATGGGTAACTCAATGCTCCCTGCAGATTTGGCACTGGCCATATCATTTAACACTAGCTGAACCTCAGAGAGAGAGAGATTTTTAATAAAGCTCAATTTCCAATCATCTGAGAGCTTTGGAAATTCTATCCTGCTCAGACATTGCATCATCAAATCAGAATTAATACCTTCACTGCACTGATGAATTTATTTATAATGGCTAAAAATGGACTGCCTAACATGATTTTGATCCGCCAGAAGTAATGCGAATTCTGGGTTAACAATTTCTTATAATGTTCTTATTATTCTTGGATTTTACTGACCAAGCCAATAATTTACAAATGTGCTCATTTTCTTTGTAATATTACTGGTTTATATTCTTCTTGGGTAAGAGTTCAACCTCCAAATATTGATCATTTGAGTTTTGCTTTGCCTGAGATATGTACTGCCCTAAGTGCCCTCTCACCTGTTTTTTGAAGAGAAAGACCAGTGGCCTGCCTTTCTTTAAATAATATCATGGAGTATGCAGTTGCATATCCCCTAAAAGCAACCTTAAGCGTATCCCATACAATGCGAAGAGAGGCAGATACTAGATTAATGTCAAAGACTATTTTTATGCCACGTACTACCATTAACCTGAGGTGTGACAACCATTCCCAAATTTTAAATCTCCACGCTAATAGTGGGTATGCCTGCCAATCATCTCTGATGGGGTAGCAGGCACCTTCTCCTTTTGAGATTTCAGGTTAGAGGCGGGGACCTCACTTATAATTGCACAGTAATTCTTTTGCCCGGGCTTCACCATTGTAGCCTTCTCCAATGGACTGTCTCCTGAAAATGATTTATTATTGGAAAATTGCTCTGCCCCTCCGTGCAGCAAATTATTCTTACCCAATCTACTAAAGAGAACACTCTGTTTTTTGTCCGTACTTTAGATCCGGATTGAGGCAATCCAGTAATTGTGAGAACTGTTTTTTAGCAATATGATCTGATGGTGGCTTAGGCTTGCGAGGAGAATTATGAAGGCTATAAGGCTTCATTGGAGCAGACTGTACACCTTCTCGTTGCACACATTGATTTTAATGCTGTTCTTCAAATGAGAAATGGAACCAAGTCCTCGCAGAATGTGCCAATTAAAATCCCAGCTGCAAAGGACAATGTGTAAAGGTTACTACCACTAACAAAGTGCACTGAGGGGATTACCATAGTATCTTCCCAATACTGGCAGGAGGCGCCCAGGTCACCCAACTCCTTAAAAGAATGGAGTACACACCTACCTCAATTATGTTCCAGTTGGCTTCTCCCCCAGGTATGCTCCAATCAGACATAGCTGAAGAAGAAACTTTCCAGTGCTGAAGCAAAATTGTTCGACCTTGCGTTGCCATCCCGAAGAAATCACAGCATACAGGGACACTCATAGCTGTAGGCTCGTTATAGCCGATTCTTGCCAGCGTCATTGCAACTACAGCAGTACTTCACGAATCACAGGAGTATGAAAGGAGCTTCCATCCGGAAGCAGCGTTAGGGGTGGATCATCACGTGCCGAGCCACCTCCTCATTAGGTCTACAGTATTACAATTTCAGAATAGAATACTTTCTAGGTGCAAAAAATCTTGCAGCCGTTTATCTATACAGAATGCTTATAGACAATGTTGTACAAGATATCATGATACCAGATAAGTATGTTTTGACTGTGAAGGTCCATGCTATTTTTTAAGAAGAATTTGAAGAATGCATGAAAAATGACAGTTTTGCACCTACTAAAAGAAAAATTCTGATGGGATGGCCAGAGAGATGCAAGATGTTACTAGATATCCTGCAACCACACTGGAATGTGAGAAATGAGTTGCCCATAAAAAGAAATCTAATTATCAACTCTGGCAAAATAGTATCTCTTGAAGGGACGAGGGAGCACACTGCTGAGATTGCCCACGAAGGCCACCCGGGTAGTCTTACTAGGAACAAACTCCGTGCAGAATACTGGTTCCTTAAGATGGACTCTGTTATAGAAAATAAAGTTTGAGATTGTCAAACGAGTGGGGTAAGCAACAAAACCAAATCTACCCACAGGAGTCTGCTTTCTCCAGTGAAAGTACCTTCTAAACCGTTAGCCAAGTTGGGTTTAGATATTTACCTTACCTGAGACCCATAAGAAATACGTTCGTTTTGGTTGATTACTATTCTCACTGGGTCACACCCAAGCTGGTGAACAATATCACCACCAAGACATTAATAGAATTTCTCTCCGCCACATTCTCCATTAAGGCATTCTCAGCACATTAGTTACCGACAAGGGGGGTAAAGTTTACATCTGAAGAAATGAATCTATTTATGGAAAACTTGTCTATCCACCATGTCAGAACACCTCTGTATTGCCCCAAAGCCTATGGTTGGTGGAAAGAACAAACAGAATGATTGAGAAGTCCATGTAATTGGCCCACGCTGGGGACTCTTCATTGAAAAGAGACTGAGACACATGCTGTGGTCATGCCACACCACTCCAAATTTTTTGTCCAGCGTCTACCCATTTATATCTCTCAAGGATAGGATTCCAAGGTCCAAGCTCACTCCTAATTGGTTAAATGGGGGGGTCATTACCTCTGTATTTCATTGTCACACGAGCTGAAGCAGTCCATAAATAAACCTAAAACTTGCCAGAAACGGCCTTATTTGCTTTATTACTTACTTTACTTCAATAGTCAAACTTTGTGAGAGTTGAATTGCTTGCTGGATCATTTGCAGTTTTCGTGCTATATGGTATTGATTGCTCAGTAATTGTGATTTTTCTGACGAGAGGACTTCAGTCGGACTTATTTCCTTTTGAAAATAATAATACTCAGTCTGAAAATAAGCGAGTCCTTCCATCCGAAGTGATGGGTCTTCACACTTGGGACAATCGACATAGTTGTGTACTTTCCTGAAAATAGAACAATGTTTACATCTCAAACAGCCCAGTCCATAAAATACATTTTATGGAACGTCTGTTTGTTTTTACGTTTTGAAAAACAGTTGAACTCCTGTCTACATTTTGGCTTTTCGTCCGTATCTGTGAGTGACTATTTAGGTAAATATAGGAATCTTCGTTCACAGTACTTGTCTGTGTAATCCGGACTGCTCCTTAGAGATTAACATGTGCATCTCTTTGATAGGTGCAAGAACTGTTTGAGTCCTGGGAATGAAGTGCTTTCTATAGATAGCCTGTCATTCCAAGGCCTTCTTGCTGTATTTATGCCTATATTTGAACATCCTTGTATGTAATTTATCTGTGTCTGTAGTTCTCTTTTCGCAATCCTGTGGGCATTGTTTTTACTTGGTAGATTTCTTTAACGTTGAATGTATTGTTTTCTGCAGGTCTGTCCTGTAAATCTTTTGCTGTGCTACTGTATGCATTACCTGCAATAGGGCATTCTGTACTGCTGAATGCATTATTTGTTTTTATGTCGTTGTCTGTGCACCGGGTATGTCTCGGTATCTGCACGTCCATTTCTCCACATTCTGAGTCCTCTTGCCATGTTTTATGCGTCTTTTGATGTTTTACTATGTGCATTGTTTGTAAAGGCTTCTCTCTAGTCTTCTGCAGGTCTTGCTTTCTGTAAGTTTACTAACATACGCTTTGCTCTCTGTAAGTCTCTACTGTCCTCCCGCATGCTTTGCTTAGATGTTATTGCTGCATGCATTTGGTTCTCCAGATGAATCACTGTACCAATGTATGCATTGTTTTGTATGTATCTACTAATATATGCATAACTTGGTACCTGGTTTCCTCTGTACATTGGTACGCATTCCTCTTTTTAGGACTATTTGTGACCTTGTGTACGCAGCTTTCAACAATTGACTCACTTTAACGACCAAAGTTTCTTTTGCCCACATTATGTCCCGCATTTTCACTCCCATGACCAAAGGAATAACCAGAAAAATAAAATACCCCGAAGAGCAGTGAATGAGTGACTCCACCTTCTCCTTTAGGGTTTCGATCTTTGGTAATGGGTTTCTCTTTTTCGCACATTTTCAGTCTTATTTGACCCGATCTTTATTTCTTTGTTTCTTTCTTCCTATCTTTATATATTTCTATTTCCATTTCTTTCCTTTTTCTGTTTGTTTCCTTCTGTCATTACACTTTATTAACACCTTTTCTTCCATCATTGCATCTTTCCCTTTTATTCCTTCTTTCCTTCCATATGCCTGTCTTTCTTTTATTGGTTGCTTTTTTCTTCACTTTTACCTTCATTCATTACGGTTGCATTCTATTTTTTACGTTTTTATTGTTTCATTGGTTTTCTTCCCTTTTCCTCTACCTCCTCTTATTTACTTTTTTCCATCTTTGTTTCTTTCCTTCCAATCCTCTCACACATTTCTTGTTTTCCCCTCTCTTTTTCAATATTCATATTCGATATTTCTGTACTTACTCTCACTTGATCACTGAATTTTCCTTCTTTGGCACTAAAATACCCTACTCCTTAGCTCTGTGTTCCATTGTCTTTCAGGTTGTTTATGAACTTCTGAACAGGTATCTTTTTAGTCTCCTATCAAAGTCAAGATGAGCACTGATAGTAATTAAGGGCTAGATGTACGAAGATTAGGAATAGCGATTTCCCAGTTGAGATTTTTTGCGAATCGCAATTAGGGAATCGCTATTCCTAATGTATGAAACTCATTGAGTTTCATTTACAGATTCGTAGTGGGTCGTAAATAGACCTACCACGTGAATATTAATGAGGTATGTTGCAATTTGTGACCCAGTACGTCTCATGGTAACCTGCTGGGGTCAGCAGACCACCATGTTTATGATTGCTTTTAAATAAAGCAATCTTTGTTTTGAATTAAGCAATCTTTTTATTTTTTATTTAACGCATCCCGTTTTCCTGAAAGGCAAACGCGATGCGTTTAAAAAGAATAAAATTAAACCTTTAACTTTAATTTTTTCAACTATTCTCAAAGGGGAAGGGGTCCCTTGGGGACCCTTTACCCTTTGCAAATGGGTTACCACCAACTTTGAGTTGGCGGTAAAGTGCAAATGTTTTGCGACCGCATTTATGTTGCAAAACATTCGTACATAACAATGCGAATCAGTATTTGGAAGGGACACCCTAAACACGCCCCTTCCAAATACCGATTCGCAAATCCAAATTGCGATTCGCATTGACCTTTGACGCCTGAACCAGAAAGCAGAATCAGAGCGGGCGGGGCCGTGCGAGGCGCGATTCAGCAGCGGAGCAGAGGAGCCTGAGGTGCGGCGGCGGTGGAGAGAAGGAGAGGGCGTTCAGGAGAGCGGCAGTAGTTGGCCCCAGGGGTCCTTAGAGCCGAAGTGCCTAACGTGACCCCCCCGCCCCCCGGAGGTAGGAGACACTCCCACTCTCATAAACCTCTTGCTTGCATCCAGCTCGCCTGCACCCAACTTTAACACCTACGGCTGCATTCTCCTTTCTGCCGCTTCTTGCTAACCCCCTTCACCCACCAAGGAAGAAAGCAGCGAAGTGGCAGAAAAACAGCGCTGGAGCAGGGCGTGCTGGGAGCCTACTTCAGTCTTACTGGCTTACCAACAACTCGGCCAGCTTCCTTGTCTGCAGGCTTCCAGATGGTGTACACACCATTAGGGCGTCTGAGCTAGCAGAGGCAGCAGAAACTGCAGAAGCGACCGTGCTAGATCATTGTGCGACTTTGCGGTCCTGCGCCTATCTGGAAGCTTCAGCTCTGCCCGGTTAGCTTGTTACGATCTGCCAAAGTCGCTGCTGCCGCCATTTGCCACTACATGGACAAGCTTTAGATGGCCACAGTCAGAAACTGATACCTGTAGCGATACTGGAGGGCACTCGGGCACGAGGGGACTTGAATTATCCCTGAACGTGCTCTATTGAGCCACTACTTAATCGTTCTGCCAATCCTCTGATAGCAACTCTCTATTCCAGTACAGACAGCATCGCCCTGGTGAGAGCAGGGTTATCGCACACCGCTAAACAACTACATCCAGCGGCACCCTTCTTTTGTCTCAGACTTAACACAGGCTCCTGCAAACAGACAGACCGTCAATCCCCACATGGACTGTCAAGAGAAGACGTATTTGTCAAACTACCCAAACTATAAGACCAACAAGATCAACTGTCATTGGAGAGAATCTACTGGTTTCCACCGACGCAAACCTATGGTTCAACATGAAGGAATCTTAACAACAAACGAGGGTGCCCCAATTCAGTTTTCTGAAGGACGCTGGGTCTGCCCTTTACTCCAGTAACGAGGGGTTAACTGGTTTGCCGACACCTTTACAACCAAAAGCCATTGATTACCCCTCGGAGGGGGACTCTTTCCATCTAGATGCTCTGACCCCTATTGGCTCATCCCAACACAAGGACCAAAAGAAGGTGCAGCCGGCACCAGCTGGATCCCTCCCAGTTACAGAGGCCAGTCCAATCATACGACTCCTAGCACAGAGGAGGCTGGAAACAGCAAAGAAACTATGGAAGGAGCCAAAGAACAATCCTATAAGAGGCCCCCAAGCATCAGCTCTCGAAACCAGCAGACCTCTCCGAAGGAGGTAGGAAGTGCACCTAACCATATCTATGACTCCAATGGGTCCACTGACGAAGGAACACTTTTGGGCCACAGGGACTTCTTAAGCGAATGCAAGCCCTTGGCCTGTGCATCCCGAAACTCAGCCCATGGGGTGCAGCAGACAACCGAAGCACCTAATCATGGGGGAGGGACTCGGCTCACTCCACTGCTGAAGGCCACTGAGCATACCCATGGCCTAGAGGCTAACGTCAGCCGAGAGCATTCAGGCCAGCAAGTCTTGGAAGAGGTCCAGGCAATATACGACGACATCTCCTACCTTACAACTCAGGAATAGAAGGAGATGGTAGCTTTGTATGCTCAGAGTTCACCTCAGATAGGAAGTTCTCAAAGCGTTAAATCGTAATTAAGACTGTAAGAAGAATCGCAGATGGACACCATCTAGACATCTCTTTTAAACACTATGCAACTATCAGTGGATGCCCTACAATACCAGTCAAATAAAATGGACATCCCGTTATCATTACTCAATACCTTAGCGGTTTTTGTCGCCGGCATAGATGAAAAACCAGAAGACTTGAATAACCTTATCAAGCGAGCTCAGGCTGACCCTCAATTGTCACAAGCTAGCTGCACTTGTGCTCCAGTTTTGGATAAGTTATCCACCCTTTCTATCATGCTCAGCGACTTACTCACAGACTTAAAATAAACCACCAAGCCCGCAACTAGAGCTCAGTTACAGCATTCCTGCTCTACCCTGGAAGCTCACGCCTTACAACAAATTAACACCCTCACCCCTTTGGTCAAGGCTAATTTGGATCAAAATACTATCAGATCATCCAAAGGGGCTCAGAACTCATCATCAAATAAGCAGGCAGAATTTTCAAATAAACTAGAACCAAATTTCACAAACACTTCTAACGCACCAGGGCAGTCGAATAACGGACAAGCCTTACATAAGCAAAGAAGGAAAAATAACATTACCAGTTACTTTGGAGAATACTCCACACCCAAACCGTGACAAGGTTCCCAGAGAACAATAATCCTGAAACACCACTCCACCTACAAGAGACTCCAGCAGTGGGCAAGCAGTCGGGGAAAGAATCTGGAGTCGGCGGCTCCAGTTGCTGCGCTGCAGTCAATGGCGACGCCCCCAAAGACCACAAGAGCAACAAGTCAACGGCAATTATAAATCCAACGGGCCCAAAAGAAGCATCTCCGAGCATAGAGTTGAGCGCCCCTCGACCAAGTATAGAAGCACAACAGATAGGTGGACCATTGGACACTAAGACGGGAGCTAACCTTTCAATCAGGGTGCAACTTACTACCCTGCCGGGTGGTGATTCAGCAGGAAACCCCTTATTAACATCAAGGATACTCAAGACACAAGGAGAGCCTAATGCAGAGCAGGGCTGCACCCAGCTAGTTGCTCTAAATTTGATTGCACCAACTGAAGATCCCCTTGTTCTAAGAATTACTGCGCCTAACATGCTAGAAACTCCCTCGTAAACTACACAATATCCTCATAAACTTTAATACGAACCTCAGATAATGCCCAACGACCAGCCAGACACAAACATCATAATTTTCTTACCTGAATGCAAATCTAAAGGCAACTGCGACACCCTAAACAGGGGTAACATTCTACGTCTATTAACCCTTATTTCCAACTTGGAAAACCTAAGGTCAGCTGACCTTGCTTCAATTGAAATTATACACTCCGGAAGTCCACTGGAGAATGAGGCAACACAGACCACTTGGAGGTCATCGGAGATAGCCTGGAAAATGCTGAACGAATGGCTGACCTTCAGGAGTTGGGGAATAAGGTGGAGACCCTATCACGAACCTTGATACCCTCTTACTTTGCTTGGCTCGGATCAGTCCAGAGACAATGCACAGCCAACTAAGACCACACACTTAGTCCTTAAGGGCGGTGGGTAAATCACTTCCAACAAGAGCAGCACCTAGGAATCAATCAGGGTCATACTTGCAAATAGCTGGGTCTCTTGATCCAGAACTGGAGAAGGCTGTTGCACACAATAAATTGTGCAACCAGGAACCTTTGACAAAGCTCAGCACACTGCACGCACTCCAAGGGACGGTTAGAATCCTTACGTCTGTGTTCTTAGGACATCAACAGCCTAGAAAACAAAACATCGAATCCACTTAAAGGACAGCCAGGGAATGTATGCATCAGTAACAAGCCTAGGCTCTTTCAAGCCACTACATTTGAATGCACCGGAAATAAATAGTCAGGATTACGATTTATTGCTAGAATGCTAAAACTGAGGTCGTAATTGCCAACATTTACATTCACCCTAAAAATAGGTCAAAGGCCTCAAGATTGCTGATAAACGAAATTCTGAGGTATCTAGAAGAAGAACAGACCTCAAACCTTGTGGTGTCAGGTGACTTCAACTTACATCTCTTAGGATCCTCCTCCTCCGAAGAGTTCACATCATCTCAGTCTTCACTTTGGGACATACCAGCTCAGGGTGAAAATGGAACCGTCAAACTAAATAAAATCGGCAGGCAATTCCTAGGAGATCTACAGCATCTAAGGTTCTCTGCACTTAACGGCCTATTCTTGGAGGGCATTCCACCGGCAGCTTCATTTCACTCAAAATCAACCCGTTCCACATTAGATTATACTTTTGTCACTCTTCCGCTAATATGTAATGTCCATTCATACCATCTCGACGAGAAGGAGGACAGTGATCACCTTCCACAACAAGTTACCTTCCAGGCAGCCCCTGTTGTCTTTCGCCGTTCAGCTGAGGCACCTGGCTCAGCTTTTACTACGAACAACAAAAGGATTAGATTTTCTCCTTCATCTATAAGCAGTCTGTCGGAATTGGCGATCGGTTTGCTACACCAGCATTTGGAAATGTAAAATAACGCCTTAATTACATGTGAGTTATTCAACAAAGAGCTTGCCGACAAATTTCCTACCCCAATAAGACCAAGGATCCTAACACATGGTACCTGGCAACAGGGCTCTGTTCCACTGCCACAGATCAGACAACACTAAGGACCAGATGTACGACCCTTTTTTGTGCTCGCAAACGGGAGATCGGCCCGTTTGCGACCGCAAAAAAAGTGTAATGGCATGTACAAACGCTATTTTGCGAGTCACTGACTCGTAAAATAGCATTTGCGACTCTCTCTATAAAGAAGGGGCGTCCCTTCTAATAGCGAGACTCACTGCCATGTACTATTGTTTTGCAACCGCATTTGCGGCCGCAAAACACTCCCAGTTTACCACCTACTTCAAGTAGGTGGTAAACCACTCGCAAACGGGAAGGGGTCCCAGGGGACCCCTTCCCCTTTGTGAGTGTGTGAGGAAATATTTTTTAAGAGCAGGCAGTGGTCCCAGGGGCCACTGCCTGCCCTTAAATGAAACTTTTTGTTTCATTTTTTTCTTTTTAAATGCATCCCGTTTTCCTTTAAGGAAAACGGGCTGCATTTAAAAAACTGCTTTATTTAAAAAGCAGTCCCAGACATGGTGGTCTGCTGACCCCAGCAGGCCACCATCACTGGGAGTGCTAGCCATTCCCAATGGGGTCGCAAATTGTGCTTGCCTCATTAATATTTATGAGGCATGCAATTTGCGACCCCATTGGGAATCGCTAACAGTGCCTTGTGACACTGTTGTACATTGCATTTTGCGAGTCGCAAAGCGACGCAATTTGCGAGTCGCAAAATGTAAGGGTCGTACATCTGGCCCTAAGAGCCCTCCATTGCAGGCCAAGAGATGAAATCTTGCAACAATCGCTGAGACACCATAAAAATACGGTAAAGAAACTGAAATGGACATAAAAAGGCAGCAGGAGGACTCATTTTGCCTTTGACCACCTCGACTGTGGCAAACTCTGGCATAAGCTGACAAATTGGGATATTCCACCGGCCCTACTGAACTTGCTCATACTTTTGCACCAGGTATGTGGGTGCAGGTCAAGCTGGGCGCTGGAACATACCTCTCCAGACGGATTCCAACAACCATAGGGCTGAAGCAGGGGTGTGTTCTCGTGCCTACTCTGTTCAGCCGAGTTAATACCAAAACTAAACACCTGCAACTCCCATGCTCCGAAATTAGGAGGCATGGTCCTTTCCAACCTCCTATACGCTGACGACCTGGTCTTAATAAGCCGCTCCCAGGTGGGGTTGCAGCGCCTGCTTAATATCACGCAGGACTACTCCACAGAAAATGGACTGGCTATCAATTTATAAAAAACAAAAATCATGCCAATTAACACAGCAAAGAGAAGATCATTAAGTTGGTATTTGGCCAGGAAGCGGCTGGAGTCAGTAGGCGAATACAAATATCTGGGAGTCATTGTAGATTAAAGCGGGTCATTTAACCCCCAGAAAGAGGCGCTGAAGAGAGAGGCAACGCACTGGCCATAACCTTCAAAAACCTAAAGAAAAAATGATCTGGTCCATTGCTGACACCATTACTCTGAATAATCCAAGCAAAGCTGGTACCTGCTATAGCGTATGGGAGTGAACCCCTGCGAGGGAGAGATGCGTCCATCTTGGACAGTATAATGTTAAGAACGTATAGAGTGATTTTTAACCTCCCTAAATATACATCACAGGTGCAGATCGGGCTTGAATTTGTTCTTCAGAAGCAGACTCTTGCCAGAAGGGGAGCTTACATAAACTTCTGGAATAAAATCAGGAAGTCTTCCTCCAATACTCTGAACTCACACCTTTAGACGAAGCTGCAGAGCAGGGACAACTCCACTTCCAGAGAATACTGCAACGGGTCGCTAACTGCAATAGGTCTAAACCAACTTTGGGAAACTCCTCCCAGCCATTTATGTTTTTAAAAATTGGTAAATAAAACCATCAAATTCCTCTCAGTGATCGAGGACCAGGCAGTCTTGGCAGGAAGAGCCCACGCTTGGCTTGTTTTTAACAACTATCTGCAGCTCCCCAACCTTTATTTCATACTGGGCATACAAATTCTTTCAAAGAGAAGTTTTTGAAATATCGCCTTGGCTTGCTTCCATCGCTGTTACACCTACCGCCTAATGGCAGAACGCAGACTACTGCTAAAAACCTATTTTAACCAAAGAGGAATCCATACACATAGGCAGGCTGTGCTGACCTGCTTCGGATCAGGAGATCGGCAGCTGAACTGCTGCTTAGGGACAGACTGTACGGGCTGGCTAAGTCCCCCTGATCTTCCTGCGCACATCTTGCCTTATTGGAAGCCCATATGGGTTGTTCTGTATATACCAACCTGTGTGACCATTTGTGCATAAAGCTAATAAGCATTGACTGAGCGAGGGGGAGGGGTCTTCTTTAATCTCACTCTTCGACATTGTGAACAGTGAGGGTTGCTCCAGAGGGCCTTGACTTGCTTTTGACGTGTCTTTTTTACTAGTTAACTATCCCTGATCATGATTAACTACAATTAAGGTTAGCTTGAATGTGGATAACCTATTGCGCTTCTTCTCTGAGCCCTTCTTTCTTCAAACCTGTGTGGCTTTCGTAAACCAACGAGACTCTAGAAGTGAGGGATAAGCTCAAGCCCCACCAGTATTTGCAAATTTTGAGCCAGACTCTCCTTAATATGTTATTTGCTTGCAGGGCAAGCTGCGATAACCGAGTCTATGCACATCCCCTAAATTCTATAGGAGAGGGAATAGCCTGAATACCTTGTAAAGACCCTGAGCTAGACTTCTTTAACACTCTATTTCTTGCCTGGGGAGCTGTACCCAATTGAGTTTACTCACATCCTCCGTTCCTGACCGTCCTTGCGATAATGCCCATTTTTGACAAACAACTCGCTGTCGAGGCCCCCCTTTCAGGAGCCACTGTGATCTTATATACATTTACAGACTCTGGTGTAGACGGAAAATTTGAATACTAGCTGTGCTGGTAAAGGATCTCGGGCTAGATCCTTAGCACTTTATTTGTTGGGCAACTATTTTATTGAGTTAACCTCCCCCTTCTCTTGATCCTCCAAGCGACCTTACAATCTTGTCAAACACCTATCATAATAGTGGAACCACATGAAGTAGAGTTTTAAAGTATTTTTAGTGGTTTTTTAGCATTGTTGGGAAGCAGCACCTTAATGTGAGTCCGTGGCAACTTTATTGGCTCTTTATATACTCCACGAAACCACTGCTGTAAAGGACAGTTGAGCACTCCAGATTCTTTAGAGTGCACGTTAAGATCTTACACGCATTTTCCTTTATGGCTGGTATCTTTATGACTGACAAGTATTGTGGACTGTTTAGTATGCACTGTATGACTTAATATGCACTTTGCCTACATGTTTGGTATCCTTTTAACCTTATTACAGTCGTTGATGGTAATCTTGTAATAATAGATCTATGGTGTTATTGTCACTGAACTTGTCCTTTTAAGTATGTTTTCCACAGTTAAATTTGCAATGGATTGCTAGTATTCACTTTAAGATCTGTTATGCACTTTACCCACACGTTAGTACTCTCATGCAATTTTGTTTACATCCGTCTATCTTAATTTTGTAATTGATGCATGGTGCTGCTCATATGGTATTTGTTTATAACTATGTCTCATAATGTTTTCATTTTGCAATGGTTTAAAATAACCGAGCAATATAATTACATTTGAAACAAATTGAGATTCGGTAACAGGTTGCCGAATCGCAATTTGGGGTTTGTGCATTTGGAAACGCCTATTTGCGTTCATAAACAGCCCGATTCTGGGAATCGGGCCATTTGCGTCCTCAAAATGGGCTTCGTACATCTAGCCCTAAATCATTTAATGTGACAGAACTGCAGTGACTCGAGGGAAAACTCCTGCCTTTGCCCATGACCACATTCGCATTATTCTGATTCCCCCCGTTCTTGCAAACCAAAATGGGATTGACCAATAAGGTATTTCCAAGTTTTGACCTAGAAATTGGGCTAGGTGTCAGCAGCATTTGTTCTGCTCCATTTTGATTAAGTGTCCAGTGTAGTTTCTGCAGTTTGTCTTGATACAAGCATTTATAATTTGTTGTCTCTTTTGGAAATAAGAGTCTAAGCAGGAGAGCAATTGTGTGATCAGTGGGATCTCACCAATAAACGCATGCTGCTTTCAGTCACGGCACTGATAGTCATGAGGCGGATCACTTCTCTCACCTGCAGTTTTCTTTACAGAACAGTTGAACTGTATCAGTCATTACTTAGGAAATGTAGATTAATTATGACTTTGGTTTTTTCAGGTCCTCTTATTGCGACCTCAGTCTTTTCACTAAGAGCAAATGAAAAGGAAGATTCGTACCCCGTTGAGGATCCAGACTTCGACAGAAGATACAGTATCCAGAGTTCCCCAGGTGAGCAGCCTTTGTTAAGGTGGTGATTTGACATCATGGTTATGTGGCATGCAGCAGCCTCCTATGTGCGTCATGGTGTTATTATATATTTTAACATGATCCGCATTTGTGATTGTGTGTGTATTGAGTGTGTTCACTTACCATAAGTTTGCATTTGGCCTGAAACAAAACAAGATCTTAAAATGGATGAGAGTTTATTGCTTCATTCATGCAGATCTGACGGAGTCATATTTTATTTTATGTCTGTGTGTGCAAAATTGCCACATGCCTTGTTTCGCCTCTTGAACAGAAGCGTAATGTTCTATTTTTGCTGCTAGACATTAACAGGGGCTCCAGCTACAAGGAAAACATTCCTGCAAATTGATCTCGCTAAATGCTCCGGTTTCTGCTCTAACAAGTTTCTAATGTAACATGTTCTCATTCTTCTGAACGCTTCTTAAAAACATTACAAGCGAGAGAGCACTGATCACTCCATAGAAATGCACCAGTTGTCAACAGTAACCATAACAGTTACTGCCCAGAAACCTCTGACTGCCATGGATCCGCAAGAAAAGGCCTCACGAGATGAAACCTATAAAGTGCCAGCAAAGTCAAGTGCTGTCTCAGGAGTCTGTATCTCACTGTTATTGAGAGCATTGACGATATTGTTTTTGTGAGGTTCTCTGAATATCAGTGTTGCTGATAAATAAATTATTTGCTGAGAGCATTTAAAAAAAAATTATTTTTATTGTGTTTTAGACAAAACATGAAACAATAACAACCCCCGCCCCCCCTCCAATACAGAAGGCATGTGGACAGGAGTGCAGCCACCAATGTACTATGTCTATAATTTCTGCAATTCTGGCCTGCTGTTTACGGCACAAACCTCTCAGCTTCTCAGTGGGTCTCCACCTCCCTGATATTGTGTGCAAAGACCGAGACAAATCCCCATCCCAGCATTTCTCGATCCTCCTCTGGCTGTCTACCCCCATCCTTTCTTCACTTCCATTCATGGGCCCCAGATTCTTTCAAATTTCCGGGGCCCCCGTGCCCGGTATATTTGCCATTCCATTCTCATGCACTAGCCCATACCTTCCCCCCACTCCCGCCGAGTCTGCAACGTCTTTGCTCACCAATATTTGAGGAGGTCACGATGGGCTACCATCAAGGTCAAGTTGCTGAAAAGCTGTGCGTATCTATCTAAGGATTGCTCCCCCCAGATACCGAGGGCGATCTGTTGTGGTGTAAGCTGTATCTCATGGCTCAGTGTTTCCACTATTCGCGTGCCAGTCCGCTCCCAATACTCCCAGATCCACAGACATTCCCACAATTTGTCAATCAGGGTGCCCCTCCTCCGCAAGCAGTGCAGGCAGAGGTCATCAGTCGCCCTGCCCATCCGAAACAGGCGGGTCCGCATATAGTATGCCCTGTGAAATATTTTTAGTCGAATCAGTTGGAATACTGCCCTAATTGCTACTTCACTCGGGTACCTCCATGCCTGGCTCCAGTCATCGTCCTCAGGTCTGCCCAGGTCCCTCTCCCATTTCTCCGTGAGTGAATCCAGTGGTGGAAGACTATTGCTGAGTAGGGAGGAGTAAATTTGGGACACCGCATGTTCCGTCAAGGGAGCACCAAGCACCCTATATTCAAGTGCGGATTCCTCCTCTATAGTGCCTTGTAGGGCCCCACCCGTCTCTAGGATGTGTTTCATTTGTTGGTACCTTAGTACCTGACTCCCTGTGAGCTCATATTCTTTCTGCAGGTCAGCGAATGAGTGGTGCCCCATCTTTCCAGACATCACCCAACTTGGAGATTCCCAGGAGATCCCACTACCCATAACCTTCCACCCTACACAGCCCGCCCAGAAGCTCCAAGTCCCACAGGGGGGTCTCTATCGTCAGTCTCCCCCACAGACCAAGCCTCCTTGTATCTCGCTTTCACACGGTCACTGCCATCTTCGTAGGGCAGGGGGGGCAACCCTCTCCCTCCATACATTCTTCGTAGGTAATGCTCCGGGGCCGTTGACACACTGTCTGCCCGTAAAGAGGGCTCCTGCTTGGCCGAGAAGGCCCAGTCATTCACCACCAGCAGCTGGGTGGCCCAGTAATAGAGTCTGAGGTTCGGTAGAGCAATACCCCCGTCCACCTGGCATCTAGTCAACAATGACATCGCAATTCGGGGGATCCCGCCATCCCACAGCAACCCCTTTGTGATTCCATCAACCGCCTGGAAGAATTTATCTGAGATCGGGAAGGGGGTGTTCTGCGCCACATATAAAAATTTCGGCAAATAAAATCATTTTGTAAAGTGCTCCCACTTTACAAAATAGCCAATACCATTAAATATCATGTGTACATAAAAAAGATTATCTTGAAAACAATTCTATAAATCAATTAACAATACATAATTTATACAGTGCATAAAATAAGTTACAATCTGATATCTTGTAGGGATTTTGATGGAGATCAATGAGGATTATTAAATTAGTGTGCAAATATTGATATAAGACAACTTTTGGTTATTTGCCATAAGTCCTATAAGTATTTATGGTCAAAGGTCTGTCTGATCACTCTCCAGTAAGGCTTGACCTAGGCCCTAATGCTCCTCAACCCTTGTTTCCGAAACCTGGGTTATGAATGAGATAGCTTTCCGCGATCCGACCCTTCGTGAGCGCGTTAAGGACGCAGTCGGATATTACTTTGCCGAAAATGATATTGGCGTTGTACTCCCGGCTATCCTGTGGTACGCAGCGAAAGCAGTTATCAGGGGTAACTTCTATCACACACAACAATTGATATAGCGGCCAAGCTTCGTAAACAGGAACTCGAAACTCAACTACAACAAGCAGAGTCAAGACATAAGGAAGGGGGTTCACAAAAGACACTGAGAGACCTTAGGCGCATTAGGGGCATCTATTAATGAAGGAAGCGGCCAAGAAGCTCCTCTATTTTGCTAACATGTATTATAAGCGTGGGGACAAGTCCGACCGTCTTCTGGCCCATTAAATACGAATTCGATCCACATGCAACCACATACATGAAATTCATGATGGGGAGTGGGGGAAGTCATACTGAGACATCTGACATCATATCGTTTTTTTACGATTATTATTCAGCACTTTACCAAGCCCAAATCTTGATGAATGCCACCAGGACCACTACCTCAGCAATTACGAACCCCCAAATAGGGAGGAGGAACTGAGCTTGCTGGAGGATGACATCAGTGCGGATGAAGTTAGAGCAGCAATTAGTAATCTCCCCCACACTCAAGGCCACCGTGTTTAATTATTTTTTGACGTCTGGCATGGTCACTGACACAATGCTAGAATCCCATCTCACGTTACTCTTGAAGGCCCACAAGCCCCCGACATCTTGCTCCTCCTATCGTCAAATTGCGTTGCTGAATTGTGACGTGAAAATCTCCACATCCATTCTTGTAGCAAGACTCTACCACATTTGGATGACTATCATAGCACCCCAGCAACCAGGCTTTATCCTCGATAGCCAGGCCAACCATAACACGCGCATGGCCATTGCACTTATGCAAGCTGCCAAACTGTACTCCTCTCCCTGGACACTGAGAAAGCGTTTGACAGAGTGGACTGGACGTACTTGTCGAAGGTTTTAGCTAAAATAACATATTGACCACAAGATGCTAACCTACATACAAGCTAATTTTAAGAAGCCGGCGGCCAACTTAAAAATTATTGCTGCCCTGTCGTCTACTATAACCCTTACAAGAGGGACCCGCCAGGGATGTTCTCTATCCACTTTAATTTTCGCTCTGTC
This sequence comes from Calotriton arnoldi, assembly GCA_963921515.1. NCBI lineage: Eukaryota > Metazoa > Chordata > Amphibia > Caudata > Salamandridae > Calotriton > Calotriton arnoldi. The sequence goes on from CAWUFW010002772.1 coordinate 883,905, forward strand.
CATGGAGCCATTAATAGCAAAAATTCAGCGTAACCCGGCGATCCACAGTATGTGAGTCAGGCGATAGAGAGCATAAATTGGCCCTCTTCGCGGACGACGTACTATGCTTTATCACAGATCCAGAGTGCTCTCTTCCTGTGTTAACGAGGGAACTCGACCTGCTTGCAAGGGCATCTGGCTTCAAGATCAATTTCTGTAAGTCCTGGGGCATGGGAGTGACGGATCCAGAGGGTAGCCTCCGGGAGCCTACCCAGAGAGAGTGGTGCCAATGGGCGACTTCCACGATCACATATCTGGGAGTTCAACTTCCATCCCATAAGCAGGCCTTATACGACTGCAATATACCTCCTTTGCTCAGCTCCCTTTTCTAAAATCTATACCGATGGGGTGTATAGAGATTTCCTGGCTGGGACGACTCAGTTATTTTAAAATGAACTTCATGCCCCGCCTGCTGTACTTCCTCCAAACCCTTACCCTTATCATACCTAAGCGGACACAAATCCAGATATGCAATAAAATGCCCAGTTTTGTCTGGGGAGGTAAATCACCTCGTATGTCCCTGGCGACACTGTACCGACCTATGGCAGAGGGCAGCTTGGGGTTTCCAGATATCTCCACTTATGTCCTAGCAGTGCAAATTTGGCCCTCTTTGGATTGGAAGCCTGATAATAAACCTGGGTGAATGTGGAACAGCCCTATTCCCGAACCCCCCTAGATGGCCTTCTTTGGCTCCCCCAGTCGGTAAGCACTCTAAACCCTCCACCTCTTCCACTGACATCCACCCTGCTTGCTTATTGGAGTGAGGTTAGTGGAAGGTGACAGTTCCCGTTATATCCATTCGCCCTCACTCCTCTCACACTTAATCAGGACTTTCCACCATGGGTGGTCCCTCCTGGACTCCTTCTGTTGGGATCAGGAGCAATCCCCCAAATTGGTGGATTTTTATAATGATGGATACCTACGCAGCAGTGAGCACCTGAGGGAGATATTTGCCCTGACTGGGCAGGAGGCATATAGGATAGGGCAAGCTTTACACAGGGCCGGGCGTCCAAAGGCTCGCCTGGCTATGCAGATGGAGGAGACACCTATAGAATCTCTGTACCTTTCCAATGTCAGACACAAAGGCATATTGTGGCTATACTGTCATATACTCAAGCTCAACCCACCCAAAACTATGCCGATATGAAACAATGGAAAAAGAAACACCTGAGGAGCAATATGACAAGAGCCTCCAAGTCCTCTATTTGTCTCCACTATAAAGAACACTCTTACAAACTACTCACACAGTGGTACCTGGCACCAATAAGGTTGCATAAAATGTTTGGAAGCTCTGAGCTGTGCTGGAAGGGATGCTGGGAGCAGGGTACATTTTTGCATACGTTGTGAGCATGCCAGAGTGGTCAAATGATCTGGAACGAAGTTCTCCAAACGATACGCACCATTACACACCACTTTACCGCACGATCCTTTGACGAATCTCTTGGGTGATCCTGGCGCAAATAGATCTCTTTCTTCTTCGACCCCATAAGGGAGCCTTCTCTCCCAGCTACTATTGGCAGTGCAACTTTGCATAGCACAAATGTGGAAACTGCCACAAGCCCCTACGTTGAACTTATGGTGGGGGAAAGAATGGAATCTATACACCATAGAGAAGCTTACAGCTATACTCAGGGACATGGTGGATAAATTCGATGGTACATGGTGTCCTCACACCACGCACATACGTCGTCAAAACAGAATAGGGGTCATACACCTTACTATGTCTAAAACACTGAGGGCCTCAGACATATGGGTATAGTCCCTGTGAGAAGTTGGCCTGGTATATGCTGTTCACTAATTAAAGTGGACACCTTGCACCAGGGCAAATCGACTCTTATGGTAGATAGGTTTAAGACAACCTTTTAAAGAAAGCTATCCTAGTGGTAGCTGTGGAGAGCAGCCTTCAGGCTAAGTCTCGGAGGAATGTAAAGCAGCTTGTTTTACCATATAATCTCTTGAATCACCAAATGAAAAGACACCACACAGGTATATATATCAAATATATATGTATTTATTTCTAAATAACTCTCTACTAATCTCTTTATGAGATTAGAAGACAAACATATGCACAAATCAACGTTTCACAATAAGTTAAGCACAAAATATGGCTGGGGCCCTAGGGGCGTACCAGACCATATACTAAGTAAGAGACTTAGAAATAACGACTTGCAGGGAGACAAGGCCTAGGGCCTTCAGAAGTGCTGGGGCCTCACAAAACCACCCAAGGCAGGTAAGTAAAGGACCCACGGGGGACGCGTGCAGTGTGGATACACAGGCGCGGATCGCCGTTAACTTCAATGGGGCAAGTCGCGGTTGGAAATAAAGAGTTTTAGGATACTTTGGGAGAACCTACAAGCAAGTCACTTACAGGGTAAGTAGTTCTAGGGCCCACACCCACAGGAGCACCGTAGTGCTGGAGTTACCTCACCCAGGGAAGCCGGGTGCACAGGTGTCCTTTAGTGTCGGGTCGCGGCGTCGTTTTCAATGGCGAACAAAGAAGACTTGCTGCTTGCGGGAGCTGACGAAGTGTCCGGTGGAATCCAAGCCTGGATTCTGAAGAAGGATGACCTGAAAGCAGAGGGGACAGTGTTCAAAGTCACTTGGCAGTGACCCGGGGCAAGGAAGATGGATGCCCACCGTCGTCGGTTGATTCAGGTCGGTTGCGGGTGCCTTGACTCTTCAGCCACGTGGTCCAGGAGGTGTCGACGACGACCAGGAGCTGGATTCGGTGGGTCCCTCGACGTCTGCAGCTGACTGCGGTGTCGGCAACTCGATTGGAGCCAACAAGCCTTGGCAGCAGCAAGTCTCGGGGAGATGAATAAAAGTCGATGGCACAGACCAGCAAGGTCTGAGGGACTCACCCAGCGAGGGTAAGTCAGGGCAGGCCTGGAGCACCCAGGGGAGCCCTTTGGTTTCTTTAAGAAGTCTTCTGGGGACCCACAAGCTGGCGGGCAAGGGATCGCGAAGACACCTCGGGCGGAATCACTCAACAGGGGCCCACGGTCACTCGGGATGGTGTAGGCCTCTGATCTTCGGAGAGGTTCCTGCTGGAGGTCGGGACCACACGTGGTCCAAAGCACACGTTCGTAGAACGTTGTGAAGGGGTTGCACTCGACAATAGTGCACAGTACCCAGGGGTCGCGGTTCCTCGTCACTCGTGGGGTCCACTTGCCTCAGCTTCGCTGGGGACTCACGATGGCCTTGGAGAAGTTAGGAAATCCACTTCTTGGGCTGCAGGGACTTCGGACTCCGGCGGGAGCGGCGTAGTTTGCGACCGTCGTTGTCGTTTTTGGTGCCTGCCAAGCAGGGAGTCACTCCTTGACTCCAAGGGAGATTCTTCTGTCTTCCAAAGGTAGTGGAACGTCGAAGGGCCAGGATTCTTCTGTAGAGCGTCATCCAGGGGTTATCTGCTTTGCAATGGCAAGGTTCCCCCTCTTATACTAAAAAGAGGGGATGGACTAGCTCTATGACCCCACCTATGGGAGGGTCAAGGGAGGGGTGGCTACACCCACTTCCCTTTGTCCAGTTTCGCGCCAGAGCAGGGGCAGGTAGCCCCTGAGCTGGTTTGAACTGGCATATGCACAGAGGAGCCTTCTGCTCCCCCAGTGCAGGACTTCAAAGCACTCTAAGAGTGCACCCACCCAGCCCCAATACACTAAACCCTGTCTGGGAGGTGGTTACACCTCCCTGTGACAGGATGCCTATTGTTGGGCTTCCTCCACTGTGAGTTTCGGTCACCAGCAGGAGGGCAGCCCAGTGTCTGTGACTGGTGGCATCCATTTTGTGATGCCAGGGCTCTTTAGGATTCTACCGCGTTTCCACAGCAGGTACATGTCTTATCCCTCTAGAAGGGTGGAATGCTACCCCCGCCGCCAAGATTGGCGGGGGGTAGTATTCCAAGATGTTTGACACCAAACACGACATGTTTTGATGCAGCCATTCCAAAGTTAGCATTTACCGCGAGGATATAATGCACTTAATAGTATATGGTTTAACCGCATCCACAAACAGCACCAGAGAATAGACTCTGAGAGCTGCAGAGGGGCCCTGCTCAGGCAGAGGCACCCCCTCACATAGAAGCCAAGCACCCTGCCCTCAGGATTGATAGGGCCTGCCTTAGGGGTGACTGATAGGTTTATATGTGTGTGCAGGAGAGATATAGGAAACCTATATCTCAGTGAGGGGTGCTAGCACCACCTCACCCAGGCTGCAGTAGCAGGCCTGTGGTGTCAGAGTTAGACTGCTTCCCAGGGGTGGCATAATACATGCTGCAGCCCCTGGTAGGCCTGTGAAGTACCTATGCCCTTGGCACCTAAGGTACCATATACTAGGGACTCATAAGGCACCACAGTATCCAATCACTAGTGCACCTAGAGTGCACTCCATGTCGTTTAGAGAGAGCAGATAGACTGGGGCCCTGAATAGCAGGGTCCCAGTCCAACTAAGTCATAAACCAGTAAAACACCAGGAAAAAAGTGGGGGCAACCATATAGTCAGATTCCACCTTCCTACATAACCCCCCCAAACGAAAGGAGATAAGGCTAACCTTGACCAGTTGAGCCTTTATTGATTAAGTGGCCATATAAGGAAGCACCTGCACTAGCATGGTTGCCCCCTGTCTTATGGTCCCCTAAGCAATCCCTCACCCTAAGGGTATGAGAGGGTCTCCACCATGGGGAATCACTACCTCTGGTGTGCTTTGGTAAAGTACAAGGCTGGTGGGGTGTCTGAGTAGGGAAGTGAGGCCCTAGGAAGGTTGGCCTCAGCTTCCTCAGATCACTGGTCACCATGTATGCCTGTCTTTCCATGACTGAGTTGCACTTTGCTCTAAGGGTCAACCTTTGACTGCCTACAGCTGGGGGTTGGGTCCCTTTGGATGGAACACTGGAGGGACATGGCATGTTTGGAACCTTTTGGTTCCAGGTTTGCCCTTGCCTAACAGAGTCCTTCTGGGGAGGCCCCTACATAAAGGTATGGGGGATCCCTCAGTGGGTTGAGGAATTTTCACCTGGCTAGGGCTACTAGACTGGGTGCCCCTAATCTGCTGATGGGGGGTTCCTCTGGACAGGGGGCCCTGGGGGTCCACTGATCTCCCTGACCTCTGCAGCCCTGGGCAGACTGAGGCAGGGTAGAGAGGGGCAGTTTACCTGCTCCAGACTGGGTACCACCTTGGAAGGGTCCTCTGCCATCAGGGGTGGGGCCAGGCCAGGCCTGACTACCTCTGTGGCAGTTCCTTCACTAGGGGTAGGGTCAGTTCCCTGAGGAGGCTGACCCTTACCTACTGTCTGGAGGGAAGAAGACTTTTCTTCAACCCTTGTGCTCTCTTCTGGGGGAGAGTGGGCCATTCTTCCAGGCTCCATCTCTCCAAAATCTTGGGCTGGGGCTGTGGCCAACACAGCCCCACTAACCTTTACAGGGACACCCAACATCCTCAGATGGGTTTGGTGTTCAATTTCAGCCCAGGCTGAAATTTCCAGATCATTGCCCATCAGGCAATCTACAGGTAAGGTTGGGGACACTGCCACTCTTTTTGGGCCTGTGACCCCCTCCCAGCTGAGATTGACTATGGCCATGGGGTGCTCTGTTCTGACACCATCAATGTTGGTCACCTGGTATTTAAACTCAGGTAAAAGCTGGTGAGGGGGACTAGTTTCCCTGCCACCATGGTGACACTAGCCCCTGTGTCCCTAAATGCCACAGCTTTCTGACCATTAATTATTGGCTCCAGTCTGTACCTGCCCAATGCTGTGGGACCCACGGTAAAGGTGGCAAATCCTATACCACCATCAGAATCTGAGGAGTCTGTTGAGGGGGTCCTGTCTGAACTAGGGCCCACCTCTGTTCCTCTTGCAAAAGCACCTAACTTTTTGGGTGCACTACTCCCAACTGGAGGATTACTACTGGTAGTACCAGGAGGGGTGGTAGTAGTTGTTGGAGGAACATTTTCTTTATTGCCAATCCTGGGACAACTGGGATCAGATTTCCAGTGCCCAGGCTTTTTACAGACATGGCAATAGGGTTTCTTTTCAGGAGAGGAAGGAGTTTGGGACCCACCCCCAGAAGAGGACTTTTGGGGCCCTGTAGTGGACTTATCCTTAGATTTATCCCCACCTTTCTCTTGGGACTTGGTAGAATCTTTCTTGTGGTCACCACCCTGATTCTTAGGCCTTACCCTGGTTCTGACCCATTTGTCTGCCTTCTTTCCCAATTCTTGGGGAGAGGTCAGATCAGAGTCCACCAGGTACTGGTGTAAAAGCTGGTTTTGACAATTATTAAGGATCTGTTCTCTCATCATTAGATTATAAAATCCTTTGAAATCAGTAACCCTACTGCCAACCAGCCAACCCTCCAGAGCCTTGGATGCACAATCTACAAAGTCAGTCCAGTCCTGAGTCTGTGCCTTCTGGGTATCTCTGAACTTCAACCTGTACTGCTCAGTGGTTAAGCCAAACCCATCTATCAGTGCACTCTTCAGGACTTCATAATTATCAGCATCCTCTTCTCTAACAGTGAGGAGCTTGTCTCTACCTTTATCTGAAAAGGAGAGCCACAAGATTGCTGCCCACTGCTTTTGGGGGACCTGCTGTACTCTACAGGCCCTCTCCATAGCAGTTATCCACTTGTGGATATCATCCCCACTCTGGTAGGGAGGAACAACCTTGCTCAGGTTCCTATGGTCAGGAATATATTCTCTGCCTCTAGGGACACTGTTGCTGCCACCAGGGGGTTCTAACCCCTCTCTTCTAGAAGCTCTCTGGATCTCCAGGGCTTCCTATCCAGTGCCAACTGCTTGGTTCTGAGGGCCACTCTGGCTTCCTCATACTGGAGCAGTTTGCACCTTCTCTCAGAGGAGGTCTCTCTTAAGGAAAAGTATGAGCTCCTCTGTTGGACAAATTCTCTGCCAGAGTGATAAGAGTGGTCAGATTCCCTGGAAGGGGATCTGTGCCTCTCCTCCTCTCTGTCAGTTCTCTTAGGGAGAATTCCTCTGTCCTTTTCAGGCCCCTTGAAGCCTGGCCCTTCAACCACAGAGTCTTGGTCATTCTGATTTTCATCATCTGACCCAGATACTATGACTGACCCACCCACTGATTCAAACCCTTTAGCTCCTAGAGCCAATCTAAGGTCATCTGCTGTCAGCAGATCTATCAGGTGCAGGGTTGAGGGACTCTGTCCTAGCCTCAGGTGTCTGTCGACACACATGGCTCTCAAGTCAGAGAAAGCCATGTCCTTATACTGGGGCTGAGTGGATCCACTGGGTCCACCCTTTAAGGACATTCTAGTGTTGTGCAGTGTTGTACTACCTACACTAGTTTGTGGCCTACTGATCCTAGCTTGAGCTGTGGAAAGGGTGTGCTATCCCTTCGAACACAGCTCTAAGTTCAGTAGAACTTATTGATACTAAGCTTGACTTTATATGTACCTTGAGTACCTATAATGGTTTTCAGTTAGTAATTCAAATAGAGATTTTCTGGTAAAACAATGGCAAGCTGGAATCCCACACGCTGCCCACCAATGTGAGAAGTTGGCCTGGTATATGCTGTTCACTAATTAAAGTGGACACCTTGCACCAGGGCAAATCGACTCTTATGGTAGATAGGTTTAAGACAACCTTTTAAAGAAAGCTATCCTAGTGGTAGCTGTGGAGAGCAGCCTTCAGGCTAAGTCTCGGAGGAATGTAAAGCAGCTTGTTTTACCATATAATCTCTTGAATCACCAAATGAAAAGACACCACACAGGTATATATATCAAATATATATGTATTTATTTCTAAATAACTCTCTACTAATCTCTTTATGAGATTAGAAGACAAACATATGCACAAATCAACGTTTCACAATAAGTTAAGCACAAAATATGGCTGGGGCCCTAGGGGCGTACCAGACCATATACTAAGTAAGAGACTTAGAAATAACGACTTGCAGGGAGACAAGGCCTAGGGCCTTCAGAAGTGCTGGGGCCTCACAAAACCACCCAAGGCAGGTAAGTAAAGGACCCACGGGGGACGCGTGCAGTGTGGATACACAGGCGCGGATCGCCGTTAACTTCAATGGGGCAAGTCGCGGTTGGAAATAAAGAGTTTTAGGATACTTTGGGAGAACCTACAAGCAAGTCACTTACAGGGTAAGTAGTTCTAGGGCCCACACCCACAGGAGCACCGTAGTGCTGGAGTTACCTCACCCAGGAAGCCGGGTGCACAGGTGTCCTTTAGTGTCGGGTCGCGGCGTCGTTTTCAATGGCGAACAAAGAAGACTTGCTGCTTGCGGGAGCTGACGAAGTGTCCGGTGGAATCCAAGCCTGGATTCTGAAGAAGGATGACCTGAAAGCAGAGGGGACAGTGTTCAAAGTCACTTGGCAGTGACCCGGGGCAAGGAAGATGGATGCCCACCGTCGTCGGTTGATTCAGGTCGGTTGCGGGTGCCTTGACTCTTCAGCCACGTGGTCCAGGAGGTGTCGACGACGACCAGGAGCTGGATTCGGTGGGTCCCTCGACGTCTGCAGCTGACTGCGGTGTCGGCAACTCGATTGGAGCCAACAAGCCTTGGCAGCAGCAAGTCTCGGGGAGATGAATAAAAGTCGATGGCACAGACCAGCAAGGTCTGAGGGACTCACCCAGCGAGGGTAAGTCAGGGCAGGCCTGGAGCACCCAGGGGAGCCCTTTGGTTTCTTTAAGAAGTCTTCTGGGGACCCACAAGCTGGCGGGCAAGGGATCGCGAAGACACCTCGGGCGGAATCACTCAACAGGGGCCCACGGTCACTCGGGATGGTGTAGGCCTCTGATCTTCGGAGAGGTTCCTGCTGGAGGTCGGGACCACACGTGGTCCAAAGCACACGTTCGTAGAACGTTGTGAAGGGGTTGCACTCGACAATAGTGCACAGTACCCAGGGGTCGCGGTTCCTCGTCACTCGTGGGGTCCACTTGCCTCAGCTTCGCTGGGGACTCACGATGGCCTTGGAGAAGTTAGGAAATCCACTTCTTGGGCTGCAGGGACTTCGGACTCCGGCGGGAGCGGCGTAGTTTGCGACCGTCGTTGTCGTTTTTGGTGCCTGCCAAGCAGGGGAGTCACTCCTTGACTCCAAGGGAGATTCTTCTGTCTTCCAAAGGTAGTGGAACGTCGAAGGGCCAGGATTCTTCTGTAGAGCGTCATCCAGGGGTTATCTGCTTTGCAATGGCAAGGTTCCCCCTCTTATACTAAAAGAGGGGATGGACTAGCTCTATGACCCCACCTATGGGAGGGTCAAGGGAGGGGTGGCTACACCCACTTCCCTTTGTCCAGTTTCGCGCCAGAGCAGGGGCAGGTAGCCCCTGAGCTGGTTTGAACTGGCATATGCACAGAGGAGCCTTCTGCTCCCCAGTGCAGGACTTCAAAGCACTCTAAGAGTGCACCCACCCAGCCCCAATACACTAAACCCTGTCTGGGAGGTGGTTACACCTCCCTGTGACAGGATGCCTATTGTTGGGCTTCCTCCACTGTGAGTTTCGGTCACCAGCAGGAGGGCAGCCCAGTGTCTGTGACTGGTGGCATCCATTTTGTGATGCCAGGGCTCTTTAGGATTCTACCGCGTTTCCACAGCAGGTACATGTCTTATCCCTCTAGAAGGGTGGAATGCTACCCCCGCCGCCAAGATTGGCGGGGGGTAGTATTCCAAGATGTTTGACACCAAACACGACATGTTTTGATGCAGCCATTCCAAAGTTAGCATTTACCGCGAGGATATAATGCACTTAATAGTATATGGTTTAACCGCATCCACAAACAGCACCAGAGAATAGACTCTGAGAGCTGCAGAGGGGCCCTGCTCAGGCAGAGGCACCCCCTCACATAGAAGCCAAGCACCCTGCCCTCAGGATTGATAGGGCCTGCCTTAGGGGTGACTGATAGGTTTATATGTGTGTGCAGGAGAGATATAGGAAACCTATATCTCAGTGAGGGGTGCTAGCACCACCTCACCCAGGCTGCAGTAGCAGGCCTGTGGTGTCAGAGTTAGACTGCTTCCCAGGGGTGGCATAATACATGCTGCAGCCCCTGGTAGGCCTGTGAAGTACCTATGCCCTTGGCACCTAAGGTACCATATACTAGGGACTCATAAGGCACCACAGTATCCAATCACTAGTGCACCTAGAGTGCACTCCATGTCGTTTAGAGAGAGCAGATAGACTGGGGCCCTGAATAGCAGGGTCCCAGTCCAACTAAGTCATAAACCAGTAAAACACCAGGAAAAAAGTGGGGGCAACCATATAGTCAGATTCCACCTTCCTACAGTCCCCCTCAAAATCAGAGAGCGACCCACCGTGATCCCTACTCCATTTGGGTCTATCCTTATTACAGTGTTATTTTTTCATATGTGTGGCTTGTGCGGCTTGAGTGGCAGGGGGGGCATAGGGGCTGTTGTACTTTTCAGAGCGATGTTCATCTTCCCCTACTTCTTCCCTAGGTACAATTTTAGGAAATGACAAGTGCTGAACCCTCCTGTTCTTTTGTCTTCTCCGATACTGCTGAAAAGTGTGTCATGTCTCTCTACAAAATGATAAATAAAGTTGTTTAAAAAAAAATGTTTTTGTGCTTTGGGCCTACACATTGCTTACCGTTGGTTTGCTGTCTTGTCAGTCTCATTTGCTTTCATGTAGTTTGATGGCTTTCTTTTCTCTTTTTGTGTTTGTCTTTCTTCTGGAGCATGCTTCTTTAGCATCCTTTTGATTGGATGACTTGCGTCCTTCCACTGCTCCACACCAGGGAACTACTCTTTCTTTTGTTGTCAGCACTGTAAAGAAGTGCATAAGTTTTCTTGCTCTCTGCTCTGGATGCAGCTCTCCACTCACATCACCACTGTACACGCCCTCTGTGTTGTTTCCCTCTTACCCAGCTCGGCCGTCGGTTCCCACACCTGCTATTTCCATTGTTTTTGTTTTATTTTTCAGCCCTCAGCTCCTCTGTTGTTCCACCATCACCTCCGACTCCACATTGCTCCCATCGTGGTGTTGACATGCGCCCCCATTCACTCCTCTATTACTGCCCCGCCCTAAAAGTTAAAAAGGCAATGGCTGGTGTGTCATGACGCATAGGTGCTCATGCTTAGTGACAAATGCAAACTTGTATGTCAGTCAAAGTTCTTTATTTCGCAATGTATACATAGCATATAAAGTGCAAGAAAATTAATAATACATAATACATTATATATTTATACTTGAAAAAAGTAAAAAAACATAAGTTAAAAATTACATAATGTAAAAAGATGGCATTATATATAAAATGCACCACAAAAACATTTCAGAATTCATGAACAGGATTCACTAAAATCATTAAGAATGCCGCACTTATATCAATTACATCACTTACTAATGGAAATGGCAGCAGGGTTTTCAGGAGGATTGCACTGCCCAGTCTAGTCACTACCCTTCTGGAATATTGCCCACCTCAGATGGCCAGCTGCCACTTGACCATAAAGTTAAACATTCATACAAGGGGTATGAGAGGCAACATGTATGTACAGTACATTACAAGGTCTATGTTTAGAAAAAAATGAGTCCACGTTGCTGTTTGTAGTCTTGGTGTGTCTTTATTACAAAAGTGCTGGGTTTTCATAGATGCACAGCCAACGCGTTTCGCCCACACATGGGCTTCTTCAGGGCGATCAAAGGGTGCTGTACTCTCGCCAGGGTAAAAAAGTAGGATCCGCAGAATTTCTAGTCCGTGTCAGGACGTAGAATATAAAATAGTTCCCTCAAAGTCAAGGTAACTAATGGTCCATAAAGTCAGCGACCAAGGTTCTCTGTCTCTGCCGCGAAGGTCCGTGTAAGAGGCGCCCCGCCTGAACCTGACGCCACCGAACACGGATCGCGCTTCATTCGCCTTTACAACCACCCCTTGCCTCTTACACGGACCTTCGCGGCAGAGACAGAGAACCTTGGTCGCTGACTTTATGGACCATTAGTTACCTTGACTTTGAGGGAACTATTTTATATTCTACGTCCTGACACGGACTAGAAATTCTGCGGATCCTACTTTTTTACCCTGGCGAGAGTACAGCACCCTTTGATCGCCCTGAAGAAGCCCATGTGTGGGCGAAACGCGTTGGCTGTGCATCTATGAAAACCCAGCACTTTTGGAATAAAGACACACCAAGACTACAAACAGCAACGTGGACTCATTTTTTTCTAAACATAGACCTTGTAATGTACTGTACATACATGTTGCCTCTCATACCCCTTGTATCAATTACATCACTGTTTAAAAGAGATCTCCTACAATTCAGGGACGACCAAAGGAATGATGCCAGAGAATAACAAACAAATGGGTCCGCAAGTGATTGGATAAAGTGTAAGTCTGGCCGGCATTGCCTAAAATTAGATTTACACATAAGCGGGAGAATAAATCTATACCGTTGCACATTATAAAACCTGCAAATGTATATGTCATTACAATACAGCAGCTCTTTTTTTGTTTTTGCCAATACCGTTCCGGATCAGCTAACAATTTTTCCTTTTTTCTGATGTGGAACAGCATCTGCAATAAACACTGGCAAAGTGAAAAGGTCAGGTAATGTCATTGAAAGGTGTTACCTATTGGTTTTGCCAGTGCTTCATTTTCTTCTTAAGTGTATAGGCAAAGTATAATCATATGAAAGAATTGAGTTTGTTTCACAGTTATTCAAGAAATATATGATGCGCTCTGTGATTCCTCATTGAGGCAGATTAATATGTTCTTCATATACAGTCAGTTGCCATGGTACTGCAAATTGTGTTAAGTGCAAACAAGAACAAACCTCTGCAGTAGATCTATTCAGCCCTTATTCCTAAACTTCACTCAGTCTTTCATTAGTCTTTTTACACCTTCTCTCTACAAAACAGGAATATCTTCAAGTAACTTTCAATTCCAACTGACAAATCCATATGCAAATGTTGATGTTTTATTTTTCCTGTTGGTTTTGCAGCTCTTAGTTGTGACAACATTTTAACGAGGGAACACAAATCAGAAACACGTTTAACAGATCATCATAGTGCAGTAGGAGAGAAAGTCAGCACGGCTTCCAACTCTGGTAAGTTACACTTGATCAACAATTGTTACGTGATCTCTTCCTAGCTTCGACGAGCTTCCAGTTCTTCTGAATTGTGTATCTGCTTTGAATCAGAGGTGTAACAGTCTTTTGTGAAGAAGGTTCAGTGACGCCAGGGGTGTGAGTGACTCGCATCATCAGGTGGTCCAGTCACATTGCCATCTATCCCTATTTATCTGTCTTTTATTACCTGACCAGTTGAGAAGCGGGTCCAATTTTCCTCCCTTGAATTAAGTCTCATTGCAGTCTTCCATTTCAACCTGGTGCTTAGCTAATACACATTTTTTTACTCTGGGACATGTGAGTTTGCGACACCATTCACGTTTTGATGCATCTCCCTCAAATAAGGTGATGATGCATGCTAGAAAGACAAATCTCAAAACTGACTATTAGGCCACAAAAATATAATGTATTTAAAAAAAAAGCCCAAATGTTTAATATGGACCTGAAAGCCACAAATCGAACATGGATGTGATATTTACAGCAGTTACTTCAATTCAAAAGGGACAGAGATGTATCTCTCTTTCAAGAATCATGAGTAAAAGGCCACTTAAAAGGAGATGGATGTCATAACCGCTGATTTTGACAGGCAACATTTCAATAAAAATAGTTCATAGTGTTCATGACCTTTATTTGTGTGATTTAACATAGGGATTTGTAACTTAGATTAGCACCATCAAGGGCACTCCGGTATAAAATCACTCTTGAATTAATAGAAACAATTGTTATGGCTTATTCATAGCTTAACTCATAGTATAATTCAAATAATTATTTTATGTCATACAGAAAGTTAATTCACCTTGTTCTGATCAATCTATTCTCCTCTTTTAGAGCTGTGTGTATTCCTGTAAATAAAGGATTTCACCTCAGCAGTAATTTGTTTTCTGGTTGGGTTTTTTGTTAAGGTAGAATCAGCATAGTATCTCCCAAGTCCTAATAAAATGTAAAACAAACTGAACCGTATTGTTATGGTGAAAAGATGTTTAGTAATTCAGATTGAACTATATCTCAGTGCAAAGTGTATATATAATTATATGTGGTGACTATTTTTCTTTGGTTTTTGTTCTAAATTATCTCAGCGAGTGCACTGCATGCATGTTTTAAATCTGTTTTGTATTTCAAACGATACTGATAGTTTGGGAATGAGCCTTGTTTTATGGCTTGCTTTCTGTATGTTCTGATCTCTTTTGCATTGCATTAGTTCTCCAATGATTAGGGATACATTGTCAATATTTAAGATGCGTGCATTAGTTTGAAAATGTATATTTTAAAGCACAACTTTGTTACTCTACTGTTGTTCAATGTGGTTTTGAATTGATGTAATCCTTTTTAATTCCTGTTGTCTTTTCTTGCTCAGAAAAGGGGTAATTCCCTCTATATGGCTAGCTCCCTCTAATAAAGCATAAACCCAACCTGATCTTTGTAGCCATGGTGATTTCCTAATCATTTGTGTGGTGTACATTTAAGTAATTCCCTTCCCCTGTCCTCTTCCAGAGTAGGAATTATTTGATGCAATCCATCTTGCCTGCATTATATACAATGCCTCCATTTAGGCTGCAGAGGAATCTCTTAGCACCATTGAGAGGAAAGTGCTGGGCTTATGTTGCAGTAAAAATCTGGTCTCCTCATCTCTCCTATTCCCTAATTGTATTAGCACATTCGTTTTGTCAGATGTGTTAAATTACACTTTAGTCTGAACATTTGTGTTGAATTGTGATTTGTCTTACATGCTCTGGGGAGTTCCTTATTCAAATACTTCTTTTTCATCAATGTTTAAGGAGGCACAATATTAAGAGTTTCACTTTGAAAATGATTAAACATTTTCCTTTGTGTAGCTTGAGTCAGTTTGTTCCTTATATGTGGTAGATGTTGAGCTAATATTTCCCATCTTAACGGTTCTTGTAGGTCTACTTTTTAACATGTTTTCTAGCGCATAAATCTATTTAAAGATTGTTTCACTGGAGAAATTGTCAGGACAGGGCATTTAGTATACACATCACAAAAACTACTCGGGTCTGTGCTAGCATGAAACCAGTATGGAAAGAAAGAAAGAGTGAATTGGTGTCTCACAATAAAGCCCCAAAGGGGAGCAATCCCTTTCAGGACGAATGCCCTCACCCACCATAGGTGGCATGCTAGCACAGACCCGAGTAGTTTTTGTGGTATGATTATAGTGGAAGGGGAGCTTCTTCTCGCAGGTCTTTAAAATTATCTCCCTTGGACCCTCCTCAGGTTTTTTGTGTTATCATTTAGTATACACATCAGTTTGCATTACATTTGGTTTGCTGAATATTGTGATGTTTATTCTATCGCTGTAAACATAGTCTTGACACAATTTGGACTACCTGATTTACATCCCAGAAAAAATGGCTGTGGTAGTTTCTCATAATCTTAAGAATCGCTATCCTATATCAGTTGGACTGTTCTCCTGAAGTCTCTACCAATCCAAATAAGTCTAGCTCCTTCACTGCCTTAACCTACTACTGCAGGAATACCAACCCTGTTGTGGATCTACATCTGCTCCGGTGAATACTTTATCGACTGGATCCAGACACAATCATCATACTGGGTTGCAGCTGGGCTGCAACCAACCCCCAGCACATTGGATATTAAGTATCTGAACCATAACAACATACTCCGGAACCTTGAGTTTCCCTATTTTTATTTTCCTCCTTAAGTCGCCTGCCTCCTAGAAGAGCCCTACCATCCTTCTCTTTTGGTTTTTAGATTTACCAGGCATAGCACTACCTTTACTTCGATATGCACCATGTTTTCTCATTTACTTTCTTTCCTTTTGCCCCTGGCCTCGTTCTACTTGAGGCACAGTTAACTTAAACAACTTTTTGTTGACTTTTAAGATGGCATCCCCTACCTTACTACTGCTAATAAGAATTTCACTGCTTTACGTGCACATGTTTGCTCTTTGCCACATTGAACCTTGTTGGACTTGGCCCTCTCTGCACGGTCATCCTCAAACCTTTTGCCTTCACCTTTCCTGTTTTGCTGAATTTTGTTTTTCTTGGCCTTAGGATTCTGTGCATTTTACCACTGATGACCAGTGCTAAAGTGTTTGTGCTATCTCCTTTAAACATGGCAAAATAGACTACACCCAATTGGCACATTTAATCTACTTATAAGTCCTTAGTAAAGTGGTACTACATGTACTCAGGGCCTGTAAATTAAATGCTATTGACTGGCCTGAATCACTTATTGTGCCTCCCACTTAAGTAGCATTCTGAAACATGTCTTGGGCCTGCCAATGCAGCCTGCGGGCAGTTTAACTGCCAATTCGACTTGGCAAAATAAATCCCCTGCCAGGCCTAAAAAGGCTGTTTTTAATAGATATGCCACCTCTACGGTAGGCCCATATCAGCTCATCGGGCATGGTGCATTGTATTTAAAAAGTTGGCCATGTGCTTTTAAGTTTTGCTTATCTTGGTAGTGAAAAACTCCCAAATTCGTTTTTCACTACTGTGATGTCTACTTCTCCCATAGGATAACATTATGTTACCTTATTAAGCAATACGTTTGTTTGGGAGTGGGTAGGAATGTCATGTTTGGTGTCTTAAGAATTGTAATTCAAAATCCTCTTTCAGGGTAAAGCCAGAGTTTAAGTCACAATTCTGAAAATGCCCCTTTTGGAAAGTTGTCATATTCTTGCCCTAACCACTTGGTGCCTGCAGCCTGTTTCCTGGGTCACATGACTAGGTGTAGTTGGCAGTTGCCCTTTGTGTATTCCTCCCAGACAGCCACACAATAGAGGGACTGGGTATTGGCAGGATGGGCCATCCAAACAAGATGGAGGGGCGCAGCACTTCAAAGACACTGAATCAGGTCACACTCAAAGAATTTCACACTAGCCTATTGTGACTGCAGACAGCCTGGGGCCAGGGCAGGGAGGCAGGAAATTCCAGACCCTTCAATGAGGAACCAGGTTTAAAATTTGGGCCCTCAGACCCACTCTTCAGTTCACTGCTGGAGCTATGAAAGGACTCTCAGAGTACTGCCCAGCTGTACCAAGAGGACCTCCTTGCTCCCTGAAGCCTGCCCTGAGCTCTCGAAGGACTGCTCTGCTGCTTGAGACCTGCTTTCCTGCTTGAGCACAAGACTTCTGGAGTGACTCCAAGGAATAGTTGGCTGGTCTCCTGATCAGAGCCTCAGGGAAAGAAAAGGCTCCAACCATCTTGAACCCACACCTGGACCCAGCCTGAGTGAGTCCTAGCCCTCCTAGTGGTGCCCCTCCAGTTCTAGACCCTTGGAAATCGCGCTAAAGGTGCCCAGATAGCCCAAATACAAAACTTGGAACTCAAAAATGTTTCTGCCAGAGTGCTCTGAGAACAGAGTAGACTGGGACCTACCTGTCTGCCGATCCGCCCAAGGTGCATCACCCGCTGGCCTTGCGGCAGCTACTGCTACGTTCTACTCTACAGCAGCAAGTCCTGTTCAGTGGCCCCTTGACCTCGTGGAACCCTCGTTGGCTAGAGGCTGCAGCTTATTCCTGCTGAAGATTTTTTGAATTCCATAAAAGAGTCTAAGTTTGAACGTAGAAATCTTCACTGCGACTTCATACAGTGGCTCCCCGACGATGACGCCTTCTCCTCGGACCTTCTTCTTCAAAAATTCTTCTAAGTCTGCAGGTAAGTGGAGTCTAGGCCCAATCCACTTTGTGTATCTGAACCATGCTCCATCACAGTCTGCCATAATTTTCGACTTTTCCCCAGTCTCGCATGACTAGATGTCCACGGTTGGCGCTTTGACCTTGTAGGTGCTATTTTTCACTTTAAATATAAAAATTCATAACTCCAGTTCTACTGATTGTGTTTCTATTGTTTTGGTGTCAAATAATTTATTAAAATGTACTCTATTTTTCTAACTAGGTGTGGGATTTTTCTTGTATTCTGTTTTCACTTTATTACTGTTTGTGCGCTGGATGAATACTTTACACATTGCCTCTAAGTTAAGCCTGACTGATTTTGTGTCAAGCTACCATAGGGTTAAGGACAGGTTAATTTATTGAGTTTTTGTGATTCACCCTGTCAAGGATTGTGGCTGTTGTTTGAGTAAGGTTTCACGCCCCTCAATCAACCACCCATTTTCTCACAATCTTAAACTGTCTCTTTTTGAACCTTGTTTCAATTTCCACTCACTCTGGTGTATACACCCTACAGCACATCTTTAGATACCCTTCAGACATACAAGAAATCCGTTGGGGAGCTTCTTCGTGTTGCACCCTGCTTGTAACCACCTGTTTTCTTAGAATGAACCCATTCCCTAAAAATCCCAGTGAATAATTCTTGTGACACTCAAATGATCGAAGCAACCAGGCTGCCACCCTAAGGCTGTTTGACTTCTACATATCTCTTCCTTTTTTATTCACTGTTTCCTCCTTTTGAAAAGGCATATTTACTTGTTGTACAGAAGAATGAGTGATATATTGTGGAGTTAAAATATGAGCAAGCTGAATTCAGTTTGTTTATGTTTCTTTAAAAACAGGGCATTCAGCTCCGTTACCAGTTGTTTCTTTCCGCATTAAGGAAGAAGTGGAAACGTATCCTATAGTCTATCTGGATTCTGAGAGTGGAGAAAGCACCAGTAGTCCTACAGGTGAGTAGATAATTTTTTATTGAACTTTCATGAGCTGCATTTCCATTCTAAAGATAGGATATGGCACACCAAGTAGACTTCACCCTCTGAAAGTGACAGCATCAAGGAATAAACAGCACTTGCTCCCAGATTGTATCTAGGGACGTGCAAAGGTTTTTTTTACTGGGGAACTTCACGAGATCCTTGCAAACCCTACAGTTTCATACCATAATTTGCAAACTTTCCTGCAAGCAGATTTTCATGCTGAAAACGGGACTACAGCACCCATTTTAAATTGTTGCAAGAAATAGAAGGCTGGCAACATCCATCCAATTCAAAGGGGTCGATTCCGATTCGGGCCGGAAATCTCTCCGACCGAGCCGGACCCGGAGAGATTTCCGACCGAATCGGACCCGTGCAGTCCGACCGAACGAGTACGATGCGTCCGTATGTTATCGGACACGAGTCGGTCGGACTCCCATTGAACTCAATGGGAGCCGGTCGTACAACGCGTGACGCGGGCTCCCATTGCCTCAATGGGTGCGAGGCGGACAAGGGCGCCCCTACAGCGAGTACGCCGCGAGCGCCCGCGGCGTACACGCACAGGTAGGGGGACCCTTGGGTCCCCCTGTGTGCGCCTCGCACGGGTACGCGTACAGGGGGTCCGACACGGACCCCCAAAGTACGGCTCCGACAGCGAGTTCGAGTCGGACGGCGCGAGTCGGTCGGAGCGGTCGAGGTGCGCATCGTACTTACCCGGCCGGAAAACGTCTCCATTGCGCGGTGCGAATCGGGTCCGAGCGAGTCGGTCGGAGCGGTTCGAGTCCGAGCGAGTCGGTCGGAGCTGTCGGGACGCCCGGACGAGTCGGTCGGCGACTCGCATCGTACTCGCTCGGCCGGACCCGCGTACGGTTCGGTCGGGAAACAGGCTTTCGCATGGCTTTTTTCCCGACCGAATGGTATTGGGTGCGCCTCCGACCGAGATCGGAATCGGCCCCAAAGTCTCCAGGAAAGTTAACTTGTGAGAAAAACGCCACATCCATTTTCAGCAGCAGCTAGCTTTTATGAATAAATACTGATGCTTGCAAGGACATATTCCTAGTTTGGTAGTTAAAATTATTGAAGCTTACAGACGTTGGAAAAGTGGTAAAGCTTTCAAACTATCGGTAGGCCAGTAGTCAGGAACAAAGCAAAGCTGCAGTTTTATAATAAAACTTAGCACACCCCTAACTTTATCTTAACCTCATGCTACATATTGCTGACAGCATCTTCTACGAGCAATATGATGTAGGGAACAAGGGTAATTACCAGAGTAGAGGTGGCCTTGAATGAGCTTGGGCATATATGTTGCCCCTGTAGAATTTACTTTTCTGGTGGTTACTGCTGTATTCCACTAGATATATCCGGTTCTTGACAGGAAGTCTATGGACATTGGATGTGCTTTAGTAAATTATCTGAATGTGTTTATAGTTCGCCTACCCTTAAGAAACAGGGGAAGGTTAAGCTTGAAACAAGGAAATATAAAACACATGTTGTTTAATTCTGGCTGTGCCAAAGCTAGATCTTCTCTTTTGAGTGAAATGTAATCTTTTCCCTGAGTGGCTTATCTCTAAGAGAACATTGAAGAATACAAAGCAGACGTTTTATAGGGAGGCCTTGTGTGACATGGACACAGCATGTCACTATAAGAACTTTAAACCATTTTAGAATTTACCGTCAGATGGAGGGAAACAGGATGACATGGGTGGTGCTCTTCAGGTTATGATACCAGAGGAGGAATGGCTGGAACACTTTTGCAGACACTAGTTCCATGGCAAGCCCTCTAGCACAGTTTCATGTTCCTCCGAAATGGGTTAGACCAACAAAAGGGGCCTCCTTTTCATGAGTGAAGTGATTATGGCAATTAAAGATAGTCCCTCAAATAAAAGTCCTCATCCGAATGGAGTCCTATAGATCTCTAAAAGGACAACATCAAGTCTTGAATTCCGTACCTGACAATAGTATTGCATGCTTTTTGTTGTTGGCTTTTATTCCCAGCGCAAGCTCACTTTTTGATCATAGACCCATTTTCAGAAATGGTTATCATGCTGATTCAATTTGTTTTAGGCCCCTCCCTGTTAAAACTATTTGTGCAAATTAGTATGGAGGGTGCAGTTATGCTGTTAATCTAAGTAGAACGACGTCTCTGATGTTCATTTTGGTTTTAAGGCACGTGTGAGTACCATGCAGTAGTGCATTAATCTGTTTCTGTTGGCCAGTAAAGGACTTGGATTTCACCTTTGATATGGCGGACAGTTCCAATTCTGTGGATGAATATATTGTTCAAGGGTAGCACCAGCGCTGGTATACCTACTTAGGCAAAATTATGGTCTGCTCCAGGCTTCAGTAAGGTATGGGAAAATTGAGTGTAGTTTATCTTTTCCATCTGATAGGGGGATTCTTTATGGGTGCATTCTGGTCTCCTTTTCATTTCATAGGTTTATATATTGAGCATACAAAAATAAATTATATGGGTAAATCTGTGAGCAGTGCTTGTACAGTCTGGATTCCCAGGAAGATCTGACGTATCCTGAGAATCTACTAGGGCCAATTCTTTAGTAGATAGGTTTTGAGATTCTAAAGAAGAAGGCAATGGGACAGAGTTACTTTCTTCCACTACCTCCTGAAATGCCACGGGGAGCAGGATTGGAGCAAACCGTAATTTCTTCGCCCACCTTTTTTGTGTCCATCTTTGTTTTTTCATTGTCTGTTTTTTCTCCACAGTGTGGCTTTTAGGGTCTTGTTTTTTCTTTTTTCCCTGAAAGATTGGATGCAGAGAGCACCCTTAGACCCTAAATTGCACCTGCCAGCATCTTTAGGGAGTACTTCATCTGACATTTCATCAAATAAATTGTCTAAGGAGTAAATCAAAGTTCCCTCTCCAATATCGTTGCTCTTTTACTTTCTTTTGACACAATTGAGCTGACCTAATTGTATCCCAATGTCTCTAGTCGTCTAGAGATAAATGGCATTGGTTTTGAAGAACCGCATTAAGAAAACCACTAGAATTCCCCTGCCATCAAGCTTGGAATCGGAAAGACCCTTGTCCAAGATCTTTTCCTTCTTTGAAACCAAACTATGAAGGATCGCAGAACGAGCATCTGAAATGTGAACTTCATTATTGGCTGACTTTTCAAGTAGAGTTAGTATGGATGATAGCATTCTTTCTCCGCATTTAAGAGATTCAGAATAGAGTGGCTGTTCAGAGTTAGGAACAAATGGAGATTACTGTTGATGTCAACAATGTCAGTTTTGGGCAGAATGAAATTAGCAATAGATGGTTTGATGAACCCAGACTCGGAAGCTGCAATTTTGTCGATTAGAGGCTCCTTATTTGTAGCTTAATAATTTGGGTTTTTACACTCTTGAAATTGTTTGACTTCGGAGATCTGCTGAGTAAAAATTGGCAAAAAGGCGTCCCCTATTTTTTCCTCTGATTTTAAGAAGTAGGCTGGAAATGGGCACGCAAAACCTTTGGGAATGTTTAAATTAAGTGATTTGTTTAGAACAGGATTAGACTTTATCTTGCTGCATGATCTAGTTGATATTAATCTACTGGAATGCAGTTTTCGTAAATCATTGTAGGGCCAGAAAATTAATTCAATAAGTGATAGCACCAATCCTTCGCTATAGGTAGGATGAAGCATGTCCTCTAAAGTGGGTCCTCACAAGGTGTCTCAAGGAGCACCTGGAGTTGCCTTCGGAAACCCACTAAGCTGGGGCTTAAGCCACCCTGTGGCACAAAAGCCTGTTGACCTTGTTGACACTAGTTTGTGTTTGTCAGATTTAGAATGCGACCAGTGGCTAGTGCCACCATTTATTATTTTGGTCCAGGACTATTTTCTCCATGAATCTCCAATGCGTTTTTGTTGCAAGCTTCTTCCTATGGGTATGCAGTAGGATCACATGAAGTACAACGAGTGAGTTAGACACGTATGTAAAATGCTGACTTTATGCATTTGCCTTTCTTTTCTTCCATCTATGAGCACCCTGCAGTGGTGTAAGTGGGCATGAATGGTCCCTTCAGTGGAGTGTATTTTTGGAGTAAGGGGTCTTGATCTTCAGAAGATACACTTGATTTTCTTGATATTATATATTTATTTACAGACTAATCATATAAAACCCGATCTTTTTAACTCACTTTTCAGTGTGCCGTATTATCTTCCCTTACACCCACTCGCAAAGGTTTGTGGTAGTTGACTACTTATGGAGG
The DNA here is from genome assembly GCA_963921515.1 of Calotriton arnoldi. Classification (NCBI taxonomy): domain Eukaryota; kingdom Metazoa; phylum Chordata; class Amphibia; order Caudata; family Salamandridae; genus Calotriton; species Calotriton arnoldi. The sequence goes on from CAWUFW010002772.1 coordinate 906,832, forward strand.
CAAAATGGAGGGAGGATAACTGCCACATTTAGGGAAACATTTTTGGGTCATACACAGTTTATCAATGCATCAAACACTGTGATACTGTTTGAACAATAATCAGTTAATTTTTTCCTGCAGGATTTCCATCCCTCGGTGTTGAGCCTCAAGCAAGGTTTGTGCCCCACCTTGCTGCAAATAAAGGAGATATAAGCACCTGTATCTTGGCAGGTAAATATATTTATGACTGCACTGCCTAAGTTTGATTGTTAGTCATTAGTGATTATCAATGATGTCTTCTACTGGAAAAACTGGGAGATAATGCTTGGAAAACTGTATCTTGTGCCAGTTCTGCGCATATTTTTGTATTTAGTTTTCACCCATACCACCTGCTCATAGTTAGCCCTAAATGCCAGTGCAAACCCAGTGTGAAGAAATTTGCTTTCAGCTTTTAATTGGGACAGTGATGCAAAAAAACATACCAAGCAAAATCAGTAATTGTCTGTTTTCTCTGTGGGTACTAAATCTTAATATCCATATGTTTTGATTGGAGTTAGCAGTCTCATATTAAAGGATTTGAATCACTACTAAGAGAGGCCATGTTTTAACTTGTGATTTAAATAGAAGTATCTTTTTGTACCTGCCTCATCCTCCTGTGGTATTAAGTTTTTTTGTAATAACTTGATGCACAAATTAGTTGTGGAATTTCAATTCTGCAAATACCACCTGGACATAAATACAAATAAGTTCAATCAGACTCAAACTATTGAATAGCCTTCAAGTAGTGTAGCTCATCCTATTTACTTAAAATGTTCTTGAGATATTTTTTATTGATTAATTAATTCAAGGTTTGCAAAATATTTAGCTAATATTTTATTAATTCATTTGTTCTATCTTCTCCTTCATTCAGGTAATGCACTTGCTAGACCTGTGCTTGACCTAAGTGTTAAACCAGAGGAAGATATCCAGGAGGAGCCGAAGCATAAACGAAGAAGTGTGTAATAATCTTGGGGAACTTGGAGTATCTCCTAACAAACGGAATGCCCTTTTCAGTCTTTATTCTGTAAAAATCATATGATAAAGGATAGAATGTTTTCCAAACTTTTGAATGTTCTTTGAAGCCATATTTTTGTTAAAAGAAAGATGTTAATTCTCTTTTGTTTACCTACATAAGTGATAAAAGAACACTTTGGCTGTGCTGCAGTTTAAGTCTGTGGCTGAAATAAATCAAATCTGAGGAGTAGTGGAAGTAACATTGAACACACTTTACTCCTGATAGAATTTCAAGATGTAGTACCACATAATCATTAGCCTCCAGTGACATTATGGTGCAGGACACATACAACCTTTAATCCAAAGGACATCATTTTGGGATTCATCACAAGTGTCCTGGATGTAGGGGTTCCGTACTCCTGGAATAAATTATACCGGAGTCTCCTCAACTCTGCGGGTTGGGAAATTAACAGGGATTCCAGGTTGAACCCTGAGGAATGAGGAATTACTGGTGGAAACCAGTAATTCCAGTCTGATTTCTGCTGGTATTTCCTCATTTTGCCCCAAACTTTCCCCCCGAGAATTTGGTCTACGTGGATTGACAAACCTATGGTGTTATCACGGATCTTACTTTTCCAATGAGATCAATAACTGGCCTTTACTGCCTCCACTGTATTTCAAATGGACCTCTTTTTTTTTGTTTAAATTTCTTTATTGAGTTTAGGATTTAAGAACAGGTGTTGTACATGCATATACATCAGTCATAAGCAAACTTCGAGACTCTGATATTACAGTTCAAAATTGGGGGAGCAGCAGTACACAGTACAGATGCTAAAATTTCTCAGATTGTGCGCTACAGAAGCTCATGTTGTAGGGTGACACATGGTACATAGAAGTAGTTGCTACATTTAGTGTAGGTGGCTCCCATGTCTGCATGAGGCATGTCTGGGGTGGGGTGGCAGAAGTGTGGGAGGACGAGGGAAGGTCAGGGTATGAACAAACAAACTTTGCCCAACTAAGGTCTCCGTCGCCCCCCAATGCTTCCCTATCACCCATAATTTGTTTAATGGCAGTATCTACCTTTCCCGACATATGGTGTATTTCCCGGTTACGTGTAATGGGTTCTAGAACCGAGGGCGACCCAGCCATCTACCTGCTGGGTCCTTAGAGTGCCCCGGCTACGCTTCGCAGCAACTCCCTACGGGTGCCCCTTCAGGACCTGTGGTGGGTGTCTGGGATTCGTCTTCTGATTGCCAGGTGTTGCAAAGCTCCTGGAGGATTGCATCCCATGCAGCTGCCATTGGCAGCTTGCGAAGTCCCAGGGTATCTTCGCGATGTAAGACGACACTTTCCGCCTGCGCCCAGTTCGTCTGCGAGCGGAGCCACGCCGCCACAGGTGGGGTCTCTGACCACTTCCAGCGCTTAGTGATCAAAATCTTGGCCGTAATTAACCCCATGTTAATGAACCTAGATGTCACCTTGTGTATTTTAGACATGTGGTAGAGGCCCAGGAGACATACCTCCCAGGAGCCCTCCACCACACGTCCGGTGCAGTCAGTCAGGCGGGTGACAACAAACTGCCAGCAAGTAGTGAGTGCCATACAGCTCTACAGCATGTGAATAAGATTCACGTCCACCAAGTGGCATCTGGGACAGTGGGCATCGGCGCACCTAAAATACTTATTTATTTTAGCCGGTGTCAGATACGCTGTCTGTATTGTATAGTATTTTATGAGTCGGAACCTGACGTTTCTGGGGATGAACGTGAGCCCCTCCAATATAGCCGCCCTTTCGCGGTCTGTACACGGCCGGAGGAGATCCATGTCCCAGTGGCGCTTGAGGGATGTTAGCGGTTGTGCCACGTGGGAACGTAACGAGTCAGCAAACCATTTTGTGAAGAGTCTCTCTGTACCCATCACATGTATGTCCTGAATAGTGAGGTGTATTGTAGGCTCCTGCGATATGTCCCACCACATCGCTCGCAGCGCCGTAATCAGCGAGGTATGTAGGAGAAACTGACTCCGCGGTAGACCGTCCTCGTCCGCCAGGACATCAAAGGGTGCCAATTGGCCGTCACGGTAGAGGTCTCCTAGGGTCTGCAGCTCCACCTCCCCCAGGTGGAGAGCTCTGCTCTGGTAGTGGCCCGTTGGCCCCTCGGTGTGCCCTGTAAAGGCAATGCAGGTGCATAGGGGACCGTCGCACTCATGAGGTGCAGGCTTCGGAGAAAGCATCTATGGGCCATCTCTGCCATCAGCTGAGCGGGTTTCGCACCTCACCTCCCAGGATGAAATAACCTGAGGATTGAAGAGTGCATGCACGCTGGTAAGTGCGTGGCAGTGTCCCCCAGGTTCATCCCGCTGGCTCACTTGGCCAACCATTGCAGTTGTGCTGCCATATAGTAATGCTACATATTGGGCACATCGAGCCCTCCTTGGCCGGTTGGCAAGTACAGTTTGGATAGCGCAACTCAGCATCATGAGCCATGCCAAATAAACTCCTGCATAGTACATTAGAGGGAAAAAAAGACTGGGGGTCAAATGTATATTGCCAGGTTAGTGATGAAGTACAAGAGCCGGGGCAGCACAACAATTTTGAGTAGGGCTTTGCGACCCATGACTGTTAGGGGCAACCTCTGCCAAATAGCATCTGCAATTTGATGGCAGCCATTGCTCGCAGGAGGTTCTCCTCCAGCAGCTCCACAGGCTGATGGTAAATCCTGATCCCTAAGTTTCTAAAGACAGATGGCTGTCATTGCATGCCCACGCCATTAACAATCAGCATGGGATTTGGAGTGTATGGATTGAATGGATACAGGCACAATTTCGCCCAACCCACCTGCAGACCAGATAGGGACGCAAAGTCAGCGAGCGTCTTCGCGATATCATTGCAGGGCTCCCTTATGTCTCCAACGTGGAGAAACAGGTTGTTGGCGTAGAGGGAATTTGCATGTGTACCATCGCCCAAAGGTATCCCCCTCCCCCCGCTCCACTGTTCCAGAGGGCCACCGCCAGTTGTTCTATAGCCAATGAGAACAATAGCGTTGACAGTGGGCAACCCTGCCTGGTGCCACTGCCGATGGTCACCGGCTCTGACACATTCAAATGGACCTCATAATGGGGTCTTTGATTTTGGTGAAATGAATGAAATAACAACATGTCTGTGAAGCAAGTAAAGATACCCAAAATGAATATCCTAAAATTCAGCTGAAAGTCTTACCTCCTATTTCGAGGGTTATAACCTCCCTTTTTGTTTCTTCATTAGTGCTTCACGGCTCTCCATATAATCCCTAATGTTTGCATAGCACCTCTAAACTTTTCCATTAGCATATTAAGTCCTCCAATCCACGCCATATGTTTCTTCCATACTCCTATAGCTCCCCCTTAGCCCCTATGTATCCCTTTTGAACTACAATGTCTTTTAATTGGCCTGCTTGCCTTCCCTCAAGTTTCCTACTACATCCCCAAGTTTCAGCATTAGTCCCTATATCTCCTCATCAGCCCCCTAAGTATTCCAGATGACCTCAAAAGATTTCCTTTATCTCACCATGTCTCCCAGTTAGTTGCCCGATGGCTCTCCTTCACCTGTCTCTGCTTTCACCACCAGCATTGGTTTTGTGGGCCTTGAGTCTCTTGCTTGTTCCATAGCTGTTCTAGTCTCCATACAGAACAGATACAGTGCAGTAATTGCGGCTTAAAGGAAGTGATGATGGGGTTCTGTCTGTGCTCGAATGGCTGAGAAAGAAAAAGGCGGGCGCACAAAAGCAGGATTGGTTGTAGTCACAAAAATAGGAGCCATTGTTGTGTTTATAAATTATCCTTATATGGAAAACCTGGGGTTTGCAGCAAGTTAATGAAAGTTAGGTGATAACTGGCACAAATGTGCAGCTTCTAACATTAGCAAAAGCTAAAGGCATGATTATTTTTAAAAGATCCCTTTTAGGAATGGTTAAACCCCAATCACAATTGCAGGTTTGGCAATTGAAACGTCAGTCAGAGAGCCAGAAGTAAGAAGTTCCAACATTTTGCTGTAAAAAAAAGTAGAAGTGTTCACAAGTTCAAATTTTATAGGCCTCGAGTACTTTCAGATATCTAGCCTGGGAGAACTATGTACTCTAGGAGGCGCATACAGGAAAAATGATTTCTGAATGTTTGTACATAAATGGCATGTATTTATATTCTCTATATGTAGCACACTAAAGTTCCATCTCTGATTTTTTTCAAAACAGGTGTCCAAAGGATGATCTTTGAAAGAAAAGATGTACAGTCTTTCACATGTGTTGGGAAAATAGCATCATGCAAAGATTTTTCAAGAAAAGCCAAAGAGAAGGAGCTTCCGAAGTCTGTTAAGGAAACATCTTTCAAGAGCCATCTGTGGCCAGAAGGAAACCAAGAACTGGAAGAAGATAAAATTCCTCAATATACAAGCAATTTCAGAAATCCGCAATATTCCAATTTACATGTGCGAATACTAGGAGATGAAGGCTCAAGAATACTTGAATGTGAAAATAGTATGGAGAATGTCAGTCTTCGTACATCCCAGTCAAGCACACAGCAAACATGGAAACTATATTCTTGTACTGAGTGTGATAAAAGCTTTAGGCAGTACATCAGTCTTGTTAAACACAGGAAAGTTCACAATGGAAAGAGAGCTTATCAGTGTTCAGAATGTGGGAAAGGATTTAGAATGAAGAACACACTTGTTAAACACAAGAGAACGCATTCAGGAGAAAGGCCATATCACTGTAGTGAATGTGGAAAAAGCTTCATTCAGAAGCACCACCTTATTGGACATCAAAGAGGACATACAGGAGAGAGACCATATCGATGCAACAGGTGTGCAAAGTGCTTTCCTTGGAAGGCGAGTCTTATTGCACATCAGAAAACACATGTAGGAAGCACAGGTATGAACTGAGTTCAGTGATCTGAATGGACTTGTTGTAAATGATCTTTGTGAAATCTCCGCAAGGCAGCGATGCTGACATCACACAGTACAGTAGTCCACTACTGAAGTTAGGTCTGTAGATGGCTTCAGGTGGGTGCAGCAGTGCAAAACCTTCCAAAACATAGCATCTCAGTTGTAGTATTAGTTCACTATAAACCTCATTTATGATTCCATCCTAGCAAAACTGATTTAAAAAAGTCCAATGTTACAACAAATAATATGACCAAGACTGGAAATGAGAACCCTGAAATCATTCTTATTCTTTATAACAAATGTAGTAAACCTTCAAGTTGAAAATACATTACAAAGGTCCCAAAGTAAATGAAATGTAGTGGATCAAGATGTGTGAATTAAACAGATGTGAGGAACTTGTGTTCTGCTCCTTGCTGTGCAGAAGGTTAATCTACCATTTCCTGACTCGGGGATGAGATCCCTAAGTAAGATTTGTTAATTATGAGAAACTAGCTGAAGTTTTTTAATATCACGAGGAACAACTGACATTATAAATAAAACTTCATAGTATGTTGATCACAACCATGACTAAATACAAGCTCCAGAACCAAGATCTGTTTGGTCCTACTTCTTTACTAAAATGCCATGTTGCAGTTAATTTGCAGGATTAATTACGTAGGACATATAGAATTCTGGTTGTTTCCTGGTTACTGTTGATGAGTAATAAAGAACGCAGACTGATGATAAACTTGATTTGGCTTTCATTTGACTGTATTATTGAAGCTCTAAAGGTTACCTGGAAATCAGGAACTAGAACTGTGCAATATACTTAGGTTACCTCTTTGGAAGTTCCATTCACCACAAAAGGGGGAATTCCCTTGTAAAGCTAAGTACAATGTTATTTTCCTTTATATTGATATTACAGTTGCCGGTAATATCAATTACCCCCAACATTCCTGATTCCCGTTTATTGGTTTTTGCCTCAGTTCATTTCTGTTGCCTGCCTATTTTCAAGAAGAATACTACACTTTTCATTAAGAAGGTCTCAAAGAGTTGGAGACTGGAACAGATTGAGTGACAGTGATTGGATATATTGGAAAAGTCACTGGGTTCAGATGGGGGGTGAAACAATGAGGATAATGGACTCAGTTGCTTTTTTATTCTGTGCCGAGGAAAAAGCAAATCAGAGTTTCACTTACTTTATCAGAGTGCAATGCCTCTGGTGTGGGGTATATGCTTCAGGTGTGGGAACCTGCCTGAACCATGCAGGGTCACCCAAGTTCTTAATGGGTAAAATCATACAGAGCTGTATATTTTGTATTGGCTTGCTCTATCCTTTTTCACCATCTTACAATGCTTCTGTTTCCCCCTTTTTTGGTGGCGATGTGTATGTTGAACTTTAAATGGGAATTTAAACAGAAGTAATGGGGCATGTACCCAGAATAACAACAGTGAAAAAATATGCAATTTATGCATATTTCCATTTTTAATTCCCTGCATGTGCTGTGAGCTACGTCTTTGCACACTTTGTGGTGACTTCACTGGCCAGCTTACCTTGCTGGTTCCATTGAGCCGTCTAATAGTTGGCACCCACCCAGAAGGTATGCCAACACTGTTTGAATCACTTCCTGTTGCTTTTGATGAGTATCAATTTCTAACTTTCAAGAATACATTCTCTAAAAGGTGTTCAGTCTTGTTTTTGATTAATGTAGGGCCTCAACTTAGAAACTATGGGGAGTTTGATTCCTTGTCATGAGAGCATCCCACCAATGCACAAAAAATAATAAAATTTAATTTGGCAAACCTGAATATATTTACTGAGAGATAGTCATAAAATATTACAAGGAATAAGGTTATTTCTGTTTCCTTAAAAGAATATTTGTATATAATATTTAGAAATATTTAGGATGTCATAAATAAAATATTCTGTATTTGGACCAGTCCAGGTACCAGCCCATGTATGTTTTTTCAAAGAGAGAGAGAAAGGAAGAACCCTCATAATAACAGATTGACTAAAAAATATTTTTATTTATAAACAAGGTAGCAAAAACTCAGCTCATCATAGGAAATATTGTTTAATAAGGCTAACTGTTAAAACAGAAAGAAATTACATCAGCAGAAATACCAACAGTACATGAAACAATCTGTAAAAGCAGTGGATTCATTCTTGAGCCATGATTTGAGATTTCACTGGGGTGATTAAAAAAAAAAGGCCAGGGGGCGTGGCCTGATGTGCCATCATGGCGGACGCTAACTAAGAATCCGACAGTCTCCCCCCATTCCCCCGAGAGCTGGCCTGACTCTGCCCAGGGCTGGCGGGAGCTTACCTGTGAGGGGCGCCGGTTGCAGTGGGGCTGTGGGGAACTTCTAGCGGGTGAGCGTCCGTCAGGCCCTCCGTCACCCCATACCCCCTGATGCCCCAGTGGAGCCTGTGTACTGGGGGGCCTTGTCGGGATCCTTGGACCCGCGGGACCGGTGGGGGCTCCGGTGAGACTCCTGGTGGTAGAAGTCCTGTAGCGCGGTGTGCCTGGGTGCATTGTGCTGTGTGGGCGACGCCTGGGCCTGCCAAGCCTGGAGCCGTGAGGGTCCACCTACAGAGCTTGTCAGCTGTGCAGAGGCCCTGAGGAACCCCGGGCGGGTGCGCTGTCTGGGTGGGGGCCGGGCCCTCCGACGGCTCGTGCCGCCCACTGTATAGGAGGGTTCTGCGGCCCGGCGGCCTAACCATACCCTGAGGAGTCAGCTGAGCTGACACTGTGCGGGCGGTGGCCGATGCGCGCCGGAACCACCTCCTGGGGCCTGCCACCGGGCGGCGGAAGACCCTGTGCCCGCCCAGTTGCACTGCACCGGACCTGGAGAGGTAGGCCCGCTGTGCGGGACCGCAACGACACACCACCTGGGGAGTTGGGTCCCTCTATGTTGATCTGCCTGGGGCCCAACTACGCTGGGCCTGGATTTTCTCCTCATTGGACCGGGTCATGCTCAGATTATATCTCAGCCTAGGGCTGCTCCCAGGACCCGCACATCGTAGGAGGTGTTGGGCATGGTTTGGGTGGCGGTGCAACCTTGCTGGTCCTCTGGTAGGGGCGCTGCGGGCTGGTGATCGGCATGTGAGATCCCATTAGGGGGTCCACATTGCGGTTGGTCTCTGGGTGGCAGAAGCGGCTGAGCTAGGCCCGGCGCTGTTTGCTGCCCAGGGCCTGCTGTTTCCGTGCGGCCCAGCTCGTGACGCCCCGACCCGCTTATCGCTGAATAGTGCGCGGAGACAGGGAATATAGAAAAATTAAGGAACTATGCGGGGATAACAAAAATTTAAGTAGATCAAGTGAGGTTGGGAAAATGGAAAACACAAAAGTCCATGACACATACTAGGTGGGAATAGTTAAAAGTAAGAAATAAAATAAGAGGACGACACCCTAATAAGACTTTCCTAGTGACATCCCTTAAATCAGCCCAAGCAAGCAACAAGCTCAGTGTGGAACCAAATACAGGCAGTATATTTCATTTGATGTCCACTCCACATCCGTCCCAATCCTCCAGACCTGCATTCTCCCTGTCAGGCTGGCAACATGCCCCACTACTCTGTGCACCACATTCACTCCCCAAAGTGTACTGAGAAACTCTAACTTAGTCATGGACCCAGGTACTCTCTGATACAGCAAGTGCATTTATTAGTGCCACATACCACCATTAAACCCCAGAAATGAACCCTGTAACTGTGAACATGTTGCCACACATAAATAAATGATCTTTTCGCACCAAAGGGCCTGTGTGTCCACAATCTTTGTTGCAAAGGAGTGGCTGTTTAAAAAAATAAATTACAATTATATATATATATACATAATTGTAATTTATATGTTTATTAATGTGTGCATATATATGTATGTGTATAATATATATATATATATATATATATCATAAAATGCAAACAATTTATATATATATATATACACCCATATATATATATATATATATATATATATATATATATATATATATATATATCAAACATGACTTTGTACTGGGTGCTGGAGACCCTGGTGTGTGTCGCATGCTGAGCCGCACTCTACCCTACTGCAGCAGTCGCTCCATCAGGCCTTAACCCTTGCCGGCCTCCTGCTACTGATGAGGGAGCGGTGGTGCTGTGCAAAAAAAATAAGCATGGCCACCTCTGCATCACTAAAGATGTGGCAAGGAGAAACCCCCTTGTGCCACTGTCACCCAGAGGGGGTGCAGGACTCTGCAGAGGCGCTGCCTGCCTCTGCCATAGCTAGCTGTTAGGTGGAACGGGTACAAAAAAGACAAACCAGGAAGCAGAAAATAGAATAAACACCCAGGGGAAGAGGGCAGGTAAAAAATGTGTAAATAAAGTTAAGTAAGGGGGGAACAGGTGGAGCAGAATGAGGTAGATTGGGTTTTATGAGACCTGGGGAGCAGGAAACATGAGGGGATGGCTAGGCTGTCGTACGGCTTGTACCTCCCTCTGTAAAACTGTGCGTTTACCGGACAACACAAATGTCGGGATTGTGCCAGACTGATTCCATGCACACCCTCAGGATATGTTGGCTTATGTCTCTGCTAGCCGTAGTGCATCATCTGTACCCCTAACCTTAAAGGGCAAATAATGTGTGTGCAACCTTAGAACATGACAACACTGATCCCCAAGGAAATCTTGGTAACAGATCTAGAACCTTTTTGTTTGGACTTTCATGCATACCCAAAGAAGCACACAAGAAATACTCAGCAAGGCTTTTCAATATTTATTGAAGCGTTGTGATTCTTGCATAAAATATGTGTGCTGCGATAATTAGTAGAATGAAACAGATTAGCGTAATTAACATCACAAGAACAGTGAAAGGGATGAACATTTCCACAATTGTGCTAAGACAGTGAATATATGCAGGTGTATAAGTACTGTGTGTAGTTGTGTTCCTACCTAGCGTTCCCTAACCTTGTTTTGCCTAGGGTGGGTTATCTGCCAAATCCCTGCCAGGGTGGACTAACTCCCCATTACCTGTGGGTAAGTGTCATCAGGCTGCCCATCTTGGTGTAGAGCTGGACATCCCTGGTGTTAGTATGCAGGGATCAGCTGAGCTGGAATTCCGACATATGGTAACCCTGCAGTGTCAGCTGAGTGTTCCTCTGCCTAAACAAGGAAGTGGTTCTGGATATATAACAATAAAACCCATGTGGCCATGTCACAATCCCTGTCAGGCCGCAATTGTTCTAGTTGGATAGCGTCGTCACCTTACGGACGATAACATTAATAACATTTGCACAGTGAACTTTAGCCCTTGTACTGAATGTTCAAGGTATAGTGATGGTGTGTCTACAAAGTAGAAAAGTAAACAATGCAGATTCAGAGAATGTTATCCTGCATCGTCACACACACAAATGTATATCAAAAGTCACCGTGTTTAAAAGAGAAGGCACTTAAGGAACGTGAGCATGTAAAATGGCAGCATTTCAACCCCAGCCTATCCTGACCAAGTAACACCCACTCCCTGGACATAAGTCGGTGAAAGCAATCCCTATACAAATGGATCAATCAGCATAAAACAAACCCTCACTAAATTCTAAAAAGCATAAAGCTTCTTTACTAACGAGGAGCTTGGAGAAACCCTTTATTTAAAATAATTAAAAGCTACAAAAACTTTATTTTTTATAAAACAATTTAGCATAAAAACAAAGCCGAATTAAAAAGTGTCCCACGACTTGAAACTGCCAGATTGTTTATGTGTTCCAAGAGGTAGAAGTAACATTGCTGTTCCCAGCCACCACAGATGATGTTCCCAGAGGCACCCATCAAATCAGATACATGGAGCAAACATGTTCCCATCCATCCACCTCAGCAGCCGCCGAAAGAGCAGTAGCCAGTGCGAGATCCACAGTAACCGAGCCAAGATCCAGATCCTTAGGAGCAGAAGCATCCCAGGAGGGCTTGTAGAATGCATTCAGAAGCAATGACAAACGCAAGGGTCAACAGCACTAGTGGGCCGTTAACGGGCTCACCAGTAGGTCAATGTCCAAAGACCGAACCAGTTGCATTACTAGGCATATATCAAAAGTGCGCAGAAGACCGTGGAATACGGGCTGCACGCAGTGTAGTCACAAAGGCCGAAATAATAAGAACCAGTGTTCGTTAAGTTCCTGACGCAAGGGTGCATCAAAACTCTGTATAATGCGTTGTTCCTGACACAGGAGCACATGTGGAAGTGCTAGTTCTATTTGGCCTGTTAATGGAACATCCATTGAGGAGCAGAAAAAGCAAAAGCAAAGTTCCAACAATTAGAAACGGGACCAGCGGAAGACCTCCAAAAATGCTTCCTAGCACGGAGTGTATGAATGATGGAATAACTTCGAAGACTGTCTGGAACGTACTAACCAAGCCAGAGCCTATTTTCTTTAAAAAGTGTGCCACTCCTGTTGTACTCGACATGTTAAAAAAGCAGTGCACAAGTTCCCCAAAATGCAGCGGGAAACTGGTGCGGAGTAGCGACTGTATCTCAGAAGAAGTCCTTGCAACTTGAAGATCAAACGTCTCCTTTGCAGATGTTAAGGCCACATCTTTCTGGAACAGTAAGGATGAGTCTGCTCAAGGCATCAAAGTGCACATTTGAAAGCTTTATCGAAGGCCAAAGCGTCAACTTCCTAACTGTACGGGCAGGTGGAAACAGTACTTGCGTATAACAAGTCACAACTGCAGAAACTGTCAACAGAAAGGCGATTCCTGGTTTCATTCTGCAGCAGCCTTGATCGTTCAACATCAAACAACTCCCATTCGAGAGCAATCTGAAAGCCGGATGTATCACAGCAGCTGGGAAACCCTTCAGATAGCAGGTCAAATTTGTTATTGACTCATTACATGCGCCATGAAGCGAAACCTCCCTGCACACCAAGTAATGTCCTAAAGTATTCTCTCAGTCATACCCACTAAGAAAAACCTCAGTCTTGCTATTCCTACAGCAATATCTAAAAGGTAAATTCCATGACTCGTGCACATATCCTTCTCCTAGCTCTTCGTATCTCCCTACTTGATGGTATTGTAAGCAGTATTGAAAGTGGAATGTCGATATTAGCAGAGAAATAAGTCAGTGGATTATCCAATCTGTGGAAAGTATTTCTTCAACAGTAAATAGTAATTTCTCTAACTTTTCTATGTGCAACAAGTACGTTGCGTCCTTCCATGCCATAATTGTCTGCTGTTTTGTCAGATTGTAAGTTAAAAATCAGCTTGTGGCATTAAGGTGTCGCCATGGTACGCAACCGGAATGCAGTGTCTGCAGAGTCCAACTTAACATAATCGATCTAAGCTGTGACTGCTCATGTTCTAAAGAGGACATGTCATTCTGTATGATGTCTATCGCAGATGACACAATGTTACCCACAGAGTATATCTTAGTGGACAATGTAGTCGTACCATTATCTACTACCGCAAGAGCCCTTTCCAAATTTGTTCTGTCAATCTCGCGCAGTCTCTTAGTAGCCTCCTGCTAGGAAACTTAGCACACTTCGTTGTATATTGCATACAAGAAGTGTTTTTCTTTTACACAGATTTTATTGAAAGATTTAGCATTAATACATCACCATTATAAGTATGTTCTTAGGCTTCTAATGACAATCCCCGCATGACAAGCATTTTCAACAGGGAAAAGCAAGGCAAAATCTGTCACAGAAGTCTCAACGTTCTTTAACTCCCCTCCGCCTAACCCCCCATGAATCGCACCCTATGTGTCTTTAAAAAAATCTTACATGGTTCTGGGTGATTAGGCATGCTTCAATATGATATCTCGGGGTATCGGGACCCCCATAGGTGGCCTTCAACAGTTGGGCGTAGATCAGATAGGGGATGCAGTGTGCGGTCTTCGCATATAAGCTTAATGTTGTGGGGTGGGGGGGTGCATGCGAGCCCTCCGGAGACAATGTTTTGGACTGCAGCTCTGGCTCTTTTAGGCTGTCTAGTAGTGTCTCCCAGGCCAGTGCAAATCCCTCCTAGCTTTGCAAAATAAGACTCCCCCCTCATATCCAGACCATCTCTCAATCTCTTTTCACCTTACAGTAAATCGGGGTCCCCTGGGAGCCTTCCAATGTCTTGTGATTTCTCTCTTAGCCAAGAGCAAGGCAAGATCCTGGAACCTATTTGTGACTTTTGTTTTGGAGGTATGTGGAAACCAGTTCAATATGCAGTGGCGGACTGAGCAAGGAACTTCTTTGGAGATTGTGCCTGCCACCACTGTCGTGACCTCCACCCAGTAACCTGTTAAGTGAGGACAGTCCCACAACATGTGCTTAAGCTCAGCTCCTGTCACCCCGCATGGACAAGAAGCAGTTTTGACATGGTTTTCAAGGACCTAATAAAAGGTCCTGTCTTCTCATTTCATCTGAAAGAGGGGACAAGTGTTGTTTCACATGGGACAATGTTGAAGTTTTTAGCCAATCAAGGCACAGCTTCCCAACACTGTAAGTTGTTACCACCCCTGAGTTTTGTGTCTGTGCATAACGGGGGTTGGGCCGGCTGATCTTAAACCCTTTTATGTCACCCAGGAAATGTGCATGACATCCGTTAGAGTTTAACGGCCACACTAAGCACAACCCCATTCAGATCCTGAAGAATTGTATGAACCGTTGCGAAGCATGGTATTTATTGTTTCCTCCGTGGTATTTGTGAACCGTTGCCAGTTCACAACACGTGCAAATGCTGAAATGTTTGGTGTATTTAAATCTTTTTATCTTAGCCAGGCCAAGATATGATGTTTGCAGCACTGTTTTCTTCAGGAAAATCAGTTGTTGTGGTATCTGGCAAGCTCTGAGTAATGCCTCATTTTCCTGAACTTGCCAATCCTTTGTTCCCCAAATTGATTTTAAATCAACTGGGTCCCTCTAAAAGTTAAACTTTTGTGTAGACAGCTGGAAAAGAAAGGATTTGGAATATATCAGCCTTGTGTCAGTAAGCATAGTTTGCTTTGCTGGTGTTGGTATGAGCCTATAATAATATGACTCCGGGTCTGTGGTATTCTGGCCAGCAAAATATGCATACTTTTGTGCAAACGTGTTTGAGCTACCCCGTGGTGCTGTAGGGCAGTGTTCCCATTGATTGTAATTAAACACACCACATGGAGTACTTGCTTTATGCAGGAAATGATTACCAAAATGTTAAAAACAGAACATTTCCTCATGATTAGTTGTTTCTTCATACATGTCCTCAGAACTGAAAACAGTGGAATACTCTAGATCTTCTAGCATTTCATACACTGCATCATTGTCCTAATAATCGGGAGACAGAACTAGGGTTGATAATATAATTTAAAGAAATGCAAAATACATATGGTATTTGCTGAAGTTCAGTCTGGAGGCTGCGTGGAACTTGGAGTTGACTCAATTTGTGGTACATTGACGTAGACACCATCTGTGTCTGGTTTCCGACTAGAAATCTGTGTTTCTTTACAAGTTGTTTGTATCGTTGTTGTTGATGTAGCAGGTAGAAAAGATACTTCATTATTTGCTATCCCCAGCCGGGGAGTAGAAGCTTCATCTCTGATCAAAACTTCCAATGGGACTTCCTGTATACTAGTGAGAGGAGACCGGTAACTACTTAGGATCTCATGTGTCCTACTGTGTAGAAGCGGCCACATGATGTGGTTTGATGAGATAGATTTACACAAATCTCTTGTTTTTGCAAACAGCAAGTGGCAGTAAAAGTACAGTTGTGGTACCTTCAACTGCCAGGACGGGTACAGGTGCTCTGTAAGATATCCCAAATTCTTTCTTGTCCACTATTTTCTCCCTGACCACTTCACAAATCTTTGGGATCCAGCCGGAGGCTGCTGGTGCTTCCTTCACTTCTCCAGTGGCGGTGCATTTTACTTGAACATTGCTCTTTGTGTCCCGGAAACTGTTCAGTTCCTGTAAAAAAAAAAAGCCAAACGTTCATTGATATCAAATGGTGTTTTAGCTGGGACTGTACCCACATCTTAACCCCAAACAGGATCTCGTAGGCAGTCCGTCCACCCAGGGGTTTTCTAGGCAGATTGTTTAGTGCTCTTTGGACCCCATATAAGTGATGTACCCAACTGTGACCTGAGACTAATATGCTTGCTGTTAAAGACTGCTTTAAGTTCCGGTTTTTCCTCTCCACTACTGAATTTCGCTCAGGATGTTATGGGGAAGAATATCACATGGTCACACCCAACCTTCCCATGGTGTCTTTGTAAGCCTTAGGAGCGAACGCCAGCCCCTGGTTGGAATGGAAAGTGCCAACTGCGTATGTCCCGATGAAGACTTGCAAGTCCTTGATAACAGTTTGGGCGTCAGTCAATCGCTGTGGCCAAACCCATAGGAATCTAGAGCAGGAATCAACTGCAACCAAGATATATTTGTAAGCCCCATCTGATTGTAAGGGGCCAGAGTGGTCCAGAGAATTACAAGCGAGAGACTTGTTTGAGATCAAAAGAGGTATCTGTGGTGGCCGTGCCACGGTGTAATCTTTTGTCTGCTGGCAGATGTCACATTTAAGGACAAAGTCCCTAGTCTGTTTGTAAAGACCTTGCCACTAATAGCATTGCTGCAGTAGTGAAATTGTCAACCTTGTGCAGATGCTAAGCCCTCATGTGCTGCTAGGAGCAAACCTAACCTGCAATCTGAATTTAGTATTACTCTATCACCCACTCGGGGGAATACATGCAAATGGTATGTTTTGCGCACTTAACCAGTAGGAGTACTATGCTGGAAAGCCTTTCGACAAAGGGGTGTTTTCACGTGTAGTGTTGACAGTCATCATGATGTCTCTATCTACTCTTGTACCGGAACAAGTAATCGCAGCGACAGCAGCAGTTTGCACTGTTGCTTTTGCGGCTTAGTAAGCCATTGAATTCCCTGCAACGTGTTTTCCTACACATTGATAACTCAAGGTGTGAATCAAATGAGTCCGTGGCAAGCATTCTTTCAGCTTAGCCACCTGCCCCCAAACCGTTTTGTGCTTTATGGTGTACCCCTTGGAATCTCTGAATGTATTTTGATTCCAATAGTGTAGATACTCGTTGTAAGACTGGACACAATAATACAAATTGCACACAATGAGTATGGGTAATTCAGTATCAGTATTCTCTAGTGTCAGCATCAGAGCTCTAAGTTCTGCCAGAAGCACTGAGCAGTCACCAAATGATTGCGTGAAGGTTTTCTCAAGTTGGAATTCACCATCCCACATTCACCCCTTCACGGCTGCGCATGCTGACGAGTATTGGGGCTTTGTCCCTACCGCAGGTTGTTTAGAATCATCAGTATAGATGATGTAATCATACTGATCCAGAGGTATGACTTCATTAGGCAGAGGATATTCGTGTGCAGAAATTGTGTTTGTAGTGTAGACTCAAATCTGTAGTTCACATCTGTTGTGGTGAGAGAGTTGGCCCATTATATTCATCTCAAATGTAATGCTTTTGCACTTGAAACGCTAGCTTTTATGACAGCCTCGAAGGCCGGCACAGAAGTAATGGCAATTATTCGTTTTCCCTGAGCTGATGCTCTCTCTCTCATCACAGCAGTCTGTACCACCATCAGAATCTTTTCTGTCTGTGCAAAACACATCTTGGCATTGGTGTATAAATGTGATTTATATGCAATTGGTACAGTGTCACCTTCATTGAATGTAACATAGGTATACCCTGATGACCCTGCAATGATATGGATCACCAGGTTTGTGGTGTTTACACATTTGTGTAAGTGTTTTGAAGCTAGTATGTCAGCTTGTACTGAAGTGAAATCTGGGTGTGTTCTGTTGTCCAATGTGTACTTCAAAAGTCTGAACAGATTAAGTCATAGAATGGTTTAACCCATTCTGCGTAATCGGGGAATAATATGTTCTGCCAAAATCTAGGATTCCCAATATGGTTTGAAGTTTCTTCATTGAGTTTGGTGGTTGTAAACGTGCACACTTTTCTAAGAAGTGCATCACAAGGCTTTTGCCTTCACTTGACAGCTCCAAGAAGGAATGCAGAACGTCGCAGCCTGGATGAGCAACAGCTTCCTGAAGCTCAACTCAGAGAAGACAGAAGTCCTCGTCCTCGGAACCACCCCATCGGCATGGAATAACACTTGGTGGCCCACCGCCCTCGGCAGCCCCCCACGGACCACGCCAGAAATCTCGGCATCATTCTCGACTCCTCCCTCTCCATGAACCGACAGGTCAACGCCGTCGCCTTCAGCTGCTTCAACACCCTCCGCATGCTCCGTAAGACTTTCAAATGGATCCCCACCGAATCAAGGAAGACCGTTACCCACGCACTCATTACCAGCAGACTAGACTACGGAAACGCCCTCTACGCCGGCATAAACAAGTCCCTAATCCGCAAGCTCCGAACGATACAGAACACCGCCGCCAGACTTGTCCTGGGGATCCCTCGACACGAGCACATCAGCCAATACCTACAGAATCTCCACTGGCTCCCCGTCAAGAAGAGAATCTTGTTCAAGGTACTCACCCACGCCTGCAAATGCCTACACAACACCGGACCCCAATACCTCAACGACAGAATCACCTTCCTCGTACCCAAAAGGAACCTACGATCCGCCAACCTCGCCCTCGCCGAAACCCAATGCATCCACAGAGTCAAAACAGGGGGTAGAGCCTTCTCCCACATCGCGGCCAAGACCTGGAACGAGCTCCCGATCGACATCAGACGCGCCCCCTCCCTGAACACCTTCAGGAAGGCACTCAAGACCTGGCTCTTCGGCTAAACAGAATTGCTGACCCCCAGCGCCTTGAGACCCTCACGGGTGAGTAGCACGCTTTACAATACCCTGATTGATTGATTGATTGACAGCTCGTATCACAGAAACAGGATATTGAGGTAGGCAATTTTAGTTTAAAAAAATTAAATTTGTAGCCCATGTGAGCAAATCCCACAACTATGCGATCTACTCTAGTCAAGTGTGTAGATACGTCATCATCCATCAAATAAATGTCATTGACATAGGACAATGCCTGATCATCAAATTCTTGTAGCAGTTCTGCAAACCAGGCTGAAAACAACCCAGGGCTGTTCTTAAATCCCTGGGGCAAATGACAGAACTTTTTTTGAGAACCCAGCAAGGAAAATGCGATCAAATACATGCTTTCAGGTGCTATATTTTGGCAGAAAAATGAATTTGCGATATTGAAAGTTGTTTTGTACTTTTTACGCACTGTAATGTTCATACGTGCTGCGCTGTGCACATTCTGTACTTCGAATGTACGTATAGCTATATTTAGATGTCTGTGATCTAATAGTGGACAATATGAATCATCAGGTTTCATAACTGGAATCACAGGATTATTCATAAGGGAGGTGCAACTTTATATTACAACTTGGTATTCAAGTTTTGTGAGAATCACTGTAACTTGTTTTTTAGCCTTATTTTTAATGGGGTATTGTCTTTGAGATTGTGGGGTTGACCTCAATGGTATCTCATGATAAGGGGAATCATCATCCCACCCCACATTGTTGCGGTATAACGTGGGAGCTAGCGCTAACGCCCACTCCTTGGTGTATGAATGTTTAACTGATTCATGGACAAGGCCGGAAAAGGCAGGTAAAATTACCGTTTCTCCCTCAGGGCAAATCATCATGAATTCAGGTGGCCAATCCTTTTCTGACAAAAGAATGTCATAGCTGAATGACAAGTTCTCCCAAAAGAAAACATCAATGTTTCTAGGTCTGTCCCCCTCCAATTGAAGTTGCATCTCGTACAAGCAATATGGGATGCTTACCCTGCTATCTGGTGTTTCCACCTGGATGTAGTCATTCAGCGCTACTCCCACCAGACAATCCATCAGTTTCCGGAGAACTATTGTGACTTCTGCAGCGCTGTCCAGCATGGACAGAGCCCACTCCCCGCTCAGAAGCAGTGTCCTCAATATCTGCAGCATGCTTGACTATCAGTCCAGCTACCTTCTTCTTTTTGAATTGAGGATTTGACTGTTTGGGTTTATCTTCCTTTTTTTTATGTAGTCAGACGAGCATTGTGAGTCCTCCTTTGGTTTCACGTACTCCTCTGATCTGCGCTCTGACTGTTCACCTCTCTCCGATCGTTTCTCGGATGTCTCTGGAAAGGAAAGAGAGGAATGTGTATCAATATCCTGATACCTGTCAGGTGCTTTAATATTATCACAGTTACGCAGATTATAGCGTTTTTCAGTGACCTGTCTAGGAGATCCACCCTGTGACTTAGTCTTTTCTTTATGCTTCTTATTATCCCACTTCTTCTTCTTAAAAGAGTCGTGTGCTTGCCTAGAGTTATCCTTTTACAGAACTACTCTTAATTTGAGATTTACTAGGTCTGGCTCCCAAGTTATCTCTACCCGCTGTTGTGTAAGTTTCTTCGATAGTTTTTGGTAATTTGCGCTCCTGTTGTCCCGGAGTGAATTTTTAAAGTCACTGGCATATAGCCACTGCTGCTACTTCCCTCTAATGTTACTTAACATGATGGCGGACGCTGCAGCAAAATTGTCCATCAGTTTCATCCCCAAATCCAGGGCCGGGGCTGCCCGTACTCATTTTGAATCTGTTTAAGCACATCTGGCAAAACAGCTAATGAGTACCATGAGTTCTGGTATATACTGCAGCAAAGACCGTACCCCTTGGGGTGCAGTCCTCCACCGGGGGAGCCATCCCCATTGGCAGGCATATTGTAAGAATTCTATATTTTTCCTGTATGGGAAACACTGCTTCAAGCTGGCTTTTTTTTGTGCAATCCAAATTGGAATCTCTCCGCATCTGGTGGGAATTTTGCCCATAACAGCGTTAATAATCTGTGGACTAATGCCTGGTGTACCCAATGGTGGTTGAGCAGCCTTTGCAGGATTTATTGTCATTGTTCGAATGACAAACTGTGTTAAGCATATATTTGCCAGATGTATGTACCTTTTCTTAGCTCGCAAACGGGCCGATTCACAGAATCTGCCCGTTTGCGAACGGAAAAATGGCTTTTCAAAAGTATAAAACTCAAATTGCGATTCGGTAACCTGTTACCGAATCACAATTTGGGTTTGCAATTCGGTATTAGGAAGGGGCGTGTTTAGGGCGTCCCTTCCTAATACCGAATCGCATCAGTATGTATGAATGTTTTGTGACTGTGAATGCGGTCACAAAACATTTGCATTTTTCCACCTACTTCAAGTAGGTGGTAACCCATTCGCAAATGGGAAGGGGTCCCTTGTGAATGTTTGTAAAAGCATTTTTTAAGAGCAGCAGGCAGTGGTCCCACGGACCACTGCCTACACTTAAAAAATGAAAAGAAAACTTTTCATTTTTCTTTTTGAAATGCAACCCGTTTTCCTTTAAGGAAAATGGGCTGCATTTAAAACAAGCATTTGCAATGCAATAGGTCTCGCATTTGCAAGAGTTTGTGCTATTGGCATTGTAAATGATAATGCCTTTTATTTATGTGTTTAAAAAACGTGCAAGCGCTGCGTGAACACCCCTTGCAGGTTTAGTAAACACAGAAATAAAAGGCATTATCATTTACAATGACAATAGCTCAAACTTTGCAAATCCGAGACCTACTGCATTGCAATGCAATAGGTCTCGCATTCACACGATTTTGAGCTATTGGCATTGTAAATGACAATGCCTTCTATTTATGTTTTGGGTTTTAAAACATAAATACAAGGCATTGTTATTTATAATACTAATAGTTAAAAAAATGCAATGAACCTCACCATCTATACCAACAGAAAGGGTGCTTTAGATATGTCAGGTCAAAGAGCAAACACTCCGACTGGCGCAGATGAAAGCACCTCAGATTACTGAACGGACAGCAACTTTACCTGAAAGCAGACATCGTTTGTCACAAAATGAAGGGACCCGTGCACACTTCGTGGTGTCTTGAATGAACATTAGACCCCCAATCTCTAGTTCTGTCTCCCGCTAACACTCTAAACGAGTCACGGTTCGTGTTAAAGTTTATCGTACACCTTTTTCAAACTTCAGCAATATTTTGAATTCTATGTATAGCGAGGAGAGCGATCTTGCCTGAACTCTGCGGTTGTAAATTAGGTAAAGAGGTTACATAGAAGGTAGACCATTTCTCCTTCACGCCTGTACGCACATACTCTGCATTCAAATATGCTGCAACGTGTGTTTGCCTCGACGCCTCACCTGCGTTATCAGAGGCACAGTTATATTAGCTGGTTACAGGAAAATAACCCACACCCTGAGCTTAAATAAGGCGCTCACCGACGTCACGGAGCGCGAGGCGAGGAACTATCGTCAGGTTGAGATTACTGTAGTAATTAGGGATGATAACAAACGTACAGTCACAATCTGTACAGACTCATACATGCACACGGACACATGCAAACACACGCTCAAACACCATGCACCCACACGCCACATAACACACACATTAACTACACGTACATACGGACCATCACAGACACACACCAGGAACAAAAACACAAACCCCACAAGTAAACACACACGTACCACGCTCAAGAACCCGCACGATGTACACACACACATACTACATAAACACGACACACACTCTCACAAAGTTGTACGACAAATGAACACACCAGGCCCAGCATTCTTTGCCACCTAAGTGCTAGTGAACTACCTCAAAACGCCCACAGCTGTGCAGAGGGCAAGCACCAGACACCCTCGCAGAACCACACTATCTCTGCCCAAACAAAACATGTACCCATGGCCCCCTCTGTGTGGGTGTGTGACAGCGTGCGAGAGCCTGAGAGAGTGCGAGTGTGACAGCGTGCAAGAGAGTGAGTGTGTGACAGCGTGCGAGAGCCTGAGAGTGTGTGAGTGTGTGACTGCGTGCGAGAGCCTGAGTGCAAATGTGTGACAGCGTGCGAGAGCCTGAGAGTGCGAGACAGCGTGCGAGAGCCTGAGAGTGCGAGTGTGTAACAGCGTGCGAGAGCCTGAGAGTGCGAGTGTGTGACAGCGTGCGAGAGCCTGAGAGTGTGTGAGTGCGAGAGCGTGCGAGTGCGCCTGGGTGTGCGAGAGCGAGCCTGGGTGTATTCTTATATGGACCTTCAGCCTCTTAAAAACATTCATGCAGGCACACCAGTCGTGGCCAGATTTGCATTGGCACCAACGGAAATGAACTGGTGCAAATCTCTCGCATTACAAATATCAGGACGCGCAGTTAATTTTTGGCAAAGCGCTAGCTACTCAATAAGTGTATTTAACGTGGAAGGGAATCCAACGTCGAATTATAAAGCTGCAAACCAAACCTTTTGAAGCGTGATACACAATACAGCAGGAAATCTGTCACGGGAACAGCTTGCGAGGGGCCGACGGGCGATGCTGACGTTGTACAAAAAAAAGTAAATAGGAAATTTTTTTTAAAATGCAGCGCAGAGAGAATGGAGACAGCATTCTCGAAGTTAGAATAACAAGCACGGAATCGAAACCCGAACGCGGGAATCGAAACCAGTGGTGCGCGCGCACCACAGAGGAGCGGGGGGGGAAAGGGAGCGCGGCAGCGAGGCGAACGCGCGCTGCTGCGCGTGCTAGCCACCAGTGGGAATGGGCGCGGCAAAGGCGGGACATGCGCCCGCCTTTGCCCAATTGCGTGCTGTCTTTCTTATAAAGACGCACGCAAGGCCCAATAGCCGGGGGAAAAACGAAAAGCACACGCACGAGCGTGTGCGATTCCTAAGTCAGCTTCTAAACCCCCTACATGAGGTCTCTCGCTGCGCACTGCAACGCTAGGCGCGAGACCTAAAAAAATGATTCTTTTATTTAAAGGCAATCACGGACATGGAGGTCTGCTGACTCCAGCAAGCCACCATCCCCGTGATTTTTTGCGAATCCTAGGGGGTCTCAAATTACAACCTACCTCATTAATATTAATGATGTAGGTCATTTGCGACCCCCTAGGAATCGCAGAAAGTATTCAGCACACTTTCATACACGCCGTTTTGCGATTTCCTAATTATGAATCCTTGTGATTCGCAATTTGGAAATCGCAAAATGGTATCTTCATACATCTGGCCCTATATGTTTTGACCAGATCTGTGTACAATGTACGCAGTTCTGGCACTCCCATATTATCTAAATCTAGATATCCTGTGTAACTGGCTAAGAATGGCCATGTTGCTCCCTCATTGCTAAGGGGACCTAGTCTAACTTTAGTATGTAAATGTGGTAGGGCGCCTTCAAACCAATTTTGATGTTCTTGGTATGTTAATGGTACTTCTAGAGCTTCATAAGTTGTGTCATTTTTAGGTACTATCTCTTCAGTGTCTGTATGAAACAGTCATCATCATCAAAACCTTTGTTTCGCTATAATTCTATGGCATATAAAGTACATAACATTTTCCTTTGAGTAAAATGTTAAGATTTTAAAAATTACAACAAACTAATAAGAAAATATTAAAACTAAAATTCCACCTCAAAAATTCATCTAAAATACATTTCATTATCATATAGGTAAAAGGGGAAGACCTAGGAAAGAACAGTGTATCTATGATATCCAGGCCTTCTCCTGCTCTTAGCTAAAGACCATAAAAAGGAGGCCACAGAGTAACATACAAAGGGATCTCCTAACTGTTGGATAAAATACAGGGCTACCCGACATTGTCTAAAACCAAATTTACGTAAAATCAGAAGGACAAAGCGTCAAATCTTCTAGTGAATATAATTTATTCAGATGGCCTAGCATCAACGGAATATAGTTTAAATTTAAATCTCACTAATATAAAGCGATGCTGGGGGTTGGATACTGTAGCTCGATAGGAATGCAGATCTTGTGTTATTAGAGGCATCATATGTCAACACTGACTGCTTTAGAATGTTAGCTGCCCTTCTTTCACTCTTAGCCTTTTCTTGGAAGATTTCCTTAAGTCTAGATTTAGAAATGAGAGTGCAATTATAAAGATTCTCATATAAATTCATTAAATCCAATGATCTCAGGGTATTTTTAACATATTGTAACCACCTTATATTGGATGCACAGTCCCATTTCTGACAGTTCCTAATAATACTCTGGTTCAAATTTAATGGCTCATCTCCAAATTGAATGCCACAATAGGATGGGTGCTAAACGGACTACATCTGCTATAAATTGCACGCCAAGTTCCATATGACAATTATAATTCGAGCAACTACTCGGGAGGGATAACAGCCTTTTATAACATCCATCCTCAGTAGGCTGTGAGGGCCCAGTAGGCGGCAGGCCCCAAACTCCAGCCCCATAGGTGGCCGCAGAAATTACTTTAGCATAATATATTTTCTTAATTTCAGGTATGGGCCTGAACCCTAATTTCTTAATAAATGTGAAGATTGCCGTTGTATTTTTTTCCATTAACAGGGCCTTGTTATCTATCATTTGATTCCAAGTTTGTTTAGAATCAAAGAGTATCCCCAAATAAGAGAAAGTGTCCACCACCTCTAGTCTTTGGTTAATTATAAGGAAGGGTGATAGTTTCTTTGGGCGGCCACCAGTAACTAATACATGGGTTTTGGCTTCATTAACTCTAAGACCCAAATTTCCCATAAAGGTCTTGTAAGCCTCAATCAAAATCTGCAACGCTTTCCCTGTTCTAGCGATTAACACGGCATCGTCAGTGTATAAAAGTATAGGAAGGGGGTTGAATTAATGTATGGGATGTGAGAAGTGGAACCAATAAGGGCGGCCTCCACCCCAGTTGTATAGATTGAAAACAAAAAAGGGCAACGACACACCACTGTCTGACACCCCTCATGATCTCACATGCCCTTGTGCATTCCCCATTCCTTCCATACCGAACACATGCAGATGCCTGGGCATACATTTGGCGAATGAAGGATATAATGATCTCATCTATCTCCATTGATTCCATAATGGACCATAGTTTGGTATGAACAACACAGTCAAAAGTGGCTGAGAGGTCCATAAAGGCCATATATATTTGACCCCTCTTAGCCGCTGTATATTTTTCAATGACCAGGTTCAAATTTAAGCTTTGGTCTACAGTCCCTTTCCCCTTCCTGAAACCGTATTGCAAAGCTATTAAAATATCCCTTTCCTTCACCCACTCCTCCAGCCTATTTAACAATAATCTTCCCATTAATTTAGCTGTGCCATCTATCAGAGATATGGGTCTGTAGTTAATGGGCAGGGCCTTGTCCCCCTCTTTGTGGATAGGGATTATGATGGTTTTTTTCCATGAGTCTGGTGGGCCCACATTAAATCCGTATTTGTAAAGCGCGAACTACTCACCCTTACGGGTCTCAAGGCGCTGGGGGCCGTAGTGGAAATTAAGTGAGCTATTGCCCAGAGTCACATGGTGCTGAGCTGAGCTGCCGCCGGAGCCGGGGATCGAACCGTGAACCCTGCTGCTCCGAAGTCAGCTGCCCTGGCCGCTGCACCACACCTCTCCACATTCACGATAGCATTTAGTATATTTGTTAATAACGGCACCCATAACTCTTGATGAACTAAAAAGAAATGTATAGGTACCCCATCCGGCCCGGCTGACTTGTCCAAACTACCTGTTCCAAACCATACCTTATCTCAGATAGATCAAATTTCAAATTACCCTTAGGGTCAGCTATCTGCGTGATAGTACGGGCGCTCTCCTCAATCTCTGTGGCCCCAAAAATATTCTTAAAATGTGCCACCCAATCTTCTTCCGCTACATGTAGATCTAGAGACAGGTCACTCTCATTTTTTCTTTTAAAAAGGGGAATTTATCACTTTCTCAAAATCTCGACTATTTTTTCTAACAGCTGCTGATCTCAAACTCTCCCATGCTTCCTCCTTCAGGGTCCTCATTCTGGCATTCCGGGCCTTCCTATATTGTATTTGCAAATCCTTCGCTAGAGTTTTATCTCTAGGGCGCTGCCTATGGGCTGCGTGTAGACATTTTAAGGACATCGAGCAATCGGAGTCAAACCAACACACACTAGGCTGCTGGGTATTTGAGCATGTTCTTACCAGGTTTCGTTTTATATGGCCTAGCAGTTCCTCAAAAGCTCTCACTGCTTCTGATGGGTCAGGATTGATTTCCAAACACGTCAAGATCTCTGGCTGCATTTGGGCCACTATCAAAGGGAAGAACTTATCTTTGTTAACCTTCTCCCATTTCAAAATAAAACCATTTCTCCTGGTGATAAGAGGTTTCGGGGCCTTGGTGTCCGGTTGCTTAGATGTAATATCCCAGATCAACATACAACAAAGGGCAGCATGATCACTAAAACTAAGCGATCTAACTTGTACTTGAAGAATTTGCTTAGATAAAACTTCAGACACTAGTATATAATCAATTGTGGAGCCGTTTTCCGGGGTCCCATACGTTTTTTCCATATGGCCAGTATGTGGATCTATTGTGTTAATTATATTTAAGTTCCTAATGGTGAATAACCTATTAAGAGCAGTTCCATAGTCAAATCAAATCAAAACAAGCTTTATTCGGTTAGATAAAACACAAACCATAAAAGCAATCTAAAATAAATCATGCAGTATTTCATATTTCACAGTCTGTGATAAAAGACATTAAATTCATATAATTAAATAGAAATGAAAAGAAACCCCGCACAAACAAGTCATAGTAACCACGTACATTAAAGTGCTTTGTACATAATAAACTGTTTTCAATTTTATAATACCACAGTGCCATTCATATCAAGAAATATAAAATATATATAAAGTGCATTACAATAACAATAATCTGCCTAAAAGGGAAAAAGGACCCAGTATTTAAAAATGTATTTCCTTTAAAAACTTAAAACACAGTATACAGTTATTATTAATAATTATAAAATATCAAAAATGCAGGAGAGAATTCGCAATGGTCCGGGATCATAGTTCGTAGTACATCTTGTTTCAGATATGGGCAGATTCATTTCAGATTACATCTTTATTTTCATAGATCAGGGCCTCAAGATGGGAATTATTATTACGTATCGTGATCGACTTCTTAATAAAAGTCGCCACTGCATTACAAATTCTAGTATTTGCCAGACTACAGATATACTCAAATGCTACGTTATATGTAAAAAGTCTCTCCTTCAGAAGCAATGGTCGTAAAAAACGCTTCCTAATGTTTCTATAGAAACCACAAAACAGAATAAAATGCAGAGTTGTCTGTTCTGATCTACCATCACATGGGCACTTGGGGAGATTTTGATTCCACTTTCCCTTCGTGGGAAAGGCTATTAAAAAGTGCACTAATCCCATCCTCAGTCTAGTAAGATAAAATCTGTGTTTAATATTAGTGATCTGTGATAAATACATGGGTAGTCCAAGCCCAAACGTCCGGTCCAAATAAACTTTTGTTATCGGTTGCAGATTTGCTTTTAGGTCCCTTTGCAATTTCCGTGTTTCCAATAATTTATTCTTCAGATCTTTTTTACCACAGCTAACTATTTGATAAGGATTTTTAAAATCAATCTTTTGATCGCATTCATTTAATAGATTTTTAATATAAAGTAACCATGGTATTTTAGTTCCATAATCATGTGCAACACAATCTTTGATAATATCCTGAGTAAATTTGGTGCCTTGTTTACTCCAAATGCCATACCATACATTCAAACTTGTTGTGCTAATAAAATCATCGATGTAGGGGGCATCTAGTTCTTTGTGCACACTAAACACTGGGGTGGAGCTCGGGACGGCTAACAGTCTTGGCAAAAATTTATTTTCTTGTGTATAAAGAATTTTGCAGTTTGCCCCTCCCCACAATGTTGCCCCATAACAAGTTCCAGTAAGGCACTTATTTTTGTAAAGGGTCATAATTTCCCTAATAGGCTTATTGCCCGGGGTCCCATACGTTTTTTCCATATGGCCAGTATGTGGATCTATTGTGTTAATTATATTTAAGTTCCTAATGGTGAATAACCTATTAAGAGCAGTTCCATAGTCATTATGGATCTCCCCCCTCATCATCAACTAGCCCACAAACAGGACTGGCCGTATTTTTAAAGTTGTGAGCTTTGAAGTCTCCTGCCCATAAAATTTGTAAACATTTAGGATGTGAGGCACAAAGGAGATCCAACTCTTTTTCCAAATGACCAACCACCTCTGCCATGTTGCCACCAAAATTGTTATTATAAAAGTTAATTAGGGTCCAATCTCAATCAATACTCCCTTCACATAGGATCTGGAAAAAAGGTGATTCATTGAAAAACGTCAAAACCTTTATTCTTAATGAATTTGACAACATAGTTATTAGGCCTCCTCGTGCGCGACCTGCCCTAGAGGGGATCGCTGGAGTTAGAAAGGAACGTTAGCCATCTAGAAAATGGAGCGTGTTTCCCAGATCTCCTGAAGGCATAAAATATCATAGTTTCGCACAATGTTTACCAGGGTTAGTCAATTTCGACTTTATGCCTGCAACATTCCAGGTAATAAAGTTTAACCTCTGGGTGCCCTCCTCCCTCGTTCCTACATACTTATAATCCCTGGGAGCAAGACATGTGGGCTCATGACCCACCTCTGGTTCAGTGCCCAATCAATCACATGTCACTGATCCCTCTAATAAAGCAAACAGATTACTGTCCTTATTTTGTGTCTAACAGGCTCTGGTGGCCCAAGATAGAAGGATCAGGGAGCAGTATGTCGGCCTGCCTTCGTGACGTGGGCAATCATATTCGCTGGTCTGTAAAAGAATCCGAAAGGTAATACAAAAATTTGCGAGGCAAAAGAGTAGGTATTTGGTAGTGTTCCCAATAAATTCCCTACTAACTTGTGATCATTAACATTGATTACAACACAATCACTGCCCAGCGATTTTGGGAAAGAGCCCACCCAGCCCCCTCTCTGTGCCATTATCATAGAGTTACTGAATATACAGTCCTCCCTGACGTATCTAGTCAGCCAGTGTAGAGCACAGTCTTGTAGTTGCATTGACTGCTGGGACTGTAACCCATGAATATAATACCTCTGTCCTGGATGCTTCGTGAGCCTTCACCACGAAGGTAACGTCTCCATCCGTCTTGGGCAGACCACGTTGCAACAACATTTGTGTAACCACATGTCTGCAGTTCCCCGATATGTTGATAACCATTTTGTCAGTTTCAGACATTTGGATATGTAGAATCAGAGAGAGTACCCCTATGGGGAGATCCTTTGAAAGGTTCAAGCTTGAACAACCTACAGCCAATACATAGGGTTAACCTACTCAGCTGACGAGGATTTTTCCCTAACACCAAGGACATCTCCTGTTAAGAGGTGAGTAGGGGTCTTTGGGTTCACAAAAGAAAACTACTCGAGCAGTCCATTAAATAAGAGCCCAAACTATAACATTGGCGGCGCCATGTGGTACAGCTTGTACCTCCCTCGGTAAAACTGTGCGTTTGTTGGACAACATCAATGTCAGGATTGTGCTAGACTGATTCCGTGCACACCCTCAGGATATGTTGGCCTATGTCCCTGCTGGCAACAGTGCACCATCTGTACCCCTAAACCTACAGGGCAACAAATGTGTTGGCAACCTTAGAACATGACCACCATGAACCCCCAAAGAAATCGCGGTAACAGATCTAGAACCTTTTCATTTGGACTCTCATGCATACCCAAAGAAGTACACTAGAAATACTCGGCAAGGCTTTTCAATATTTATTGAAGCGTTGTGATTCTTGCATAAAGTGTGTGCTGCGATAATTAATAGAATGAAACAGATTAGCGTAATAAGCATCACAAGAACAATGAAAAGGATGAACATTTCCAACATTGTGGAAAGACAGTGACTATATGAAGGTGTATAAGTACTGCGTGTAGTTCTATTCCTACCTAGCGCTCCCTAACCTAGTTTTGCTTAGGGTGGGTGATCTGCCAAATCCCTGCCAGGGTGGACTAATTCCCCGTTACCTGTGGGTAAGTGTCATCCGGCTGCCTATCTTGGTGTAGAGCTGAACATTCGTCTTGTTGGTATGCAGGAATCAGCTGAGCTGGAATTCTGACATATGGTAACCCCGCAGTGTCAGCTGAGTGTTCCTCTGCCTAAAGAAGGAAGTGGTTTTGTATATATAACAATAAAACCCATGTGGCCATGTTGCAACCTCTGTCAGGCCGCAATTGTTTATTCTAGTTGGATAGTGTTGTCGCCTTACGGACAATCACATAAATTACATTTGCGCAGTGAATTATATCCCTTGTACTGAATGTTCAAAGTATCGTGATAGTGTGCCTACAAAGTAGAAATGTAAGCAGTGCAGATTTAGAGAATGTTATCCTGCATGGTCACGCACGCAAATGTATGTCATAAGTCACTGTGTGTAAAAGAGAAGGCAACTCAAGAAACATGAGCATGTAAAATGGCAGCATTTCTACCTGCGCCTATCCTGACCATGTAATAAGACAGGCTGGAGTAAACAAAATAGCCATGTACTTGCTCAACGCAACATGCCATTCGTGCTGTTTTTGAGCGAGAAAATCATAACCAGTGTATTTTGTCTGAGGCAATGTGTGCGAGATGCATCTTGCATATCTACATGTAATTTGGCATAATTATGCTTCAGCAAGTTCTGGAATTTGCTGTTGCAATATAGGAGTTGAATCAGTGATGTATATGGACTAAATCTTTTGCAATGTGATGGATGGATTCAATGACCATTACCAGGCTAGCCTTATTCATTGGCTCACTGGGGCAGGGTTTGCTGAATTCTCCCTTTCTATGTTGTAACGTCTTTTTTTCATACTTGTGATTCATCAATTTGAGTTTGTGACTATATTTTTAATTGTATTGACAAAAACATATTGTTCGAGGCATGTGAGCTGTAGATCACATGCTGTGCATAGCCCGCCATCTAGTGTTGGGTCCGGATGTTTGCACTTTGTTTTTCTTCGAAGAAGTCTTTTCCAGTCACGAGGTAGGTGACTCCTCCTTTCGGTGATAGTGCGCATGGGCATCGACTCCATTGTTAGATTGTTTTTTTCCGCCATCGGGTTCGGATTTGAATAACTGCGCTCCGGTTCGACACCGTTCCTTCGGTTTCCCTCGGTGCGCAAGACACTCACCCTCGACGGTATTGTTTCCGATCACGTCTCTCTTTCTATCACGTATCGTATTTACTTATTAAAACTATCTTTCGATTGGAAAGCTCGTGGAAGGCCGTCGGGCCGACCCGCAGTCGATGGAACGAACTCCCTTCAAATTCTGCCCTCGGTGTTACGCGAAATACCCGCGCACCGATTCACACGAAGTTTGTAACCTGTGTTTGTCTCCCAAACACAGAGAACAGGACTGCGACTCGGGCCAGGCTTTCCGCTCCAAGAAAACACTTCGCGATCGTTGGGCTCGATGTCGCGACATGCAGAGCCAGCATACATGCTCCATTCCGGACATCTTCAAATCGGACGAAAAGGCCGGGGAGGCAATGGGAATCGAGGAGGAGCAGGAGCAGATCCTCATCTCAGAGCTCGACTCTGACCAAGAGGGAGACATCCCACATGGACAACGTACTGTGAGTACAGATCCCCCCTCGTCCCAAGATCCAACTCCACATAAAAAGAAGGCTCCGGTCCAACCCGCGCCCTCGGGCCCCGGTCGGCACAGAGACCACGCTTCCGGCGCCCCGCCTTCTGGCTCGGCACCGAAGCCTACTAAAAAGCCTCCCGTCTCTGAAAAGACTCACCCCAAATCGCGCTCCGAGCCCAAACCTTTGGGGTCGAAACACAAGTCCAGCTCCGACCCACAACATTAGGGCACCAAAACACACTTCCGATCCGAAGACCCCAACGCCTAAGACTCCGGCACCGAAACTTTCAGCACCGAAACAGTCAGATGTGCCAAAATCACCCAAAAAAGCACAGTTTCTATGCTCCAATCGGCAAACCGGATCCGAAACAGAAAGTGTTGTCTATTCATCCACAGACTGGACACATCACCACTAAAGTGACTTTAAAAAGAAGGACTGATACAGAAGAGGAATATCACATTCCTTTGAAGAAGAGAACTGTTGGAACGAACCCTTCCCCTCCTCCTCTCCCTCTCCCATCACCTCCTTCCCCTCATTTTCAACCAATTTCACCTGAGCATTCACCACCACATACACCTGACAACCAGGATGATGGGGATGGCAATGGGGATGGGGATGATGATCAACCACTACAAGACCCATGGGGCGACTACAACACCAATTCGCCCACAGGCAATGATCCCGACTTGTACTCTAACAAGCCCTCTCCACCGGATGACAGTGTAGGCTACATTGAATTACTGGGTAGAGCTGCCAACTGCCATGGGGTGCAGCTACATAAAGAATCCCTAGAAGAGGATTTCCTCTTTGAAACCCTTAAAAGCACGCAAAAATCATCACACACACTATCGATGCTCAAAGGGATGATCAGGCATGTAGATGACATCTTCAACGACCCTGTCAGGGCTCGTATTCTTACCCCCAGGGTAGATAAAAAATACAAGCCAATACCATCTGACCCAGTATATATAAGGGGACAATTACCATCGGACTCTATAGTTGTGTCTAATGCATGGAAAAGAGCCAACTCCCAAACTACAGGAGATGCTCCACCCCCGGATAAAGAATCCAAACTTATTGATGCTTCGGGGAAAAGGGTGGCCTCTCAGGCAGCAAACTTCTGCCGTATCTCTAACACTCAGGCATTGCTAGCACGATACGACCGTGCCCACTGGGACGTGATGAAGCAATTGATCCCGGAACATAGATCTAAAGCACAAGAACTGGTGCATGAAGGACAACTTATTTCTAACAACGCAATCAGATGCTCCCTAGATGCTGCAGACATGGCTGCTAGAGCTGTAAACACCAGCGTCCTTTTAAGAAGACACGCCTGGCTCTGCATACCTGGGTTCAAACCCAAAGTTCAAGCCTCCATATTAAATACACCCTTTGATAAGGAACACCTATTTGGCCCAGTGGTAGATTCTTCACTAGAAAAGATGAAGAAGGACACTGAAGTGGCCAAATCCATGGGAGCCCTTCAGTCAACACAAAGCCGTGATTCCTTTCGGCGCTCTTTCTACCGCGGAGGCTCCAAAAATACCTCCTCGGAGACCACCTCCACTTACAAGGGCAATAACCACCCCTCTTCCTCTAGGGGTTACTTCAGAGGGGGTTACAGAGGTAACAACGGCAAAGGCAGGGGTAGGGGTTCAAACACACGCACCTCCCCCTCCAATACAAAACAGTGGCTTGCCTACACTTCCCCCCGACCACTTAACACCTGTCGGGGGAAGACTTTCAGATTTTCTACCAATCTGGCAGTCAATAACAACAGACAATTGGGTACTACAAATTATCTGTTCTGGTTACTGCCTGGAGTTCATCAACACTTCTCGAAACATTCCACCAAAGTCACACAAACTTTCACCAGATCACCTACACCTCCTCAAATAAAAGGTGCAATCTCTCCTTGTAAAAGGGGCTATAGAGCCCGTACCATCTCAACATCACGGGTCGGGCGTGTACTCTTTTTACTTCCTAATAGCCCAAAAAGATCGTTCTCTCAGACCAATATTAGATCTCAGAGAACTTAATCTTTACATTCAGTCAGATCATTTTCACATGGTAACACTTCAACAAGTACTACCTCTTCTGCAGAAAGGCGACTTTCTATCTACTCTAGATTTTAAAGACGCCTATTTTCATATTCCAATCCACCCCGCTCATCGCAAATTCCTCAGGTTTGTAGTAGCGGGTCAACACTTCCAGTTCAAGGTACTTCCGTTCTGAGTCACCACTGCCCCCAGAGTCTTCACAAAGTGTCTGGCGGTAGTAGCTGCTCACCTGAGAAGACAAAGCATCCATGTCTTCCCATACTTGGACGACTGGCTCATCAAAGCCAGTACGTACCAGCAATGTCTTCGGCACACTTTCAGAACAATTCAGTTACTACATCAACTAGGGTTCACAATCAATGTGATAAAATCACATCTTCAACCAGCCAATACTCAGGACTACCTAGGAGCCACAATAGATACTCAAAAAACTCTGGCGTTTCCCAGCACAGCCAGGATTCGCAATATTCAGGCTTTAGTTCTCCAGTTTCAAACCAATCATTGGCTTCCAGCTCGGGTTTATATGCAACTGCTGGGAATGATGGCATCTTGCATCATAATTGTCCCCCATGCCAGGCTGCACATGCGTCCACTTCAAGAATGCTTAGCCAGTCAGTGGAACCAGTCTCAGTGTCTATTAACCGATCTAGTGTTGGTAAGAGGCTGTACTCATCGCTCTCTGCAGTGGTGGAACACACAAAATTTGTCAAAAGGACGGACTTTCATAGACCCGGTTCCACAGATAGTACTGACAGCTGACGCGTCCCTCACTGGCTGGGGAGCTCATCTACAACAACACACAGTGCAAGGCCTGTGGAGCCAACAGCAGAAGTTGCTCCACATCAATCATTTAGAGTTGCTTGCAATCTTTCTAGCTCTCAAGGCATTTCAGATTCACTTGGAGGGCAAAGCTTTCTTGGTTCTTACAGGCAACATGACAGCTATGTATTACATACAAAAACAGGGGGGGGACACACTCTCTCCAACTGTCCCACTTAGCCCAAGACATCTGGAAGTGGGCCATTCACCACAAACTTTAACTCCTAGCGGAACACCTCCCAGGAGTAAACAACCAAATTGCAGATCTCCTCAGCAGGCAGAGGCAGCAACTACACGAATGGGAACTTCACCCTCAGGTTCTCCTCCCATACTTTCAAAGTTGGGTAGTCCCTCATATAGACCTGTTCGCCACACACCAAAACGCAAAATGCCGAAGCTTCGCCTCCAGGTACCCACACCCACAATCCAAAGGCAATGCACTATGGATGAATAGGTCAGGGATATTTGCCTACGCTTTTCCGCCTCTCCCACTCATTCCATTAGTGGTTCAGAAGCTCAGGCAAACATCTCTCACACTAATCCTGGTAGCTCCCACATGGGCACGTCAACCTTGGTTCACAACCCTGTTGGAGCTGTCTCTGGTTCCGCATCAAAAGCTGCATTTAACCTCCAGTCTCCTCACACAGAGCCATGGAGAAATCAGACACCCAGATCCCAAACAGCTGAACCTCGAGATCTGGCTCCTCAAGTCTTAGAGTTTGGTTACTTGAACCTTCCACCAGAATGTATGTCTATCATTAGAGAGGCTGGTGGAAGCGATTTGTTGTTTATTGTGGTAACAATCATATCAACCCTCTTGATGCTTCCATACAAAACATCATCTGCTATCTGTTACACTTGCAACAGTCAGCGTTAGCTTACACCTCCATTAGACTACACCTGGCGGCAATAGCTGCATATCTACAAAATAGACAACATTTGTCATTGTTTAGGGTACCTGTAATCAAAGCTTTCATGGAAGGACTGAAAAGAGTCATACCACCAAGACTCCCACCTGCTCCAGCGTGGAATCTTAATATAGTCCTCACAAGATTAATGGGCCCACCTTTTGAGCCCATGCACAAATGCGAACCACAGTTCCTCTCTTGGAAAACCGCTTTCCTCATTGCAATGACTTCATTAAGGAGAGTGAGTGAACTACAGGCATTAACCATACAAGAACCCTTTTTCCAACTACACAGAGACAAAGTGGTTCTTTGTACTAACCCCAAATTTTTACCTAAGGTAGTATCTGCATTTCACATTAATCAGTCGGTAGAATTACCTATATTCTTCCCTCAACCTGATTCAGTTGCAGAACGAGCTCTACACACCTTAGATGTCAAAAGAGCACTTTTGTACTACATTGAAAGAACTAAATCTTTTCGTAAAACAAAACAACTTTTTGTTGCTTTTGCGCCACCACACAAGGGCAATCCTATCTCTAAATCAGGAATTGCAAGGTGGATTGTTAAGTGCATTCAAACTTGCTATGTGAAAGCAAAGAGACCTCTAACTGTACCCCCTATGGCACATTCCACTCATAAGCTAGGGGCCACTATGGCTTTCTTGGGAAACATCCCCATAGTTGACATTTGCAAAGCTGCAACATGGTCTACACCGCACACATTCACTAAGCACTATTGTGTAGATGTGTTAGCGAGACAACAAGCCAATGTGGGTCAAGCAGTACTTAAAACACTATTTCAGACAACTCCAACAGCTACAGGTTAGCCACCCCTTTGAGAGGATACTGCTATATAGTCTATGCACAGCATGTGATCTACCGCTCACATGCCTCGAACGGATAATGTTACTTGCCCAGTAAGCATCTGTTCTTGGCATGTAGAGCTGTAGATTCACATGCGCCCATCCATCTCCCCGGATACCTGTGGCTGCTGTAGTTCTCTATTAATTTACATACATACATATGCATGGGCATCTCTATTCTTTACTATTACTCCATTCTCACACTCTGCAGGAAAACAATCTAACAATGGAGTCAATGCCCATGCGCACTATCACCGAAAGGAGAAGTCACCTACCTCGTGACTGGAAAAGACTTCTTCGAAGAAAAACAAAGTGCAAACATCCGGACCCAACACTAGATGGCGGGCTATGCACAGCAAGTGAATCTACAGCTCTACATGCCAAGAACAGATGCTTACTGGGTAAGTAACATTATCCTTTTTCACTAATGGGTTATCTATACATCTGATTCTGTCTCTGGGCCTTGCCTACCTTTAGACTGCTGTGCAGAAGAGCTCATTGAGCTGGAGTGGCAATCTTATATCCCATCCTGTGGACAATTAACTTTTTCAAATGTAGAAACAGTTACAAAATTCACACAAATCTTTTTTAGGAGAGGGGAGCAAATTACATTGAAGTGCATTTTCCTTTTACAATAGCTAACAAAGGCTATCACTAGCCTCACTAAGCACTCTACAACTGAAGGTGCTATATACATGCAGCGGTCACCCAAAATGGGTAGACAACCTCCCTACCTAGTACCTAGCACATGCAAGCACACAATAGATAGGCTCAGAGCGAATAAGGGGGCCCAGCCATGACGAAATAAACAAATTTACCATTGAGACCTAAAGTCTTCACCCTGTGGTTCAAGAAAAAAAAAGCCTGCACCCCACTACTAAAATCACTTCCCATCAACTGTTAATAGTGTTATGTACTGGTCATGGAGTCAGTAGTCATCTATGCTAAAAGGAGTGTAATTTTTTCCCCAATAAAATCTAGCACATCGTAATCACGTAGCGCACTGATCAAGAGGCTTATGAAACCGATCACCTGCATCAAAAAATATAGTGGGTCTGACAGAATGATAAGAATGAGGAAAAGATTGTTATGTGGACACTGTGTCAAGGGACTTTTTTGAGTGCTGAAGAAATGGAGTGGGTTGGCAGGCAGTGCAATACCTAGACTGGACTTAGGGTGGAAGGTGGGCCATTCATAGTTTCACAAGAGAAAGTGGTAGATGTTTCACAGGGTGAGGAACAGAATGGGCTGTCTAGCTTTCCAAATGGTGTAAAAGGAGTATGGCGGAAGAGGGAATATGGAGCGTTGGTATGTCTGTTGGTATTTGCATACAAGGGTGTTTGGGGGAGGAGCATCATAAGGGGAGATTTGCTGCTTGGGTCACATCTACTCAGACCAAGTAAAATTCAGAAGAATATGGCTTAGACTACGGGCTGTTCCATGGAGGTAATGAAGCACAGATCAGGGAGGTAAACACGAGGCAGAGTGAAGATGCAAAGGCAGTATGCGAGGGATGGCAGGGAGTTCAATGGTAGTAAACCTGCATTAGGAGGACTATGGGTTGACTGTATGGTATGGGGCGGGAAGTGGGTGTGATCCCAGCATATTGTTGTGTCAATATCATCTGACATTACCATTATGTCCTAAATATGGTCTATAAAATACCACCCATTAGAGTTAATAATAGAAAATTCTACACCAATAGTTTTGTAAACGAGACACAATATTTATGATCTGATGATACCGCCGGCGACACGTGGGAGCAATACTCCTGGTAGCAGAGAAATGGTCATGATGGTGGGGGAGTCCCAGAACCTGAGGGACTAGATCATACCCAGGGCAATACAGAAAAGGTAGTGATGGTGGGGGAAGAGACTGCTCCTCTTTCAGACATGCGCGAAACCTTCTTGGCACAGAAAAAGGAACTGCTAGAGGTCAAGAAAGCAATGACGCAGAGAGGAATTTTTGCCATGGTTGGCTTTCCAGTGTACTTTTGAGTGGAGCACCAGGAAAGTGATATGATTTTTCACAGGCAGATTGGGCCAGTGCTTTCC
Organism: Calotriton arnoldi; assembly: GCA_963921515.1. Taxonomy (NCBI): domain Eukaryota; kingdom Metazoa; phylum Chordata; class Amphibia; order Caudata; family Salamandridae; genus Calotriton; species Calotriton arnoldi. The sequence goes on from CAWUFW010002772.1 coordinate 945,793, forward strand.
TGGAGAGACTGTATTTAATACTGAGTGACTTATGCTTCGAGGTTTTGATAACAGTGATGTGATAGGTCTCCCAGATTGAGGCAAGGATCTGATTAATGGTTGTCAGATGTCCTGGAGGTAGCGGTGTAGGACTGGAGCTGGCTGGTCCTAGCATACTGGTCGATTCTACATCTGTCTTTTCGCTCTCTGTTCTCATCACTAGGCCCTTTGCAGTAGCAGTGGATTGTTGGAGGGGAAATACCTGGAATCACTTATAGAGTTTAGTTTACTGTGATCTGATGAATTTGATAGAAAGTGCAAATATGCTACTAAGGAATACGAGTGCATGATGCATTCTGGTTATATGTTAAGTGTATTGCAGATGCCCAGTTTTGGATTTTTCTGTACATAATAGTCGTGCTGTGTCTATTGTGCTTAATAACGATAAAAATAGTAAAAACTAAGAATGCTCTTGTGAGATAGTCAACACTTTGGGGCATATTTTCAAAAAATGTAGGAGCGCAGAGCTGTGCCAAATTCAGTAGCACAGCGCTCTGACATTTTTAAAATGCAGGGATGCAGAGGCACCCTGCCGCCATGTGGCAAGGGTGCCTGCGCTGCAGGGGCAATTGTTTATGTTCAGGAATGGACACCTTCCTGCACATAAATAATTATTCATGGCGATTTGCTCTTTCTATGTGTGCTGCAAAATGATTGCAGATCTTTTTCAGGGGTGTCACATTACATCCTTTTCGCAATACAAAACAGACTTTCAGGTTTGTGAGACGGAGGGACACCAATAGGCCCAACTCAACCTCTGGGCTCTCAATCCCCTGATTGAAAATCACAGCTGGAAGGGAGAGGACCCTTTTAGAAACTATAAAAATAAAGCTGGTGAGTCTAGCTGGGATAATCTCCATAGTTTACACACTTCTTATGAACTCGCTGCTCATGCCCTGATGGGCTCATGTGAATAATTGAAACACCCAAGTAGGAAAATGATGGACCTTGAAGTAAGAAGACACACAAAAGTGTGGCATGTATTAGGAACCAGGAGGTCCTCTATAAATGTATTCATGGCTGGTAATACACACCCATGAGGCTCCGCCATATGCACTCCACAGCCACACAGGACCGTTAAAGCGGGTATGGTGGTATGGGAAACACCATGCACATTTGGTGATTATGCCCCTAAAAATAACCATTACGGGTAGACAAACCGAAGGCACTGAAAGAGAACCTGGGGTCTTGTTGCTAGGGCTGAGCCTAGATGGATTTAAGTGTATGTCTAAGTAGGATCAGCCTTTAATGTGGCTATGTTTGGGGACGGCAAAAACACTGACCGCTTTACAATAGAAGAAGCAAGAACCCCCATAGTTAAGTCAGTAGCATCACAGACTTTGGATCATCCTTGCTTTGGAACGCTTGTACAATAATCGTAACGGAACACATTCACAGTTTGATGCTGAAAAGCTCTTTCTTGACTATATGTTCGGGGTCTCCCCATTGTCACATACCCTCCTAGATGGAGATCAATTAGCTCGTTCTCTTAGCGCAGTGAGTTAGCAATCTTCTGAATAGTTGAACCAGTGCTTGGATGAAGTCCTAAATGGCTGTACTCTTTTGTAAAGGTTACTCCAGCAACTGAACAAAGAAGTCCACCTATAAGGATGCAGGGGGCAGGAATTGGTGACGGTTGGGTCAACTTGGTATATGTGACTCTTAACAATGCATTTGGTATTTCTTGTACACAAAGTGCCTTCAGTTAACTATTAATGCTTTAAACACAATAAATATGTTGGAAAAGAAACAATTATCAAAGTGTAGTTAGATATGAGCGATGAAGAGAGAGGTCAAGGAGCCTGATATTAGAGAGTTGTTGGGGATGGTTCTTGCTGGGAAGTGGCAGCTGTAGAGAGTGAAAAGCCCTTGAAAAGGAATTAGTTAGTCAAAGTGTTGTAGAGCGTTTGCACTTAGGGGTAGTGATGGTGGTGGAGAGAGTTAAGTGCTGAGGAGCTACGTTTTTGCAACTGCTGGTAGAGAGCCTTGTGATCTCTTTTGTAATAGTTGTTGTTCTCGAGGTGAGGTTTAAAAGAGGTAGATGAGGTGGTATTCGATCAAACTCATAAAAAGAGTTCCTATTAACGTGATAAGAACTAATTTGGCATTGCATTAATGGTGTGTCCAGCTGGGTAAATTATTCTAGAGTTAACCTGGAAGTGGTTACAGTTGGGTAGGGTCAACCTTTTGTGTTGTACTGTGATAGAAATATAGATGGCATCTGGGAAGGTGTTTAAAAATGTTTGGTTGTTTTGCGAAGGTCTGCAAACTAACAAGTATGAGAAGCTAAGTGACAGGGAACAGTAGACTAGAAGCGGCTCACTTGCAGACATGTCGAATTCTTAAAAACTAGTGCTCAGTAAGGTGTCTTCGCAAATAACTATTAGTTCTCCTCCAGGTTCTTCGAGCTTTCCAATGTGAAGATTCAGTATTGGAGGAGGACAGTTGTGGCCTCCTGGACGTCATCTCCTAACACAGTTTTGTAGATGTTTAAATGGTTGTTGTTCATGGTTAGTAAGTCGACGTAATGTGTGTTCGTCATGCATTGACAAACAGACAACTCAACTGAGGAAAGGTTAGTGTAGATGGAAAGCTGAGGTAGAATAGTAAGAGAGCAGTGGTAAATTGGATTTAAGGTAGAGATGGAACGCTCATATTCATGCTCCAAGACGTGGAGACGGAAGTTGGTGTGATTAGGGTGGGCAAGAGAGAAAGTTAAAGAAGGAAGTCATTATGTGTGACCTGGAAGAAGAGGAGTTTGTACTCGCTGGTGCTATGCTAAGGCCACTAAAATACATTGCAAAGCTTATTTTGTGGTAAAACAGCATTCATCAAATATTTTAACAAATGGCACCATGCAAAACTCAGATATGCAGAGATTACTGGACGGTAATGGGACCTCTCAATTAGGCTAAAACCAAAGGCAAACTTAGCAGCACTTAGGCAAAGGAGGTGTGCTGAATGCCCGTTTGCACCCAGTGTACAATGAAGGCAAAAGGCAGTTGAGGCCCAGCCATAAGTACTTTACTGTCTGAAGAACTGTGAGTTAAATCCACAAACATTTAAAATGGTGGGATGTCTGCCATTGGAATGGGATCTATACTTTAAGAACATTATGATATGTTCGTTTTTAAGAGACTGAACTCATGCAGATGCACTTGGATCCTTCAAAAAGTTAAGTGCTGGGTGACCCCCCTCCCCCCAAGTGACTGCTTAGCTTCCCTTACATGGTAACGTTTGAAGGTATAAGCTGGCCTAAGAGCTAGTCAACTGTTCATCTTTATTACCAGCCACAGCTCTGTGCACAGCCAGAGAGGATTACATAAGGGACAGAAAAACAGGCTGTCCTAATCACAAGACAACACCAGACTTGAAAGAAAACCCCGTTTTACGGAGAACTACAGTGGTTTCGGATGCAATCTGCCCAGCTTGCCGTAGCAGCCACAGAAATGTGTTCCTCCCACTCATGCCGCTGTCATGTCGATCACTGTCTGAATCGAGACTGAACAGCCAAACCACAGATCAGCCTGTCCTAGTTCAATATTGCAAAGAGCATCATAAACCTCTGAAAGGAGTGAGAAGGAGCTTAAGAGACTGTCCTAGCTCAATTTGCAATGCTGCTTGCCTGAGCTGCTCTTCTCTCACCCTTTAGGTAGGCACGCTACTGCTGACAGTGACGCAGCACATCCCTGAAGGTGGATGGCCACGTCTCCCGCAGGGGGACACTAGAGGGGACAGCCCCTTAGTGTTTCCTCACTGCCCATGGGGTAGTATTTTTTCTGTGGCCACCTGGCCTGGAAGTTGGCCACGGCGAGTGCAAGATCTCAGCATTTGGGTGTAGCGAATAAACACTAGAGCTACACAAGTGGGGGACTCAGGGTCGTGGTAGGCCACCCTGTGCCTTGGTGGGTCTTACGGGTGATCTTAATGCAAAAAACGATGAATACCCCATCAGGAGGAGATGGGGCAGCTAAATATGAGAGCCTCGGGTTATAGGGGGCCATGAGAAGAACGCAACGGCGACCTTTGCATCGCATAAGGGACAGTTGGTATCCTGACATCTGGGGGTTGGCCTTACCTTGCCTGTAGTGGCACATGTACAACAACCACCTAAAATCATTGGGCCGCAGCCCCATTGTGAAATATACAGCACTGAATAAATAATGAGATGGCAACATAATGCCAGGTGGCTGGAGATTGTTTCAGGATGGGTGTCAGCGGTTAGTCCTAAATGGCGCTGCACTCGTATGATCACCCGTAAGTTAACTCTACCTGTGTACTGCATAACAGAATATGAATAAACTTGCAACAGTTTTCCCACAAAAAAGGCATGTGTTCTGTTTTGTTGATGATGCAACTGTATTTTGTCGCAAAGGTATGTGCATAGACATGTCAGATAACCGAAGGGCTAGGGGTGGAAACGCTAGGTGGATGGCCACGTACCTCACAGGGATACACTAGAGGGGACAGCCCTTAGTGTTACCTCAATGTACATGGGGTCATATTTTTTTCTGTGGCCACATGCCCTGGAAGTTGGCCACGGCGAGTGCGAGATCTCACCTCCCCAGGTAGGATGTCACTTCCGGGAGGTCAGCGGGGTTATTTAGGTTGGCACCACACCTGGATATTCCTCTTACGGTGGCCAGCAGCTGAGGAATTTGCCATCCACCCACCCAACAGGAACAGGAGAGCTAAGAAAAACAGCAAATCGCTGTACAGCGTCGCAAGCGGAGTTACAGGGTGATCTTAATGCAAAAAGCAATAAATACCCCATCAGGAGGAGATGGGGCCATTAAATATGAGAACCTCAGGCCATAGGGGGCCATGAGAAGAATGCAACGGCGACCCCTTCATCCCGTAAGGGACAGTTGGTATTCTGACAGCTGGGGGTTGGCCTTACCTCGCTCCGTGGTGGCACAGGTGCAGCAACCATTAAAAATCATTGGGACACAGCCACAATGCGAAATATATAGCACCGGATAAATAATAAGATGGCAACGTAACGCCCGGTGGCTGGAGATTGTCAGCGGTTAATCCTAAACGGCGCTGCACTTGTATGTCACCCATAAGTTAACCCTACCTGTGTACTGCATAACAGAATATGAATACATTTGTGACAGTTCTCCCACAAAAAAGGAGTGTGATCTGTTTTGTTGATGATGCATCTGTATTTTGTCACAAAGGTATGTGCATAAACATGTCAGATAACGGAGGGGCTAGGGGTGGAAACGCTAAGTTCCTTGCCATCGCACAGTGCACGATATCCCGAATGCCTAAATGCCTTCTATATTGTTCATCTGGGTTTCATGACATTCAAACCTGGCAGCCCCGCCTCAGGTGCTTTGGTCATCAATCAGGGACGTTTTAAGAATTTTGGGGGCCCTGGACCAAAGGTATTTTGGGGGCCCTCTGTTAGGAACAGCTTTGAATTTATGATTCAAATTCAGGTCTTTTAAGTCCTCTTTGGCCTGGTCACTGATAGTGTACAGGCGCACTAGTTCAAATTCGAAATGTATTTACATAGCTGCCAAGGTTTCAGATTGCTATGTGTGACATTTTCATAATTTTAGTGTAATTATGAGTGACATTTCAACGACTGTGCGTAACATTTTTTTGCACGCAAAATAAAGCAATGAAAACGAGGGAAACATATAAATATCAGAAATGACATCCATTTGAGCAACAAGAAACTCTAAGATCTTAAAAAACTGCTGCAAAGCACCAAAAATCGGGAGAGTGAGTTGCACATACTACAGCAAGCCAAGACGCTGTATTAGACTTGACTATAGTACTGCTTAATCAACCCTAACATGAACACGATCTTCTCAGCTGCTGCCTAATCACAATAATTTATTAGTCAACAACGGTCAGCTCACTCAGACTTGCTGCACTGGTCATTGTACAAGCCTCAGGGAAGTGAGGCGGAGTCTGGCACACGTAGTTGTTCTTCTAAACAAATTTTACTAAAAGCAAAGTGTGTGCTCATGGTAATAAAATCTATTGGCGCGTCGCCGTTATTTTGTGTAAAATAATAAAAGCTGCACTCTGTGCAACTTGGCTGGTGCTCACTTTACAGACAGATGGTACACCGCTACTTTTATCATTCATGCGCAGCTGTAAATAATACAGGCACTGGCAGGCTCCGATCGGACACATTTTGCAGATGATCACTGCATGGAGAGGACTGTGCTGTGTGTTAGCTGCAGCACACTGACTGTGTGTGTGAAGTATCTTAACTAAGTCAAGTGAAGTCTGTGTGGCTGCGAGTACATGTGTCCACGTCCTGTGTGCCGTGGAGGAAGTCCAGGCAAGCTGTGAAGCACATGATCTGAAACTTAATCACCCGTGATCCGCAACTAAATTTAACTTACTGAATTGTTTTAATTTATGCCCCTGGCCACCTGGGTTCGCTTCTCTCAGGTGTGGCCTGACCCAGCTGGGTCGGGTCCATGTCGGTTGCAATGTGGCTCGCAGAAGGATTCTAATTACCGCGGCGCTGCGAGCAGCTGATCAACAGCAGCCTGCCCATTCTGGACTGCCGACCGTCCGCGCCACGGTAGGGCGGCAGTCTACTAACGACCCATAACTGTGAGTCTGACAGAACCGTGCACCCTTTGCATCATTTTTCTCTCCACATCTGCATATAGTTGAGAAATTGGTTGTAAAAAAGTGACCGGACGAAAAGCAAGGGGTCCAGTTCTGCTGAAATGGTGCAGTACCGGCTGAAGCAAAGACCAGTGACCACCCTGTAGAGTGCCACCCGGCCTTGGCGCCAGTGGTCCATCCTGGCTTGCTTTGCCTGCTTCCCCGGGGATCACAGTGCAAGTCACCATGTGTTCGCCAGGCCGCGAACACCGCTGGTGATGGGTCCTTGTGACCTCCCTATGTCAACCATATTCACAGGTCTTAGGATGAATGGGGATTCCTAAGGGTGGGAGCCCGCTGAGTCACAGGGGCTGAAGGCACCTGTGTTAAGCCCCTTCAATCCACCTAATATCATTCTGATGCATCTGAGAGCATATACTTGTATACTGCTCTTGTGTTTAATAAACATTTTTTTAAACTTTAAATCGGAAGATATTCCATAAACACCCAACTTTAGGTCTTAAGCGTTTTGCTAAGACTGGAAAAGGGTCCATATTACAGAACAGTTAGTGGTCACTAAATTGGGCTGAAAATTTTCTTGATACTGGGCAGTAGTGTAAAAATTGTGAAATTGGACTATTTCTTTGACACACACATTAAAAGACCCTCCAACGTACCCTCGCACCACTGCCTAGAAGACCATGAAAAGGCCAGTTTCATTCTGAGAGGTCTTGTTCTTCCGCCACATTTTAGTACCAACAGATAGCCCAACACAGCTGGAGTGCTCCGCCAACAGACTTTACTGCGAGGAGAGTGCTCCACCAAATAGAGCAAGAATTTCCATAATGGGCAGTAACATATCGCCTGATGGTAAACCCAATTACCGCCCACAGTCTTCTTCCACCCTTAACTAATGAGGGCCATGAGGCTTTGTAAGCATTTAATGGTTCAGACCTTCTTCTGGTTCAAGTACATAAGGTTCTACCTTTGATTCTCTCACCCCCCTCGACCGCCCGACTCCCCGCCCTCACCTTAACATAAAAACATCATGTTCCCTTTTAGGTGGTAATGAATAGAAAACAACATTGCCAAACGAGTAGCAGTCCATCAGCTTTCTCTTGGCGTGCACGGCTGTGTAACACAAGCAGAAGGAAGGCGTGGGAGCTCTTTTAATAGTCTGTGAACTGTATGTTCACAGGGGTTGGAATATACCGAACGGCAGAATATTTGGTAAAACAGCATGGGTTGTGCCCACATTAAATGGGCAAAGGATGCCTACCTCTCCTTTTTAGAAATGTACCGGACAGTGAACTCCAGGGAGGGGTGTGGCAGCATATGGCAGTCACCAGCACATGCCCCCTTGATATCCATCAGGACAGATAATTATGAAAGAGGTGACCTTTAACAGATGGCTCTTTTGCAAATACCAGTTTTTATGGTTTAAATCTTTTTATTGGGTTATGATGAAAAAACAACAGCAACCACCTACATCCAACGGCCGGTGGGGAGCGGCAAAATATTTTGTAAAGAATAGAGAAAGAAGTAGGCAAAGGGGTTATCTAAGAAGGATATAAGGCGAGGAAAGTAAGGAGAGACCCTGGACAGCTTAGAGAAGTAATCGCACCAGATAATGGAGTATGTCACACATAGATGCCACGCACGTCACAGGACATTGCATCACACAGTCACTTGGGCTGATCCAGTAAGTCAGAGAACTCTCAGATTCCCTGGGCAGGTTAGTTAATTAAATTCCATCGCTAAGAAGTCTATAGTGGAACCCCATGTTTTGTCAAAGCACAGTAGTGTGTGTGTAATACTCGCTTTTCCATGCCCACCACCTCCCACAACTTGTGCAGCCAATCTAGTCATGTCGGGACACTCTCAGCTCCCCATCTGGAAAGCAGGACCTGCTTGGCGGCCCCCAGAGCCAGAGGGATGGCTCTCCCTCGGCAGGATTTGAGAGGATAGGTTAAGGCATTCGGTAGCCCTTATAGTACATAGCTTGGGATCCTAGGTAAATCCGTGTCATAGGTGTTGCTTATGTCAGACAATATGGCCTCCCAAACCTGTTGAATTTACGGACAGTGCCACAACACATGTGTGAGGGTGCCCTCTTAACCGCAGCTGCAGCAGCATTGTGCCCCCCCCCCCCTCGTTTCCAGCGGGCCACCCTAGCCGGGGTTTAGTACCAATAGTGTGCTATTTTAAGAAACATTCCTTTACTGGCGGGTGCTGCAAGAAGAGGTCCTGGCCCTCAGTACAATATCCTGCCACTCCTTAAGGGAAAATTCTTGCTCACATTCGGATTCCCATCTATGCTGTGCTAGGGATGTGGTGTGAGGAGGAAGGAATATATATCGGAGAGCAGGCATTTGTCCGAGTGGCAGGTTATGAACCATTTTTCAAAGTATGTTAGCAGGTGGCCATTGAGTATGGGGATGTGGGGCTGTGAGACCCAGTGCCTCCGGGCAATGTATTGCCAATAAGCCTCACTAGGGAAACCGTAGCCAGAGCGGAGTTGGGCGAAGTCCATCACCCCTTCGGCATCAAAGAAGTCTCCAATTTTCTTACAATTAGCTCCCTGCCACTTAATGTAGCTATCGCCCTCTTTAGCCGGTCGGAGGTCTGGGTGGCCTATAAAAGAGGTGAAAGGGGATGTGTGAGTGGAGAGGTGTCGGGATTCCTGCACCTTGTCCCATATTCCCACCGTAGCCCTAAGAATTGGCGAGATATATACCCCTGCAGGTCGATGTTTTTTTAGGTAACCAGGGCACCTTCCAGATATGGATTCCTGCGACTACTCGGTCAATGAAACACCAATGTTTCTCAGAAGTGAGCGTGTACCATTCAATCATTTAACGCAGTTGGACAGCTTGGTAGTATCTCTCTAGGTGTGGGATTCCCAGACCTCCGTCCTGCTTCAAGTCAAATACCAGTTTTTGACAAAACATGAACCTAGTGAAAGTGTAAGTGATAGAGACATGCAGCATTAATTAAATCCCATGGGCCATGAGGCTGTGGAAGGATCTTGGTTGCTTTAGTCATTTGCAGGGCGTGGGTCACCTGGCTCCTCTCCTGGGGGCCTACCACTCGCTGTACCCAAACCAGCAGAGCTTTTACCTACTAGTCTTAAGTACATGTTTTGGACCCACAGCATTCCGTCTCACGGAGCGGGGGAAAGGGCCCTCCATTCATCTATAAAGGAAACTTCCTGAAGGCAGTAGCAGTCAAGTGTTATACGCCCTGCCTCTTCTGAGGCACTAGCAGAGTTGGGGTTCAGTGAGTCACTGCCAAGAAGCATACCCGGAGAACAGGGTAGCTCCCTAGCACAGGAGGGAGTCTCAAGTTTTGAGCAAGCGTCCAAGCACATGGTAGCACGGAAAAGGTCAGATTCCGTGGCAATGCATTTAAGTGCACAAGGGTGAGGGCTCCTTATCTCTGCTAGCGGTTCAGAGAAATAACACAGGGCAAGCCGCAAAGAGAGCAGCTTGTCTCTTTGCAAGTCCTAGAATGCTGGGATACCTGGGCTCAGCTTCTCATCTCGGAAGCACCCGTCATGATCTCTTTAACATCAGCAGCCCATATATCTGCAACCCCGACTGCACAGTGACTCTTACTCTCAGCAAGAGCCGTTACATCCGGTTCGCTGGTCTGAGCAGCGCCGGCGGTCCAGTACTCCGACTCAATTCATGGCTGCACCATCACTCTCCCTCAGCGGCCTTGCAGGTCCAAATCTTACGCAGGCCGCGTAGTGCGAGCTCAGCTGCAGCTGTGGGCTCCCAGCTGTGCTAGCTGCATACTGAACTCTGTGTACGGCCTGGGTCCTACAGTCTGTAATAGACTCTCTCACATCACCCACATTAAAATACATTAAAGGAAAACAGTATTTAAAACAATCTGTTTAAGAATTATTCAAGGTCAGCAGGGCAAGACTCTCAGCAGAACAGAGCTTGCTCTATCTGGGGGACTCCTGAAAGGCTGGGGCTCGGAGCCAGAGCCCGCTGTACCCATGCCTGAAAACATCTCCATCAATAGCACTACCCTGCCTACTTCAATATGCCTGCATGTCACCTATCGCACCAAGAACATGTCGTGTTTTGGAAGTGCACATAACTCCTTGGGCTGAAAGCATTGGAAGTACCTATGAATTCTAAAATAATCAAAGACCGCTGCAAGGCTTAACAAGCACCCCTCCCCCACGTTCCCAAAAAGGGGATGGTGAAATACTTTAAAAAACACATCAGGCGGGGGCGTGGCTACGCAGCGTAACGAGATGGCCGCTGCCTGAACCAGCTCCGTCTCCAAGGATTCTTCCCCTAACTATCCGGCACAGAAATCCATACCTGACAGGCAGTTCCCGTAATCGGAGGGTGTGCTGCCCCCGGGGAACTAACAACGAGGCTGATCGGCCGCCGGAGCCCGGAGATAAGACGCCCGTCATTTGCGGCCTGCGGCTGAGACTGGAGCCGGGACCTGCCGTGATCGTGTGAGCCGGAAACGGCTCGTCCGGCAGGGGCGTCATAGATCGGAGGGGAAAGTGAAGCGCCCGCTCTGAGGCTGACCCGGGACCTGTAATAGGAGGTAACGAGCTGCGGTAACGCCTGCGGCGGAGTGTACTGCTTTACGCCCCACTACACCACCACGAGGAGGCCCTGCCGAGAGACGGTGAGCGGTGCGCCGACGGCGGCGCAGGTGGGGCGGCATGTGAGCTGTGGTGACCCGGGCAGCCGCGAACAGCAGACTCTGTCGCCATTTCTGGCCCACGGCTGTAATAGGAGCCGGGGCCTGGTGTGATCGTGCGAGCTGGGACCCGATCGGCCTATCAATGCAAGTGGAATGGATGGTAGTGACCTGGGCAGCCACGCTTAACATCACTTGCCGGACCACGGTGCATGCAGCCTTTCCCCCCCACGCCCCGGACACCCAACCTGAACGCCAGGAAACTGAACCTGAGTGAGTGCCTACTACACAACGGGCCTGCTGTCTGGAGGCGGTAGAGAGTGCACCCAGCGGATTGCTGCGCGGTGTGCCCCGCCGTGGGTAACAGTGAGCGATCCGCCCGGTGGGACACACGCGGTAACGTCCGGCGACAGCAATATCCACTAGCGACGGCGTAGTGACCCGCCAAGGGAACCGGGAAGGCAGGCGCACAGACCCCTGAGATATATCTGTGGTTTCATAGCCTAAGCACCCTTGTGACTGTCAACTGCGGAACCCCTGGCCGCTCGGGGTTAGACGGAGCCCGCGACAGGCCCGAACGGCCTACCTGGCTGGGGGAAAGATCGCCGGCTGCGGTCGCCGCTGTGAGGCCTAACACCTATAGCGGCAGCCAAGCAGCAATATCACCGTCCAGGCCAGGATGTCGTCCACAAGAGGACCGAAACAAGTGCAGACCAACAAACTTGACCGCTACACATGTCCTAGAGACCTACCCCATGAATTGGCAGCTAAAGACAAGCGTTCTGGAGATGCGGGAGAAGAACGACCAGAACTCACATTAAAGGACGTTATGGAGGCGATACAGGGAGTCAAAACCTCACTAGAACATAAAATAGACTCCATGTCTATTGATGTAACCCTTATACGCGCCGACCTCACGAAGCTCAACGAAAAGGTCAAACAAGTGGAAATCACAACGACAAGTCTAGTGGACGACACGACGCAACTGCAGAGGGAGGTCCAGGAACTGCAAACATTCTGAAAATTCACAGAAACCAAGCTGGACGATTATGAAGGCCGCCTCAGGAGAAATAATGTCCGAATACTCGGAGTGCCGGAAAAATCAGAAGGGCAATCGCCAGACCTCTTCGTGGAAGACTTAATCCTTAAGAAACTACAACCTAAAGGGCTGAGTAAATTCTTCGTAATAGAAAGGGCACATAGAGTACCCGGTGGTCGTCCAAAGCCCGGGGCCCCCCCTCGACCCCTGCTGGCGAGAATCCTCAACTTTCGAGACAGAGACGCTATTCTGCAAACGGCCAGGGTAGCCCCACCGCTGCGATATGAAAATGCAGAGATAACCTTTTTTCCAGATTTCACACAGCTGGTGCAGCGACAGAGAAGATCGTTCGTCCCAATCAAAAAGAAACTGAGAGACAAAGGCCTGAAATATGCCATGCTGTTCCCAGCTCGGTTGAGGGTGGAGGCGGAGGGGGAGGGGCGGGCATGGTTTTTCGATCACCCGGAAGCAGCGACCGAATGGCTCGAAAACAGACCGAACTTATCAGGCAACTAGTAGAACAGCCCGGGAGTGGACTAAAGCGACTGACACGAGAACTTGGACCCTGACATGCAGCGTCAAGGGATGGTTCCCGCCGAGGGCTCAGGTACCGGGGCCTAGCAGCAGAACTGATTGATGAGGGGGACCCCTCTGAGGCTGTAAGATAGACTGGAGTAAAATAACCTCTTTTAGAGAACTTAGTGCTGTCCATATATAGGGGGGAACATGAGACGGACACCACGCACCACACTTTACTTCTTTTAGTTAACTTGTTGGGCGACAGGCACTCTGCAAGTTTTGATATGGGCAGTTCTAAGCCCAGAGAGCAGGGAAGCAGGGAGGGGGTTATTGGGTGGGGGTTTTTATGTTGTTGTTTGTTGTGAATTTTATTTCGACATATTGCTCTTATTTTGTAATGGAGACGGGGCAGCACAATCCAATCGATGGCAGGTCAATGGGCTAAAAGTGTAAAAATCCTAAGCTGGAACGTCAATGGGTTGGGAGATAAACTCAAACGTAGTGTGGTCCTACAATATATTAAGAGACAGTCTCCAGACGTAGCACTACTCCAAGAGACTCACCTGGTGGGGAACACATGCAGGGCACTCAATAGATGGGGCTATAAGCTGGTAGCGCACGCTGGATTCACGACTAGCTCTAGGGGAGTTGGCATACTGGTGAAAAACTCATTCCCACTTTCAGTAGATTCCACGTGGATGGATGACAGGGGACGTTACATAATAATATCGGGACGCTGGGAGGGACAGACCCTAACGATTGTGTCAGTCTATGTACCCCCTGGCCTACAGAAGGAAACCTTTAAAGATTTAGGTACAATTATCCTAGCACTCCCGGAGGGGCTCCTGGTGGTGGGGGGGGGGATTTCAACGTGGTAGTGTCGGGCACTCTAGACCGACACCCGCCGCGTGAGCTCGGACCCTCGCATCGTTGTCTGTCTCAATTCATGGATGCGATGGGACTGGCGGATGGGTGGAGGACACATCATCCAGATAGGATTCAACACACCTTCCACTCTGGGGCCCTTCATAGTCTTTCACGCATAGATTATCTCCTGGTACCAGCACCCCAAATAAAGCACCTCCATGAGATACGACACCTAGCACGGGGAATATCAGACCACTCTCCGTTGTGGGCCAGTATAGTCCTTAACTATGAAAGGGTAGGCAGAGTTGCACCCATCAACCCCTGGCATTTTCGCAACCCTACTATTCGGAAAGCACTGCTCCTCGAAATTAATCATTACTTCCAAGAAAACGAAGGAACAGTAGATTCTGCACAAACACTATGGGAGGCATTTAAATCAGTCATACGAGGGCAGGCGCTGTCACTGATCGCAGGTACCAAAAAAGAAAGGCAGAAAGAGATGGTTGACGCTGAGGAAGAGATCCTCCGCATGGAGGAGGAACTGGGATCCGAGATCACTACCGAGACTCTCCACTTGTTGCAATTGAAAAGGGACGACTATAGAGCACTAGCCACAGATAGAGCGAGACTTATGGGACGAGAACAACTGGGTAGGCTGTATGACCATGGAGACAAGGCGGGAAGCTTATCGCATGGCTGGATAAGAAAGAGCTGGCCAATAGACTGGTTCCGGAATTGAAGGGTTCCGATGGCATCCCCATAGTGGACCCACAAAACATAGCGAATCAAATCGCACACCACTATCAGGGGGTCTACCAGGCTGAAAACACGTTTACGGAGGAAGACTCCAAGTCCTTGATACAAGATATAAAACTTCCCTCATTGACAGCAGAAAATCGCTGCTTTTTAGATTCCGACCTCACTAACGACGAGATAGCACAGGCTATAAGGTCGCTACACTCGGGCAAAGCCTTGGGGCCCAACGGGATTCCTATCGAACTTTACAAACTCAAACCCGATAAACTGGCCCCGCATCTTCGGGCCATGTTTGAGGAAAGCAGAGAACTGGGGACTTTGCCCAAAGACCAGAGAGTGGCTACAGTGGTCACCATTCACAAAGAGGGCAAACCGAAAAATGAGTGCGCCTCATACAGGCCTATTTCTCTGCTTAACGCGGAACCCAAAATCCTGGCAAAGCTCCTTGCAAATCGCCTGGTGAAAGTCATCAACACCCTGGTACATCCGGATCAATCTGGGTTCATGCCTCATAGAAATACCGCTCTGAACCTGCGACGGGTGCACGGGGTCCTGGGAAGGGCCGCTACAATACAGGAGGCAGCCATAATAGTATCACTGGACGCAAAAATGGCATTTGACACTCTGGAATGGCCATACCTGTTTGCAGTCCTGGTTAAACTAGGACTCGGACCGAACTATATCCAATGGGTCCGACTTCTCTATTCGGAGCCACTGGCACAAGTCGTAGTTAATAATAAGAAATCAATGATGTTTGAACTCAATCGAGGAACCCGTCAGGGCTGTCCCCTCTCCCCCCTCTTGTTTGCCCTGGCTCTGGAGCCGCTGGCGGCCTGGATCCGCCAAAATCCGGTCATACGAGGTCTGCGGTGGTCCCCCGGACGGGAGGACCGTATCTCACTGTATGCAGACGATATACTGCTCTACATGGCTTCCCCGAAAGCATCACTGATAGCGGTACTAGATATATTGACCATATTTGGCAGGTACTCCGGATTCACAATTAACTGGGGTAAATCCCTTATTTATGTACTGAGCGGTGACCCGCCATCCCTGCCACGAGACTGCCCCATACAAATAAACACGTCAGGATTCAAATACCTAGGTATATTTATTACCCTGGACCGTACTCTTCGGTTCACGAACAATCTCCTCCCACAGCTGCAGCGACTCAAACATGACATAACAACTTGGAAGACGCTCCCCCTTTCACTCCTCGGTAAGGCGGCGCTGTTTAAAATGATGGCGCTACCACGCCTCCTTTACGCGCTGCAAAACTCCCTGGACCCAGTCCCTTCCTCATATTTTAAAGAAATTGAAAGCCTACAGAGGGAGCTATTGTGGGAGGGAAAGCCTCGTATAGCCTTTACCAAATTGACGCTTAACTGGTACGATGGAGGGATCAGCCTCCCTGACATCCGGAAATACTACTGGGCCTCGCATTTAGCTGCTATTAATCAGGGCACCTATAGCCACCCGGAGGACCCTGGCTATGCCATGGACAAATGGCTCCTCTCGGGCGGGAAATACAACAGAGCACTATATTCCAAGCCCGGGAAATACCCATTGACCGGCCCTACCATGCATTCGGTATCTATCTGGCACAAAGTAAACAGACACATGGGTTGGGATCAGAAACTCACATTAGCAACCCCGCTATGGGATTCCGAAAAATTAGGGAGCCTGTGGAAGACGAAGGGTTTCGATAAGTGGGACCTTATAGGGATCTCACGTATCCGGGACGTTTGGGCCAATGGTGAAACGATTTCCTTCGCCTCCTTAAGACAACAATATGGCATGGCCAACTCCGAACAGTTTCGGTACATACAGATCCGTCATGCACTTGGGATGCACCTCCCGAGGGATTCCTCCCCCAGATGCCTCCCCACTAGAAGATAGATTGATGGATGGGCACCTCCCTGAAAAAGCTATATCCTTGACGTACAAAAAGTTAATTAACAACATGGAGGACCCACTCAAGACACTCAGGGAAAAATGGGCAAACGATGGGCTGGAGTTTGATGATGAAGAGTGGCGGGAGGCGGTGTCTTCCCCTCGGGAGGTGGCTATCCAGGCTAGACTGAGATTGGTGCAGCTCAAGATACTTCACAGGGTCTATATGACAGGGCCTGGCCTGGTACGAATGGGTAGGGCAGAAACAGGGGCTTGTAGGCGAAAATGCGGAAGTGAGGGCACATTCATGCACATACTATGGGAATGTGATCATGTACGAACATATTGGCGTGAGATACATAGGATACTCAGTGAAGTGCTGGCATTGGAACTGCGGGTGGAGGTTAAGAGATGTCTCCTGAATGTGTGGGAGCCCACTGACCTTAACATATGCAACCAACACTGGGTCACGTTGGGCCTTATGATTGCAAAGAGAAACATAGCACAACTTTGGGGCGCCTCGCAACCACCCAGGGTGGAGGCCTGGAAGAGAGACCTTGACTGGTGTATGTTCAGGGAAAAGACGGTTTACCTGGCTAGGGGTTGCCCCAAGAAATGGTCCAGAATATGGAGTATGTGGAATAATTATCGGGGGGATATCTGCACCCCACCACCACACGATATCCGAGATGATTCTCCTACCCACTGAAATGTTTATTGTAATTCAATGTATGAGCCCATTTACTGTGTATATGCTATAATACCGTCCTTTGTCTCCTTCAATTGTATGCTATATGTCGAGGGTTAATTAATAAAAAGAATTATAAAAAAAAAAAAACACATCAGGCGTGGCTTAGCACCCACTAAAGATGGCGGCAGGGTAACTGAGCTCCCTCGCAGCTGTGAGGTATTTTTCATCACATACCTACAATTTTGTCACCAGACTGCTGCTTTTAATTTCTACACAAAGCAGAATACTTTTGGAACACAACCGCATTCACAGGTGACAGCTTAATGGGCTCTTTATCATCTTTACTGAGAGGAATGCTTTCTGGTCTGAAGCTCCAGCAGCGCCTGCCATCTTAACTTGTCACATGAGGTGTTTAAAATTGAGCACAGCTTCGTACTAATGGCATAACCTTTTGAACCTGCATCCCTCATAAATCTCTCTGCTGTTCTGTGTGCTGGGGAGTTAATTATCAATAATTTATCTCTTCAAGTTAACATTTCTAGTTTCTAAAGCACTGATAGACTGCCGTGGGAAGTTTTATTTTCAACAATTTATCTATTTAAGTCAGCATTTCTATTTTTTGAAGCATTGCAATAGACTGCCATGTGAAACAGTTTTAACCACGTTTGAACTGCAGCTCATTTGGAAATAATTTCCTATATCACTTACCTTTATTTTTATCATTTATATTCATGTATGGGGCAAAGTAGGAATTTAAAATTACACACCCCTGGCATGGCACACTCAGCACACAGGGGATACTAAAAAAAAATTCTTGACTGAAATCCAATATGGAACATCCTGATGTGGTATCTTAAGATTCTCATTCGTCCTCCTCCTGCACCTCTACAAATTCTTCTAAGCAACCCTCTAAAATACCAACCACAGCTCCGCTAACAGCACACAAAAGGCCAAGAAAAGATCTTCCATCACCTGCTAAACCTATTTCTTCTGTCTCTATGGAGCTCCTTCTGGATGATATCCGCGCCCTGAAACCCTATATGGAGGAAACTAATACAAAGCTTCAGAGACTGGACGACAAAGGGTCTCTGAGGGAAAATAGAATTGCGAACTCATCAGATGCTTTCTATTTAGGATACTGCTCAAGATGTTATGCACCACAAAGCGGAAGTGTCATATCTTAAGAAAGTTACTGGAGATTTAGAACATCGTAATAGGTGTAAAAAACGTCACATTTTTGGTCTTGCGGAGGAAATGAAGGGTTCTCAACCTATTTCTTTTTCCAAAATGTTCTCACAAAAGTTTTAGACATGCCTGAATCCACTAAGCTTAATATACAACGTGCTCATAGACTTGGTCATCGATTTCAACATGCCTCCTCATCACAAAAACCACGGGTGTCATAATATTCACTGTTTGTGAATGCAGGAAGGGACAAAGGAAGACTTGGAGGAGCGATCTAAAAAAGGATCCATTACAAGATTGCAATCCTCACCTAAAACTAAGTTGTTGTCATGGTTTTTCACTTCCCTCTTTTACATCAACACAAATTTCAGTCACTGATCTCTTTTATTTCTACCACATACCTTTCACTTTATTTGTTACCCATTTCCCTCTTCTTATTTCACCTATACTAAAATTACTGCTAACTGCCCCTACTTTTTCTCATATATATATACCCACCTTACCTCTCCCCTGTTGATCGACAAAAATCAACCCTAGAATTACAATGTGAAGCAGATCTTCACACCTCCTTTCCTATTCCCTTGTGGATCAAATTATGGCTTTAAATTCGCAAGACATCACGTGCTGCCAACACAACTCAAACACTTTGTTTTATTTATAACCACCTTCTAATGACTCCAGCTTTTTTACACAAATTTGAAAGTGCCACTCCATCATCTTGTTGGTCCTGTTCTGCATCAATTTCTGATATTAAACATATTTTATTTGAATGTCCCACCACCTATCAATTTTGGTTACAAGTATGCAAACAAAGTAACACTATTTTTCATACACATATACCATTCTCCTTTACTAATTTATTTTTAGGTAGTCTTTCTGATGATTGGCATTGTTGTACTTTTAATATACAAATTGTAGACTTATGAATTGCTGTCACATTTCAACAGATTACTAAAAATTGGAAGAATACTCTACATATCTCCTTTAAAGCATGGTGGTATGGTGTTTGTTATAATCATAAACTAGATAGAGTGTATACTGTCCCAGTGTCTTTAACTATTAAACAAAATTCTCTCTGGTCTCCAGTAACCATTTTTCTAGATTCTTCAGTTTTAAAGACTTTCATATATCAACCCTTAACTGATGAAGAATGTAAACCTCCTTGAATACATTATTTTTCTTATTTGAGCTTCCAATATGTTTTGCTTTTTTGTTTTTCTGATCATATCTACTCTGAGTTTTGTAATTCCACTACTGTTTAAAATTATGCTAATTTCATTACATGAAAAGTGCTTTTACTTTTGCCATTTCTATTTTCCTTTTCCCTCCCCCTTATCCTGTTTTCTACATATAATTGCAAATATTTTCCCGTTCCATCTTATTATTATTCAAATGTTTTCAGTACATTGTTATTATATTATATTGTGAACCTGCTGTTTTATTTCCCTTTTTGTCCTATTTAATAAACTTTACTTTTAAAACTTAAAAAAAACAACTAAAAAAACACATTGGCCACTTAACAATTACCTGCACAGAACTAAGTGACTCTGTTCCACAGATCAAGACCAGACACCGCTTTTGCTGGTGTAATGTAATTGTACACAGGGTCTCCTTGTTACATTGAGAAAGCCAGATTGTCCATCAGTAGATTGTTGAAGCAGCTTATTGGGAGGCGGAGAAAATATAAATTCAAAATGTGGGGCTTAATTTTTAACTGCGAATAAAAGTTATATTCTTTATACAAAGGCATAACTCTGCCTAGACAATACATTTATTTTGCGTTATTCACATGCCAACTCTACCTAAGCATTCTACCCCACATCTTCCTTTCAAGAAGAAACTACCCACCATCAGTACCATATGAGAGTCATAGTCTAAAAACAAGGTTCTTTGCCTTTGCTGAGCTTGAATTAGTATTGTGTTCCTGTGGTTCAAGGAGCAACTGGCAATGCACATTACAAAATGTGCCCATTTGTTCACAAGGATCAGGAGAACTGGGTTGGCAAAGGCTATCAAGCTTCATTAGTCTTTGTGCTCTTGCAACACGATGAATCCTGTAATTTTTATATTGTGATTGGTGGTTGGATCTTTATACTTCCTGTCACCCTTCTTAACAAATTCAAAGACCCTCCAAGACCTCTGGCAAAAGTACAGACTTACCTGTGCCTCAGTTATTTGAGAAGTTATGAAGCCTAATATGGAGCCTGCTGCAAAACCCACAGCCAATCAGTAGTTGTGCTGGCTATGTTACAGGGCTAGAATTATCAAAAAGATTCTATGGATGTCATACCGGACATGACTGAGCATTTTAAATGTTAGTATATTTTTCTGGCTCTAAAATATGTCTTCCCCTGCTTTGCCGATTGTGGTGTAGACAACTTATTTATTCCATCTAAAGAAGCAATACTAAATCTTACCATATACACTCTTATAGATACTCATGCATATATAGGAATTTACCATCAAAAGTGCGTGGTTTTCCTAATCACTTTTGCGGGGGAAAAATCTGAAGGGATCCTCACTTGACATAATTAATCAAATCCTAAAAGTGAGAACCAATCAACCTGCTTCTAGTTCATTTCTTTGAAGAGCGTGTTCTGTTTACTGCTGGTATTCAATCATCAAATTCCTTAATCCAAGCCTTATGTATGAGAGGTAGCGCCTCGCCCCATTTTAGATAATCCAATATATGATAACTCTTACTTCACTTCTTCCCTCTCTGTAACTCACTAACTACCCATAAACCTACCAAAAGGTTAACCTGTCGCATAACAAGCATCAACCACATGAAAAACCCACAGTCAAGAAGGAAGGTGCCAAAACAGTGGTTCACCAGAAGGGGCAGGGGGGGAAATCAGAACTCAGACACTGAAGACTACAAATCAGAGTAAAGATAATTACTGGCAATTAATTGGACCATAATGCCTTTGTCCATCTTCCTCGCCCTAGACCTTCCTCGGAACCGACTCAAGGCACCCTAGTGACAGGATACAGGAAGGATGTGCCAAAGCCACTGTCAGACAACACATAAAGGTGCAGTGCACATGCCAGGACCCAGGTCCACACAACAAGGAAACCAATGAAGGCAAAGCCCTCGACAAACAGTAGTTGAGGCAACCCACAGCAATGGATAATAAAACCCCATAGTGAAAAGGACACCGACAAGACAGATTCTGCCACGCACCCTACAGACATGCTAGAACAAACCCTGAACAATGAACAGAAGCAGGAGAGAACCAATGATGAATTGCTGGCCAGGGACAGCCTACCCAGGTAACCGAACAGAAGGAATAGTGCCCTAAGACCCATTAGGCCCAATAACAGGCAAGGGGCCCCACTCAAAGGACATTTAAAGGGAATAAGCAGGCCCAGTGAAGAAAAAGCCATGTGACACCTCATATTGTTGGAGAAAAACGCCCTTATGACAGCCAGCCAGTTTACCATACCAGGAGAGCAGCTACTTTAGAATTCAGCACATGTACAACAACAGCAATCGCAAACCCTTATAGTAAAGGCATACCAGGAAGGGTAGAAGAAGAATCCAACTACACTCCCACCTACAGGGCCAGAAGCTACCAGCTGAACAGGGAAAAGGAGGAAGTAAAGAAGCCAACTTGCCAAGAAAGAGACAAAGAAATGCAAGCAAATCTTGGTAGCAAACCAACGAAAGAGAAGAGGCATAGGAAAGTGAGAGCCATCCCAAGCGCTTTGGAACCAATGCACAAGAGAAGCAACAGTTAAGCAGTAACCGTTGCGCTTCACAGTTTTTCCTCATATCTAGATCAGCAAAGAAGTCACAGAAATGTGGTCATTCTGGAGGGATTTTGCTGTAAATATACAAGATGACTGTTCTTCTGACAGCATTTGCTCCCTCCATTCTCCACTTCCCACGTATGTATGGCTTCCCCACTGTGACGTCTTCTGCCTTTGTAGGGAGTTTAATGTATGCCGAATCTAAAGAGGCTGATTTACATAAAAACAAGGCATGAGCAGTTGTTTGGGTGATACCCAAGTTCTTTAAATATCCTGGTCCCTGGATACGGGATAGCTGTCACGTGACTCCCAATCAGCAGGGGCATTTTCAGTCAGTCCTAGTTTCCAACAGTATGCCTGGTGGGTCTTGCAGTTTTACCTTTCCATTATTGGTATTGGATTATAAGCTAAAAAATTCCTCTCTGCCGACAGAAGTGGAGGTCCTTCGTTGCTGCCCTACATGCAGTTGGCATAGCTGGCAGTAAGTAAGTAATTCTGTTCTTTGAAGAACCAGGACTTGGTAAAGTCACCCTCTTCACACTGAGTTGGCAGCTATGCTACAATTTACTTACTGAATTCGCTCTAGCCTTTTGGCCTTCAATGTCAGCAACTCTCCTTAGTTCCATAAAGTTCAGACTATCCGTTGCAATGTCACAAAAGAAACAATACCACACTCCAGGTAAAATAATGTTTACTTCAGTTGCGTTTGGTGTGGCATTTACAGGTGCTGCTAAAGTACACAAATCAACTGTGAACAAGAGTACAATGGGTCTTAGTCTCGGTGTTGTCCCTCCCTCCATTGCGCCCCTCCCAAAAGAGAGACAAGTCTATAGTTTGATTCCCTGGACGGACAGGACAGATTTCTCTTTCAATACCCTTTGAATAAAACGGCCCCTGATATCACTGAAATAGAGACCTATAATTACTTTTTAAAATTAAATATATATGTATTAATAAATGTTAAAAAAATTGCACTTCTAAAATGGAGCTGTGTGAATGTGTACACAGCCTGCATCAACAAAACTGAAATTGAGACAACATTAAATAATAATCACAAACAGATTCTTGTTTTAATGTAGGTTTTGCTGTAACATTCTTTCTACTTTTGAGGTCAGCAAAGGAAAGTTGAGGTGGCTATGGAATTAAAAGTTGTTAGTTTTATTAAGCTTCTATGGGTGAAAGGCTAAAGGGATATTCCAGAGCTTCAAACCAATGCCATGCAGAAATAATGCAGGTCTGTGTAGCAAAAACATTCATCCACTGAACTATCTTACCAGCTTAGATGGTGTGGAAACCGCTCTCTACTTCTTGGGCCGCTAACTCACTAGCTATCATTGTAGAACCTGTGTCACGCAGGTTGCTCACCTATCGTTGTTGCAGGTTCATTAACACACTACGCTACCTTAACCAGCATTGAACCTGTGATGTGCAAGGAACAAACCTATCTCTGCAGCAGGTCAATTGATATACTTAGCTTTTTTTTTTTTTTTTATCAGTTTAGATGTAGCAGAACACACAAATAAACTCAAATAAAAAATTCGGATTGCAGAAAAATGTCCTTTTTAACTTTTTACGATTTCACCGGAGGAAGCAGGTCTTGCTCCATCTGTGTCATTCCGGTCAGATATTTATGCTCTAGTGCCTTAAATTTCACTAGTTGCGATTGCTTTCCTCTACTACCAACTAAAAACTCCTTCTAATATACAGCAGACTATGGGAGAAGTTCCCTGTTCTTTGTACTCTGCTATGTGAAATGTACGGCTTTCTACAGAGCATCGACAGTTTATGCAAAAGTAGGGTGGCCATGAAGGTGGCAACAAAACCTCATTGTGTGCTGGAAATGAGGTTTTGTTGGGCTGGAATAGCAAACTGACTTAAAGCCCCCTTAGGCAGGGGAGACGGCTCTACCACACTGCACAGCTAACAGGTTTCACTAAGTGGGATAAAATAGGCATCACAAACTTAGGAGATGTTGGCAGGGAGACCACATACGATCATGTCAAGAGTTGCAAACTCAATTTAACCTGTTGCCGACCCAGTTCCATGAACACCTGCAGCTCCGACACACGCTCTGGCCAGTTATAAAACTGAGCTCATATAATTACCCGAACATAGTCCACTCAAGGCCAAACAACTAATGGGCTGACTGGGGAAAGGAGGTATATCCCAGATATAACGAACCCAAGTAATTAATGCCCCTAATAGATTCACAATGGTAAAGCGGAAATGGAAGGAATGGGAGGGCCCTCGTAATGACTTAGACTGGTAAATAACAGGATGCCCCCCAGAAAGATTGCCATATCCTCACATCTCAGGATGAACCGAACAATCTGCATATGACCTACCTTACCTCCCCTCCCCAACCCCCATCACTTATGGCAATAAGGCTAAATCCCTCACTCTAAATGCTTCCGCTGTGCCTGTCTATATGCAGATTTCCTCCATATGACCTGGCAATGCCCTAAATTTGCAAGATATTGGCACCAAACTGAGGGGGTCTGGACCCAGGTTTTGGGCTGGTCGATAGAACTGTCGTGGAACAGGCCCTGTTCGAAATATTAGATGATCTTGGTGGCACCCGAGGAAAACAATACATGGTGGATATGGCCATAGTGATTGTGAAGAGACATTGCCCGTAAATGGAAATCTCTGTAGCCCCCACACTGGCAAAGTGGAGAACGGAACTGATCTTGTGTGCAAAACTGGAGGAGACCATTTACATAGCTAGAGGTTGCCTCCAGAAACATACTGAGATTTGGGCCAATTGGTTGGGCTATTATGGACTGGGTTCTGCGTAACCGCTTTTGATTTGAGAAACATCTGGAGTGGTGTTAAATCACTTGCGTGAAATGATGGAACTAAATGTTTTGATTGAGTGTACAGAAACAAAATTGATTACAAAAAATAAATAAATTAGGTTTTATATAAATACTCCTTTCTCACATCTGCACATGCGGAATCGGAAACAACACATTAGCAGATAATATGAGTTAAATTTGATGTAAGAGGGAGCAAGTTTAAATTACACTGTTAGAGAAAGGTTAAATTGGGTGTTTCATGATGCTCATAATTACAACATAGATGAAGCAAACTGTTCAAAAACAAGATGAAGATGAAATATTGAGTCTATCAAGTATTGCACAAATAGGTAACTGGATGAGATAGTTTATAGATATGCTTTTACGCAATTAAAATTGAGCCGTCTAAAATGTGCGAATGTAGTCACTTCATTTGACTGAAATATTGGTTTACTAAAAAGAGAAAGATTAGCATTAGGTTGTAAAGCCTGCTGAATTGTGTAAGTATCTGCACACAGCTAAGCGTTATCTCTTTTGAAAAGTGTCTGCTGCTATCCTGGAGATCAGATTACAGAAGTGAGATTGGAAACCTTGGTGTGTTTAAGCATGTAATACCATCCCCTGCCATTTGATAGAGCTGGGCAATATCATAAACACACATAATGAAACACAGGTCCACAGAAGGTCCATTTAAAAAAAGTTGTAAACATTGTCACAGATGTTTCTGAAGTCTGGGTTCAGGTACCCAGAGCGAAAGTGTATTATCACACCCTAGTCCCCACAATCCATATTTTTAAGGTCTCATGTTATTGTGGTTTATATTTGACAATATCCGCCAATGTGTTTTCCTGTGTGTTGTAAGATTTCTCTTTTGATTGAACGTTTTTCCGCATTCAGTACACTGATATGGTCTCTCTCCTGTGTGTGTTCTCTGATGATTGACAAGATCGCTCCTCTGATTGAAACTTTTCCCACATTCAGTGCAATGGTAAGGTCTCTCTCCACTATGTGTTCTTTGATGATAAATGAGAGATGCTTTATAAATGAAGCCTTTGTCACATTGAGAGCATCGATATGGTCTTTGTCCAGTGTGTGTTCTCTGGTGGGCAAAAAGACTTCCCTTTCGACTGAAACTTTTCTTACATCTCGTACACTGAAATGGCCTCTCCTTCACATGTGTTTCCAAATATGCAGGATTTTCCTTCTGAATGAAAGTTTTGTCAAATTCTGTAGATTGGCATTGCTTCATTCCCTTATGTATTTTCTGTTGTCTAACAGCGCATGTTTTTGACATGAAACCTTCATTAGTTTCATGATATTGGTTGATGTTTTCCAGGGGGTACTGCTGAAAAGTACAATGTTTATTCAACTGATCGGTCTCACTTTCATAGAATGTAACGGATGTTCTTTCTTTTGGATTGCAATGATATGAATCAGAATGTGTTGAATTCCTAGACCCATTTCCACACTGTGTCAAATTTCCCACTTCAAGTTCCTGGTTGATTTTCGACCATCGCTGCCTCCTAGAATATGGTTCATATTCAGGGTTCATGAATGTATTTAATTTGACTTCATTTGATGAAGGTGCTATTGATTCACTTGTTTCATTACATTTTATTTCTTCATCTTTTGCTTTCCCCTTCATGTTTGCACTACCTGAAAAAACAAAATGCCATTAGTTGTCTTGTAAAGCAATATTGAATAATTCTGACATTAAACTCAAAACACATTTATTTGTTAACTTTCATTAGTGTTTACTTCCGACTCAATTGATTCTGTAGGCAATGCAGCAACAGATCAATTTTAAAGATGTTACACTGTGTATAACAAGTATTTATTGGTTTGATCTTTAGAGTGTTGCACTGAAGTTGAGATGTGCACAAATCGAACTGAACATACACATCAGCTAAGAGTTGTTGCGTAATAGGGAGAAGAGGTACTTTGTGTCAGTGGATTATTCAGAGGGAGCTTGGAGAGATTTTTTTAAGTGTGTTCTTTTCACAGTTCACTGAAACACTTGTGTTATTGACCAGATCCTTAGTTGCTAGGGATGCCTGGTTTTCCATAGTCTTTAAATTGCGTTTTGAGCTCATGCTAATATCTGCGAAGGACAAAGACTTTGCTTACATTGTTGGTTTATTTGATAGCAGTTTTGCCAAGTATTGCTATTAATGGTGTTTGAGGCATCATGTGATTAACTGTTTATACTTCCGCCCGGGCTCACAGGCTGTTACTATTCTGCCTGCTCACAACACATGAATTAGTGTATGGTGAGTCTCATTATTTGAAAACTAGTAGTGTAGCAAACCTCTAGGTTTTAAATTAGAAATTCTAGTAATCCCTTCATAAAATCTTTTGTTGAGTGCCGTACAGTCAACAATACGTTCCATGAGAACGCACATAATAATAGTTTCTATTGCAATGCTCATTTTGCTCTGTCTGCTTTTAACATACCTCACCTGTGACTTATTTGCTATTTCGAAGACCATTTTGTTGAACCTGCTGGCATAAATGTGTGTACTCTGCAATTGATTACGGACATGGGTCTAACATCAGTGTCACCTGTGTGATCCTGTTAATTTTCGGGATCATCATTTAGGTACTTGGTGCCTTGATCAGAAGAATTGGCCTGTGTTACTGCCTATTTATTTATTTACATTATATAAAAAGCAAGCCTCTACCCTGTAAATGGGGTGTCCTGGCACTTAAGAAGCTGCTGAAATGCAAAACCCTAAAGGAGGGAAGAGCCTAGTTGGTGGGAGAGGTGGGTTTTCAGCAGTTTAGTAAAACTGAGCAGAGTCACAGCCCAACAAAGGAGAGGACAGGGGAGATCAAATCATTAGCTGTAATCACTGGGAGGCATTTATCTACCAGGAGTTCCCGGTGATATTGAGGAAAGATGGTTTAGAAGAGTGTAGATTGTACAGTTCTTGCCTAGGTAAGATGGAGAGGGCCCATAGTGAACAGAGGCTAAGTGGGATGATATGGGAGTTTTCTTGCTCAAGCCAAGAGTAAGACATGCAGGCACATTCTGTATCCCCTGGAATCTGTTCATAAGCTCGTTGGGCAAACTGAGATAGAGAAAGTTACAATAATTCAATAACGAACAAATCAGTGATTGGACACCAGTCTTCCTATGATAATCAGGTAGATGGTGGATCATTTTCTTGAAAACATGCGCATAAAGAAACAGGAGCTCGAAAACTTATCTTGGCGAATTGTAAATTAAAGCTGTGAATCAAATATAATAATATTAATAGGATTTGTACAGCGCATGCCTCTCCTAACAGAGTATCCTAACGCTAGGGTGCTGAAACTGTGAACACTAGGTCAACCAGACTGAAGAGGAGCTCACTCTCAACAAAAAAGCCAGGTCTTTGATTTCTTTCAGAACAGAAGTTTAGAAGGCGCTTGTCGAATGTCCACAGGAAGGGCATTCCATGCTTTAGGAGCTAAATGACCAAAAGAACTGCCTCCCACACTTGCCCTTTTAAATTTTGGAACAATAGCCAGTTTGGCTGATGCTGATCTCAGGTTTCTAGTGGGCACATAGGAATTCACCATCGACTGAAGGTAGTGAGGACCTTGGGAGGAGAGAGCCTTAGAGCTACAACAAAGAGCTTTAAAACGGACTCTATGCCTTATCGGGAGTCAGTGAAGTTTCCACAACGCGGGTCTCGTGGGAGCACGCCTGGGGAGCTGCAACAGTGCCCAAGCCGCTGCATTCTGGACCCGTTGCAATCTATTAAGGTGGTTCTTGGCCACGCCCAGATATAGAATATTGCAATAATCCAGTCTGGATATCACCAGTGCTTGGATCACAATCTTCTGGGCTGCCTCTGGAAGGAAATGGAGGATTTTGCTCGGGTATCCCAATATCCCAAAACATTTTCCAGCAAGGGCCGTGATCTGAGCATCAAAGGATAACTTGGCATCAAACCAGATGCCTAGGTTTTTTACCTTATCCTTGATTACGGGTAGAGGGCCAAGGTCATCAGGCCACCAGACATTTGACCAGATGTCAATGTGCTTGCCTAAAACTACTACCTCAGTCTTCCCTGCATTAAGTTTAAGACAATTGGAGTCCATCCATTCCGCTACTTCCAATAAACATTCACGGAGTGAGAAGGCCACAATATCGCTATTCTTTGACAGGGTGATAACAATTCGTGTGTCATCAGCGTATGAAATAATAGAAAACCCATACCGCTTGATGACCTCTGATAAATGGCGGACATACACATTAAAATGTGTTGAGCTAAGTGAGGAGCCCTGTGGGACTCCCTGCTGCAGAGGGCGCACTTTGGATCTGAATGGTTTCTGAGAGACCTGAAAGGTGAGTCCTGAAAGGAATATAGACAGGCAACACAACGCAGTGCCACCGATTCCACAATTCCTGAGCCTTTTCAACAGAATATATGTGACACCGTATCAAAGGAGGCGCTAAGATCCAGCATCAGAATAGCCACAGTGTCCCTCTCATCCATAATCCGCTGGGCTGATTCAGAAGCCAATAAAAGGGCGGACTCGCTGCTATGTAGGGGATGAAAACCTGATTGGGTCCCATGCAATAGGTTATTGGCCTCCAGAAAGTCAGATAACTGCCTATTCGTATACTTCTCGTCAATTTTTGCAAATAGAGGTACCAATGATATGGACCGATAATTCTCCGCTTTAGACGGATCCAGTAGTGTTTTTTTAAGAAGATGTACCACCATGGCATGCTTCCATTGCTGGGGAACATATCCGGAAGCCAGGTATAGATTAATAAATTCACATAGTGCCGGGTAAATTGTTTCACTTCCCTGCTCCAAAATGGCATGAAAGATGAGGTTGTCTGGAGAGCCCGATTAAATGATGGAGCAAAGAGACGCAAGTTCCTCAATTTGAATGGGGCAAACATGCTGAAACTTAACACTGTCCCCATTTGGATCAAACCAAGTCTCCAACAGCGGATGGTTTCTGGCTTCTACAGAAAAGGAGGTGTAGATAGTTCCAACCTTTTCAGAAAAGGATGATAAAGCATCAATAGCTCTCAACTGAAGGACAAAAGAAGGTATAACAGCCGTTAGGGATGTGAGGGATTTGATACTCTGACAGATGACATGTGAGAAATTGTTAGAGGAAGAGATTTCCTTAAAGTAATACTCTCTGGGTGACTGTTTAAGGTGCACATGACATATTTTCAAGGCAGTCTTATATTTGTCTCTGCTACCTTGATCATAGGTTTTGTGCCAGAGATGCTCCATCTTCTTAGATTCCTTTTTTAGAGCCAGACGTTCAGGGGAGAACCATGCAGCTGACGGTTTACTCCTATGGACAACTTGTTTTGTATGGGAGCAATCTGATCTAATGTCCCCTTAAGCCAGTCATCAAATTGCCTGCTGGCTTTGTCAGCGCAGTTATCCAAGACCCGATAGTTGTTGCTGAGAGCCCAATTGAGCCTCTCTGGAGTCACTTTTGACCAACTCCGTACCCAAATGGAAGATGGACCAGAGTTCGCAGATGCCCTAATGCAGGATATCTTAATGGGAATTGCCAAATGATCTGACCAAATCAGGGAAAGGGAGGCAGAGTTTCAGTACAGGCCATATTAGTGAACACTGGGTCCAGCGTGTGCCCTAGTTTGGCTGTAGGGGCAAAGACGCACTGAGTGAGCTAAAGACTCTCCATTTCCTCAACTAGCGCTTTTACAGCAGGACAGCCTATATAGTCCAAGTGGACACTGAAGTCCCCTAGTACCAACAGATTTGAATAACGCATAGCTAACGGAGACAATATATCTGCCAGTAAGGCAGAGAAATTCTGAAGCGGCCCCAGAGGGCGGTAGATAAGTGCTCCCGTTACGGCAAAATTATTGGTAAGCACAAGGGAGAAGAAGGCGGCTTTGCAACCCTTAATAACAAGTTCCGAAAAAGACCATTGAAGCTCTTGTTTAAAAACGATTGCAATTCCGCCCCCACTTTTAGAAGGTCTGTCTTGCCTGACGATGGAGAAACCTTGCGGAATGGCCTGCAAAATATCAGGGGAGGACTCCTCATGAAGCCTTGTCTCCATTAGAAAAATAGCGTCTGACATTGATCTTCCAGGAAGTCATATAATTCACACCTATGCTTAGCCAGTGACGTACAGTTAAGGGACATCAGCATAGAGGAGGTGCCAGACCTAGAACCAGAACAGGTTTTTCTGCCTTGTGTGGAAGAATTCTGAAGTAGGAGATCACACGTATCGCAATGTAAGGCCCCTTGGCCCAGATTAAGAAAGGCAACACATGCTACAAGTGGGGCAGGGCGCAGCCTTAATAACTCAGCTCTAGTGTACTGATTGGGAGCTGGCTGGAGAGGACCGGGGTTACTGGCACCTGCCGCCATCCAGGCATGGACGAGAGCAGACGGGCTTGCCTTAGGCACGCCAGCAGCCACGCTGCACCCTTGCTTAAATAAGCGAGTCTCATCACCGCTAGACCGCTAACCTTGGAGTGACCGTCCCCCCTTCCTGGTCACATGGCCTGAACACGCCACTGCCGACCAGCTAAGCCTTTTCAATGAAAATGCCCCAAAAGATCACAAATCAGCTTTAAAACTATTTTGGTCAGCACAGTAAGTAAAACGGTTTTGCAGGTAAAAACACAGATAAAACTTAAGTGCCTAGTGCAGAGAAACAGCGCGCGACATGACAAAATGGTGTACACCTTGGTGGGGGCTGTAGAGGGACTAATCCAACAAGCAGGATCACCAGAATGGGCTTACATCAAGCAACCCAAAAGAGATCTATAAGACTGCACATTCACACAGCCCAAAGGAGAAGTACTGGTATACAGGCCTGAATAAGCATCTATCACTGAAGCACCTAAAAATGCCAGAAGGCAAGGTAAGACTTAAACAGACACACAGGCAAGCCAATGAGAGCACAGACTTCAACTGACAGAACTGCACCATATCTGAGCACTCAACGAGCATGGCAACAAAAAATGACTAGAGAGAGTTCAGGGCACCGGTACAACATGAAGGAGCCCTAACAGGAGGCTAGACTGCTCAGAAACCTCGGACCAGAAAACTGAGAAGAAATTACTCCGAAACGGAATGTGAGGAGAGAACTTCAAGCTGAATTTCCCAGTAGGCAGCGCCAAAAACCTGCAACCATGTACCTTTCACTTTCAACACTATCAAAGAACAACTGTGAAAGAAAGTGCAACCATGGGAAGAAGGTAGTCAAAGAATAGCAGGGTAAATGGCCAAGGGAGGACTAAAAGTTGACTTGTATATGACAGAGGCAGCTGCATCTGTTCTAGAAGGGCAGGGTCATTACAGCAATCCATATTGCCCATCAAGAGCATAATGCAGCACCCTGTTGTACTACTGAAGAACTAACCATGGAACATACAGCACAGAAACTAAATACGCAGCAATAAGCAGGAATGAAAGAAATGTGCATTTGCATCCAGAATCAAGGAAGAGCAAAGTCCATGTGGCAGCTGTCACTCTGCAAGAGACATCGGTGAGATACTGAAACGGAAGATAGTCCAGCCCAAAGACTTAGAAACCAAGGTCACACCTAAAGACTGAAAGGTAAGGCACCCGGTGCTAGTGCAGCCTGACTAGCAGCCCTCAAACCAATGAAGTTCTAAACAGAACACAGCAGTCACACACCACATAAGACCAAACAAGTCCTCACATTTATTAACAATCAAAATGTAGAAAGAGCTAAACAAGCTATCAAATGATGCATAGGTAATGTTGGAAGGATAGGTAATATTGGAAGGAACCCTGGTTCATTGAAAACAGGGCTGACTAGCTATCAGGTTGGCACACAACTTCTTGTGCATTGTCCAGCAAAGGAAAGCCATGGCACCTACATCGATCAAAGTGCCACTGTGTACCTAATACATGAGACTGAAGGTCATCACCAACTCTGTAAACAGAAATTGTGGGATTCATGCATCTGGAGGTTGCCAGAACATGAACAGCAAGATGCGATATTCAGTGAGAAATGTGTCCAAAAGCCAAATGCAACTGTAAAGCACCATAACAGGAGGATCACAGCCATGCACGTCACCTAAAATCCCAATAGGGAAGACTCTCAACAAATCTCCAGGGAAAAAACACTTCCACACATAAGAAAACAACTGTTGAAAAGGGACAACAGATAGAGACGGGAACAACTAAAGGACTTGGAACAGGCAAAAAGCAAGAAGAAGGAATGGATAAATAAAGGAAGAACACCACAAAAAATAACCCACAATAGACAAAAACAACAAAGAACGTATCTCATGAATATGCAACCTCCAAACTGGGACAACATAAAGGCACTGCAATCAGAACGCCCTGAAACATGCATGAAAGAGTTGCGCAAATGTCCAAAACACATTGGCAATGCAATCAGAAGCACAGCAAAGAGCCACCAAAATGCACAATAACAACACAGGAGGCATGAAAACAAGAGCAAACATGCCGAAGAGTGCAGCATACAGAAAATGGAAACCATCAGCTCCTCGCATCCTAAAGACACTGCAAATCCAACACCACAAACAACAGCCTGAATTCACAGGCTATTTGAAAACACCAAACAAGTATGAAAGGTTGGGAGGGGCTGGTGGCTCAGTGTACAAACAAATCCACACCAGAGATCTGCGCTACACTCCCACTCACACAGGTTATAAGGCTAGTGAGACCGCCGAGTTGCAGATTGAACTGAAACAGAGAAAATGAGGACCATGGAACTGGTTAAAAAGAAACATCTGATACATGAAGACGGCAACAAAGGGAACAAATAGACAGAAATTTATAGAAAAAAAGACCGGAAAAGCTGCAAAACAAAGTCCGAAGATATGACAGCACAAAAGTAGACAAATAACACGACAAAAGGGTACCCGTGCTACCCAAGGCACTGAATGAGAAACAAAAAACTGATGCAGCAGGATACAAGTACTTCTAGCCACGGGAGGACAAGGTCTAGCCATGTATACGCCATTGTAGTATACGGAAATGTACAGTAAGATAACATTTAATTAGGCCGTGATCACACGGCCAGAGCAAAGAGTACTTACTACACGAGGCCCCAGACAACGCAACGTCCTCCAAAGGCAGCAGCAATCAGCTCGCACAGCAGGCCGCAGCGCACGTGCTAACAAGCTCGAAGGCCACTCAAATGCAGCTGTGCAACAAAGGTCAAGGCGGGAAGGGAAACCCAGAAACAGACAGAGACAAGGAGAAGATAAACACGTACTAACAGTGAAGCAAGGAGACAGATATATGTGCACCAAGTCACAATGCGTGAGCAACCCATGGTCCAACCAAGGGGGGGAGGTCCCCTCAAAGCCCCAGCACCGGGGTCACTGAGCTATAGTAGGCAGTGGTGGAAAGCTAATTCCCATAAACCTGAAGTGGATAGAGCGAAAGAGGTATAAAAAGAATATTGAACATACAGATATGCCACCCTCTTTGAACAACCTGTTACTCAGGCGCAGCACTAAAATGACCCAGAGCACAGCTAGCCCCTAGAGATATAGACTGCAGCAAACAAGGGAAAAAGTGTAAACTGCAGAATTGGCTTGTAGGAGGATAATACAGCACAAAACCCAGGGAGACAGCCCCCACAGGAGGGCACAAGTAAATATCTGTGGGCGCTATTCCCAGTATCAAAAACAACCTATGCAATCTCTGAATGTGAGCAAGGCGGTCTATAGGCAGCAGACCGAACCAGGTCAACCACTACGGACTGTAATGGACTGCAGCAGAGAAAGTGGAACCAGCTGTGGGATGCCCCTGGCAGCACAGGGGCGAAAAAAATGCAAACAGATAATAAACACTCACCAGCAGCCCAAAGCCTGACATCAGGAAGCTGGGCG
The DNA here is from genome assembly GCA_963921515.1 of Calotriton arnoldi. Lineage (NCBI taxonomy): Eukaryota > Metazoa > Chordata > Amphibia > Caudata > Salamandridae > Calotriton > Calotriton arnoldi. The sequence continues at coordinate 980,445 of CAWUFW010002772.1, forward strand.
CCCTACAGTGGTATCTGAATATTCCTTCCACATTGATCAGACATTAGGACAATTTACCTGTCCTGGTCCTGAAGTCCAAGCAAAAAATGAGGATCAGAAACACCACAGCAGCTCAGCACGATCACAACTGCTTCACAAGCAGCAAGTGGAGTAGAAGGGGACCCTCAAGATTCAACCCCCTCACCCAGCTCGGAAGCCAGGGGGAGGCATTATCATGCATGAACGTTGCATATTACTCTAAACACAGCCCCCCTCGCCACCAAGGCGGAAGGTAACTTGAGCAAGATCCAGAAGAGGGCGCATGGCCTGCAATGCTGTCCTAGACATGCACAGCCCAGGAGCCACTGCAATGCTGTCCTAGACATGCACAGCCTAGGAGCAGCCCCAATGCTGTCCTAGACATGCACAGCCCATGAGCCATTGCAGTGCTGTCCTAGACATGCACAACCCATGAGCCACTGCAATGCCGTCCTAGACATGCACAGCCCATGAGCCATTGCAGTGCTGTCCTAGACATGCACAACCCATGAGCCACTGCAATGCTGTCCTAGACATGCACAGCCTAGGAGCAGCCCCAATGCTGTCCTAGACATGCACAGCCCATGAGCCATTGCAGTGCTGTCCTAGACATGCACAACCCATGAGTCACTGCAATGCTGTCCTAGACATGCACAGCCCAGGAGCAACTTCAATGCTGTCCTAGACATGCACAGCCCATGAGCCATTACAGTGCTGTCCTAGACATGCACAACCCATGAGCCACTGCAATGCTGTCCTAGACATGCACAGCCCATGAGCCATTGCAGTGCTGTCCTAGACATGCACAACCCATGAGCCACTGCAATGCTGTCCTAGACATGCACAGCCTAGGAGCAGCCCCAATGCTGTCCTAGACATGCACAGCCCATGAGCCATTGCAGTGCTGTCCTAGACATGCACAACCCATGAGCCACTGCAATGCTGTCCTAGACATGCACAGCCCAGGAGCAACTGCAATGCTGTCCTAGACATGCACAGCCCATGAGCCATTGCAGTGCTGTCCTAGACATGCACAACCCATGAGCCACTGCAATGCTGTCCTAGACATGCACAGCCCATGAGCCATTGCAGTGCTGTTCTAGACATGCACAACCCATGAGCCACTGCAATGCGGTCCTAGACATGCACAACCCATGAGCCACTGCAATGCTGTCCTAGACATGCACAGCCTAGGAGCAACCCCAATGCTGTCCTAGACATGCACAGCCCATGAGCCACTGCAAATGCTGTCCTAGACATGCACAGCCCATGAGCAACAGCAATGCTGTCCTAGACATGCACAGCCCAGGAGCAACAGCAATGCTGTCCTAGACATGCACAGCCTAGGAGCAACCCCAATGCTGTCCTAGACATGCACAGCCCATGAGCCATTGCAGTGCTGTCCTGGACATGCACAGCCTAGGAGCAACTGCAATGCTGTCCTAGACATGCACAGCCCATGAGCCATTGCAATGCTGTCCTACACATGCACAACCCATGAGCCACTGCAATGCTGTCCTAGACATGCACAGCCTAGGAGCAGCCCCAATGCTGTCCTAGACATGCACAGCCCATGAGCCATTGAAGTGCTGTCCTAGACATGCACAACCCATGAGCCACTGCAATGCTGTCCTAGACATGCACAGCCCAGGAGCAACTGCAATGCTGTCCTAGACATGCACAGCCCATGAGCCATTGCAGTGCTGTCCTAGACATGCACAACCCATGAGCCACTGCAATGCTGTCCTAGACATGCACAGCCCATGAGCCATTGTAGTGCTGTCCTAGACATGCACAACCCATGAGCCACTGCAATGCGGTCCTAGACATGCACAACCCATGAGCCACTGCAAAGCTGTCCTAGACATGCACAGCCTAGGAGCACCCCCAATGCTGTCCTAGACATGCACAGCCCATAAGCCACTGCAATGCTGTCCTAGACATGCACAGCCTAGGAGCAACCCCAATGCTGTCCTAGACATGCACAGCCCATGAGCCATTGCAGTGCTGTCCTAGACATGCACAGCCTAGGAGCAACTGCAATGCTGTCCTAGACATGCACAGCCCAGGAGCAACAGCAATGCTGTCCTAGACATGCACAGCCTAGGAGCAACCCCAATGCCGTCCTAGACATGCACAGCCCATGAGCCATTGTAGTGCTGCCCTAGACATGCACAGCCTAGGAGCAACTGCAATGCTGTCCTAGACATGCACAGCCCATGAGCCATTGCAATGCTGTCCTAGACATGTACAGCCTAGGAGCAACTGCAAAGCTGTCCTAGACATGCACAGCCTAGGGGCAACTGCAATGCTGTCCTAGACATGCACAACCCACTGCAATGCTGTCCTAGACATGCACAACCCATGAGCCACTGCAAAGCTGTCCTAGACGTGCACAGCCTAGGAGCAACTGCAATGCTGTCCTAGACATGCACAGCCTAGGAGCAACTGCAATGCTGTCCTAGACATGCACAACCCACTGCAATGCTGCCCTAGACATGCACAACCCATGAGCCACTGCATTGCTGTCCTAGACATGCACAGCCTAGGAGCAACTGCAATGCTGTCTTAGATATGCATAGCCCATTAGCGACTGCAAATGCTGTCCTAGACATGCACAACCCACGAGCCACTGCAATGCTGTCCTAGACATGCACAACCCATGAGCCACTGCAATGCTGTCCTAGACATGCACAGCCCAGGAGCAACTGCAATGCTGTTCTAGACATGCACAGCCCAAGAGCCACTGCAATGCTGTCCTAGACATGCACAGCCTAGGAGCAACTGCAATGCTGTCTTAGACATGCACAGCCCATGAGCCTCTGCAAATGCTGTCCTAGACATGCACAGCCCATGAGCAACATCAATGCTGTCCTAGACATGCACAGCCTAGGAGCAACCCCAATGCTGTCCTAGACATGCACAGCCCATGAGCCATTGCAGTGCTGTCCTAGACATGCACAACCCATGAGCCATTGCAGTGCTGTCCTAGACATGCACAACCCATGAGCCACTGCAATGCTGTCCTAGACATGCATAGCCTAGGAGCAACTGCAATGCTGTCTTAGACATGCACAGCCCATGAGCCACTGCAAATGCGGTCCTAGACATACACAACCCTTGAGCCACTGCAATGCTGTCCTAGACATGCACAGCCTAGGAGCAACTGCAATGCTGTCTTAGACATGCACACCCCATAAGCCACTGCAATGGTGTCCTAGACATGCACAGCCTAGGAGCAACTGCAATGCTGTCTTAGACATGCACAGCCCATGAGCCTCTGCAAATGCTGTCCTAGACATGCACAGCCCATGAGCAACAGCAATGCTGTTCTAGACATGCACAGCCTAGGAGCAACCCCAATGCTGTCCTAGACATACACAGCCCATGAGCCATTGCAGTGCTGTCCTAGACATGCACAACCCATGAGCCATTGCAGTGCTGTCCTAGACATGCACAACCCATGAGCCACTGCAATGCTGTCCTAGACATGCACAGCCTAGGAGCAACTGCAATGCTGTCTTAGACATGCACAGCACATGAGCCACTGCAAATGCGGTCCTAGACATGCACAACCCATGAGCCACTGTAATGCTGTCCTAGACATGCACAGCCCATGAGCCATTGCAGTGCTGTCCTAGACATGCACAGCCCAGGAGCAACTGCAATGCTGTCCTAGACATGCACAGCCCATGAGCCACTGCAATGCAGTCCTAGACATGCACAGCCTAGGAGCAACCCTAATGCTGTCCTAGACATGCACAGCCCATAAGCCACTGCAATGCTGTCCTAGACATGCACAGCCTAGGAGCAACCCCAATGCTGTCCTAGACATGCACAGCCCATAAGCCACTGCAATGCTGTCCTAGACATGCACAGCCTAGGAGCAACTGCAATGCTGTCTTAGACATGCACAGCCCATGAGCAACAGCAATGCTGTCCTAGACATGCACAGCCCATGAGCCACTGCAATGCTGTCCTAGACATGGACAGCCTAGGAGCAACCCCAATGCTGTCCTAGACATGCACAACCCATGAGCCACTGCAATGCTGTCCTAGACATGCACAGCCCAGGAGCAACTGCAATGTTGTCCTAGACATGCACAGCCCATGAGCAACAGCAATGCTGTCCTAGACATGCACAGCCTATGAGCCACTGCAATGCTGTCCTAGATATGCACAGCCTATGAGCCACTGCAATGCTGTCCTAGACATGCACAGCCTATGAGCCACTGCAATGCTGTCCTAGACATGCACAGCCTATTGTATTGTATTGTATTGTAATTGCATTTGTATAGCGCTCACTACCCCTGACGAGGCGTCGAAGCGCTTTTTTCGGCGAGTAGCACGCTACTCCGAGACCCATAGAGGATTAGTGTTGAATTAGTATAGTGAAACATGCAAGTAAATTTTAAGTGGTGGATAGGTTAGTCAGTTATTTGGATTTGGAAGGATAGAAGAGGAAAAAAGGTTTGTATTTATATAGCGCTTGTTACCCCTGGTGGGGTGTTGAAGCACGTTACTCCGGAAACCCATAAAGGATTACTGGTGGACGCCAGAGTTTGCTGCTCGTTGCCTCTTGCTGCTGCTGGGGACTACCTGTCCCAGGATCCTTCCCTGGAGGGGAGGAGCATCGCTGCCCAAACGCGATAAAAAGCGCGAGTCACCACCGCGGCGCGGGACGCCAGAGTTTGCTGCTCGTTGCCTCTTGCTGCTGCTGGGGACTACCTGTCCCAGGATCCTTCCCTGGAGGGGAGGAGCATCGCTGCCCAAACGCGCTAAAAAGCGCGAGTCACCACCGCGGCGCGGGACGCGCGCGGGCTCGCCCGGGCCAAGGGCGGGCCCGTCCTGCGCCCGTCATCGCCAGGAAGAGGCAGGGCAGGGCCGCCCCCCCCTCGGTCGTTTTGACTGGCACTACAGAAGGACCAGCCGGTAAGACTTTTATCAGTCCACTTCCCCAGCCGCTATCATAAGCATCCAGCTTACCTTCCTGGACATTACTGTCACAGCCGGCCAACGCCTGTAAGCTGAGGTGTTCTAAGGACTATCAGATTATAGTGACTTTTGTTTATTATCATCTTTGAAGTGGGCTGGATGTGTTATAGTGGGAGTGTCTAGACTAGGCTGTACATTTTTAAGTCTATAATTGTAGGGTTTTCTTCTCAAGTTATTAGTCAACAAAATGGGGAGGAGGGCAGCCCCCACTCGAGCCAAAACGATAAGCACTCCCCCACTCCCCCCAACATCTATAGATAAAATGCTCCAGAGGGCAATAGGGGTGGTGGACTCTGAAATTGAGTTAACAGAAAGGCGGTTATCACTTACTCCTGATTTATTTATTTCTCCATCCTTGCAGATCACTCAGCCAAATCAGGTCCAAATCCAGGCAGATGTACATTTACCGCCTCCTATTGAGGCAGTATTACACAAAAAAGTGATCGGCAAAAGTAAAAATGCGCAGAGTATCCCCAAGAACGGAAAGCGTAAACTAACATCTGAGGCTGGATCAAAAAAAAAGAAATACTGTGAGGATTCTGCTGCCAACACAGAGGAGGATGCAGAGCGAGAGTTTAGAGCAGGCGGGCTGAATCCAGCTAGTGTAGATAAGACATACCCGCTGTGGGCTCTGAATTTAGTGGTAGATTTGCAGAATAACCTGAGGGCTATCATTAAAGAAGAACTGGCCCCCCTTGTTGGCCGCCTAGACATTCTGGAGAAAGTACTCAGGGGAGGCCCGCTCATTTAACTATTTTAATGGCCAGCCCATAAGAGGGACTGACGTATGTTGTCAGGTTGAAAGTAAGGATCTAATATCTCCGCTGGGGCCGGAGGGGAATGCATCCAAGGGCCCCAGGCTGAACTATGAAATAGGGAACCAAAGTGCCCCCAGGTTACAGAGAGATAGGAGCATTGGCCCTGAGAACAGAATTAATAACAAGTCACCACGTTTAAGAAACCGAGAAGCATCTAGCCCCCTAGTCCCAGTCATCAACAGAAAAGAGAGTAGACAAATAATTCAAGGATTGAGCGAAGGCGGAAATGTCTCAAACCTCCCAGATATAAACCTCCCTCCTGCTTGCTCCCCGTATGTAGCCATTTAGATAGGCGTTCCGCCCATTGAACCCAGGATGAAAGAAACCCATCTTGAGCTGAGGAACAAATGCCTGTTCTGGCTTGTAAAACATAAACATTTTGATTATGCCAGAGCTGGAGAAATTATAATGGTTCGCAGAGTAAGGTGGGTGGGAAATCGGAAAAAAGTGAGTCGGGTGAGTGTGTTGTCATAAATTTTAAAAACCCCTACACAGTGATCAATTTATTCAAAATCCCCACTAGTTGCTATAATTCTACGACAGCCATGAGTCTTCGACCCCTGAATTTTTTTTATCCACTACCACAGCCATTTTCAAGAAGCAGCGTTCCTCCTTTAATTCCAGAAGCTGGTGTAGGGCCCTGCTCAGAAGGTAGTTGGGATGCTCATCACAGGTTCCCACCTTTTAACATCTCGGTGAATAATAGATATGATGCATTGGAGGGGGTAGATTGACTGAGAGAGGGATCTTCGGTGGTGGGGCTCACACAAGCCGTGGGACATGATTTTAAGGACACAGATAGGTGGGGATTGAAGCGAATCACGGCAGGTAGCAGTTTAAGTCCCCCCCACTTGACTAACCAGACAGGAGAAAGAACCAAACCATCCGTGGTCCCTGATGCACAATTCGATGCCTCTTTGAGAGAACAAAGCAGAGAAAGTATAGTGTGGGGGAAAATAGGTGAGTGCTGTGTGGCTGACCCTGGCGACTCTGTTATACATGATGATGCAGCCCCGGGGGCCACGAGAGGGGCGAGTGGGCACGCCAATGGGTTGAGGATACTCTCATGGAATGTGGCAGGTCTCAAAAATAAACTGCCCTCCACGGACTGGGGCGACTTTGTCGATAAGTATGATATTTGCATATTCCAAGAGACTTGGGCGAGGGAAGACTTTCATCGGGTGGGTTATGCCTCTTATAACATCTTAGCTTCCATGGGGGGGAGGGGGAGACCCTCTGGAGGTCTATCAATCTGGGTAGGCACCCACCTTGGTTGTAGGGCGGAGCAGTTATCAACCCCTATAAGTGACATTCAGTGAGTGCTGCTCTCCTTTCCAACAAAGGTGAAAATCGCCCTAATAAATGTCTATTCTCGCCCTGTCAACAACAGCCAGGAATCATCTACTATTGCTCTGCTGGGAGATTTTATTCCAACCCTAGATCCGGCGATATGGCTGATTGTGGGGGGTGATTTTAACTGCCACTTTGAACCCCTCACTGATCCTTTACATTTTGTCCCAACAGAAGAAGACCTTTATTGGTCTATTCCCAACCCCCTCACCATACCCATCAAAGCATGGTCTCCATTGGCCATGCAGTTAAATTCACTTACCCTCACTTTTTCACTAAGAGCATGCAATGGTCGGACTAAATCTGACCAACCAGGGCAGTCTACATTTAATAGAGTAGGCCAGGCTTCACTCATCGACTATATTTTGGTGGAAACAAGACTCTGGGGAAAAGTCCTTGATTTTTATATTGAACAAAGGCGGGATAGTGATCATAATGCTTTGATCTTAACCCTCAATCAGTGGGATCTAGGTATTGCCAAAATCTCCCCCATATCTGCCAATTGCCATAGTGCTCTAGTAGCGACTAATAATAGAAGAAACGTTAGATGGGGCCATATTCAACAGTCCCCTGCAAAGCTAGCGAAAATCTACCAGCTAGCATTGCCATCTTTAGTTAAAATGTGGGAGACAGTTTATGAGGAGGGTCTCAATATGGATCTAGATAAGGTAGGGGAAATACATTCTGAGCTCTCCCTGAATTTGGGGGAGGTTTTCTACCCGGTGATCCGTGTTAGAGAAAATAGCCACAACAGATGCCCCTGGTTTAACGACCAGTGTCGTAAGGCCAAGCGGGGCCTATTGGAAGCAGTTAAGGCCAATGACAGGCCGCAAATTAAAATTGCTAGGGCTAGATACAACCAGTCTATTCAGCTGGGGAAAAAGAACTGGGAACAAGAAAGGTGGGAAATGCTTAGGAGTGCCCTGGATGATAAGGATTTGAAAACCTTTTGGGCAATAGTGAGCACGGGCGATAGGGAAGGGAGATCGGCCATTAAGCCCAATATAGCCCCAGAAGCATGGGAGACCCATTTTGGGACACTATACTCCCATCGGGATGCCGGCTTTGCCAACACTATTACCACCAGCATGGCTTCCGAGCCCCAATTAGAGGGGGAGATGGAGATTACTAGCACTGAAGTGAGGAACGCCATTAATAAGTTACATGGCAATAAAGCCCCAGGCCTAGATAAACTCCCAGGGGATCTTTTTCGTAAAGAACCCGTAATATGGGTTCCATATTTGTGTGCTTTATTTAATGCGGTACTGAAGGGATCGAACCCCCCCGATACTTGGCGTGGGGCTGAGATTGTTCCTATATTTAAAAAAGGTTGCCCCCTTACACCCTCCAACTATAGGCCGATCAGTCTAATTGATATCTCCCAAAACTTTTTGGCCGGGTGCTCCTGGACCGCCTCCAGGGTTGGCTAGAAGAAGAGCGAATATTAAGCCCTTATCAGGCCGGCTTCAGATCAAAATGTCAACTGTTGACCAGATATTTAGATTACAACTACTTTACTGGAAAACAGTGACTATAGAGGGTGGCATCCTCTATCTAATATTTGTTGATCTGAAGTCGGCCTTCGATCTTGTACCCAGAGAAAAATTATGGAGGGTTTTGAGTGAACTAGGGATTCCTCCATATCTCCTAAATGCCATCAAGAGGTTACACTTTGATAATTTTGCACAAGTGCGCTGTGGGAGGCACGGGGAACTTACTTCTCTTTCCCAGTCCAAAAGGGGGTACGGCAGGGATGTGTTTTAGCCCCTACTTTATTTTGTTTATTTATTAATGATCTTATCAACCATCTTAAATTAATTGAGGACAATGATGCTCCAAAGTTAGCCTCAGGGAAAGTCCCTGCACTGATGTTCGCAGACGATACTCTGTTACTTTCGAAATCGCCTATGGGCATCCAGCGCCTTTTAGATGGTTTCGAAAATTTTTGTAAGTTAAGAGGGCTGGAGATCAACCTAGATAAAACAAAATATATGGTCTTCAACCCTCCCCACACAACCTGGCCAAACCCTTCTCTTCATGGTATCCCCTTAGAAAGAGTTAAGATATTCGACTACCTGGGAGTTACCTTGGCTGAGAATTTTGAATGGGGTCCTCAGTTAGATAAAGCAAGGCTTAGATTAACACAGACAGTCGGTGGTATAATGAAATTGTATAGATCTTCTGTTTTTAAACCAGCTGCCCCTGTGGTGGAAATCTATAAAGCCCAAGCGAGGGGTGCTACACTTTACGGGGTGGAGTTGTGGGGACATTGTCCAACTGGCAATTTGATAAAGGTAGAGAATAATTTCATGCGACAATTACTAGGCTTACCCCGGAGCACCCCTTTAACTCCCCTTCGTATGGATCTCGGACTGAGGCCGCTTGATGAAGAAATTGCCATAAGACCCCTAACTTTTTGGCGGAGGATGTGGGTGACCCCAGAGCTGTCTGTTTTTAGGGCTGAACTATCTGAGTTTTTATCATTTGTAATATAAAGAAAATCTCATGGCTTCGCCATATAAGGGACCTCGCCCTCAAGTTGGGCAAGCCGGACCTTTGGAGCACGCCTGAGACATCGTGTGCTAAGCTCTCCAGGTTGGACCTAGTTAATTCCTACAGAGCAGCCAAGCTAAGGTCCACCCGAGAAAGTACCTCAAGTGGTCGTCTAACTGCAGAATTTTTAGTGATAAAGGATGTATATAGCAGGGAAACCTTTTTAGATTTTGTTGAACCCCCTTTGGCAAGGAAACTGTATATGCAACTGAGACTGGGGACCCTCCCATTTGCAGCATACTCCAGCAAATGGGTGAGAGATCAAACGGGTGAATGCCCTGCGTGCAAATACAAGGTGGAGTCTGAAATACATGTTCTGCTCCTCTGCCCTGCCTATCGGCTGCCGCGCAAGCGTTGGTTAATCCAACTATGTAAGAACTTAGGGTTTGTGCGCGCCACAGAGGCTTATAGAGTTCTGAAGTATGATACTCACCCCCCAATTGTCTTTGCTGTATCGCGCTTTTTAAATTGTATGTGGCATATTCGTCGAGCTTACCTAAAGTGATTGCTGGGGGTTGAAGAGAACTGGTGAAGGGTGAGCAGGTCTATATTTGGGCTTTAGGCCTTGCATTGATGTCCCACAGCTCTATTTTAGCATAAGATTTTAGCGTAACGATTTTATTATCTGGATATTTTTACACATTGGATGGTTTCTTTTTAACACTTTTTTATCTGGCCGGTTGTATTTTAATTGTTTATGTTTTAGTATATACAACTTCCATCCCTGCTGCACCTATGTAGTGTGTGTTATGTGCTTTTTTCTTTTGTGGGTTGATTATTGTACATGAAGGCCTTTGTTAGTATCTAGTGTTTTTTAATTCAGATGTATATATTGTTTGTTTTATTGATGCACTTTAATGGACTAAGTGGCCTAAATAAAGTATTAATGATGATGATTACTGGTGAATTAGTATGGTGAAATATGACAGTAATTTGAGTGGTGGATATTAGTCAGTTATTTGGAGTGAGAAGGATAGCGGAGGGATAGAAGGGGAAGAAAGGTTTGCATTCATATAGCACCTGTTACCCCTGATTGGTGTTGAAGCGCATTTCTGGGAGTAGCACGCTACTCCGGAACCCATAAGGATTAGTGTTGAAAATTAGTATAGTGAAATATGAAGTAATTTGAGTGGTAGATATGTTATTCAGTTATTTGGATAGAGAAGGGTAGGTGGCGGGATAGAAGAGGGGAAAGAGGTTTGTATTTATATAGCGCTTGCTACCCCTGATGGGGTTTTGAAGCGCTTTTTTGGCGAGTAGCACGCTACTCTGGAACCCAAAAGGATTAATGTTGAATTAGTATGGTGAAACATGAAATTAATTTGAGTGGTGGATATGTTAGTCAGTTATTTGGATTGAGAAGGGTTGGAGAGGGGTAGAAAAGAGAAAAAGGTTTGCACTTATATAGCACTTGTAACCCTGATGGGGTGTTGAAACGCTTTATTGGCGAGTAGCACGCTACTGTGGAACCCATAAAGGATTAGTGGTGAGTTAGTATAGTGGAATATGGAATTTGAGAAGTGAACATGTTAATATGTTATTTTGATTGAAAAGGATTATTAAGGGATGGAAGAGTGAAGGATTTTTTTTTTTTTAGGTCATAGCAGTAGGAGGAGGCTTTTGGATGAGTAAAAAGGGTTTTTGGAGGGGAAGAGTTTAGAGAGGTTTGTTTTGGGGGATCGGTATAGTAAAAGAGATGTCAGATGATGCAAGGAGGGGCAGAGTAGGAGAGAGTCTAGAAAGGGTTATTTTGGGGCTCATAGTAGTGGTATGGGGTTTGGGATAAATGAGAGAGTAGATGTATAGGGTGAGAGATAGGGTAGTGCATTGGAAAGAGTAGTAGAAAGAAGTTTGAGATGAGTCAGAAAGTTGGGCTACAAGATATATTGAGAGAAATATAGGCTGAGAAATAGGGTAGTGCATTGGAAATGCCAAATTAGAAGAAAGTGATAAATATATAGATCCATAAGTACATTGAAAGTATATAGATGCATAAAGGAGGTAAGTATATGTAGATTAAAGATATTGATAGAGGTACAGGATGAGAAATAGGGTAGTGCATTGGATATGCTTTTTCAGGAGAAAAGTAACAGACACACAGATCCAAGTACATGGAGGTACATATATGCCCAATGGAAGCAAATACATGTAGACCAAAGATGATTTAAAAAAAAAAATTTTTATCAACATAATTATTGTACATGTTTATACAAAGCAATACACAAAGATAGGTACATATCTATAGTGAAAATAAATGCTTATATACAGAGGGATATGCTGTAAATTTCTGTTTGTGTATGGTGCTTATGTGGGGAAGAGCCAATTCTTGAGTAGTTTTCTGAAGATAAGGTGGTTGTCGGTGGATCTTATATTGGGGGGGTAAAGCGTTCCATAGTTTGGCTGCTTGAACAGAGAAGGATGTGCCACCCATGGTTTTTTTCTTGTATCTTGGGATTTTGAGGCGAGATGCCCCTTTAGAGCGGAGGTTCCTTTGTTGAATGTGTTTGATGATTTTATTCCTGATGAAGAGCGGTCCCATTCCATGTATTGCTTTGTGGGTGATACAAAGTAGCTTGAACGTGGATCTTCTGGCAACCGGTAACCAATGCAGGGCTTTCAAGGCAGGTGAGATGTGGTCTCGCGGTTTGATATGCAAGAGTAGTCTGGCAGCCGAGTTCTGAATCCGTTGTAGTCTTTTCATGGTTGTTAAAGGTGATCCGTGGTAGAGGCTATTGGCGTAATCGAGTTTGGACAGAACAAGGGAGATGGTAGCTTGGACTTTGTGTGGAAATCCCAAATGAGGGAAAATTCGTCGCAGCGTTTTTATAGTAACAAAGCTTGATCTTGCTAGTTTGTCCACTTCGGCATTCATCGACAGCTTGGAGTCCATGGTCATTCCGAGGTTTCTTACTTCCTTCGATACTTTAGGCGGTGATCCCAATTCATCAGGCCAGGCGGCAAGTGGGCCATAATGTTTCCAATCGCCACACGTGAGTATTTCCGTTTTGGAAGCATTCAATTTGAGATGGCTCCAAGTCATCCACTGATGCACGGCTCTGAGACAACTGAAAATTGGGGATTTTCCAATGTCTTTGGGGCATTCCAGCTGAAGGAGTATTTGTGTGTCATCTGCATAGTAATAGCACGTGAGGTGAAATTGATTGATCAGTTCCAGTAATGACTTCATGTAGATGTTGAAAAGCTAGGCGAGATGATAGAGCCTTGAGGGACCCCTGCTTTTGTGGAATATGGTTTGGACGAGAAAGGTGGGGTATGGATGACATTAGTTCTGTTTCGAAGGTAGGACGCAATCCAGTCTAGAGTAGTTGTCTAGAGCAGTTCCCTCTATGCCAGCTTCATTGAGTCTTTGTTTCAGAGTGTCATGGTCAACCGTGTCAAAGGCAGCCGAGAGGTCCAAGAGGAGTAGCGCAGCAACCCCGTTGCGGTCTACTGTATTCTTCATGTCATCCCAGATGGCAAGGAGGGCAGATTCAGTGCCTCTTCCCGGACGGAATCCTGTTTGGAAGTCTGAAAGTATGTCATTCTCCTCAATGAATTGTGACATCTGGGCGAACGCTGCTCTTTCTATCAGTTTGCCCAGAAAAGGTCCATTTGTAATGGGTCTGTAGTCGTCAGGGTTCAGCGGGTCCAAGTTTGTTTTCTTTAGTAAAGGGCGTATGTGTGACTTTTTGAGTTCTTCTGGAAATATTCCGGTAGTTAAGGAATCGTTGATGATTCTTCTTACTGGAGTGGCAGCAGAGGTTGTTAAAATAATTGTCTTGAAAGTTTGGGGTGGACAGGGGTCAGAAGGGCTGCCGGCAGGCCTGCTTGCTTTGACCAAGTCCATAAATTCATCGTGTGAGATGTGTTGGAAGGAACGGAAAGGCTGGATTAGAGTGTTCTTGGATTGTTGTTTTGTACAAGGGTTAGTGCTGGTGCTTTGTTTCTGTTTTAAGTACGAGTCCAATGTGTCTGCTTTGTCCGTGTAATGATTTGCCAGTTTGTCTGTGAAATCTTGAGTAACAGGATGAGTTCCTTCTAGGCAATTTGGTTTGCGAAATTCATTGAGTATTTTATAGAATTCTTTATTTGCACATTTAGCATTTTGAATTTTGTCAGAATAGTACCTTTTCTTAGCTTTTTTGATAGCTGACTTGTATAATCTGTTAATTTTCTGTAGGTGAAGTTTGTCTTGTTTGGCGTTTGTTTTGAGCCAGGTACGTTGCAGCTTTCTAATTTGTTGTTTTATGTCTTTTATTTCTATGTTTCTCCAAGGCGCTTTTTTTCTTTTGTTCTGTTGTGTGGTTTTGAGTGGTATCAGGATATTAAAAGCTTCCTGTAGCCACTCATATAGATTTTGAACAGAATTTATTGTTTCCAGATTTGTACTGGATGTTAGTTGTGTTTCTAAGTGTTCCAAATTGAGTTTGTTCCACGGACGATAGGTGGATGGATGTAAGGTAGTTTTAGGTGAGTCGCTTAGTGTTGTTTTATGTTGGAAAGCAAGCAAGTGGTGGTCTGACCATGTGACAGGAGTTATAGTTTGAAAGGTAACTAGTTCAGTATTAGCAAAAATGAAATCAAGGATATGTCCAGCGATGTGTGTGGGTTTGTGGACAATCTGATGCAGGTTCAGTGCGTCTAGGCCAGTGATTATTGTTTTTGGATGGGTGAGTTTCCATTGATAGTTTTCCTTCCATAGAAATCCTTCGATTTCGGTCTGTGCAGTTTTGGTATTCTCAGTGTTGCTCCAGGGCCAGAAATTGCCTGACAATGAACAGGGCACTTTGTGGGGGAGCAGTGTAAAAAAAGTGTGTTTTACTCCCATTGAATTTTAAAGTGTTCCTCTTGAGACACTTTGCCATCTATTTTAGACAGATATGTCGTTTATCCGAGTCGTACTATTATTGTCTTGAGACAGGATCAACAGGGTATCGTCTGCATAGTTCACAAACTAAATCCCATATAGTTTAATCAGTCAGTAAAGGACGTAGATCCACATGAAAAAAGTCAGGCTTAGCGCAGAACCTTGGGGTACCCCATGAGTAACTTCCTTAAACTCTAATCAAAAGGGCGGAAGTGACAGATATGATTTCACCCAGTTCAGAAAGTACCTTCCACCCTTATCTCTTCCAGTCTGCGGAGTAGTATTTCATGGTTGACAGTATAGAAAGCAGCGGATAGATCCGACAAAAATCTACTACCATCCTCAGTTCATCCATAGCCTCAATTAGTGCTGTTTCTGCACTATGTCCTGGTCTAAAACCAGTTTGTTCAATTTATAGGATGTTAGTGGACGATTAGCTTATAGCCGCTCTATTGGTACACTGAATAGAACCTCTTCCATTTGAAGGAACAGCAACCTTAGCAGGACGTTTGGCTACCTTCAGAATAGCCATGCAGGACTGTGGGTGATTTAGACCCTAATAAAAGAATCAGGGAATATAAAAAACATCAACACCCTTGGTTTAATGAAAGCTGTCATATGGTCAAATCAGCTCTAATTTCTGCCATTAAGGCCAAGGATAGGCCGTTAATCAAAGAAAAAAGGGCGGCCTATAGAAGCAACATGGATGAGGCCAAAAAAGGGTGGGAATGCGACAAGTGGGAAACCCTGAGAAGTTCCCTGAGCACTCATGATATGAGGACCTTTTGGAACGTGGTAAACACTGGCAGTTCTGAAGGCAAACCGGCAATTGAACCCAACCTCGGGGCGGACGTGTGGAGGGATCATTTTGAGTCCCTCTACTCGAGGGCAGAGGCATTAGATAGTGCAGCAGGCAATGAGCTTACCCCCCCCACAGGTCAACTGTACTGAGGCACACACAATATCCTCAAAGGAGATAGCAGACGCCCCTGTGATAACCCTTAAAGAGATAACTGCAGCCCTGAGCAAAGTAGCACCATCTAAAGCTCCAGGGCCTGACAAGATTCCCGGGGACCTCTTCCGCAGTGAACCTACCATCTGGGCACCCTATTTGTGGACCCTGTTCAACGCCATCCTGCTAGGAATAGCGATTCCTGCCACTTGGGCGGGTGCGGAAATTGTACCAGTCTATAAAAAGGGCTCACCACTTCTTCTCACAAACTACAGGCCTATAAGCCTCATTGACATTAGCCCAAAATTATTTGCTCGAGTGTTGCTGGGTCGCCTCCAGAACTGGATGGAGGAGCATAATGTTCTTAGCCCATTTCAAGCCGGGTTTAGAGAAAAGATGTCCACATTAGATCAAATTTTTAGGCTCCAATTATTACACTGGAAAACTGTGTGCATAGAGGGTGGCAGTCTACTTAATATTTGTGGACCTAAAATCTGCTTTTGACCTGGTGCCGAGAGACAAATTGTGGGCAACCCTACTGGACCTGGGGGCTCCAGTGCATCTCTGCCAACTTTTAAAACGATTACATGAAGGCAATTTTGCCCAAATTAGGTTTGGCAAACACAGAGAACTTACTATGCCCATACCCTGAAACAGAGGTGTCCGCCAGGGCTGTGTCCTTGCCCCAACTCTTTCCTGCCTATTCATAAACGGATTAGTTGAAGCTTTAACTGCAGGGAAGGACATACACGCCCCCAAGTTGGCGAACCGTAAAGTCCCGGCCATGATGTTCGCTGGCGACACTCTGCTACTCTCAAAAACACCTATGGGTATACAGAGGGTCCTTGATGAATGTGACGCCTTTTGCAAGGAAAGGGGGCTTGAGATTAACCTACAGAAAACGAAATGTATGGTGTTTAACTCACGTAATAGTTCCCGGCCAAATCAGTGGTTGGGAGGCAGACCCCTGGAGAGGGTGTCTTTTTGAGTACCTTGGCATCACGATCACAGAAAAATTGGACTGGGGAGCACAAATTAAAAAAGCCAGCTTGAAGCTAGCCCAGACAATGGGGGGCCTGACAAAGGTATTTCGAAACTCCATCCATAAACCTGTTGGTCCGGTAGTTGAAATATACAAAGCGCAAGCTAGAGGTGCTGCCCTGTATGGGGCTGAAATCTGGGACCACATCCACCTGGCAACATAGCAAAAGTCGAGAACATCTTTGCCAGGCAACTATTTGGCCTCCCTCCTAGCTTTGTCTAGACCTTGGGGTCAGATCAATCTCAGAAGAAGCCGCCCTTAGACCTCTTCTATTCTGGCTGCGTCTGTGGGTCACCCCGCAACTGGTGGAGTACAGGGAAGAACTGAAAGAGGTGTTGAGTATACAAGGGGCGGGGAAACTACAGTGGCTGGCTTTTATCTGGGATACATTTTTGACCATGGGAAGGGGCAATCTGTGGCACAACCCAGAAGTAACCGGTCCTATAGTATCAAGGAAGGATCTGAAAGGGAGCTACTGGGAGAACAAACTGGCCCGCCTCCAGGGGAATTCTACAATAGGCAAGCTTACCACAGTGTTTTTAGAAATTAAAGAACAGTACAGATTAGAGCCCGTACTAGATGATAATAAACCGGCTGCTGCGAGGAAGTTATATCTGCAGTTCAGGCATGGGGTACTCCCGCTGTGTGCTTTTACAAATAAATGGGCGGGCTCACAAATTCTGGGCTGCCCGGCCTGTAATAACGCAGCAGAGACAGAATATCATGTACTTTTTTTCTGCCCAGGATACAACAAGGAGAGAAAACGATGGCTGATTCAGCTATGTAGAAACCTGGGAACCAGACACTACATAGAGGCTCTTAGGATATTGAAATATAATACGCGTCTTTCAAGTTGCATTTTCGGTAGCAGGCTTTTTATTCTCTATGTGGTGCAGTCGCAGAGCTCTCTTGAAGTTGACCCCCATAGATTTTGGCGAATTATTTTATAATATTTTTACCGGACTTTGGATGTCTTTTTACTTGTTTGTAATATTTATGACTTTTTTATGAGCTCTTTTTTATTACATTATCGATGTATATTTGGTTTTATGAATTCTGTACATGTGCGTAAAATCACCAATAAGTTGAACGGTGGTTTCTGGGTTAGGGCGTATGCTCATGTAAACAGTTTCTAGTTGATAGGCACAAGCACTTTATAAAAAGCTACTGTAATGGAGGGCCAGTGGGCTTGAGCTCGTGCCTACGAGGACTACTTCGTGTTTACTTTTGCTTGTTTTCCTCATTGCACACATATTGCACATGCACTTTAATGAAGTTATTGGGTTTGGGCTGGTTGAAACATAGATTACCTCCATGTTATATTCATGTGATGCACATGCATCCTTGCGAGACAAATGGATTTCCTTTTACTATTTTATCCTTGAATTGAATGAAATGTATTGTATTATATATACACTTTTATGGTCATATTGGCCGAAATAAAGTTTTCGGAACTGAACTGATTTAGATGTCCATATTGTCTGATCTCAGGGGCCATGCTGCCAAATTCAAAGACGTCAGGCTGGATGGAATAAGATACACTGCAATGTGGTTAGCTGGCATGGTTTGCAAGGCAATTTGTTATGTGGCTTGACAGACATTTGTAGCATGACGAGATACCACCACATCCTTTGACAATCTGCAGTATTGAGGCTCATCATAACTAGGCAATTCTGGAGTTTCTGTAGGACTGTGGGCATGAATGGAGTCAGAGGAAAGATTTAAATGAACGTTCTTTACCAATTCATCAAAAGAGAATTGCTCAATTAGCCTGGTTCTGGTAGTCCGGACACAAAGCCTTGGCCTTTTGTTTTGAGATGTGGAGAACAGATCCAGCATTGTATATCCCCAAACTACGAAGATTTAATGAAGTAATAGCTATCCAGAACTCATGGATTATTTTCTTCATAAAATAGCCTTGAGAAATCCTCCTTAGGGTTAAGTATTCCTGGGAAGTGAATTGCCTTAAACGATAGCCCTGTGACCAAGGCCCACAATCTTCTCTTCTGCGACACCCTCTACAGGTATCTTGTTCTTGCATCTCCTTGCTTGTTCAGACCATGCATGACCTGTGTGATGTATGTTTGAATAAGACTTTTTCATCCAAGAAGGCCTTGAAAGTTAGGTTTAGTGATCTTAATTCCAGGTATTTAAAGTGGCAAGAACTCTCCTCTGACCAAAGGTGAGATATTTAGATCAAATGGTGGTAGCGACAGCTTTCAAGCAGTTCAATCGTGCGGAGATGAAATAGGCGAATATTTTCAGGTTTTCCTGAAGTAAACTGAGAAGGGCTCAGAGAGACTCCCTTCACATGACATATGGTAGAAAATGCGAAGCATAGTAGCCTCTGAGGGGAGTGGTTTTCAGGGTGCTGCAATCTGACAAGCTATGTATACAGTACTGCTTTCTAATTTTACTAGGGGAGTCCCACCTAGACAATTGGGAATGAGTCAAGCAAGTGAAACCATAAAAGATGCAACACTGGAGTAATGTCTCTCCCCATGTCCTGCCTCTGCCTCTCACTGCTGCTGCTGCTGTGCTCCTAATCCCATCTCTTCCCAGCTGACCTCGCGTACCCCTAAGCGCTGCCACTCCATGGGAACCTAGCTCAGGCTCATAGTTTATCTAGCCCTGACTCTCCCTGGCCTATAGTGCCCCTAGTCCTGCCTCTCCGCGGCTTGCAGTAACCATAGCTCTGTCTCTCCCGGCTGCGTAGTGCCTCCTAGTTCTGGCACGCACTGGCCATAGCTTTACGTCTCCCTGGCTTGGGGTGTCCCCAACTCTGCCTCTCCCTAGTCCTCAGTGCAGCACCCACACCCAGAACATGCACACAGGGCGGATATCAGGCAACGCGGCACGGGACAACAAGATGATCTGCATTATCCCCAGACACCTGTAGCTCGCCATCCCCAATGATGAAAAGCTGAGCCTGACAGAGAAAGTCCTGCACATGGCTGATGTACAGATAAGTAGCCCCAGGGGCAAACCTGACCGAAATCCAACATTGGGACGTACATTTTAATACACAAGCAGTCTGTGTGGGTTACTAATAAGGACTCAAATTGAGATGGATAATAGTAACTCTGGCTGTTTAAAGCAGAGCAAAGTGTACTAGTAGCATGTTTAACAAGTTAATATTGTTTTATTTACATTTCTATTGATTTGTAGAGCCCTAAAGCATTTGCATGCATCACTGATGTCACCCATAGTTATACTGACGTATTCACATGCTATAGTTTAAAGCTTTATTTAAAAGGTCTAGCAACCCTAGTGAAACTAACAGTTGATCGGTTATAGATGGTTTGTAGTGGAACAGATTTTGGTATGTGTTTATGGACAGTATATAAACATGTGCTTCATTAACAATTGCTCCAGACAAGATGTAGCATTGCAGTGTTTTATTTCACAGGTTATTATTTTTAAACATCTTGTTGCCAACTCTTTACTGGACTCTGTACTGTTTTTGCCCCCTCTTTGTCCTGCAAATTGAAGCCCTAATTTATAACTGACCCCACTTAACAGTATTTGCATGTCCTTTCCTGGCTGCTCTCCTGACACAGCCTTTGTGTAGTGATGTCCCTCAGAGAAGCGTAGTCTCCGGCATAAGGCATGCACACAATGGGGTGAGGTTTTAGCATTTGGCTGTGATCTGAAAAGCAAAGAGCTGGGACTCACCAAAAGGGTCCCCTTCACCTTGCAGAAACAGACTCCTCCCACCATGAACCAAAGGCCAGGGCTTCAGGAAGTTTAATAAGCAGCCCCTTGCTGACAACAGCCCACTCACCAACCAACTCACCACAGTGTCTGGCTCTCCAACTACCAGCCACCGGAGTGCAAGCCAAACACCTCAGCTGTCTAAGGGGAAATGGTCCTCACTATCCATCTTGTGCCATACTACAACCAGGGGCATACACAGGGATCCCAATTTGAGTTTATAATACTGTGAGCCAAACGGGAGGATGAACAGCACAAGACATTGACTTCGGTATTTGCAAAATCTCCTTCTAAACGTCTGCATTATTTACCTATATAATTTTTTTACATTAGTATGATCGACGTTACTGCTGCCTTCGAGCCGAGCCTAAAACTCTTAATTTTTCTCAGTACATGCATGCGTCCAGACATTACTTACAATGCTTTCAATTACTGAGCATTTCTTGCTATCCTAGTCTATTGGTAGCCTAGCACTAGAAAGACTGTTCACCTGCTTCTAATGCCACTACTATCACAGGAAAATTAGGTTTTTTAACTCTACGATGTCGCATCCCCAAAATGCATGCCATCTGAAAAAACATATGCCAAATGTCGAAATCATGCAAGAAAAACTGACATTTACTATGAACTTCTGATTGTTTACTCTTTTCTGAATGGCCATCTCCTTCCTTTCCATTGCTGGCATGCCTCCTTTGACCAAAATCCAATTCACATGCATCTCTGCCTTAATGTCTATTAATCTATTTCTGCAAGCTTCCTACAACTCATTCCAAAGATTATAACCTCTACATTTTTTAAAGTCATTACCCCTGCACCCCAACAATACCTAATCTCTAGTTGCTCATTTATTAACCCTCCTAGAATGAATGCATGGAATGGTTTGCTTAAGCGCACAAGACAAATTCCAATAACTAATAACACTGAACTAACCACAGGTTCAGGAGAAGGGTGCTGCCCAGCGTAAAGCGCTTAAAAACCTTGTAGGGGTTGAAGTGCTATGCAAATGCAATTACAATGATGTACTCTTAATAGGAACCGTGAGTAGCCGTGAGTAAGAGGTACATTCATGGTGGAGGCTGATGTGTAGCAGTTCAAAAGTGACTGGCTAGCTTCGGAAATCTACACTCCTTGTCCAAGTTGAGTCTTCCTTCACATTGCAGCCAGGCATCCTTCGTTTCCCATGCCATTTGGAGGACCATGAATGGCAGACTGAGATAGCAATTTACCCATGACTACGCGAGTGTCATCGTTGCACAATGTGTACTTAGCATCAAGGGACGTTGATATTGATCAAATTGGACTAGCCTAGATGGTACGGCTGATTCACATATCACTCTGTATTAAGCAACCACTGTACTGGAGCATATTGCCAATGTAGAGAACTCATGAAAAGCAGACCTACAAGTAAGAAATAAAAATCATCTCTCCATAGCTTTAGATGCCAGAGTACATGGATGACTGGTTCGATCGTATTCAGCACTGCTCAGAATCTGCGAGTACCCACTTATTGCTTTTTTTGCTGATCCGCATCAAAAAGAATCAACTCACTGTGTTGGATTAGAATAAATATCTAGTCTGAAGTAGTATAAATAGCACAAGGATAGGACGCTGGCAATAGAATGGTCTTGTGCAGGAAGGCACATCAAGGAGCTAGCAAGAAGACGAACTACATGACCACTTCTGATACATTTTACACAAGTAGCCAAAAAAATCAGGCAGTGCCTCTTCTTGCTCAGATGAATACACTACAGAAGCAATCATTTCTCTTCTATAACAGAATTGGTAGAGAAGGAAACACTGTAGAGAAGGCAACAAGTAGTGGGATTTATATTGCCAATAAGTTAAAACAGGTGGGTGCTGACTGAAACTGCAGGGAGAACCCAAACTGTTTGGAGACAAATGAAGATGAGACCAAGTTTCCAATCCTTAAATACTGAACAACTGATCCTTTATATAGAAAATGAAAATTCCTGTCAACCGTGTCTTCAGAAAATATTTAGGACATACACCCAACACTGAGAAACAATAGCCTCGACAAACTTACAAAGGATAAGGACTTGAATTTTTTTTGTCAGAAGCAAAGAAGGTATTAGAAAGAGGCTGAAATTGAAAACTGTGCTGTTACATGGAGCAAGTTTTGCTCACCATCCTTTTGATATGTGCCTTTCACAAATCAAACACCTCTGAGGCAATTTTCGTAATTAATGCTGCTAAAGGTCCCAGTCCCATGCCACTTCAATACAGACACTGGTACCAGGAACGTTGAATCATGCTTAACCCCTGATAACGGATTTGATCTAAGGCCAATATACCTCTTTAGGGCACTTGGGCCTATGGAACTGATTCTCTCCCCCCCCCCCCCTGCTCTCACCAAAAATGATCTGTATTTGTGTGCCGAGTTCAAATGCTAATGCACCACTTGGTCATCCATCAATATAGACCTGGTTTCAAGTTAGCCCACTGGGCCATTTATCATCTGACATTTTTCCCGAGGTGAAAATGCAAGTGTTGAGAAGCCACCCTTCCTCCAAAAATGAGTGATGTGTTGTCCTGAACAGGGTAGGCTGGGGCCTCACTGGTAGCAAAAGGCACTGCCAACTGACCAAGCATTTCAATTTACCCTGGTTGTTGGGAATTACAGAATGCACAGGAGGGCCATTGCACGTCACAGCAGCCGCGACTGGTCCATGGTAGTTCAAATTATTACATCCATGACTAATTGCAGGCAGCTCTGCAGTTTGTGTGACATACTACCTACTCCAGTGGGTAGTTGCATCAGTAAGTTGATAAGTACCACATTCCAAGCTCTCCTTGGAGAACTCCCAGCACAGGGGACTATCTGGTGCAGATTTCAATGGGAGAAAATGTTCAGTCTTTTAGCGGTTACAATCCTGAGAGCGCCCTGTAGATTTCATAGCTACTTCTATTTAGAATACAACTCTGAAATTGTACTTTTGTAATCTGAACCCCTGAAACCATTAGATATTACTACCAACAGCAAGAAAACAGAAAAGTAGTGCAGATTACCAAGCTAATTTCTTTACAACTAGAGGTAGGTGCAACACAGATGCACGTTTCTTTAGGTTAACCCGCTGAAACAATGCCCAGTCATAAAGTGGACAGAATGAAATGATAATGTCCTAATTTTATGGAGATAGATAAAACTGGGCCCACAAAATAAACCGTGCTTTCAATTCCTTCTGCAGGCTGTCCTTTAGCCTATGAGCCACTGCAATGCTGTCCTAGACATGCACAGCCCATAAGCCACTGCAATGCTGTCCTAGACATGCACAACCCATGAGCCACTGCAATGGTGTCCTAGACATGCACAGCCCAGGAGCAAATGCAATGCTGTCCTAGACATGCACAGCCCATGAGCCATAGCAGTGCTGTCCTAGACATGCACAACCCATGAGCCACTGCAATGCTGTCCTAGCCATGCACAGCCCATGAGCCATTGCAGTGCTGTCCTAGCCATGCACAGCCCATGAGCCATTGCAGTGCTGTCCTAGACATGCACAACCCATGAGCCACTGCAATGCGGTCCTAGACACGCACAACCCATGAGCCACTGCAAAGCTGTCCTAGACATGCAAAGCCGAGGAGCAACCCCAATGCTGTCCTAGACATGCACAGCCCAGGAGCAACAGCAATGCTGTCCTAGACATGCACAAGCTAGGAGCAACCCCAATGCTGTCCTAGACATGCACAGCCCATGAGCCATTGCAGTGCTGTCCTAGACATGCACAACCTAGGAGCAACTGCAATGCTGTCGTAGACATGCACAGCCCATGAGCCATTGCAATGCTGTCCTAGACATGCACAGCCTACGAGCAACTGCAATGCTGTCCTAGACATGCACAGCCTAGGAGCAACTGCAATGCTGTCCTAGACATGCACAACCCATGAGCCACTGCAATGCTGTCCTAGAAGTGCACAGCCTAGGAGCAACTGCAATGCTGTCCTAGACATGCACAGCCTAGGTGCAACTGCAATGCTGTCCTAGACATGCACAACCCACTGCAATGTTGTCCTAGACATGCACAACCCATGAGCCACTGCAATGCTGTCCTAGACATGCACAGCCTAGGAGCAACTGCAATGTTGTCTTAGACATGCACAGCCCATGAGCCACTGCAAATGCTGTCCTAGACATGCACAACCCATGAGCCACTGCAATGCTGTCCTATACATGCACAACCCATGAGCCACTGCAATGCTGTTCTAGACATGCACAGCCCAGGAGCAACTGCAATGCTGTCCTAGACATGCACAGCCCAAGAGCCACTGCAATGCTGTCCTAGACATGCACAGCCTAGGAGCAACCCCAATGCTGTCCTAGCCCTCACAGCCCATAAGCCACTGCAATGCTGTCCTAGACATGCACAGCCTAGGAGCAACTGCAATGCTGTCCTAGACATGCACAGCCCAAGAGCCACTGCAATGCTGTCCTAGACATGCACAGCCTAGGAGCAACCCCAATGCTGTCCTAGACATGCACAGCCCATGAGCCACTGCAAATGCTGTCCTAGACATGCACAGCCCATGAGCCACTGCAAATGCTGTCCTAGACATGCACAGCCCATGAGCAACAGCAATGCTGTCCTAGACATGCACAGCCTAGGAGCAACCCCAATGCTGTCCTAGACATGCACAGCCCATGAGCCATTGCAGTGCTGTCCTAGACATGCACAACCCATGAGCCACTGCAATGCTGTCCTAGACATGCACAGCCTAGGAGCAACTGCAATGCTGTCTTAGACATGCACAGCCCATGAGCCACTGCAAATGCTGTCCTAGACATGCACAGCCCATGAGCCACTGCAATGCTGTCCTAGACATTCACAGCCCATGAGCCATTGCAGTGCTGTCCTAGACATGCACGGCCCAAGAGCCACTGCAATGCTGTCCTAGACATGCACAGCCTAGGAGCAACCCCAATGCTGTCCTAGACATGCACAGCCCATGAGCCACTGCAAATGCTGTCCTAGACATGCACAGCCCATGAGCCACTGCAAATGCTGTCCTAGACATGCACAGCCCATGAGCAACAGCAATGCTGTCCTAGACATGCACAGCCTAGGAGCAACCCCAATGCTGTCCTAGACATGCACAGCCCATGAGCCATTGCAGTGCTGTCCTAGACATGCACAACCCATGAGCCACTGCAATGCTGTCCTAGACATGCACAGCCTAGGAGCAACTGCAATGCTGTCTTAGACATGCACAGCCCATGAGCCACTGCAAATGCTGTCCTAGACATGCACAGCCCATGAGCCACTGCAATGCTGTCCTAGACATTCACAGCCCATGAGCCATTGCAGTGCTGTCCTAGACATGCACGGCCCAGGAGCAACTGCAATGCTGTCCTAGACATGCACAGCCCATGAGCCACTGCAATGCTGTCCTAAACATGCACAGCCTAGGAGCAACCCTAATGCTGTCCTAGACATGCACAGCCCATAAGCCACTGCAATGCTGTCCTAGACATGCACAGCCGAGGAGCAACCCCAATGCTATCCTAGACATGCACAGCCCATGAGCCATTGCAGTGCTGTCCTAGACATGCACAACCCATGAGCCATTGCAGTGCTGTCCTAGACATGCACAACCCATGAGCCACTGCAATGCTGTCCTAGACATGCACAGCCTAGGAGCAACTGCAATGCTGTCTTAGACTTGCAGAGCCCATGAGCCACTGCAAATGCTGTCCTAGACATACACAACCCATGAGCCACTGCAATGCTGTCCTAGACATGCTCAGCCCATGAGCCACTGCAATGCTGTCCTAGACATGCACAACCCATGAGCCACTGCAATGCTGTCCTAGACATGCACAGCCCAGGAGCAACTGCAATGTTGTCCTAGACATGCACAGCCCATGAGCCACTGCAATGCTGTCCTAGACATGCACAGCCTAGGAGCAACCCTAATGCTGTCCTAGACATGCACAGCCCATAAGCCACTGCAATGCTGTCCTAGACATGCACAGCCTAGGAGCAACCCCAATGCTGTCCTAAACATGCACAGCCCATAAGCCACTGCAATGCTGTCCTAGACATGCACAGCCTAGGAGCAACTGCAATGTTGTCTTAGACATGCACAGCCCATGAGCAACAGCAATGCTGTCCTAGACATGCATAGCCCATGAGCCACTGCAATGCTGTCCTAGACATGCACAGCCTAGGAGCAACCCCAATGCTGTCCTAGACATGCACAACCCATGAGCCACTGCAATGCTGTCCTAGACATGCACAGCCCAGGAGCAACTGCAATGCTGTCCTAGACATGCACAGCCCACGAGCAACAGCAATGCTTCCTAGACATGCACAGCCTATGAGCACTGCAATGCTGTCCTAGACATGCACAGCCTATGAGCCACTGCAATGCTGTCCTAGACATGCACAGCCTATGAGCCACTGCAATGCTGTCCTAGAGATGCACAGCCCATGAGCCATTGCAGTGCTGTCCTAGACATGCACAGCCTATGAGCCACTGCAGTGCTGTCCTAGACATGCACTGCCCATGAGCAACAACTGGCTTCAAGGACAACAGTGCGACAGCCCCAGCAAAGTGGAGGACTATCGCCAGATCTCCTTACCAAGAGGCAGCATTAGAAGGACAGTGGCTGCATGACAGTATCCCCGGGCCCAATTTTGGCAGAAGAAATGGACACTGCATTGTCCCGTAAAGGAAACTTAGACAGAAAAGGAGGCAATTTGTGGAACCAATCTACCACCTCCAGGGACAGGAACCATAACTTCTAGACGCCTACCTCAAAGAGAGACAGAAAAAGAACACACCGTGTTTTGGGAGAGTGACTTTCTTCTGGCTGCATTCGGAATGAGGTGGAGTTCAAAACAAATTTAAGTAAGGTTTAGAATTGCCTGCCTCTGGGGTGGATCGCCCTCGTAAGTTATAGATGGAACAAAGAAGAGGGACTAAGTGCTAATACCCAATTTAATTGCCTGTGCTCCAATGACATTGCCACTTTCCAAGAATAGATTCTGATGAGTGATTATAGCCACAATGTGGTTTGGGGCAGTGGCTGCAGATAATGGTACCTTATAGGTAAACATATAATCAGTTCTGCGTTGAAACATCTTGCATAGGGTTCTTGGATGGTACCCTGAAATTCTGCAGAACTCATTTTACATTATAAAAGTACTTCAGAACACTAAACACAGTTTTCAATTGTAAACTGTACACAACTACACTCGTCTGTTTGAGCTTGTTCATTTTATACATGGTCTGGGTACTTACTGTTGAAACTGGACATTATGGTTAGCTATAAAAAGTATTTTAATCATGATTAAGGCTCCCTGTTTTCCGTTTTACTGATTTTTACGGATAAATACAGACAGAAAAGCATTTATTTTCTTGCCTGTATTTATTTTTAAATGTGAATAAAAACGAAAATTGGGTTGCTTTTTGAGTGATTCTAAATACTCTCTGCTATGACTGTCAGGTCAATAGCTGTGAGGAATGATAGATAAGAGGGTTAAAAAAAGAAAGGAATTTTAGTAAAGAGGCTTAAACTGCAGAAGATATCCACAAGGTTGATACTGAAATTTGCATATTTTCATATAAGTGCATTGATTTATCTTCTGTGGGTGTTCATATCACTGAAACATGGCAGGCATTCAAGCCTGAGTTTATTTTTATTTGTTAAATAAATGTGGAAATATACCAGTTTCAGCTTCATTTTTCTTCACAGACCCCAAATTAAATATGGATAAATACAGATAAAATTAGCAAAAAATAAATATGGATAAATACAGGCAGAAATGTTAAAAAGATAAATACCATAAAACCGGGAGCCCTAATCATGATTGTTGTTTAAAGCGTTGGAACAGTGCCCGGAGGATGAAACATGAGTTAACTGGTTGTGATGTATTGGAATTCAGTGGAATAAAGGTTCCAGTAACCACCAGAAGAGTCTGTACTGGCAGTTGCTGGAGGATGCTGGTGAACGAGGTCTGTTAATAAAGCTCTAACTTAGTTGTTTATGTTATTTTGGGACCTTGACATTGGAGACGAGGAAGAAAGGAAGGTGTTGGTTGACCTCCACATCTCCGGATAATTTCCCTTACATGGATCACTGCATGGTAATGAGAGGCTTATAACTCAGCAAGTAGGAGGAACTGGAGTTCGGCAGATGCAGGCGGGAGACCAGTGAAGACATTGGTGAGGTGGTACATTTATCTAGCCTCATGGATAGTGAATGAAAATCGGAGTCAATCAAGTAAAGAAATGGCTTCTCACTCGCATTTAGTAAGCCCAACACACCTGCACAAGAAGAAGTAAACCAGCAGCCATCTTAAGCGGTTGGAAACATAAAGAGAAACAAACGTGAACAGCTTTAGAAAGATTTTAGAAAACGTAGTCGAATTCCTACTGAAAGCATGTCCTAACCTCAGTGTGGCTCTCATTTTTGGTGAATGGGAAAGATTACACGGAATAACATTGGAGATACGTTGTTCTGTATCATAACCAAAAAATGCAAGTAGGCCCTGCTGTAAAAAGAAAGAAAGAAAGAAAAAAACCCTGTCACACAGTAGTAGGCAATCCTATGGTGAAGTGGACTTAGTGCATAAAGGTTTTTTAGTGTGACAGCAGGTATATAAACAAAATACATAAGTTACATTGAGTGTGTATAGGAAGGCTACATCATTTTGGTGGAACAGTCCATTTAGTTCAATCAAAATACTGTGACAATTTGAATGTTTATATATATAAGAAATTGTTAATGTAGTCTGAACTATTTTTCACATTACCTTCTTTCAACAGAGCTAATATTTGATTGTTTAAACATATTTTTTTAAACGCAAAATATTACTGCTCCTCCATTTTTTCTACAATCACCAGGTGAACCACAAATGTTGTGGTCTAAATAAAGGGAAAAATGTTTTCTTAACTATGTTAACGTTTGTCCTAGTAGTATGTCTATGAACAAAACGGTTGCCCTGGTGGGAGTAGAAGTAGTTTATGAGAGTCTGCCTGAACTAGAAGTGGATGTGGCACACAATTTGAACAATCTTGAGCTTTGCATTAAGAAACTTGACATTTATTATTTGCCTAAAATAAGTACAATTTTGGAGAGGTTTCATTTTAGCAAGAGTTTCCCCAAGGAGAAGTGGAAAGTGTTAAGGAATAAGTTAAGGCTCTACATAAATTGGCGTCTACTTTTACATTTGGGTTACTGAGTGATGAGCCAAAACAAATTATATTTGTAAAATATCGTTTCCCCTTGGTTTTAAGTCCTCTTGTTAGTTGATTTCCTAAATATGGCTTAGTTTCTATTTATGAAATGATCATTTATAAAGATTACACATATGTTATTCTTTAGTTGATTTATAGTCAAGTTCATTTGCTCACTTTGTTCATGTTGGGTGTGGGAAGTATTGTTTTTGTTTAAAAAAAAGATTCTCTTAATGTAAAAAGGGAGAAGTGTAATGTATTTGAATTCTCTGAAACAAAGGTTCCAGTAACCACCGGAAAAGTTTGTACTGGCAGTTCCTGGAGGGTGCTGGTGGATGAGGTCGGTTAAGCTCTAACTTAAAGTATTCTGAGACGTACTTATTTACGTTATTCAGGAAACCTCACACTGTTCTCGGATCTTACATAAAGAAAAATATTGATAATCCGGGTCTAGGGGTTTAGTGGACTAATGCATCCACTGTAGGGGCCTGTGTTCGACGTCATGGTCACAGGTTCAAATCTCGGAGGGTCCACTCAGCCTTTCATCCTTCTGTGGTTGATAAAGTGAGTACCATTGAGTTGGGAAACAATAAACATGTTATTCAGTGCCAAGATACCCTTTCGTGAACATGCGCTTTACAAATACACGTTATGTTATATTATAAAGTGTGAAGCCTGAAATAAAAGATAGTTTATTTTTGGAGTGTGCAGTGCCTCATCACACAGATGTTTGGTATTAGTAGCACCTGGTAGTCTTATGGTACACAGCAGCAAAGCTAGTAAAGCAAAGGCTAGGAAAACACAATTATTATCGCTATTATTATCACTATCACCATTTATGTTGTCTTGAAACAGTAATTCAAATAGACTTTGGAATGAGAAATCCTGAAAAAACACCGGTTTCCTTGGTAATTTTATTTTGTTATTGGGAATGATACTATGGCATAGATGAGCGGCCCAAGAGCCCTTTATAGTCAAATAGGGCTGTAAGCTGGGCGTACAGTGTTACACGATGCGAGCTGTTTGCTCAGTGCTGCGATTACACAAATAAAAATGCAAATTGGGGAAGGAGAGAAGGGTCTGGAGAGCAGTGGCATCATGCAAAATGATGGGGTGCCCCTACAGATAGTTATGGTTTAAATCTGTTATTCAGAAGTAAACAGCAATACTGCCCCCAAAGACAGATTCCGGCAGCTGATTCGTTCTAGAGAAACCGAATCGGAACGGCTGTCCGAATCGGTCATCGTACTCGCTCGGAAACCGAGTCCATAGAGCTGTACGATTCAGCTCCGAAAGACGCGACTTGTCCGAATGCCTTTCAGAACTGATTCGGACAGCCCTACCGATTTCCAGGCATCGTAATCGTTTGTTGGGAAGTGTGTACGATTCGGTCAGCAACAAGGGTTCCGGATCGGATTCGGCAAACCCGAATCCGATTTGGAGCCCTTCCGAATGGCATCGGAATCGACCCCATTGTCTGTGAGGGATAAACCCTACTGGTCAGGGTCTCTCAAACCTGACATGGGGTGGTTAAGTTGCGCTGCCAAAATACCTGTAAGTAGTTTAGCATCCACGTTATTGAGTGAAATAGGGCGAAAGAAGCCGCAGTAATGGAAGTCCTTATGAGGCTTGGAGAGCACAGATATTGAGCCCTGCAACATGGAATTGGGTAATGTACCCAAGTCAGTGAATGAGTTAAAGAGCCAGGTGAGTAGGGAAGCAAGAACATGGCAATAAGTCTTGTAAAAAAGGGCAGAGAAGCCGTAGGGTCCCAGGGATTTTAGCAACTTTAAACGCGCTCTTGCAGAAATTACCTCTTCTATTCTTACAGGTTTGCCAAGGGAATCGTCTTGCTGTGGGGTTAGTCGTGGAGTTTGGGCCCCCTATAGATATACCAGGGTGTCACCGATTTGTAAGTCTTGAGCCTCATACAGAACCTTATAGAAGTCTCAAAAGGCGTTCTCAATGGTTATGTCTCCCGTAACTGTCTCTCTGGATGTGTTCAAGAGTTCACTAACCCGTTCAACCGAATGCATGGTTCGGAGCATATGGGCCAGGAGTCTGCCTCTATTGTCGTCTCCACCTACAGATAGTTAAGAGTGACCCCTAACATTCCCATATCCCACAGATATTCATAAGCCTTGGGTTCAATGGGAGGCCCCTTGAAGGGTTGGCATCCTTCTCAGCTGCAGGAGCCTGCATTATGCCCCTGCTGAAGAGAGAACAGGAGGGAGGAGAATGGGAGTTCTCCACGAGGTTAAGCTGGCCGACATCCACGGTGTCAGAACATATTACAGTATCCGAATAGAGATACCATATGTTTGATTTCAAACCCAAGGACAATGAAAGTAAACAATCTACACATTTTTATATCGAAGCCCACATTATTGCTATTTAATATGTTTAAGACTGTTGGAGTAAGAATGTAACGCAACTGTGTTTTGATTAAGAGCCATGACATGATCACCCAGTAGAATGTCAGTTACCAAGCAGGATTTCATAGCACTGAAACATCTAATCTGTGACATCTGCAGGTCAGGCACTAACTGATTTTTAAAATGTGCCCTTTACAGCATAGTTTTCTAAACATCATTGCTCCTACCTGGTACTTATGAAATATTACAAACTTTTAGGGTCGGGCACAGAATCTATTAGCTTTATTTCTCAGCTGCAGCACATTAAATATATGCCTATAAGAAAAAGTGTTTGAGCCACTTGCCAAGGGCTGATTTCAGGGCTGGAACAGCTGATTTTAAGAATTGTTTTCTGTTTGAAAGCTTTTGCTGGCAAATCCTAATACCAGATTACCTGGTGAGATACAGTCACCTTTCAACCTAATAATTACATGGGACATTTGTGCTTTTTGAAATTTCTATTTAATTAATGTCAAACTTTTGTTGTTCTGCAAATGACAATGTGCTTATATTTGAACTTTCGTTTGGGACATCCTATAGTGGGCTGTCATAAACACTTATGCTAGACATGATCATGCCGGGGAAACTAGAAAGTATCCCATTTCAAATCATGGCACCTTACATAACGTTGAACTTGGCACTGTAGGCAACTCTGAAAAATGTAATAAACTGAGCAATCATAGTGAAAGAATCCAACCTCATCCATGGACGTTTTTGGGACGGTTCTGCGCCTAATTATTTTTTTAAATAAGGCCAAATTATTTATTTTACACAACAGCTGCAAAGAGAAGGTCGTGAAATATCCAAATACCTGAAGGTCTGACATGCCACCTGGGGGCAATTTTCTCCATAACAGCAAATTATTTGTGTGTCAATAAGAAAAGTGTCTGCTGCTCCATTGGGGCTGCCTTCAGGGCAGGATGGGCAGAGGATCCTTCTCCACATCCAGCTCTGAAATTACCCCCAAAAAATCGAGGACTAAAATAACAAGGAGGTAAGTATATATGGGTAAATGTAGGTTTGCTACTCCCAACTCCACACCTACATACCTTGAAGATATTGTTAAGTTACTTATATGTGGAGTTAAGTATAGAAAAATTATACATACGTACCTGTCAGTAGTTGGTCATCGATATTTACAACTACAGTTTCAAGGCATCTTGATATTACCTACTCGATAATCAGCACCTATACCGGCCCGGAGCAATGGGAAAATGTCCCCATGTCCCGTATGGCTAGTCCAGTCCTAACACTAAACCTACACGGTAACCATCAGTATAAAAAGTCATAAAATGGTTGATCTACAGAAGCATGGCTAATCAGTATACAATTATTTATAGCAGATAAAATATAATTTTTCCACGTTGTCGCTATGTCTTCTGAACCATAGTTTCTACTTACTTAAGTTTGGATCATTAATGTCAGCTCTCAGCTCGTGTTCCGGAGAATAACAGACGCTCTCCTCCTCTCCTTTAATATCCAAGATTAATAGGTCAGAATAAATACTTTGGTTTCCTGCAATAAATAGAAGAGAAAATAGGTCCAAATAAGAATCTTAATTTTACATTCTTAGTAGAGGAAGTTAGGGCACCAAAGGTAAGCCACAGCACAATACATCTCACGGCACCCTAGAAAATCCTACCTGTTACTGGGCAAAATGCTCTAATTAAGTAATGATTGCCAGTCAAATAAATCCATGCACACCACAAGCTGCCACCATCCACAAACACAATGACATTTCAATTGCATTGATGCATCAATACTCCAACACCTTAATTATATTGCCTTCCATTTTGCAATTAGTATTTACTACTACTACAGAGTGCTCATTAAGATGTGGTGCTGGTGTGTGGAAGAGGTGTGGCGCAGCGGCCAGGGTGCCTGACTCCGGACCACGGTGTTCACGGTTCGATCCCCGACGCCGGCGGCAGGTTAGCCCAGCACCATGTGACTCTGGGCAATAGCTCGCTTAATCTTCCCGAGGGCCCCCAGCGCCGGGACACCTCTCCGGAGGTAGCTGTGCGCTTTACAAATGCTAGTATTATATATATATATATATATATATATATATATATATATATATATATATATATATATATATATATATATATATATATAAAACCTACTGGCAGTCGCCAGTAGGTAGTTATAGTTAGGATGTAGTTTCCATAGGAAACCCGTTTTTTGACTTGGCTATATCTTTGGTGCCGTTTGACGAATCTTTGCGAAATTTACCCAAACAATTGCCTCGGTGAATCTTGTTGCGCATGGAAAGTTTCGGGATGATCCGTCAAGCAGGGGCCAAGAGCAACGGGGGGGGGAACATGCGTTACCCATGTTAATTCCCATAGGAAATTTAGACACGGCTACAGCCCAAATTGCCGAAAGGAATTACACTAAATTTGGCGGAAAGGTAGCTGTTGGTCCAGAAAGCCCCCTTTTTGTAAATTGGTGTAAATCTGTTCAGTAGTTTTGGAAATATCAAGGAAAATCCCAATTTGTATATATAGGGACGCGGATCCTCCGAGGATCCGACAGTCTCCATGCTCAAATCGGATTTGCTGCCAACACTTCAAACCAGGAAGTGTAGGCAGCCATCTTGGGACTCGGCTTGAGCAGAGTCCCAGAACAACCGCTAAAAAAGGAAAAGGGGACAGGGTAGGAATACCCTGACCCCCTAAGCCTCTTTTGGGGCGGGGGTGGGGTGGGGGGGTCCCCACAGGGACCCTGTTGAGACAAAAAAGCATTTAAAAAAAACAAATGTCAGAGTTGCGCTGGATCCGTGGCTCCCACTGGAAAAAAAAAAGTATAGGCGCTCGCGCTTCATTAGTATCGGCCCCAAGGTGGGCCAGGCCCAGGGAGCATGTTGCTAATAAATGAGGGGGGCACACGGGCCCCTCCTCCTGGGGCTTATTAACCACCACCTGGACCACCACCTACCCGATGCCATATGTGAAAAATAAATTGGGGGGCCTCTTGGACCTCCGTGACCCGGGACCACCACCTCCCCGGGGCAAATGTATTATTATAGGGGGGGCTCTCGAACACCCACCTGGCGCCGGGGACCACCACCTCCCCTGGGCCATAATGAATTTGTATTGGGGGGCCTCAGGGACCCCCCCTGGGCCCCAGTGACCACCACCTCCCCAGGGCCATATCTTTAAATAATTGGGAGGGGGGCTGCGTTGCCCCCCTCCTGGCCCGTTCTCTGCCCCGGGGCCTGCCACCTTCCCGGGGCAAGCCCACCATCAAGAAAGGAGGTGGGGCATGCAGCCCCCCTCCTGGAGCCATAGATTGCCCTGGGGACCGACCTCCCCCAGGGCCGGTTCCTGCTACGTCCCGGGGTGCCCACTAAACAAAGGTGTTAGGTGCACAGACACAGCGCATTGAGGATTATACAGCCTCTCCCCTTGGCACATTCAAACCACGCCCTGCCATTGTGGTTGTAGCAGCCTTTATTTCAAGAATTATTAAGTTCAATGCTTTGTATACGGGCCTCCAACATAATGGTTACAGGTTACAGTTGGCACAAAATGCTGGTATCGCTTATTGTAGGTCCTGAGCACAAAAATAACAGAAAACATAGGGCCATACTTTGGTTGCGGGTCCCTCAGAGAATTATTGTTAAACTCTGCTGTCTCTCTTGTCAGTGCATCTAAAAGATGGCCACCATGTCACAGAAACACACATTTGAGGCCTACTCTCCAGCTCTTTGTAGCATGTGATAAAACACGTTTGCTTACCATATAGTTGTTTGAGGGCTAAAGTATGACATCACTTTTGGTCTCACTGACTATGTCTGGAACACATCGTCGCACATATCTAAGATTGTGCCACTTCATACAATTCTTTTAAAGAAAACGTCAAGTCTGGTTATTTTCGCTGGACCTGTCCTTGCTGTATTCCTATCCACTGCTGATGGTTTCAGAGGAGAGAGAGATTGCTGCCCAGTACCTTGGACACTCTTGGGTATAAGGCGCTAAACATTTAGTAATAGTAATCAAGTACACCAGTACACAGTAATGGTATTCTGGTGTTGAGATTACCAGTGATTCTATATTTTTGTGAACTGCTTTGCTTTTTGATGGGCACCCGAGAACTACAAAATGCGTATATAGAGAAAACATGCCATTTCAATGGAGAGGTTGCAAGATAGCAGTTTTCAGGTTCTTGGGCTGATTTGGGGTACCAAATCAACTAAACAGTTCAGGGAAGAACAAATATACTGGGTTTGGGAAGATCATTTCATGAAAGACATTAGCCCTAAGAATCAGGTTCATCCATGACCAACTTTAATAGCAAAGCTGCATCAGCAACAACTGTAAGCGTAAACATCAGCATTAATGTCATGTACTGCAACGGCCCTGCTGGTACCTTGTGGAAAGCTTATAATGCCTCAGATGTGTGATCTTTCATTGGTTCCATTTACATTACGTCCAATGTCACTGATAACTCTTCAACCTTTTTAATCCCAATTTCTGCACTTCTTTATGGGTATCACTTTGTTACTTTCATATACATAGAAGCATGGCGTCTCCTAAAGATTCAGTACAATGCGACGGATGGACATACTGAAAATCAACAGAGGCCTAGGGCTGATGTTTGTGGCACGCCAGCATTCAACCACATCTACTTGCAATGAACAGCCATACAAAGAACCTTGGCTGTGTATTGCGCTGTCAGGTCCAGAACCAGGTTTTCATACTGATGGAGCAAGGACTCAAAATTGAGACTTGCTCGAATGCAATCACCTCACAGTATTAAATTATTAATTTTGTATTGTTTATACTAACGTTGCATACACTACACAAATAGCAAGGAAGCTTGCCTATGTGTTCTAACTAACAAGTAACGCCTGTCCTTTTCTAAAATGGCCGCTAAAGCGCGGGAACCTTACTGCGCATGTCTCATCCATATCACATGGTGTGACATCTTTCTTTGCTTGGTGGGAAATTTCTGCTTCTGCGCAGTGTGCTTTAAAATGGCTGCTTGATGTTTTCACATGCTTCAGCTTGCTCTTGTATTATTATTAATGTGTCGTTTTCTTAACGCTACTAATGCGGGATAGATTTATAAGTAAAAGGGGATAGAGTAGAAAGAGTGGGTATACAGTGAAACTTATTATTTGTGATTTTAATATTTTCTTCTTTGACTTTTATTAGTTCGTAAACTTGGGCCTGAGGTTGGTTAACTGAAAACTCGAATGACGTGGGTTCTGCGCATGCTCCTTGAAAGACTGCCCAGAGCGGAAAGGATGAAGTCAACCTGGACGTCGTCCAAGGCCACGACCTGATGGCCTATATTGTCATGTTCATGAAATGTCCTTATAAAATTGTAACATTGTACATGAAAAAGGCACAAACTTTGTCATGAGACGGGTGGGAAATAAAGCAAATGTATTAAATTTAAGGGGCGGTATTCTAAAACAAAGAGCTTTAAGAAAAGGCATTTAATCAATATGGTGTGAGAATCCACCCCTGTCCCTGTCCAATCAGAAGTAGTGGTCCCATAAGTTAGCAACATTAAGGGGAGGTACATGGGCGTAGAAGGGTATAATAGATATAGAATTAGCTAATTAGCTAGCTTCTAGCTCCAGACCGTTAAGCTGATCGATTGCAGACTGAACCGCTGTCCAGAGAGATCCATGAGGAGGGGGCGGTGGAGTCCATTAGAAGGGAGACACGGGAGAAGCGAAGTACCAGAGAGGGGAACGACGCAGGCGTCGTAGGTAGAGAGGTCACCGGTCCTGTCCTGATCCTGGAGGAGGTCTTTGCTCTTCATCCTTCCTGGGTCCTAATCTTTCCAACTCCATGGCCAGGGGTTTGGTTCTCGCACTTAGGTAAATATAAATGCAACCTTTAGTTGCGCTGCTGTCTCTATCTTCTCCTTTCTGAGGGACCGTCATTAATAAATAATTATTGTTCTCTACTTCACCTATGATATTTGACTAAGTACCATGTGTTTTCTGTAATTTACTCTGCTAAAATTCTTAGATAAACATTTTTAAAACTTCCTGACTCAGTGGTTATTTCAGGATTATGTATTATAATGAATGTCACTCATTTTAAACTTCCCAATTAGCAAAGGATTCATTGGTAAGTCATTACTCTTCAATCGGAAGGTAATTGGTAGCAGGGAGTTTGATAAAGAGTAACAACTGATAAAACCCAGCGTAAGTATTAGTGTAGTATGAATGTATGGGCCCAAGTGAGTATCTAGTGTATGAATGCTGTTTGCTAATATCGCGCTGGATCAGTTTTCTGGTAGCAGAGGATGGTTACTCTTTGTTAATTGGGTAATGAGAATTTTATATTTTATGAACTAACATCCGTGTATTCAAAGTTTGTTTTATGTTGTCCAGAATCCCCGGGGAAAATTGAATAGCGGTTGGTAAGTGGAAGCCATACTGCAGTGAGGTTATCTGTCAGGCAGAAATAGTACTGAAAAGTTAAGCAGGACTATCAGTACTGGTTAGGGAATCTATGCGTGAGTAATAGCAAAAGAGTACGCTGGTGAAAATTTGATGTTATATCACCTAGAAAGGGTAACATTGGAGAAGTAACAGGTATTTCTGGAGCTTGAGTGAAGAGTAGACGGAAGGGTTTTACTCGTAGTGTATGTTTAGTAAACGGAAAGGTTTTACTAAGTGTGAGAGAAAACTATCTTTTCTATTTTAGAGAAACTGGCACGATAGCGAATGTTTTATGTTGTTACTGAAATGTAATTAAGATTTATAGAGAAAATAAAGTTTGCGTAAGATTTTGTAAAGGGAGGGTCAGCTGCCGGAGAGGGAGTTGACATCACAAACGCCGCGCTGGGATTGGTTGAAACAGCGGGTGTGGAACGACTCTTGTAAAGGAGGGGTCAGTAGTCAGGAGCAGTACTGACGTCACAAACGCCGCGCTGGAATTGGTTGAAACAGCGAGGGACAGAGATACGCAGATTGTAAAGGAGGGGTTGACAGACAAACGTCACCGAAAAGCCGCGTTAGGATTGGTTCAGAAATAAAAGTTAGCAGACACTTGATTGGTTGATATTTTAGAAGCTAAAATCTTAGTGGACAGAGATTGCATGGTAGAACGCGATCCGACTTTAACAGGAACTCGTCCGGATAGGAGATTCCTGGGTTTTTCAGAATATAATTATATACATCGAGATTCACCAAAGATGTACGGAGAAAAGAGAAAAATGTCCTTTCTGTAAGGTAAAGAATTATTTTAAAAAGGATAAACCAATCAAAACTAGAGAAGGAATTATCATTCCAACAGCTAAAACGCCCGCTTCATTCATGATGATGGAGAGAGGTTATCATACTTGTGTATGGATAGAGAATTGGATAGAATATACCAAAAATGATGGGATATTAGCATTTCCCGAGAATGGTACCTTCAATGGAAGAATTCTTCAAAATTTGAGATTGAGGATGAATGACTTAGAACCCAGACCTAGATTAACTCAATACGAAGCCTTAGAGGAATGGGAAACCGAGGCATTTGAACGTGACCGATCCAGGAGTAATAGGGGTTATCGAGGATTTTTTCCCAGATCTCAACATGAGAATAGGGACGGTCAGATGAAACAGTGGAGGAGAGCAATGCTTACAGAAGGATTATATCCAATATTTACGGAAGAAGAACTGTTAGGGAAGAAATGCACAGAAAAGACAAAACATTTAATGAGAAATGGAGATTCTGAAGATGAATTTATAGAAGAAATATTAAGGAACCCCCCACCTTATCAGGAAGGGACAAGTGGATGTACCCCAAGTGCTCCAGTATTAAAAACTCCCTTAGTACCACAGGTAGTGCACGATTTCACCCCCAGTAGGATCCTTCACGATAAAGAGAAAGAAGCCCTAGAAAAGACCAGAGCAGAATTAATACAGAAGATAACACAGATAAAAGTACATCCTGATTCTTTGACCATACCTGTAACAATTGGTCCAGTAGTTCCATTATATGGTAATCAGGGAAGTTGTCCAACACCGTTAGCTATGCATACTCCTGTGAATATTCCGAAACCAGAAGCACCAGTGATGGCTGAGGATCATTTTAGTGATTGTGAATCTACAATATCATTAATGGATTTACCAATTCGAGATTCTGTCAATAGTACTCCCAGAAGAACCACACCTGGGTGCTCGAAAGAGATAAACTTGATAACTTCATCAGGAGCAAAAAGTGTCACTGTAGTTAGTCCAGAGGACTTAGAAAGGTGGGCACAAGGATCAGATCAGCAGTGTACACCTCCAAAAATATTGGATATTTATAAATTAAAGGTCGAATTAGAAGAAATAATAGCAGGAAATGTGGGGCTAGATCGCCTAAATGCTTACAATGAAGAAGAATTATTGTTCATATGCAGAAGGATCACCAGAAATGTAAAAATATTTCATGAAAAATTATCAGATTTGGCTTTGCAGATGGGAATTGAAATAGGGAGATCAAAGGTGTTGCAGAAACCATATAGAGCAGATTTCTCAGACAAAGATTTGGAAAATATGAACGCTTCTGGAAGAAAGTTACAAGTAAAGGAGTTAATGACAGTCTTGCAAAAATGGGGAGACCTAGATAAATGGAAAGTTCGATGGGCAAAGAAAAAGGAAGAAGCGCGATCCGGTAGAACAGCATCTGAATATGTGATGAAAGAAACAGGGAAAACAGATCAAATGTACCCGATGCGAGAAGTTCCCGGAGGGGGCTATGTACATGTCTCATGGAGTAGACAGGATATTTTGTCATTTACGAATGATTTTCCAAAGTTGAGAGAAAAACCAATTGAATGGTACAAGCAGGTTGAAAGGTTTGTGAAGGTGTCAAAGGTATTATTGAAGGATTTAGATGGTCTGTTTGACATAGTGGTACCTGCCGATTTGTGGACCGATTGTAAAATTACAGTTGATTGGCCTAGTGATGAGTATCCTAGAGATCCAAAAACAGGTGCCCCGTCAAATGACGTAATGAAAAAGTATCAGCAGGTGATAACTTACCTGAAAGGCAAAATACCTCCGAAAGAAACAGATTGGGTGAAAATAGACCGAACCACCCAAGAAGCTAATGAATCGGTACATGCCTATTATGAGCGTTTATTACAGGTATTTAAGCAGTATAGTGGATTTGAGGACATTGGAGACAAGAACATGAGTCAGTTTGTGTATCGATTTGTTTATGGTCTAAAGCCAGAAATTTGTCAGATGATTAAGCAGCACATGTTGTGTTGGCAAGGGAAACCCATCGATGAAATTTTGAAATATGCGAAATATTGTGGAGACGATATTGAGGATAGACACAAGAAATTGCAGGAAAAAGTGATGTGGGCACAGGTGAAAATGGCTGAGAAACAAGGGATTAATTTGGAAAATCCAAGTGAAAGTCAAGGAAAAGATTCTGGAACGAATGGAGATACTGGGAATGGTGGGAAAGTGAGAGGACGAATGAGTAGAGAAGAAGCTAAAAAGAAATTTCCTTGTCATGGATTCGGAAAATTGGGGCATTGGAAGGATGAATGTAAAAAGATTCGGAATAATAATGGCCCAAATCAAAATTTAAATCCACAGATGCAGAATGACTCACAGCAGGGTGCAAACCCTCAGAGTCAGTTGCCATCTCCACCTATTCAGGGTAATGTAAGCAGAGCAAAACACGGTACAGACGTCGGATATCAAGGAGGAAGTGGTAAGAATGATTATGTAACATCACAGTTTCTTTTACAGGACGATTTCTGTCAATACAGTTCATGACGGTGCCTGGGAGAGGGGGAGAAGGAGTGCGTACTTGGCGCATCCTTATCGGTAGATCAGTCAGGTCCATATGTTGAAGGAAGTGTGAAAGGTAATGATATTACTTTTCGACACTGGTGCTACCCGGTCTACTGTGAGAACATCAGACATTCCAGACCTTCCTCTCTCTGGTGAAGCTATCCAAGTAGTGGGAGTAGCTAATAGAAAGATTAGAACACCTCTTACCGAACCAATGGAAGTTAAAATTGGAAATTTCAGAGAAATGCATCAATTTGTAGTATGTGATTCCAGTCCAGTAAATTTATTGGGCAGGGATTTGTTGTGCAAAATGAATTGTACAATTTTCTGCACACCGGATGGTGTGGCAGTTCAGACCCCAGACGAAGATCATGTATATAAGTTTATGATTGCAAAACAAGGTACAGAAGTAGATGAGATGTTTTCATTGATAACAAAAGATGAGTTGCCAGAAGAATTAAAAACTACCGTAAACCCCATAGTATGGGATTTTACAGGAAAAGAAGTAGGACTTATGGCCTAAATAGACCCAGTTAAAATTACTGTAAAAGAAGGTGCGATTTTCCCAAATACCAAACAGTACAAAATGAGTGCAGAAGTAAAAGCAGGAGTAATAGAAGAAATAAATCGAATGGTAGAACAAAACATACTGAGAGAAGTGATGAGTAGTCCATGTAATTCACCAATAATGGGCTTAAAGAAACCTAGCGGAAAATATAGGATTGTTCAGGACCTGCGCAAAATAAATAAGATCGTGGAACCTTGTTGTCCTATAGTACCCAATCCTGCAGTAATACTATATCAGATTCCTTGGAATGCAGGATGGTTCACAGTGATTGATTTATGCCAAGCGTTCTTTTCAATACCATTACATCCAGACAGCCAGTATCTATTTTCATTTAAATTTGAGAACAAAGTCTATGTATGGAATCGTGTTCCTCAGGGGTACACAGAAAGTCCTTCCATCTTCAATCAGATATTGAAGAAGTGCTTAGAGAAATTAGTGATGCCAGGAAGTTATGTTTTAGTCCAATATATCGACGACTTATTAGTGGCATCAACCAACAGAGAAGACTGTGTTGTTGATTCCATAGCACTATTAAATCATTTGGCTGAAGAAGGACATAAAGTCTCACCAGAAAAATTGCAGTTCTGTACAACAGCAGTTAAGTACCTAGGACACCAAATTGAGAGGGGCAGAAGGAGAACAACATCGGAAAGAGTACAATTGATTAAGAAAATGCAAATGCCTGTAACCCAAAGAGAAGTGAGAATGTTCCTAGGAATAGTAGGTTACTGTCGACAATGGATACTAGGATTTTCTTTGTTAGCAAAGCCCCTAATGCAAATGACAAGAAAGATAGCAAAAGACCCAGTTGATTGGGATGATGAAAGTGTAGGAGCTTTTGTGAAATTGAGAAATGCTTTGTGCTCAGCACCAGCCCTAGGCATGCCCGACTATAAGAGAAGCTTCGCATTGTTCTGTCACGAGAGAGAAAATTGTACACTTTCAGTCCTAACCCAGAGACATGGTTTGGACAGACGTCCTATAGCATATTTTTCTGCTACGTTGGATCCAGTGGCAGCCGCATTGCCAGGCTGCTTAAAAGCAGTAGCGGCTACCTGTCTAAGTATTGAACAAAGTGAGTCAATTGTAATGGGACACCCAGTAAAGGTGTTTGTTCCACATGCAGTTGTGATTCTGTTGACAAGAACACGAACTCAGCATCTTACTCCTAGTCGGCTGACTAAGTATCAGAGAATAATAATGGGTGCTGAAAATGTGAACATAGTGAGATGTACAATAGTAAATCCTGCAACCTTACTACCAGACCCGTATCATGAAGAAATTAAAAATGACGAAGAAGAGGAACATGATTGTTTACAAGTCACAGAGTTATGTACGAAACCACGTCCTGATATAGAAGAACAGCCCCTTAGAAAGCCAGACAGGGAGCTGTTGTCGATGGTTCATGTCAGAGGCATGAAGATGGTAAACTGACTGCAGCATATGCAGTATGTGAACTAACTGGAATAGTCGAAGCATCCTATTTACCAGGAGTAAAATCTGCACAAGTAGCTGAATTGATTGCTTTGATAAAAGCGTGCAAAATTGGGAGGAATCAAAAAGTGACTATATTTACAGATAGCCAATATGGTTACGGGGTTGTGCATGAT
The DNA here is from genome assembly GCA_963921515.1 of Calotriton arnoldi. Lineage (NCBI taxonomy): Eukaryota > Metazoa > Chordata > Amphibia > Caudata > Salamandridae > Calotriton > Calotriton arnoldi. Next base: position 1,024,304 of record CAWUFW010002772.1, read on the forward strand.
TTTGGCCAACTATGGATGCAGAGGGATTTCATGACTTCTTCAGGATCTCCCATTAAAAATGGAAAATTTGTAAAGGAATTGCTGGAAGCAATACAATCACCAAAAGAATTGGCTGTTGTGAAATGTGCCGCACATCAGTCAGGAGATGACTGGGTGGTAGTCGGCAACAGATACGCAGATCTTGTGGCTCAACATTGTGCCAGAAATAGATTGTCAGTTAATAAAAGGGTGGAAAGAATGGGAATCAGCTGCCAACTTATTTTGTATATGCCACCTGAAACATGGAATGAGGTTAGAAGATTACACAAGATGGTGCTGATGAAAGTGAGAAGAAAACATGGATCAAAGTGGGTTGTTCCCAAAGGGGAGATGATGAAGTGTGGATTTGTGCTGATGGCAGACCAGTCATGCCTGACTGTTTACTGTCTCAAATGGCCAGGATGTATCATGGAGACACACACATAGGGAGAGATGCAATGATTAGACTTTTCAGACAGAACTGGTACAATCCCAAGTTCAGGGCTGTAGCAGAGAGCCTTTGCCAGAGATGTTTGACTTGCCAGATGCATAATCCAGGAAGAAAAACAATAATTGGATTTGGAAAAATTGGAAAAGCAGAAGGTCCATTTATAAGACTACAGTTTGACTTTATACAGTTACCACCTTGCAGAGGGTTGAAATATGTACTAGTCATAGTGTGTCTGTTTTCAAAGTGGGTGGAGGCTTACCCTACCAGAAGGTGTGACAGCATTACAGTCGCAAAGCTGTTACTACGAGAACTCATTCCTAGGTTTGGTTTCCCAGTAACTTTGGAATCAGATAGAGGAAAACATTTTAACAGTGAAGTGATTCAAATAATTTGCGGAGCATTCCAAATTGAACAAAAATTGCATTGTGCATATCGCCCAGAGGCTTCTGGAGTGGTTGAACAATTGAATGGCACTATAAAATCCAGACTGGGAAAAATGTGTGCTTCAACATCATTGGAGTGGCCAGATGCATTGCCACTTGTCTTAATGGGACTCAGAAGCATTCCTGATAGAAATACGGGATTGAGCCCACATGAAATAATGATGGGAAGAGCAATGAGACAAGCACATGTTCCCATAAACAAACTGCTGAATATATCTGATGATATGGTACTGGATTATTGCAAAGGATTGGCTGACCTAGTGCGTTCTGTCTCTCATCAGGTCGGAGAAGACGCAGTTTCGAGGCAGCCTGAACAGGAACATGATCTGAATCCTGGTGACTGGGTGGTAGTGAAGAATCACACCAGAGAGACGTGTCTATCACCTAGATGGGGAAAACCTTGTCAAGTCATACTGACTACCAATACAGCAGTGAAGTGTGCAGGATTTCCTAATTGGATTCATGTAAGCCACACCAAAAGAGTACCAGACCCTGAAGAAGAAGATCCTCAGTCAGCATCAATCACTGAGGAAGCTGAAGGTTGCCCAGCTGAAGAATCTCAGGCTCGAGATTCGAGAGAAGCTGCAGAAGAACAACCGAGCACAAGTCAGGACTGGATACCGGTAGTAGAAATTCCTGAAGTTTACTACAGAACAAGAAGTCAAGCAAAATTGGAAGAAATTGAAGAAGATCAGATAGGTGAAGAAGAAGCAGCTCAGGGAAAAGAAGAACAAACAATAAAAGAACCTGAGCAAGACCAGATAGGGAAAGGAAACTGGACTCAAAATAACGAAGAACCAACAAGTTTTGAGCAGGGAAAGACAGGTTTAGAAGAATCCGGTCAGGCTGCAGAAGCAGAAGTACAAAGTGCAATAAGCCCTGATCAGAACCAGTCAGTGGCGTAGCAAGGGGGGGGGGCGTTTTGGGGCGGCAGCCGGCCCCCCTTCCTCCGCTCTTACCTGCGGCCGCTACCACCACCCCCCCCCCCGGCTCTACTATCATTTTGCTGAGGGCGGCAAACGCAGGGGCCGCCATGGGCAGCCTAAGGCCTAGCTACGCCCCTGGAACCAGTTAGATCTAGAAAATCACACAGAAGAAAAAGATCTCGAGAAAAATGAGCATGAAGAATTAAACAAAGAACAAGGAAACTCACGGAGAAGCTGCAGAAGAAAAACAAATAAGGCCTGAAAAAGAGCAAGAAAGAAAAACAGTAATTGCAGAAAACGAAAAGGTGTTGAACAGTGAAAATAAAGAGATTGCTGAAGACAAAAATAAAGAAACAGTGCAAACAAAGAAAACAAGAAAAGGTGATCATTGGCCTAGTGTCATTAAGAGAGTAAAATACCACATAACAACCAGAAGTGAAGATCCAGATCAAGTAAATGAAGTAACAAGTCAAACAGAACAAGAAAACAGAACTAAGAAAAGAAGAAGCAAGAGACTGAAACTTGTGAATAACAAATTCAAGGGTCCTGATTGGACTTACATTATTCTTGAAGATTACGAAAGCTCAGAGTCAAGCGAAAGTGGTGACGAATGAACAAGTGCAGAATTGACGTATAAGAGAGAAACAAGACCACCTTGACTACGCAAAGAATTATAAAAGAAAAACTAAAAATAGATAAGAAGAGCAATCTTCCTTGTCGAAATGTCTGATGATAGAGTTGCTGGGAGACCAAAACAGAGATGTTGTAGAAGATGCTGTGCAATATGCATATGTAGTCTAGTAATGGTGCTTATAGTATGGTTAGTTCTGATCGTAGCAGTCCCTTACCTTATGATAATGGATAAAAAGATTAACAACGAAACTAAAGGGAAGACAGCACACAGGAAGGGAAATAGAGTAGAACTAATGGCAGAAAATGAACCAGAATTTCATCATGAAATAACTGATAACAACACTAGTTTAAATGTTTTCACAAAGTTATTATTTCAATATGTAGATACCATGGAAGTTAGTAATTGTTACGTTTGTATGAAGTTACCTGAATCAGTAGCAGAAGGATTAACATATCATCACTTACCATTAACATATGGCATATCATGTAGTGTATTAGCTAGTTTATTTTATAGAACAGGAAGACTTCAATATTATTATTCAAACATAGATGTGATATTTTCAGAGGTTCCGATTCGCAAGAGTATGAACCCAGTGCTTAGTAGTCAAGACGCACAGTTTATGGGAGAATTTTTCTTAACAATGAAACCGATAGACATAACACATGCACATAGACACAATCTAACATGTTCCTTACATGAAGAAGAAAAGATCTTTTTGAATTTAGTAGAAAATAGAAGACACGATTTTCAAAAGAAAGCTTCAGAGCATAAGGCTCATTTGCCTCCTTGGGCTGAGAAAGAAGGGAGTTACACACCTGGCAAGGCTCAAGCTGCTATGGCTCTGGATTTTGTAAAAACGGGGAAAATTTGTCTACATAGATTAAGGACTGATTATAACAATGTTTTCATTGGTACAAGTGAATGTGAACACAATTTCTTAATTCTTGGAGGTTGGGGAATCAAAGGAGGAACAGATTCAGTTTTTCCTGGAATCTATTATGTATGTGGGAATAAGGCTTACTTTAGGCTTCCTGCACGGTGGTATGGAAGTTGTTATTTTGGAATAGTATTTCCAAAGATATACCACGTAAAAAGAAACACTGGGAGCAATGAAAACAATGGCGAATTAACAAGAAGCAAAAGAGCTAGTTTTTCTGAAATAGTAGGTGATATATTTGGTGCATTGATACCTTCAGTGGGAATAATTCTGAACTCAAGGAAGATATGTAAATTGTCTACAGTGGTTGATCGTTTATCAACTGACACTGCTGGAGGATTTCTAATGATTAATGCAGAAATGGTTGCGATTAGATCTATGGTTATGCAAAATCGACTTGCTCTTGATATTTTATTGGCAAAAGAGGGCGGAGTCTGTAAGTTACTGAAGACGAAACATTGTTGCACTTACATTCCTGATAAAAGTGCTGAAATTGGAACGTATATACAGAATATAACTAAACTTGAGAAGGAACTTAAACCACTGGAAGTTGATAGTGTATGGGAAAGATTGACAAGTAGTATTGCGTCAATTGGTAGCTGGTTTTCTAATGTAGGAAAAGGACTTATAGGTCAAATATTAGTACCTTTAGCAGGGTTAGCAATAATAGTACTGACGATGATAATATGGTGCAAATGTTGTAGAAAGAATGGAACATATACTGTGACAGGAAGAGGGAAGAAGAGAAAGATTGATGAAATTGAACTTGAGGATGTGAGAAGTGAATTATAAAAGAAATTGAAAGGGGATGTTAAAAATAGAAAATGTAAAAATGAGAATGAAACTATTTGCTAGAAGTTGGCATCTGAGGGATCAGAGAGGGGATTGATGGAGCAAGGACTCAAAATTGAGACTTGCTCGAATGCAATCACCTCACAGTATTAAATTATTAATTTTGTATTGTTTATACTAACGTTGCATACACTACACAAATAGCAAGGAAGCTTGCCTATGTGTTCTAACTAACAAGTAACGCTTGTCCTTTTCTAAAATGGCCGCTAAAGCGCGGGAACCTTACTGCGCATGTCTCATCCATATCACATGGTGTGACGTCATTCTTTGCTTGGTGGGAAATTTCTGCTTCTGCGCAGTGTGCTTTAAAATGGCTGCTTGATGTTTTCACATGCTTCAGCTTGCTCTTGTATTATTATTAATGTGTCGTTTTCTTAACGCTACTAATGCGGGATAGATTTATAAGTAAAAGGGGATAGAGTAGAAAGAGTGGGTATACAGTGAAACTTATTATTTGTGATTTTAATATTTTCTTCTTTGACTTTTATTAGTTCGTAAACTTGGGCCTGGGGTTGGTGAACTGAAAACTCGAATGACGTGGGTTCTGCGCATGCTCCTTGAAAGACTGCCCAGAGCGGAAAGGATGAAGTCAACCTGGACGTCGTCCAAGGCCACGACCTGATGGCCTATATTGTCATGTTCATGAAATGTCCTTATAAAATTGTAACATTGTACATGAAAAAGGCACAAACTTTGTCATGAGACGGGTGGGAAATAAAGCAAATGTATTAAATTTAAGGGGCGGTATTCTAAAACAAAGAGCTTTAAGAAAAGGCATTTAATCAATATGGTGTGAGAATCCACCCCCTGTCCCTGTCCAATCAGAAGTAGTGGTCCCATAAGTTAGCAACATTAAGGGGAGGTACATGGGCGTAGAAGGGTATAATAGATATAGAATTAGCTAATTAGCTAGCTTCTAGCTCCAGACCATTAAGCTGATCGATTGCAGACTGAACCGCTGTCCAGAGAGATCCTGAGGAGGGGGCGGTGGAGTCCATTAGAAGGGAGACACGGGAGAATCGAGGAGAAGCGAAGTACCAGAGAGGGGAACGACGCAGGCGTCATAGGTAGAGAGGTCACCGGTCCTGTCCTGATCCTGGAGGAGGTCTTTGCTCTTCATCCTTCCTGGGTCTTAATCTTTCCAACTCCATGGCCAGGGGTTTGGTTCTCGCACTTAGGTAAATATAAATGCAACCTTTAGTTGCGCTGCTGTCTCTATCTTCTCCTTTCTGAGGGACCGTCATTAATAAATAATTATTGTTCTCTACTTCACCTATGATATTTGACTAAGTATCATGTGTTTTCTGTAATTTACTCTGCTAAAATTCTTAGATAAACATTTTTAAAACTTCCTGACTCAGTGGTTATTTCAGGATTATGTATTATAATGAATGTCACTCATTTTAAACTTCCCAATTAGCAAAGGATTCATTGGTAAGTCATTACTCTTCAATCGGAAGGTAATTGGTAGCAGGGATTTTGATAAAGAGTAACAACTGATAAAACCCAGCGTAAGTATTAGCGTAGTATGAATGTATGGGCCCAAGTGAGTATCTAGTGTATGAATGCTGTTTGCTAATATCGCGCTGGATCAATACTTAGTTCAATTCAAAAGATGCTGTACCTAGTTCATGGGCATTTCCTGCAGAACTGTGGCAAATGCCATACTGAAATGCAAGAGACAGTGATATAGCAGTCTATCTCTCTATCCTTTGATCTAATTGTCAGGACTAGTAGTTGCATTTCTAACATCTATGTGCCTTCTTTCGAGTTTGGCGGGCAGGGTCCAAAGGTGGCAGATATCATGTCCACCACATTACAAGTGGCTTAGGCTATAATGCACTTGCAATATGGCAGATGGGATATTCGCCATGGTTGTGACAGAGTATCCCTTCCGCCAAACTCTAAATTAGGACCCATGTCTTCAGAGGCTAATAGTGATGTTCATCTACTGTTCCCGTTCGCTGCTTCAGATATGAATCTGCCACTGGGTTTAAGAAATGCTGATCATGGACGTTACATCTCCGAAAACATATAAAAAGCCTCCCAAGATCTTTAAATAACTGAACATTTCGTGAAAAGTGAATCAACTTCAGGCATTATTTTGAATTTTGGAATCTCAACCTGCAGGGTCATCCGCTGTAGAATACAAGCAAATAACAAACTCAGCTTTTGTAACTCACCTGAGTGTGGAACACAGCTATGTTCTCTCCCTTGTGCACTGGGTACATCCACCAAACCCATCGCTGGTACGTCATTCCGTAAACAAATGTCGCTTTTGACATTTGAAAGTCCTGTTAAAATTAAAATGTAAGTGTATTTCACAGAACAACAGTATACACATTAAAGTAGAATTGGAAACCATCAACATATTTCATAAACCGAGATATACAGTCACAAAAAAACCTTTTACTCGCCTATGTAGGCTCACATGTGTTTTGAATACATATTTGACTTTTCTGTAAGAGTACTCACAAGTGTTAATATTTTTGCATATGCAATGTACAAGAAAATAAACCCCTCCCCCACATCCCCATCAATTTGGGATTTTTACAATGCCTTTGAAAAAAGTAATTTTACTACGGCAAATGTACTACAAATACACAAGTTAGTTGGTGTTTGCTGCCTTTGCTCTTGCTCCCAATCCTACAACATCCACAAACCTGCCCTTGTGAGATTTGTTCGCACAAAAATTCAAGCATACTGCTGAAACTTTTCATTCGATAACCGATTTATCCTCATAAATTACGGTATTTGCACACATATGTGAAACGTAGTAGCGTAATTACCTTTGTACACTGGCCCCTTAAATATTATACTTATTATATTATGTTAATAAATTGTAATACCATTAAATTCACAACTTCTTTCCTTCATGTTGCCCCATATGTAACAACTCCTGTTGTGTGGTCTCGTACTTCAACTATCAAAAAGTCAGTCCCTCTCTAGGGGCATCCTGGGCACCCCAGCGCATTTATTTCGTCTAAACAACATACAGTTGTCTTATCTCTAAACACTGCAGTACCGAGTCAATTTAATGAGGTCCTGTAATTGTCCACAATAGTTAATCCTTCTCAAGCCAATGCAAGCCTAGCAAACAAGACGGAAAGTTTACAAAACTCTTGGCCATGATAGAAAAACATGCTTTCCCTGTGGAAAGAAAACAGAAAATCACAGGCCTAATGTTGTGAATTTTCACTCAGCAGGATACACCATGGAGGAACAACAACAGTAAGACACGCTGCCTCCTTAATCCGTGTGTACTTTTAAACAATTGCTGCAATACAAGTACTTCTGGCATTGAGATGGTAGTACATATTGGGTGAGGAGATGGAACACAGTGACTTCAAGGGTCAATAAGAATTTCTTATGGCAGAGATAGACCACCATTTCTTAAAGCAATATGGTTGTATTCCGAGTTGAGAAAACTTAGGTCATAAAACGAGGTAATGCTATAACCCAACCCATGTCACTAGTCCCTGACATTTCTTGAAATAACTTCACCGGAGACATCCTTTATTTGGAGGAGAAAGGCCACAGCTTATTAATGAAAGTAATAAGTATGCCTTATAAAAGGGAGCAAAGTAATATCATTTCACCTTAAACCAGAAGCTTATTGCTCAGATCCTCCTTGCGTACAGCGTGCAAATCTTCAGAACACACCAGTGATCTTGGAAGATTTGATGACCTGTATACAAAGCTTGTCACTCCTGGGAGGCCGTGTTTGACTGTTTGTGTGCTCTGGCACAATCGTGGCCCAAGCCTATTGTCCCTGGCATCTGACCCTAAAGACGGCAGAAGCTGGACCATGGTAAGCCCTTCAAACTAGCTTAAATTGGCTGTACTGGAATCTAACTGGAATCTTATTCAGCCATCATCATCTGTAACAGAACATCTCCCGGAAGAGGGAAATGTCTGCAACAGTACGATTTAGACAATGTTTTACTGAGGACCTGCACAGTTTGCCCTTCATTCAAAAGGAGCTACTGAAGATAACTATTTTTATTGCTCTTATTTTTGATTGTTGATTGATTATTTTAGAAGAGATGTTGTTTCCAAGTGTATTGGGGCATTAGGATGCTCATTTAAACAGCCAAACCAAAGCCTTCACCCACAACCTAAGATTAAGTAAAGGCCATGCAACTGAAGGTCTGAGGAGACTTTGGCTTCCAGCTACTAAATCCCAAGAGATAGTAAACATGGCATTAGAATATAATCTAGGCGTTTCTTTCTCATCAAGGGAACAAGCCCCCTTTGCTTTAGTAGATTCCATTCAGAAGCTTGTCTGCAAACATTTCCAAACTCCTCAGTCAAGTCTAAAGCAGCAAATCATAGAGAAATTATGAAGATCACTCAATTATTCTGTAAGAACAGAATTTTATGGGAAGGTCATCTACTCAAATGGGTGCAGAATTAGACTGAGAGGACTGCCAGACCCTGACAGACTTGGGAAATGGTCCTCTTTCCATCTCTTCATGTTTCAACAATCTGTCAAGTGGGATGAACTCTAACTTGCTTAATGGAATGGATAGTGCCACTCTGCAGGCCCCAAACTCTCAAACTTGGGCAGAAGTGTCAATCTTGCATGAGGGTGCTATTACAAAAGGATCAGATACATTTTCTAAAGCAGACTTATCATTACCTCTTCACCAGCAATACCTACACTAAATATTTTGCCACTGGGCAAGGCACTTTTCAAGGAATGTTGGAAGTTCTGCTGTCAGTGAATAAGAATCATACCTTACAGATGGACTCAGTAAAGGGAATATTTTCTGAATGAAAACAGGTTAATTCATCACTGCAGTCTATGTTGCAGTTGGTTTTCGACCTTGCTGACCACTCTGACAATTCTTTGGGCTCAGGATATGGTAGATACATTAGAATTCTCTCAGGGTCCAAATTTTAAGTGAACATTTCCCACTGGTGCACAGTGATTCAAAGGAGTGGCAAGGGTCTGGGCGAAGTCTCTTGTCAGCAACTCATAATTCAATTCAACAAATTTCTCAAGGATGGCCTATCGAAAAAAGGAGGCAAAAGTATGTTTCAACAAAAATTAAAAAGTCACAGCAAACAACCCAAGTATTCATTCTTCCCCCAGCAGAATCTGTTTCAAGTGTGAAAACATTTAGATGTTATCACCTTAAATTTTGTAAACAGAAAGATTCAAAAAGGGAAGGCATAGGAAATTTAATTAGGAGCAGAAGGATTATCAAAATCTTGTGACTATCAATTTGGCACCTACAATTAGTCACTGCAGGAAGAGGTGGAAGCGTAAAAACCCTTTCAATCTTCTGTTACACAGAGAAGCAACCTCTATAACCCAAAAATGATTTATTCCCAATCACAGAAAAGGCAATACGTAATCTAATTTTGCCTCTAAACAAAAAAAATCTCAACCTATATTGGCTATATCCCTCGAGAACTCTGAACACCAACAATAAGCTGGTGATTCCAGAGTTCCACCTGGGATCACTTTTCAGCTTTGCAGTATTCTATCTGTTTAAAAACTGGATGCTACCTTTTTCACTTGTGAACTGGTTGCCCATCATGAGGAGATTTGACAGGATAATGGTGAATAACTTATAACTGATTTACCAAGCAAAAGAGTTTATCTACTTATGAAGGAGACAGAAAATAAAGAACAACCCTGCAACTTTAGTGACTATGTCTTAAAGAGGAATTGAAAAAGTAATCAATGAAATTGTATTGCTTCCCCTCGATCTATGAAATTATAGGGGATTCGATAGTGTGAGTAATGTCACTCGCAATCACATTTCTGCCCCCATACAGCTTTATGTGTGGCTTGTTGAACATAATGAATTTTAAGTTGCTTTACTTTGGATTTAAAAACTCTTCACTAGTTCTTAACCTTTCTCAGTTATACAGAAACATACCACAATGTATTTAACTCAAATTTTCATGCAATTCCCAATGTCACTAATAATTGTTGACGGGATTTAAATTTAAATTTAGACCCATCAGCCGTGGACTTCACACCGTTAGATTTATTAGAAGTAAATAACAGTTCTCTGGCCCAACTGCCTTCCAGCTTTAAATGAAATTCACTTCTCAGATGTGCAATTTTTATTTAGTGGACCAAGAATTCCTCTGGAGGAAATTAACAGATTATACCGTTTCAGGTCATCCATTGCGGAAGATTGAGATCAGAAATGGCTTCAAACATTGCTGAGCCCTTGCCCGAGTTTATTTTGTTTGTATCTGGCGCACCTACCATGTAACTAGTTTCACCAAAAATAGATAGAGCCATGATCTGTGCATACTCTGTACTGCTGACATAGTTTTAATGGATTATACATCAATAGGCCTATAGGAAATTGAGTGCCTTACGTTTTGACTGTAATCAAAATCATTAAACAGTAAATGTAGAGAAAAAGTTCCTGACGTTTGGGGAAGACATAAAAATGTTCTTTGGTCTTTGCAAGAGATACTGTGGAGAAAGTAAACTCTGATAAATATTTAGACCTAACGTTCATCTTGGCTTTCAATTCATCAGAATGACTCTAATTAGTTTCAACATGGGATAGCTAACTTGTTGTAAACAGGTTTAATTTTGAAAATAGAGGAATATTTGTAGCAGGGTAGACAAAAAAAATATCCAATGGCCATTTATATGGTGCTGAATTATTGTCATGTAACTTGAGTTTCAGGGGATTCTATCCAGGGGCGTTCTTCGAAACCAACACTGAATCTCCTACCGAATGCTATGATTCTGGAAGGAAGTACAAAATTCTGACAGAAGCTAGGCTAAATCAACTGGAAATCAGCGTACTGTATACAGTGGGGTTCAAAATTAGGATCCTTTTCAACTCAACAGATCCTAAAATTTATTGTGTGAAGTTTGTGTATATAAACAATTTACCAGATCACAGAATGAGGGATGAGATCATGAAAGATAGGCTAGTTGCTCAATACCTTATTTTTGACTGCACTACTGCTTGATGGTTGAAATGTTAAGAAGGGAAATGCCCATGCACCCTATATTTTGAATGTAGAATTGTACATATGCTGCTCAATGTTTATAGTTCTTATCTTTGTGTCCCACATTTTTAAAACCTTTATTCTTAAAGTATGGAACTATGACTCGGCCAGCTGCAATGATTTTATTGGCAGAAATGTGTCAAGTTGATTTGGCTATTGAGTTGGGCCAGTATCTTATCTGTAAAAAGCATCTCATAATGGGATGTTAAGAAGGAGCTTCAGTTATTTGTATCCATTTTTGTAATTACTATTTGTCTACATAATCATAGATAAAAAACCTGAAATAAACAATCATTTCAAAACATAGTTTTCAAATTGCAATTAAGAAATTTTGCATAATTAGCAGGTGATCAGAGGTCCTGATTCCCTGTCTATTGACTTATGATGTCACCCTTGATTCTCCACAGCTTAACTCCTAAATGCTTTTCTACCCTACTACTCGGACTCCTGATACTAAAGATATTTCCCCCTTTTATCTCTGACCTTGCCTGAAAATGTGTGGATGGGAGGGTTTCACCTTCAATATTATATAAAGTCGGGAGCCTGCTCCAGAGGGCAATCCTAATTGGGCCCATGATTGAACCATTTGAAAAAATGAGACCCAATCACAGCCCTGGATCTTCTGCATACTTCCCTTCCATTTATGTGGACCTTTTCCTTCTTTAGCATCCTGTCCCCCACACTCCCCACTAACCTCCCTGTGGTGACTGCTCTATTTTGGAACATATCCAAATGCTCAGTCTGGTTAGCTCACAGGTCCGTGACTGCTCTCTTTGGCGGATGGTCATTAGCTATATTCTGTTGTAAGTGAACTGAGAGTCCAGGGTCTGCAGGATTGCTGGGCTGAGGACATGAGGGATTGGGACAAAATCCTAATACACACTCCCTGTATGACCAGAAAGTGCAGCATCAAATTAATTCAGTATTACTTGCTGCATAGAGTATATATAACCCTTAAGAGAATTAATCTAATGAGCCCAAATGCGCACGCAACAAAACTAATAAAAACAATAAAATATTTTCAAAAAGTGAACTGAGAATCACAGTTAAAGACTTTGTTCCCACTGAACTATGAACAGGTTAATGAAAACATAACTATGAGCGGTAACAGCTTCTTCCTAAGGGAGCTAGAGTTTTGCCTCCACCAGTTTGTGCAACACGAGAACTTATTCGGAGTGCAGCACATGGTGCATGAGTGGCCCATGGTCCCTTTCAAGGTTTCTTTAACACTTCATCTTGTTTTGCACTGGCAGCTGTCACTCAGTGCAGTGTGCTGGGCTGGTAAATGGGCGGAGGATGTGCGTAGTGGGAATACTTATGTTGCAACCCTTGTCATCTTTACATGGGAGAGGGGGTTCAGGGAAAGTTACAAAGGAGGGGGCATAACAGAGTGACAACCCTCTCAAGGGCATGACACTTTTAAGCTGCAAGATATGTTCTGTAAACCTCACAAGGGTCCCACATGCCTTCGTATTAGCTGCCTGCCCCCAAGACTTTGTGACTTTGCCGGTTTCCAGATGCCCATTCAAATTTATTTGAAGATCTGCTGTCAGGCTGCCACGGTATGGCATGTCCTGACACTCGAGATAAGCAGAAAACAATTACCATGAAACTGGATGGCAACTCATATTCTGTATCTTTCCACAGTGCTTTTATTTGGGGTTTCCTTCTATTCAGATATTGGGCTTTGAAGCACTTAATTACAGACAGCTAGTTACACTCGGCCCTACAGTGCCAAAATGATAAATTCCCAGGATTTGATTACCTTCCTCTAAACCCACCAAAGCAACTCTCACACAATAACCTGACGTCTCCCACAAAACAATTAACCTTTCACACTGAATAACTGCTAGCTTTCCCATCCCGCTATCTTCGCGCTATCTGCATAATCAGATCATCTTTTGCCAAACCTTTGAATGAATCGCCCCTTCTTCATATACCCCGTCCCCACACAATCCTCCCCATGCTGGATCACTTCTCGTGCTTATCACATACCCATTATTCAATCTGCAAAACCTTTATCCGCTCTGCTTTACCCATTCTACCATCTGAACACAATCCCTTTGGACTCTCCTCTAGAGTGGATACCGTGTCACTTTTCCTTTTAATCACTCGCTTCTCTTTGACAAGTATTCTGTGTTCTTTAAATCCACCATTATTCTACTATTATCAAAAAGTACAACTGGTGACCCCCTCCACCCTCTCAAACTGCTGCTCACTTTCCCAACTTTCTTCATTTGTACGCCTTTACATTTGTAACCAATCCGCTGTATGCCTTGAACATTTGTAACCTATTGATGTGTCTTGCTGTAATTTCTATCACCACATATCAGCTTATTTGCATTCACCTAAACAATGTTCCATGCTACGTGATAATATGTATGGGAGTTCTGTTCAGAAGGCTGCTCCTTTGAACTACCAGTAAAAGAACATGCTTGTGTCAACTGTGGAATTACTCGTTTAGCTCAGCAATTGTAATAGACCTATAACATCCAGAACATGTAACATCCAAAGAGTAACATTCAAGGAATGAATGAATGAAGACATTTATATATCGTGCACAGCTACTCAACTAGAGTGTCCCGGCGCTAAACAAGCCTCCCCATCAACCCAACTGACGCCCATCGCAGCAGGAAACCAGGTTTAAAATTGCTTCTTGAAGATGGCAAAATCAATGACAGAAGAACCAGGTTTTAAGAAGTTTCTTAAAAATGGCTAGCTCGGTCACAGTTCTAAGAGACAAAGGATGCAGGTTCCAGGCCTGTGCTCCCAGGAACCTGAAGGAGCTTCCGCCCGACCGGGCACAGTATATTCTCGGAACGGAAGCCAGGCTCAGAGAGGATGATCTCAAGGTTCTTGGTGGCGCGTATTGGGTTACTCTCCTTCTGAGGTAGCCCGCGCCACTCCCATGAAGGGCCTTGAAGAATAGCACCAGAGCTTTAAACCTGATCCTCTTTTTTACTTTAGCCAGTGTAGGGCCTTGAGGTGCGGGGATATGTGGGTCCTGGGCTTAGGCATAAGAACCGCTTTGGCAGCTGCGTTTTGGGCCACCTGCAAACGACTGAGCAGGCATTCGGGGAGGCCCAGGTACAGGACATTCACATAGTCCAATCTGGAAGTGATTAGTGCCTGGACCACGGTCTTCCTACACAAGTGGCAGGAGTGGAAGAAATTTCCTCAGCATATGCAAGAGGCCAAAGCAAGTGCCTACTACCGACTGGACTTGGGCTCTCATCGAGAGAGTATCGGCCATCATGATGCCCAGATTTTTTACCGTCTGTTGCGCAGAGAGAGGAGATGACATATCTTCAGGCCACCAGCGTCTCCATTCATCCGGAGGTGGGGTGCCAAAAAAGATAATTTCTGACTTCTCCGGATTACATTTCAGTTGATTAGTCCTCAGCCACTTAAACACCTTTGTGAGGCAAATTCTAATCTTCTCACCCTTGAAGTCTGCTCCCCTATCACAGGTAACAAGGAGCTGAGTGTCGTCGTCATATCAAATTATTTTAGCAATATATGCTTCGGCCAGTGGCGCCACAGGGGACATATATAAATTGAACAGCGTGGGGCTCAGTATAGAGCCCTGCGGAACTCCGACTTTCTGACTGGGGATAGAGGCCGCAAAGGGGGTAGTCCACACCTCCTGACTCCTATCCTCCAGAAAGGAAGAGAGCCATTCTAATGCAGAGCCGCCAATTCCGAGTTCTAGCAGCCTGTCCAGGAGCCTATCATGGGGAACAGTATCAAAGGCCGCTGACAGGTCTAATAAAATCAGGATGGCTTTACCTCCCAGATCAAGCTTCTCCTTGATATGTTCCGAAACCTCCAGCAAGGCGGATTCTGTACTATAGTTGGCTCTGAAGCCCGACTGGCTGATGTGCAAAAGGTTATTCTTTTCAGCATAGTCTGAAATAACCGTATTCACGTATTTCTCCAAGACCTTGGAGAAGGCTGGCAGCAGTGATATGGGCGTGTAGTTCGCTGACACTTTGGGGTCAGCTGAGGGCTTCTTGATCAGTGGGAGGATTTTAGCATGTTTACACAGAGAGGGCATATGGCCAGCGGTTAATGAGGAATTAAGTATCTTGTTTACCACAGGATTTAAAACCGTGGCCACCGTAGCCAGCAATTTTGCAGGACATAGGTCGGCAGGGGAACCTGACTTGAGACCCTTAATAATATCAAGGGATACTTTAGGTTGCAGCCAAGGAAACTGCAGGAGGACAGGGATTTATCCAGATGGAAGCTCCGCAGTAGGAGCTAACTGGACTGCATGATCATCTGAGGGGAGAGGAGTTGGCCTAACGGCTAGGGCGGTCGACCTCGAATCTGGGGAACTGGGTTCGAGTCTCGGCAATGATGCTGAACAGCCTGTGATTCTGGGCAAATCACTTAATCTCCCCGTGCCTAACAAAAATTAATGTGTCCTCATGTAATGCAACTGGTGCTATGTAAAGAGCTCTGATACCCGATTCGGGTCAAGTTTGCGCTATATAAAACTCTGTAAAATAAAAAATAATAATAATAAATAAATTTAAAAAATTTAAAAATCTGGAGACCCCCTAGTGAAAGACTCCTGAATAGTCATGATTTTTTCGAGAAAGAAAGTCGCTAGTTGGTGCGTCTATTCCGAAGAGAGAGGGAGAACCCAGGCCACAGATGACGGGGCCGTGAAGGCTTTTACGATTTTAAACATCTCCTTGCTTTTATTGCTAGACGACTCAATTTTGACTTTCAAATAGCTTTTTTTAGCCTCGTAAACTTTAGTATAATGGGACTTCAAGGCCAGTTTATACTCATGTTTATCATCAGGATCGAAGTTTTTCCTCCATTTCCTTTCCAAGCGTTTACAGGCACTCTTGCTTATTCTCAGCACGTCATTAAACCAGGGGGCTGAAGGTCTGACTTTCTTAGGAGTACGTGTCAAGAGTGGGGCTAATTCATGCGCGCTATGCTGCACCTAGGCATTAAGTAAGAGTGCATCCCTCTCGATGTTCCCTGATAGCAGGGAGGAGACTCGATGGAAAGGTCTGAACTTGCTTTCCATTTTATTTGCAGGAGTCTGACAGCCCCTCCCCAAACTAGACACCCTAAAGCTGATAAGGCAATGGTCGGACCATGCCAGAGGTAGAGGCAAATCAACCTCAAGCTCTAAATTAGAAAAAATCTGGTCGAGGGTGTGGCCCCTATTGTGTGTAGGGTGGGAAACATAGGGAGCATGGTTAAGGACTGAGAGAGATTCAGACAAGGAAATAGCCTCGGTGTCTCTGGGTATGTCCATATGGATGTCAAGATCACCTAACACCAGGAAGTGACTGTATCTGAGGACCTGGGGTGCAATCGCCTTATTAATGGAATTCAAGAATGAGCCTGCAGGGCCCGGGGGCCTGTATATCAGGGCACCTGCTAAGGATTGCTGCGCTGATAGGGAGCAGTGAAAGCCTAGGCATTCAGCGCCCTCCAGCTCTCCTTAGGAAATAGTGTGGCATACATATTCTTGCTTAAAAATAATGGCTACTCCCCCTCCTCTGCCAACCTGGCGGTCCTTCCTAAGAATCTTATATCCAGGGGGAATAGCTGCTGCTAGGGTGGGGTTCGAGAACAGCGTAAGCCAAGTTTCCGTGAGCAACATTAGGTCAGGAAGTGAGTCTTACAAGAGGTCAAAGATCTGAGATTCGTGTTTCTGCAAGGAGCGTGTGTTTAGCAGCAGAGCCTGGAAATTCCCTCCTAGACAGGACTTGACGCAGCCCCCAGCAATGTGAGCTGCCCTCATTGGAGACCTCTTATCGCCGCGAGTTAAAACCCAACTGCAACGCGCACATTTAAAAACAACACCCCCCAGATCTGTGACATTACCAGTGCAATTCCTAGTCGTGCCAAGGCTGCGAAGCGTAGCACCGGAGTACTGAATGCGCTGCTCAAGACCCCCGGCCGAACCGACAGCATGTCCAGCGCCGGACGCCTCCGGGACTCTGGCGGGCGTAGACGGGCTTGCCTTAGGCGCGTGCAGCACCTCTGCTTATAAGCATGGAGACTAGAGCGTGCCCAATCAGAAATGGTGTCGCTCGACATGCAAATCGAGTGGAGAGAACCCGGAAATACCAGTCCCCACCTCCCAGCTCACATCAAATTCAGAAATAGTAGTAAACCAACGCACTGTCACATATAATAAAAAATACAAATTACGGGCGAAAGGCTAAAATATAGTTTTATCAAGATGCAAGTTTAAGCACAAGTGTAGCAGCGAGGAGTGCAAGTAAAAGGTTAGAAAGAGGCCAACTGCGTCTGCGCAGCGCCTCTGCTTTTAAGCATGGAGACTAGAGCGTGCCCAATCAGAAATGGCATCGCTCGACGTGCAAATCGAGTGGAGAGAACCCGGAAAGGAGTGCTGCAGGTGTGTTTAATCACTGTAATAAGCAACAAACATAATTAAGATATGTTGCTAGTAAAAGTCAATCACATGTATGTTTGGAACAGTCAATGAATGAAGGGATTACTGGCAAACTGCTGGAAATCTTTACAACTGAGGAGCACTTCTTGTTCCTCAAGTGAATGTTAATCAGTGGAAAATACCAGTATTGTAGAAATGACAGAAAAGTGAGTAATCACCAAAACTGAGGCTGGTGTTAAATTCTCCTTCTGCACCAGGATGATCCACCACATGTGACAAAGAACCTTCTTCCTTGCTCAGAGATGCACTAGACTTCAAGCCTGATAACCCTAGTCAACAAGAGCACGGAAAAGAGCATTGTTAAACATTATTTTAACCAAAATCTATTTACATATGTCAAACATAAATGTCAGCAATCTTCTAATTAACATTCTGAGGGCTTAATTTTGTTAGGGCCTGAATTATATATCTCAGAACAATACCCTTTCAGGCATAAAGTGAGGCATAAATTATGTAAATAAAGAAGCAGAGAACTGTGGGTAGTTCTCAAGTTTAGGTGAAAAGCAGCTCCAGTATAGAGCACTCTCAACACCAGCGACACTCTAAAGTTGCTCACCTCAAATGTCTGCTTTTCTATCAAAGTCTTTAAGCATAGGATTAGCACAGTGCCATCCATGCCGAGATAGAAAGGGACAAAGTCTTTTGCCATTTCTACAGCAAAGTCTTTAAGCATAGGATTAGCAAAATGACCATAAATAAAGGCCTGGTATTATTAACATCATTTTTCTGAAGATCTGTGTGCACTATGATACACTTTAAGCATATATATCAATAATGTGTATATAATTAATTAAGCAGGAAGAACTGTACATGTAATTAATACCCATTCCCTCATTTCCACAATAACCTGTTTCTTTTCTTTTGGAGTCCGAAGTAATCTTCAAACATTGGTTTTCCTCTCTGCCTACCCTGAAAACCACATCTGGACTGGTAATAGCATCACCTGTGACATAAAAGCAAAAATCATTTCATTCAAAGCATACAATTTCCCATTTTTTAATACCACAATCTACCTTCTGAGAGTTACATTTCCAAATAATAGATCCTGCCTGAACATCTACAACCAATTTTGCTCTGGGGAAAAAACAAAAGAGAAAGCTTGGTTATACGTTTCAGGGCACTGAGCAGAAAACTGAGCTTGGGCAAAATTTTAAAAACTGCCTGTGTAACTGACGTCATTTTGGCAATTTCGTGTAACATTACAGCATAATTTTGGGAAAACTTTTAACGTGAGATCTACTGTTTGGGTAATTTTTTTAATTTAAGCAGCATTTCAGGTAGATTTTTCAACTAAGCAAACTTTTAGGTCATTTGTTAGCACAAAAAATAAGAAGGAGCAGCAGTGTTTTGTATGCGAGGGACTGAAAATCAACTCAAATTAAATTCTCAAGTTGAATTTTTTCCTGGCAGCCCCGTTCAGTTAATTTGTGAAGTGCGAGATGCATTTTGTGTAATTTCGCATAATTTTGTGGTAATTCGTATACTTACCCTACAGCAAATTATGTGAATTTTGCACAGCCTCTACAAGAGACTACGGGGTAAAACCCTATAATTTACCTCAGTTTCTTCTAATGCAGCTCTTAAAGTTAAAAAAAGTTAAAAGTATCATAAAACTTGCAGTTGCTACTCTGGGGTCCCAAGAAAGACTGGAAAAAATACAATAACAAGCTCTTCCATTTTCTCCTGAACAAAACGAATTAATCAATTTTCCTGATAATTCTAGATAATATATGCATGAGAGGCAAAGAATTACTGTTTTGCCAGTTTTGTATGCTTTCCTTAATTCAACAAATCTCTATTTGGTGATAGCTGAAAGATTTTTTATGCTATACAATTTGGCTTTCCTTACCTTGGTTTTAATCTGTTTCACTTCCGGTGTGGACTATTTGTTAAACTTTTTGTCTGACTTAAAGAAAACGTTACTAACCTTCAGTAACACTCTTTCTAGTGGATACCTCAGCTCTAGACTGGACCTGGACGGCTTTTCAGTGAAGCACCTGTGCGTGAGTAGGTGGCGTTATGCGGCTCCGAGACTAGTATGCTGCCCCCCGGAACTGATAACCGAAAAGCACATAGGCACCAACAAAGTGGGCTGACGTCAGTTTCTTACTGCACATTATCCACATCATAGGACTTGGAGTCCAAAAACTAATTGTACATGCCGGTGTGCGGATCACTACCTTGGGGCCTTTTTAGATGAAAGAGAGTCCATTTTACTGAACAGGGAATAGGGATAGGAGGTATGAATCAGCAGTTATATGGCATATCCATCCACCAGAAAAAGTGCTACTAAATGTAAATAACTTGTTCTTCTGATGAATACTTCTAACTGCAAATTCTTCATCTTTAGAATAAATATTAAAGCAGCACATCCCTGGAGGTAGGTCTGTGGAATGACTGAGACCAAAAGGTCCCGCAAAATCAAAAGGCCAAAATGCCCTTCCAGTTTAACCTCACTGTGAAGGCAGAAGTGCTTCGTGAAAGCTTGCACTGATGCCAACGTTTCACCTAGACAAATATCCAGGACAGGCACTCTGCCGTGGTGGTAGCAGCCTTGGCTCTGGTAGAATAGGCCCTAAACCCATCTGGCGGCAGCTTGTAGTCCATCATGTAGCAGATCTTAGAGCAGAGGACTATCCATCAAGATAAAGTCAATTTCTGCACTGCTATACGAAGGTTGAAATAGGGCAAAGAACTTCAGAAAAGAGATGGATTGCCCGACGTGAAAGGAGTCACAACTTTTGGTAAAAATTGTGGGTACAGGGTACCCCAAAATGTTAGACACCCCAAACTTACCTCAACCAGAATGCCCACATTTCACTGGATCAAGACTGCGCTAAATCTCAATTTCATGAGGCAACGTGTCTCCGCGTTAAGGTAGCTCCCAAAACATCAAAATTAAAAATACAATTTATTATGTAAATGAGCCCACTCAATAATTGAGTTCTAGATCAAATAAAAGTTAAAGGATTTTATTACAAATTCAAAAATAGGCAACACAGAGCCAAAGCCATGAAGACCACAATGTAAAAGTTATACAGATAATGCACAATCAGAAATTATTCCCATATAAGTCCCATGTGGGCAGCAATGTTGCGAGAGTAAAGCACAGCATCCCTAGTGGACATAAAAATCTTCTGACTCACCCCTAAAAATCGAGGGGTTTTATTCTTGCGTATGACTACAGGATCTGCAGACTCCCTGTGGTGTGAGCTAATGTAGCATTTCTTCAGCAAATTAGTGCACATGAAAAATAAAAGACATATTGCTTTAACACATAAGCACTATCCCACTACTTCAACCCCCTCTATATTACTGTCGTCCAGAGATGCAAGAACAAAAGTAGATACATTAATAATAACGTGTTATATAAATTAATAGGACAAAATGACCCAAGGGAAGGACCTTGGAAATGTTTCAGGTTGTAATTGAGCCGGGAAATGTTGATCAAGAGCCGAATAACAACAATGGCAGGGTAAATAAAAAAGTACATCCCTGCTTAGCTGTGTGCTGTAGAATTTGCGAGGACAGAAGTGGGTAGCGGGAAAAGAACATGTATGACGGGGTGACTTCCATCATATACAAGTGTAATAAAATGTGAAAATATATTCTGCATGTTATTAATGATGCACATAAATATAAACCCACAAACAAATCTTAGACAAAGGACGTTCTAGTACTCAGCAACAGTTTTTCCGGAAAGAAGGTGGTATATGGTGGCTAGACTGACAGAGCCTAAACCTCACTCAAGTGATGAACAGAGGTTATCACACTGAGAAAGACCATCTTTAGGGTCAGGAGTTGAAGGGAACCGCAGTGTAGTGGCTCAAAAGGGGTACACATAAGAAAAGCAAGGAACAAGCTAAGGACCCACTGTGGGATACAAAAGGTTTAGGAGGAAACATGTGGACAAAACCTTTGAGAAAACATACCACAACAGGTTATTTGAAAGGACAGTTAGCCTATTAAATGCAATAATGCACAGAGAGTCAACAAATAACCATTAATAGTACCCACTGCAAGTCTTAGCTGCACCAAAGACAGAACAAACAGTAACACATCCAACAGTTTAGCTTGCAATGGGTCCATGTTACAAGTGCCACATCAAGCCACAAATTTGTCCCAATGTCTGGTGGTAACAGATTTTGTAAGACAACTGCCCGCCAGTATGACATTCACAACTTCATTAGGATCAAATGCAGTCAATTGCTTGCACTCAATCTCCATGCATGGAGGTGCAGATTGCGCTGATCTGGCTGCAAGTCCCTGCCCTGCTCCTGCAAAAGAACATCCTCCCGAAGATGCAGCCTGATCAGAAGGCAGATCCTCATGCCCAGAGGTTGTGAGTACCACACTCTCCTGGCCCAATTCAGAGCCACTAAGATGACTTGGGCCTGGCCATCCTTGATATTCTTCAAAAATCGGGGTAGGAGAGAGGCGGCAGCAAGACATATAGGAGTCTCATGCTTCACATACTACCTCTCTGAGCGACAGCCTTCTTGGGAACTCCAATCCAGAAAAGTGTTGAAACTGCGTGTTCTTGCTGGAAGACACCCTGTGCCAACTCTGGTTGTAGCTGCCATTCCTGATCCACTAGGCATCGACGGCTGAGTTCATCCGCCCTGGTGTCAGAGCTAAGGGCACCCACCCTGCCCTGCTTGTTGTAGTACCACATGGCAGTAGTGTTGTCCATGAATGAAGTCAACCTCCCCTTGATGGATAGCAGGAAGGGATTCAACATCAAGACTAGCAGGCTGAGGTGGAGATGAGTCTCTGATCGCCAACTCTCCTACACCACCCCAAACCAGCATGATGCATTTGTCACCAGCATCAGCTATAGGTGGGGTAGGGAGGGGTTGCTAGTCCAATTGCCTGTTGGATGTTATGGCTTCCCACATGTGGAAAAATGTGTGATCCTGCCTCCCACAGGGTGGACGTGAGCCAATAAGGACAAACTAAAGCGGCTTGGAGGCTGGTGCCAGAGGGTCTGGGGACTGGGTAGTTCGCTTCCAGTGCTGGTCTAGGCATTGGTTGATGGGTCACTGACCCTGAAAGCATTGGGGTATCTGTTATAGGGCCTTGATGCTGTCAAAGGGCGAAACCCCTAGCAATGCCTTAAAAGGTTCAAAATTGTTAGGGATACTGCCTTACAGGTGTGAAAAGACCAAGGGACCAGGCAGTGAATCTACTCTCTTTACAGTGCTTGAGGGAGAAGTCTTCCTTCATGCCAAAGAGGTGAGACCCAACAAAAGGCATATACATGCGTGACAACTGAAAGTTACCGGAGAACCTCATGGACCTCATCCACACATTGTGCCGAAGCACCACGCTAGTGCTGGCTGCTCTGCCAAAGCTGTCTGTTGTGTCCAGGCCTGACTGGATGACATACTAGGCAACATCCTCGCTATCTTCAATTGTCTATGCCAAACTTGTGGGGAACTCCTCAGGACTGCTGGTAAGATCTCAGCAATTGAGTCCCATAATATATGGGAGTACCATCCCAGTATACAGCAGATGTTGACTGACCTGAGGGTGAGTCTGGTAAAAGAAAACATCCTCTTCCCAAATGTCTCAATTCTTTTCAATTCTCTGTCCAGGGAATGGGAAATAATGGCAAAAGAATTAAGATTAACCTTTTGGAGGAGGCCTGTATTACCAGACTCTGAGGAGCAGGGTCACCCGGAGCGAGCCTGTGTCAACGTGTCACCTGTCTGTTTGCAGGTGGGCAAAAGCAGGGTTTGGTCCAGGTGTCCATGACGGTGTGATTCTCAATGAACAGTAGTAGGGGTCCAGATAAGGATTCTGCAGGTTGTAACACTTCCGTGAGGATGTTGGTCTTCACCTCAACAGAAGGCAACTGGCGATCTAAGACTTTGTCCACCTTTCTAATGACCACAGTAAATGAAACAGGCTCTTCTGTTAAAGGGCGAGGTAGGGAGACCAACCCTGCATCAGTGTCCAGTACACTGGCCTCTTGGATGTCTATATAAAAATTGTCATCACCATATTGTGGGGAAAATGTGTCCCCACCATCACCATCATCATCAAAAACTGTTTGGCTGTGGTCATAGTTCAATCCTAAAACTAGTGTGTATGTGTGTGTAAGTGCTGGCAGGCGGATCCTAGGCAAAGGTGCTGTCTTGTATAGGGGGATGTGTGAGTAATGGCTGAGCTCGAGTGAAGGGTTGGCCAAGGTCGAGACGGATTCAGTTTGAGTCGAACTGAAGTATCGGTTTGATGTTCTCCTCCGGCATGTGCAGCATCAATGCAGCAGGAACCAGCATGAAGCGTGGTGCCCAGCATGGAGTCAGCTCTGGAGTCAGAGCTGAACCTGAAGCGGGTTCTGTAGGCACAAATGGTGCCTAGGGTGGACCTGCCTTTGGTAACCCAATTATAGGCCTCTCCAGATCCATGGGGTCAGAAGGCATGCCAAAAGGAAGCTGATAAGATGCTGAAGATGTGGAGTGTAGCTTCCTTAAACACCTCAATCTGTTGTGGTACTGCCAACGGACTCAGAAATTCAGGGTGCATAGGAACCAGCTTGGGAGTCAGCTCCTCGGTAGGGGACCAGGAGCAAGACCACAAGCGCCTTGATGTCCTTGAGACTTCCCAGATCGAAAGTGGTGAGGCAGGGACAAGACCCGCTTGGACTTCTTTGTGTTTCTTTTTGGATTTTGACTTATCTGAAGACTTTGACACCTGTTAGGATACCGGCCCCAAGAGCAGGAACGGGTCCGTGTCCATGACTTTGAGCGGGAGAAGCCATTACATGACTTCCTTTGGTGCTCCACAAATTACAGTTTGGCTTCTCAGTCCTGAAATACCTTTACCTGCATCAGGGCACACTTCTTTTTTTAATTTTTTTTTTATCCTCATATCACCAGAAAGCGTCTGCAATACTTTGTAGAGCCGCTCCGTCAAGCCATCCGCCCTGCGGCCACTGCATTCGCCCTGGTCTGGGTACCCTACCGGACCAACACCTTTGTCGGTGCCTTGGTGTAATCATTGGACTGGATAGTCAATACCCAGAGAATTACTCCATGTCATAAAGTCCGACCAAATATTGGGGATAATACCCTTTTCCGCACCCTGAGCGAAATGTGCAACCTTGATAGCAGCCTTAACCCATTCTTCCACATTTGGAGGCAGAGGATCCCTCCATTTCATGCAAATTTCTCTTCTGGCGATCAAAATCAGGTAGAAGAGCAGCCCTCTCTGTGACTGCCTCAGCAACTTACTAACTTTATCATCCCCTCCGAAGAGAACAAGCACTGTATTCGGATTGATCTCTCTGCCAACAATACCTTTAAAGGCAAGTTAAATTGCACCCCAATAATCCCGCAGCCTCGGACATTCAAAAAAGCTGTGAAGATCCTTTGCTCCTATACAGCTGCACCTTGCACACTTGGGGGGGGAGGGGAGGGCAAGGAAGAAACTTTGCATTTTTAGCTGGAGTCTAATATAGACGATTGATAGTAAAAAAATGATTCCTCTTCAGGTTGGCTGGTTTAACAAGACTGTAGAGAAGCCTCAGGGAGTGGTTCCAAACCATTTCAATGTCACACTCAAAGGAAGACCCACTTCAGAATTAGTGGGAAGATGCTAACTCTTTCTCCTCTGCCTCCAAAAGCTTCCCATACCATTTTGAAACTTCCTTAGTCTTAAGGCTTATATCTTGGAGGGATAACTCCAATTCCCAATCGCCCCGACTTTCCCTTTTAACGGCCATAGACCAGGAAGAAAGTTGGATAAACTTAAACCTAGAGAAATCATTTCCGATCTTTGCTTTTAAAACTGCCCATGGAAACACACCCTCCGATGTCGTCAAGTCTATCCATGTTGTGATGCCTGCCTTTCTAAGTGGGACACTTAGGCTATCTTTTAAACATAACGGGGTCCCAGGGGATTCCCAGACTGGAGCCAAGTCAGAATAATAACCCAGGTCCCACCTTCTCCTGACCTTGTACCACAGGTGCAAGGCAGACCTCAGTACTTTTAGTCGGACTTTCTTAAAGTATCTGGGGGTGCCAAACTTGTATAGGAACCCATCTCCAACCCACTGCATTACCATCTCATCTAAGAGCTTCCCCCAAGTAGAGTCGTCGGCCTTCACAAGCAGCATCCGGTTGCTTTTAAATTGGAAAGCTGCACAGTACCAGTTAAAATCTGGCAGGGCCAATCCCCCTTTGGCAAGCCTACGTCAAAGTTTTTTCCATGCCAACCTTGCACCCTTATAAGAAGCCCATATGAAAATTACAGCCTTCCCCTGAATTTTATCGATGCCTGATTTAGGAAAACCAAGGGGGATAGCATTGAAAAGGTAAGTTAATTTGGGAAGTATGACCATTTTTATTAGATTGACCCGTCCAAATATGGTTAGAGGAGATTTTTCCATTTAGCAAATAGACAATCTATTTCTCTTGCTACCCTTTGTAGATTAAGCTGCAGAATTTTCATCTCATCTACTATTGCATTCCCAAATATTTGAAGTTAGGGCTAACTTTCCCATCCCAATCCCTAATATTCCAGCACATCACCTCAGTTTTTGAGGTATTGACTGAATATACAAATAGGGGCCCAAATTCCACCAATAGATGTTCCACCCTCGGAATAGAAATAGCAGAATCGGCCGTGTAGATTAATAGATAGTCGGCATACAGCGCGACCTTACTGCTATAGGACTGAGATCTGAAAGGAATTACGGAGACATCAGATCTCAACAGTTGGGCCAATGGCTCTATATATATATCGAATAGCAAAGGTGAAAGGGGATAACCCTGCCGTGTCCCTCCTAATATACTAAAACTGGGGGTCAGGACCCCATTTGACAGGATCCTAGCCGACGAACCCTCATAAATCCTTTTTAGTGTATATAAGAGGGTAGGCCCAAAACCCATTGCTCTCATCACCTCCCACAGGAACTCACAGCACACTCTATCAAACGCTTTAGCGGCGTCCAAGGCCACCACGGCCAAGGGCGCTGAACGTTCGATGGCAAGATCTATCGTACCAATGAGCTGCTGGGTCTGCTCCTGTATATACCTCTTTGGAATAAAGCCCTTCTGGTCGAGATGTATTAACTGTGGAGCGACCTTTGCCAATCTCCCCGCTAAAATACTCATAACGATCATATAGTCCGCATTCAGCAGGGAGATTGGCCTATAGGAATCAGCCTGAGTAGGGTCTTTAGAGGGTTTCAAAATAAGTACAATTGTTGCCTCTTTCCAAGATCTAGGAACTTGACCCCCTGGTTGGTAGATCGAATTAAACAGAGTTTCCAAAATCGGTACCAGCTCCTCTATCAAAAGATTATATAATTCATTAGGGAGTGCATCGGTGCCTGCTGCTTTGCCATTCCTACTTTTACTAAGACTTAGACGGATCTCCTCCTTTGTTATCGGAGCATCCAGAATCTCACGGCTGTTTGTTGTTAGGCTGGGTAGTTGTATCTTACTCAGCCAGGCCTTGAGGACCTCCGGACTAGGGAAAATCTCTTCCCTATAGAGGGCAGAGAAGAGAGAGACTAAGCAGGCTTGCATATCCTCCATTTTATTGGAAACATCTCCATTCTCATTCACAACTAGTTGGCCGATATGATTCCTAGACCGATCTACCCTGGCCTTCCAGGCCAACAGTGCACCCGCTTTTTCACCATACTTAAAATTCTGCATAGATCTGGGATACCAATGAGCTTTACACCTTTGATGTAGCTTAACCCTATAATCCTGCCATGCCTCTTCCAGCAGTTTCTGTACCCGTGCCCTTACGTCAGCCGGCCCTGAGTGTACCCGGGATAGATCAGCCTCTAATGAGCCCACTTTATCCTCCATCTTTTTTAAGGTTAAAGATTCCACTTTATTTTTAGAGTAGGTGAGGCCATGTAAAGTGCCCCTAATGAATGACTTAGAGGCGTCCCATACCACATCCAGGGAGGTAGAACTGATATTATCCGCGAAATAACCCACACATGCCTGTTTGAGTGCTTCTACTATCTCTGAATCTGTGAGCATAGCCCTCTTTAAAGTCCACCTTGGTCTAGATGGCCGGCTATAGCCTACAAGGGAGACACAGATCGCAGCGTGGTCTGAGATATGACTTGGGGGAGTATTTATGGTAGTTATAGTTTCTATAATAGATCTGTCTGCAAAGAGATAATCTAATCTTGAAAAATGCCCATGCTTTTTACTATGAAAGGTGAAGCCTTGGCTGTCTCCCCTCTTAACCCTCCATACGTCCAATAGGGCCAAGTCATGCACCATGTTGATTAGGGTCTCACGAACCCGAGGAGCATTATTGTGACGACTCCTATTCGACCTATCAAACAGAGGGTCAAGTAAAACATTAAAATCCCCCCCAATTATTATAGGGGCTGCGATTTCCATCAAATTCCATTGGTGGTTAGATAGGTGAGTAGGATCATCAATGTTAGGGCCATAGAAAGCTGCACAGGCTAACTCTATCCCTCCGAAATCTAAAACAGCAATTAACCACCTCAATGTTTTATCGGTTTTGGAGGATTTTATAACGCAGTCTGCCCCCCCGTTTAATCAATATAGCGACACCCTTACAGTGTGCCGTCTGCTCTGAGACTAGAAAAGACTCTACCCCGGGGTATCCGGGAAAAATAGCTCGACTCTCAGAGATGTCTAAATGGGTTTCCTGAATCAGACATATCTGCGCTTTACTTTGCTCAAGATATTTTATAACCAATCTCCGCCTGCGCTTACACCCAAGACCATTAATATTCCACGAAAGAAATACTAACTCATTAACCCCCTTTGTCATGAATGTTTGGACTAAGTACTGTCAAAACTAATACCATAATGAAACAAAAAGCTTTCTGACATGATAGAGGATTTTTTTTTAATTTCCTCCCACTGCTCCCCACCTCGTGCCCCACCCCATATCCATCCCCCCACCCAACCCCTGTGCCCTGTCTCCCCCCTCCCATGGGGAACCCTCCCTGCTATTTTAGGCATAGAGCCTAATGGTCTTCAATCATCGGTGTATAGAAAAACACCTTTTATCGGGCCTCCTTTCTCTCTCTTTCCCCAGTCTCCCTACGTGTCTACCCCCTTCTTGATTTCTGCAATCAGATCATCGACCTCCTCTACTGAGCGGTGTAGATACATGTGATTGTTCCACATTGTGCGAAGCGAGGCCGGAAATTTTAACTGAGCCTTTTCCCCCGAGTTTGTTCAACTCCTCTATCCGTTTCCCCATTTCCCATTGTTTCTGGGCAGTAGTGTGACACACATCCGACCTTATCGAGAAAGAGTAGGATCCAGCAGACAGAGAACCTTCCTTTAATGCTATGGACAAAATCGACTCCTTCGTGGTGTACGTAAGAAAATTTATTAGAATTTTCCTCTGCTTCTGCCTCGCAGGGTTCCTCTTGAAAGGGTCCCGATGAACCCGCTGGATCTCCGAGGAGAGGTCGATATCCGGTTGATTCTTTAAAACTGTGTCCTGCAGCAATGAAATCACAAAGGCCTTGATGTCCAATCCTTCTAAAGCTTCGGGGATGTTGATTAATCTTAGATTGTTCCTTCTTGAGTGATTCTCAAGGCGTTCTAAATCATCCCTCATTTCTTTGTTTTGCTTCACTGATCGACTCATCTCTGCAGAGGACGTGTCTAATGCCTGCTTTATTTTACGGATTTCCTGCTCCAGAGTATCAGTTCTTATGGATACTTCTTCCAGCTTCTGGGCTAGGGCTGCACAGGAGGTCTGAATCGCTACCTGATTTGTTTCAGAGACCATAAACCTACTCTTCATTTCTTCCTTAAGGGTTAAAAGGATATCGACCAAAATCTCTGGGGCCGTCTGAGGTACTTGACTAATACCTGAATCAGACTGTGGAGGCTTCATCTGCTCATCCTGGTTGTCCTCGTCCCGTGTCTCCAGAGCAATGAACCTATTTGCTGTGATAATAGAAGGCTGCATGATTGCTCTAGGGCTCCTCCGGTCAGTTGGACTAGGGAGCTGAAGGGGGAGGGGAGGCAGGGGGCAAAATGACCTCATGGGATTGACTTATGTTCTCCTCCCTCCTAGTAGAGTTGTGTTTGCTGGGAATACCTTCCTGAATAGGGATGGAGGCCGGTGACGCAAGGACCTTGTAGAAAGATTTTAAAGGAGTTACCTTTACTTGCGATTGGGTGGCCTTCTTTCCCCGGCCCCTGCTCCTGGGGCTCTTGCTAACTGCAGCGAACGTTATCCTCTCCCCCTCCCCCCCAGTCCTTTCTCCTTTTTAGGGCATTCAGGTGACTTAAACTGACCCTTAGTCGTGTTTCCTGGGTCGATCAACGGCGGAGACGGTGCCAAAACCGCCAATCCTGGCTAGGAAATGGGTTGCGCACTCCTGGTGCGAAGTGTGTACTTGCAGATTTTTCCTGTGGGCAAGGAAGATCTGGGTTGTGAATTCCTACCCCTCTCCATAAGGTGTAAGACCTCCCCTCCTACCAGACCCTCTACAGGAGACCTGTTGCCTAAGACATCACTGGGGGCTGCTGAAATAGCTTGCGTAGATGTAGGTGGGCTGGTAAAGGGGGCCAAAACCGAACACAAGGTAACCCCTGAGGGTCCGTCTACTTTTAGAACAGTCTTACCGTCTCCAGCTTGTTGATAGTAGGGACCTGTCTCCACTCCCCCACATTCGATAGCAGGCAGCCCCGCCGACAGATACAAGCCACAGAGCAGCTCCAGAGCACCTCGTCCGGTGCTGACTCTTCCCCCTCTAACCTGGACCTGAAAGACAGCTGCGCGGCATCGATGCAGCTCCCTGGCCGCGCCCTCCCACGGCGGGGCTCGGAGAGTGTTGGATACTTTGCGCGGCTCCGGCACCATTGACCAGGGAAATCCACAAATCCACTAAAAGAAAGGAACAGTTAAGCGTTTTCAAAATTAAATGAGGGTGGAGACGAGAGATCAGAGGGACAGCTCTCTCAACCTAGCATCGCGGCACCCGATCGATGAAAGACCTGCGGCCGCTTAGCTGGTGGCTGCCATGTTCCCCCTCTTCTCTCAGGGCACACTTCTTGCATGACTTGGATTCGTGGCCCAACTCCAAACACCAGAGGCACACCTCATGGGGATCTGTTGCAGATATTTGTCTGCAACAGTTCCTACAAGGCTTAACCCTTATGATTTTAAGAGGGGCTTATTATCTTGCACACTGTAAAGAATTTCTGTGAAAAAGGCTTATCAACTGATGAGAAAAGGCCAGGAGGTAGCTCTGCATCTGTATAATAAGGCATGGAAAGAAAGGAACTGACATCAGTAAACTTGTGTGATGCCTATATGTCATCACTTCTGGGACAGAGCAGAATTGACGCAAAGCTGCACAACGTCACCTACAGGTGTGCAGGGGCGAGACTGAAAAAACCTTCCTGATTCAGTTTAGTGCCTGGGCATATTCTGAAGTTGAGGAATCTGCGGTTAGAAGTATCCATCAAAATTTGCACTATTTCAGAAGATCCATTTCTTTTGTAATATCCCATATAATCATACCGCATTTAGTGTTTTGAAAGCAAATTATAGTCTTGATGCTTTAAAGTAAATAAAGATTTATGAAATGAACTTATGTTATCCTTATGTATTTCAAACATAATGGCAGCATTATTGTACCCTCCATTGCCCTGTTGTTCAACACGGCTAATAAAAATATTATGTGCTGTGACCCGCTGCTCATCTGCGTGCTCTGTCACATGCAGCCCCAGAGCCAGTGTGCTCCCTCTTACTTCTGCACTTGATGAACTTGAGACGCATATGTGATATGCAACTGAATCCTGCATTGCAACATCATCACCCACGATAGATGTACCTACAGTTAATCTAGAAGTGAAGAAGGTATATAAGCAGAAGCTATCCCAAACTACGTTAGACAAGGAAAATATAAGAGAATGTATAAAAACTCGTTATTCAGTGATAGCCCAGACAAAAAGAAAACATATTTCTAGGGTGGTGTCACCTAATACCAAGATAAGAGAGGAGGGTAAAATAATGATCAAGCAAAAATCACATGCTCTCTATTCCTACTGAGTAGGATTTAAATAATTGATGTTCACAAGTCAGAATGTGGACACCAGTAAAAATAAAATATTCTTACAGTTATCTTTTTCACATAGAATTAGAAAGCCAAATTTCTTTTATCACCTAGATACTCGTTTATATTGAAGGACATTGATACAACTTATCTAGGTCTTTTCAATGGCCAACAAGATATCACTCTCTTCATCGCAAATCACAAACAGATGCAGATCATAATATAACACGAGAAAATAGGAAAACATATTCATAATAAAAGCACTAGAAACTGTCAAGAACCAATTTAGGTAGTTGAGGATAGAAAAGGGGGATCTGTTTGAATGTGACTTGAACTCATGCACACATGTGCCTGTGTTGTATGCTACTGTTATTGAAACTAGTAAGAATGCTGCGAGCTCAAGCACACTCTTCCCACAACTCAGAAGTTGAATAATTGATTGACTTCTAAAAGCCAACATATTTTTGAGCCATAGCTCCAATTTATATTTGATTAAATAAATCTTTTGCATTGTGCTGTAAGAACAGCATTGCAAAATCGCTGAGTTTATCTGGCAAGACCTATTACTCCTAACACCCAGCCTATGTCTATTGCCTTGTTTCTCTAGATAATGTACATAATCTTGCTTAGTGATATACCATCTAATTTTTCCTCAAAAATAACTGGACCTCATTTTCTTTAGACACCAGCTTCTGGTATCGTCCACTTTGTTTACACTCGCCTATTTTGTGCCCAGTACCAGCCCTTTTGATGCTTAATATGATCATGCATAAAAAAAACTCATCTTTCATCCTGAAAGGGACTTTCTCCCTCTTAATCTTTTGTTAAATATGAACATAAATATATATTTAAAATTAATGTAATCATTATGAAGAATGTCTTGTCTCATTCTAAATGTAAATTCACATCATAACTCCTTCAACAGCCATCATTAATTTACCTGACCGAAAAGACCCAAAAAATTATTTCCTGGTGTCTTTTTTTTAACGTGACGATGAAAGATATCCATATCATCTTCTCCACGTTTTGGCTCTATAGGCACTGTACATCAGCGATCATACTTTACTATGAGTGGCACAACTGTACTGCCCATACAAAATCCCGGGAAAAACTTCTGAGGTTTGGGGCACAGGAGCCATTTTCAGGGCTGTATGGTCTGGATGGACCTCAGCCAATCCAGCCTTGGAAGCAATTCAGCAAATGTCACACAATTGTAGATGCATGATTTCCTCCTGAAGATAAATAATGCTTCTTGGTACTGAGAAACATAATATATCTGAAGCAGCTTATTATAAAATAATTTATTGGACCCACTAAAATAAACTTCTGGGGAGGAGCCAAGGGGAGAGCACCCAGAAGAGGGTAGGATGTATTTTCTCGCTCGTGCTATATGGGGCTGATATTGAAACGCTTTTCGGGATGATCTAACCTACGAGTCAACCTGTGTTAGTCACTATGCAACATAGTTTTTGTGAATGGTGGTTGTGGATGAGATATTACTAAGTCACAGTCACAACCCAGGTAAAGACTTATATATTTCTTACTTACTTTGGCTAGAATTTTTACTGCATACTCTCTCTGAGCGCTGATTGGCCGGGATGCACATCTCATCATTTTCTTTAGAGCCTAATGAAAAGACTGATGTGGCAATAACAGTACCTGTTATTCAAATTAATGACAAAATTATAATCAGTGAAAACCTTTTTTTACTAAAAAACACAAACACCACATTTTTTTATCAGGCAGAAACAAACAGTATTACTGAAATGAACTTCACAAAAGGCTGTATTAAAGTAGCAATATAGTGTGGCTGTATTTGATGTATTAACACTTCAGTAGTTTAGTGACTGATCTTAAAGTAAAGTGCAGATGAGTATGTCTTCATGTCCTTATGTAAAGTTCTATGACACTCGATTCAGCTGTATGCAAACAGCTCAAATGCACAGAAGCCCCAAGTGATATATAAATGTTCTGCATTAAACTAGAAATGAATAGTATGCAGACATAGCAGGATCAACATTACACATACTATAATGGCAGACTAAAGCAGCAGTATTCAACGTGGGTTCAGGAAAACGTGATCCACTCTAGATATTCAAGATATTGATGTAACATATATTTATATTTAGTGGACCCAAATCATAAAGGGATTTTTTACATTTATTACTCAGAATGCCTGCATTTACACCAGCCAGGAATTCACAAAAGAATTCCTGACAGGCGTAAATGTATTTACTACTGAACTCAGACTCTATCCCACCCTGGAAATGGGCAGAGATTTACTCCAGCCCAGAATGGGAAGGGATCACCACGAAATGTGGTGAGTGAATAGGGGAAGAGCTTTCTCCACAGGGAAAAACATTTTCCTGCTGAAAAATCCTCTTCCACACAAAAGACATAGGCGGCCTTTTTATTCAGGAAAGGGACCCGTTTTTTTCAACTTTTCTACATTGACTCAGATCAGTCAAGACTCAATCTTCTTCTCTAGAACCCTACTTTGGATGCATTTAATTCCATAACCATACCTTTGGACTATTAGATACATTGTTTGTTTTCTTTTAATCCAATGTAGGTCGAAAGGGGCTCCAACCCCCCCTCCCCAGTGCATAATTGTACGAAACGTAAAATTACACACAGAGGAAATAGTAGTTCCCGGGAAGTGTCACATGACACCGAGTATTGTGCCTGAAATCATAATGCAGCTTTCCAGGCGTACCACTGTGAATGTATTCAATGCCAAAAAATAGCAAATCTGCACATGTGCAAAGGTGTACTTTTACATGTGCAGGTTTACTACTTCTTTATCAATTGGTCCCAGTGAATCTAAAAAGAATGAGTTTACAGACAAAGATGTTAACTATTATCTTTTAAATCAGGCGCAGATCCGCCCCTCCTGGACCTACATTGAATTGAAAGAAAACAAACAATGTATATAATAGTCCAAAGACATGGTTATGGAATGAAATGCATACAATAGTTAAAAGATCTACTTACATAATTCTCGCATGTAAGCAAGTTTTAAGACCAGTGTCAACCGAGGGATCAAAATTAGGGTCATGGAGAAGGAGATGGTGTCCTGACTGATCTAATTCAATGTAGAAAAGTAGGAAGAAAATGGGTCCCTTTCCTGAACAATTAAGTGGCCCAATGTCTATTTTGTGGAGGTGTTTTTTCTAAATACTCCTATAGTAACATCTCTCCGATAAAATAAGAAATGGATATTGTTCACCCTTGGTGATGAGGGTCTCCTGTGGATGAACAACAATCCTTGCTTTTAGTTTGTGTGAGATCTGCTACATCAAATAATAAGAGTATTCCCAAAAAATGACTCCAAAGAATTTGAATTTCTCACCTCAGAATCCTACCAAACAGAGATCAAAGCTATCCTCAAATTGCATAGGGAGGGAAATCAGCAATTAGTTATGCACTGGTAGGGTGCACACTCGCGCACACAAAGGGACAGCACTGAGGGCCAGCACAGAGTCAAACATTTAGTGGCTTGATATTCTCTATCACTCAGTCACACAAGACATCTAATGATGCGAAGAAGGTAATGTTTCCCTTTAACCCAAAGTGTTCCCATAATCTGCATTTGATCACTTCTAGAGAGTCATACTAAACAATGCCTGCAGATTATTTTTCTGCCTAAGTGTGAAAGAACCAAGAGAGGGACTCAGTTTTCCTTGGAGGTGAGTTCCAAGGCGGCCACTGATGCATGTGAATGCATGCATTGTTTTTAGTGATAATCAACTTTATTGATTTTATTTACAACAGTACAACCACACAATAGATTGACAGGATACATCTCAGGCCTGTATATGAAATGTGCGCACGCATTGTTATGGATGCACTTGTGTGTGGATGCGTACTCTTCTAACGTGGCATTAACCATGCTTGAATAGTAAATTAAATGTTTTACAAAATGAAAACAAAGTGCACAGGGGCGCAAATAAAGGAAGCAAGCAGCTCTGTAACAATTTGCATTTCAAGCACTTATAAAAAAGTAAACCAATAAAGTAATGGTGCTGCACACAACAGGGCATACCATAGCTTCAATGAGATGTTAATCATTTTCAATGACACAGCAGAACGTTTGTCGAACGTAGTCTGCAGGCAACAAACACCTAAAGACGTTTGGAATGTTACTCGATAAATAGGTTTAATCTGAAGAAGACAGTATTAATTCCCAACCAACGAGAAAGATGCAATCAGTTTGGAAAACTTGACTGAGAAATATGTGCAGATTTTTGGATTGTGTCACAGTAGATGTCCTGATGGAATGAGATGAAGTATAATACAAAAGACTGGAAAGATCCACAGTCCGATGTACAGTCTATAACAATATAGTAAAAGTGTGATGGATGTGGGGTGACCTCACGATTACACATATCAGCGGACACCCTGTACGCGGGACAATCAGATATGTGGGTATGCGCAGAAAGTCTCAATCAGACACATAGTAAATGAGACTCAAGAAAGGCATGCAATGATAAGCCACCGACTATGAAAATCATGTCAGGTTTGAGAATCCAAGTACTTACAAAATGCACAAGTGGTTTAGGTTCTCCCAGGCAGTGGCCAATAGGAGTAGTGTTAGAGAGCTGGTTTCTTTAGGAACGTGGGCTATTTGGTTTTATCAAAAGGATCTGGCATTGCTTCGTTGATTCAGGCACTTGCGTGCCATCTGTCACCCACGTATGAGCTATGGACTGAATCGTTCAGGTATGCTAGATCTATGCTACTAAGTGCTGCCTGTGAAAATACTAGGTTACATTTGTTTAAAACAGCATGAATTCTTCTATTACATTTCAGTACTCAGGACTAAATAACTGTAGTCTTATGGCACCAAAGTAAGTCTGGGGGTGACTGTACCGACTAGACAGAGGAGACGTAAGAAATGAGGTAGGACTTCAAACCAACCTGATAAATACAAATCTGTATGTGCCTTAACCTGCTAAGAAGCACAGTCTCTAGAATAATCCTACAAGGGTTTGGCTGATTTTAGGAATTTAAAACAGGTCACATTACTTTGATCGTTTTGTATGGTAGACCTTTTGGCTGTAGAGGTTTTGGCATATGCTCTTCCAGTCTATGCTTTTCA
Source organism: Calotriton arnoldi (assembly GCA_963921515.1). Lineage (NCBI taxonomy): Eukaryota > Metazoa > Chordata > Amphibia > Caudata > Salamandridae > Calotriton > Calotriton arnoldi. The sequence goes on from CAWUFW010002772.1 coordinate 1,061,163, forward strand.
GTCTTATTCACATAAGGAGTTGGAAATGAAAGTGTGCTGTGAGAATTAAATGCATGTTAGACCCTCCTTAGCCAGTAGAGGTTGAACTGTGAGCCCATGGGGGTAGGCAAGTTCAAGCCTTCATCTTATTACCCGAATTGGAACAGTCGGAATCAGAGGTTGCTCTTTTCAGTCAAATCGGACTAAGATACTTTATGCCTAGCAGAAAATCTGTAGTGCCAATGATCATTTGTTGTTGATGGTGTACTAACTCAGATTTTCAAGTAGCACGAATGGCTACCTGAATGGACACATTTGGTAGTACCTATATCTGGGATATTTAAAAAAATCCCCACAGCTAGCAATAATTATGTGTGTTGCACTGAACTTAGGGGGTCATTACAATGGCGGGCGGACAAAGTCCGCCCGCCATCGCAACGGAAAAAGTGACTGCCCGCAAGAGGTGCGGCGGTCCCGCTGTGCGTATTAGGATGCAACCGCCACCATGGCGGTCGCATCCTGTATATTTAACATTGTGGCGGGCGGTGCTGTATTCAGCACCCGCCACAATGTTAAAAGGGCATGTTGTGCATTTGCATGCACAACGTGACAGGCACCGCGCGGTGCCTGCCACCTTGTGCATGCAAATGTCGGGGGTACCATGGGTACCCCCCAAGTGCAGCCACCCACCCCCCCAACCACCTGGGGGCCCGCAACGGGCCCCCAAAGGCATTCTCCGCATGCCTTTCCATGGCGGAGTCTCCGCCATGGAAAGGCATGAGACCGCCATCATCGTAATATGGATGGCGGTGCCTGCAAGGCACTGCCACCATATTGCAGGCCTTTTCCGCCCGGTAGGCAATCGGGCAGATTGCCTACCGGCGGAAAACTGGCGGACGGTCTTTCCGTCCGCCTGGGTCCCCACCGACATCGTAATATGGCGGGGGGGAAATGTTAGGCGGGCGGACGGAAATGGCGGGCGGATCGCCACCGCCATACGGGCGGCGGCGATCCGCCCGACATCATAATGACCCCCTTAGTTTGGCAAGTCTGCATCCATTGTATATATCGAGCTACTAAAGGCCAGATTAACAAAGTGCTTTAAGGTTTGCAAACCCTCTGATTCTGTAAATCAGAGTTTAACGCTAAAATCATTTCCCAAATGTATTAAGCCCGTTTTATGGTTCGGCAAAGGTTTTCCCATTCGTTAAATGGGTTTAGGAAACCATAGCAAATCCATATTTAGAAGAGGCGTGATAAGTGCACCCCTTCTAAATACTGATTCCTTAAGGTATGTATTAATATTCTGCAAACGAAATCTGGTTGCAAAACAAATATTTTACTGTCTGCACAAACATAGTCTTAACCCATTTGCATATGGGAAGGATCCCCCACCCCCTTAGGTCCCCTTCTCTTTTGTGAATGTTGAAAAACATTTTATAGGAGTAGGCTGTGGACCATGGGACCACTGCTTACTCCTAAAAAAGGTGGCAAAACTTTTATTTATCTCATCCCGTTTCCCTTTAAGGGAAAAAAGTTGCATTACAAAAATATATATATTGCTTTATTTAAAAACCATCACAGACCTGGTGTTCTGCTGACCCAAACAGGCCATTATTCCTGAGATGGCAAAGAATCGTAGCGAGTCGGAATTTGTGACCTACCTCATTAATATGCAGGAGGTAGGTCAGATTCCATAACACTGCAATTCCGATTCTTAAGAACCGACTTATTAGGACATAGGTTGGTTCTTCAAAATCTTCACTTGTCGCAAATTGCATTCAGTACTTTGCGACCATAAATTCTTATTTTTATATTTTTTATTATTTTATATATTTTGCTAACCTAATTTCTTTTCCTTTAGGCATTTGAGTCTTCAGACGTTTCTGGGACATGGCAGAAGTATGAGAACTGGCTTTAAGTTCAAACAAAAGAGCAGAACACTAGACATCGAAAGAGGTGTGGTTGTTGGCTCATTTATATGATATTCCAGTTGTTCAGATAAACGAAAGGTCATCCTTGTTCGGCCTATACTTTAAGGAATGGACAAGGTGGGGGGTACATTAAAGATTACAAACTTTTACCATTTTTTTTTAAATCACACTTACACATCCCAATGTACACTGGGATAAGATGTTGTCTGTTTGGGAAATTAAAGTCAGTGCTATTGAGCTCAGGTTGCATACCCTCACCTCTGTTAGAGAGCAAGACCTCCTCTCTCATTTAACAACAGTAACAATAGTAATTTCCAAAGAGCCTAATGAGAAGATCAGTCCAGAACTGTGTGAGCCGTGGAGTCGGAAAGGGGTGGTGCTCTGGCTCCTGGTCCATGAACTTCTGTGCTCCTTGCGGTGTGAGCTAGCTCAGCATATGGCTTTCTTCTTCATCCACTAAGGTGAGATTGAATTTCGCTTTCTTTGCTCGGGAGTGCTCATCCCTTCTGGATAATACAATCAAAAGCCACAGCGCTGAGAGCCAAAGAAGTATATTTAAGCACTCCCAAAGTATACTACCAACTATTAGTATAGTTGGTAGCTGCGATGCAGAAAATCATTCCTGCTAGCTTCCAGGTCCTTCTTGCAATACTTCTGCTGCCTACCAAACAACAGTCCACAGAGCAACAATCCTGCATTCCTTGCTAACAGATCAGATCGTAGTCCCTTTTTAGCATATAAGGCAAGTGGTGCCAATAATTCTTTTCGGTCTATGCGGTAAACACTTATTTATCCAGTAAATTTTTAAATAAATCAAGCTAAATGATATGCAGTGCTAAGATAAATGAAGGCCGAACTTGGTATATAAGCATCAAGGTCTGTTGGTAAAAGAGCACTATGGTGAACTATCACATTATTTCACCATAATACGATTTCACTTTTTCACTTTATGCAGCAACCACTCGCTCTGCTTGGTTGCCATTTTCCAGCGTATGACATGCTCCTAATCCCCTGAGCTACTTTAAGTTCTATAACAGTTATTCTAAGTACTATGCGCTACAACAGTCATAGTAAATATCATAGCAGGTCACTGCCCAGAAACATACAATGGTATATCCCACAGACACCAGCATTTCTTTTATTGGTTGAGAATTCCTTGCACTTGCGTTTTGATTCTGTCAAAGGTTCTCTTCCTCTAATATTCTTTCATGGTTGTCAGTCCGCTATACTGAGTTCTTTAAAGCCAACCATGATACGAAGCAATAAAGCTCCCACCCATTCTTCTTCCTCAGCCTCTTCTCAAACTCTCCTTAGCCATTACTAGAACGTCCATGCTTGTTAATCCATCAGACCCACATACCAACAATTGGTCTGGGTAGGGATTTGGCAACTTTACATAATTCGGTGAATGCCTTGGAGGTCTAAATAACATTGTTCATGCTACATGCGGGGCACTGCTCGATATGGACATTTTAATTGTCAACCTTTTTGGCGAAAATTATAGTGTTTCAATTAAAGGACTAGAGACTATATAAAACAACATGTCACAAATGAAACACGAAAATCAAAAGAAAGAGTTATTTAGAGTTTGGCGGATGTGATCCTCCATCAAAGCGTGACAGGTCAGTGATTTCCGTATTACACATGCCACAGTCTACACTGCACTTGTAATATGGTAAATGGGACCCCTGACACATTTGTGACGAAGTATTCCTTCCGCCAAACTCTAAATAAGGCCCAAAGACTGCTGCAGATAGAAGAGCCAACAACCAAAGCATAGAGCACCTCCAGAGTAGGCTACGCGAGTGCTGGGAAATGTGCTTCTATTCCATACTGCAACTTGCTCTAAAATGTATTACACACAGTTCAATTTGGAGGGAGTCATTTTATCAGTACCAAAGCAGGGCTCATGCCAGATTGTGGAAAACTTAGAAATACAAAAACTCCTACAGCTATTGCAGTATTCAACCTGGGTATCAGGGAATAAACCAGCATATTATTCAGTTTTTAATCAATGTTAAAATTAAACACTTCAGAAAATAGGATGCAAGTACTTGCTTCCTTTAAGCCACCAGTGGTATCCACTGAGGTCCTCACCCCAGCAATGTCCCTGTTATTTTCCTGCCCTGGAACTACCATTACTAAGGGGTCCCGGAACTTCTGCAGGTAGATAAATAACGGGAGTTGGGTGTTGTAGGGGAAAAGCAGGTAGGAATCGGTGTTTACATGCAGATTGCTGCATTATTTCCCCTGGTGTTCCACACTGAGAGTTCACCTGCTTTTAGCAGCCAAAATCTCCCTGCGAAAACCCAAACTCATCATTTCAATGGGTTCGGTAACTGGACACGTCTGATTTTACAGGCCACTCATAATGAAAGCCTCAGTGTAAAGAGCTACAGATAACAACAAATCAATTCACATTATTGAACCAAAATATAACTTAACCCAGCGAGTTCAAGGCTTGGTGAATTTCTTTCATCACATTCATGTAAAGTTCTTTCTGCCATTTGTGTAAAAGTTTCCACTCCTCTTCAGAGAAACAGGCAGCGACATCCTGGAATGTGAGCGCCACCTGGAACAGTCAGTTTTAATAAAAACACTTAGAAACTTCATAAACACATGCAACGCCTACAATACTTAATAACCAGATGCATAATTTTCTCATTAAACCAACTCTGACATCAAGTCTCGCCTGTGACATGGAGATTACATCACCGCTCACCTGTAATAGGACAATAACATGGCTACTTTAGAGTTAAAATGCTTGTAGGATCTATTATTGTGCGTATGTGCACTTGCCTATTAAACTATCACGCTTTCTCATTGTCATTAAGTGCCCTTAACCCACAATCGTAAAAGATAACGCTTTAAAATCAGCATGCGGAAGTTACAGTACAGGTTGGTGAAAACACCAAAGAGATGCAAACATTACACAGCGATGCTATTAAGTGTTATACTAATTAAACGTCATGCACACACATCCCAATTTACTCACCTCGTGTGAAATCGTGTGGGACATTTCTCTGAAGATTTTCATAAAATTCTCTACATGAAAATAACTGTCTATCCAGTTACTGGTTGGCGGCTGATGAGGCGCCCTCGGAGACCCGCTGTTCAGACTCTCCCATGGAGCAGGTGAAAATAGCTATGGAAAGAAACAATTTCAAAGCACGCCTACACTCTTTAATAATAAACTATTTTGTGTCATAGTCTGGGCGAGCAAGGGTGTCGAATCCTATTTCGTTCCGCAATATCACTACAGCACGCTCACAGAAGAGACGCTGCAAATTAACGCATGCTCAGTCCAAACTATTTTGAAAGAATTGCTATTGTCCAGGATGCGGAGCTCACCTTTCATTTTAGTATTTCTCTAGGTTTTTGTTTCTATGCAAAGTTCATGTGACTTAGTATTTTCAAGATTGCGCGTGTTATTTGGTGAAACTACGGCGCAGTTTATACTGATGAGTTTATAATATTCAACGCATGCGCAGTACATGAATCACGCCTCCCACCTTCACAACATCTCAGTGGACCTCGTAAAATCGAAAGGAGTTTTATGATGGATCAGGACGCTTACTTCCGCATTATGGTTTTGTGTTTAGGGTCACCGAGGACACACTGGGAATTCAAAAGCAGCCCTGGCAAATGTTATCAGATCAGCCACCCTACTGTGCGTAGGTGGAGTCAGTGGAAGGTGGGATTAGTGGGGTGGCCTTCTCATCCCCGTGGGGGAGAATATGATGCTTTCTTCAAAACATTTTTCACTATCTATAAACCGAGCATTCGTTTTTTGGCACGTATTTTTGCCATTTAAGCCTGTTTTTATTCATAATTATGTTTTGCTAACTTTATCTGTATTTATCCATATTTATTTTTGGGTTTGTGGAACAATTAAGCTGAAATGAATATACTTCCACACTTATTTAACTGACAAATGTATGTACATTCATACTTGATTTCCGGACAGGTTTCATCTATAGGAACACGCATAGAGGATAAATCAATACACATGAAAACATATACATTTTAGAATCAACCGTGTGCATATTTACAGCTGTTTAAACCTCAGTAAGAAACTCATTTTTTTAGATCCCTTACGTGCCCATCCACACAGCTACTTGCCTGGCAGGGATGACTAACAACGTAATAAATTACTCAAATGACAACATAATTTCCATTTTTATCCGTACTTAAAAATGAATACAGACGATGCGGACAGATGGGGGGAGCGACACTCTCTCATGGACTTGGACCCCTGACACACGGGCGGGGGGCATTGGGGGACCCCTAGCTGCCCGGATGATGCCGACTAACCAGGGCGTTTAGGCTTTTGGGCGGCGGGGGTGCTTGACTGGCTATAGAGGCGAAAGGAGGTTTGTGGTGGTCGCCCTTGAGGCCTAAGATGCCACCCAACTTCACACTGCAGGAGATACTTGGGGGGGCAAGGCCTCGGTAACATATTACCGAGTACATTAAAGATCCATTCAGAGGGGGTGTTGGGATGGACATAGCCATAAGACTAAACCGGTCCCTGTTGTTAGAAGATATATGAGAAGTACTGCACTGCCACCCGCTGCTCAGTTTTTAATGGTTATGTGCTCATTGATAATTGCATCACTGTTAGTTGTTCACCCTAAAATAAGGATGTGCCGCACCTTTAGCATTTCAATTGCATCTCATGTTCTGGCAAGTACTTGCCACACGTCTGCAGCTAGAATTATGTACTGTATGAATGCTGTATATGCTCGTACTGTATATTGCTGCTATGTGTACCCCGAAATAAAAATAAGTTAAAAAAGAAAGAAATACAGACAGGGAAACAGATGGTTTTCTGCCGGCATGTATTGGTAAAAATTAAAAACTGGGAACCTTATATAAATAAATGACTTCACTTTTAAAGCATAAGGAATGATGACCTCACAGCAAGCCATGATATTCAATCTTGGTGGGAATAATCAGTGCACGGCATTCATATGTTTTTATGGACGGCAGAACCGGATGAGGTAATCATGCATACACCTGGGATACAGGTGAGGAATGCACCGCCACTGGTTCCCGTCATCACATTGTGACCCCTTGCACTGCAAGACCAACACCTCACAGTGTGCAGACAGGGGGCCAACCCCATTAGTTTCTCCCAGGTCCTGGTTAAGAGGCCTCTCTCTCACACGGCCTGCAGGCAGGGGCACAGCACCACCCCACGCCATCACTCTGAGGCCTTTGCACTGGCACCTTTACACACATCCCAGGTGCAGTTATAAATGGAGCTGGGGACAACGGGTCTCCAGTCTCATCCACTCACTCACTCACCATGTAGTCCGGGGGTTAGGAAATTACACCAGTACACATTCTTTTTGTTTAAAATACACTAAGTACTCCTTCCAGTGAAACCGTAACAGACCATCCACACTGACCGGAATCCTTCAAAGGAACTTCCTTATGGACTGAATGAATAACCCTTTACGGTGTCTCTGGCGCTCCATCATGTATTCTCTAGGATAAATCCATCCCACTGTTTCTCTCTAGCTCACCTACACAAATCACAGAAAACGTCTCTTTAAAACGTGTCTGCCTCATAGTTCTTTTTTTAAAGTTTGAGTTTAATAAACAATGAAGAAATAGAAGCAAAATAAAACAGCATGTACAGAAAATATGATACATCTTATATAAGTATAAATATGGTAAAGAGAACAATAAGAATCAAAATACAGTCATTATCAGAAAACATGCTGCGTAAAATAGGAAGTGAAGGAAGGGATAGGAAGGGGAAAGGCAGGGGGGGGAGAAAGACAGGGAATGAAGAGTATACCATAACTTTATAACATTAAAAGGAAAATAGCATATGGAAATATTTACTGTAAGCATAAAGAACAATTAAAGAAGAACCATCATATTATGATACAGAAAACGAAGTAAGGGATAATAATGATATGATATTTCAAAAGAAAAAAGACAACATGGTGAATTACGGTGGTTTCCGAACTTCATCCGAAGTGGTAATAGGTGGAACAATAGCTGATGCAATACAGGTTAAATAGGTAGTCAGAGGGAGCCACAAAAGATCTCTTTTAATAGATAAGGATATGGGGGTAATGTAATTCGTGTCAAGCCGATGATGAAAACATACAGCGTTCCACCAGGCTCTGAAGGTGACTTTGTCTGTTTGTTTCCAGTTTGAAGTTATTAAATGTAAGGCTACTGCTAATAATAAATCTATTAATTTAAAATTAGAAAGGGGATTGGGGCCATTGAGGTGATAAAGAGCCTAGGAAAATGTTAGATAGGGAAAAAGGTACATCAGTTTTAAATATTTTATTAATTTGATTCCAAACTGAATGCCAAAAGTGAGAAATAGTGGGACAATCAAAAAGCATATGTTTTAAATCAGCAGGTGTATAAGGACAGGACCAACAGGTAGAGGAGTAAACGTAATGGGGCAACCCGGTGTCCCTCAGAACCTGGGTATACGTATTATAAAGGAAAAAATGGTTCTGTCGGGGTATCAATTACTTAGGACAAGTAGCAACAGCTTACTTATAACCAATATGAACGATTTACAAAGAAAACCAATAAATATATAACACACACCAAAAAATTTTGAATCAATAATATATTTAAGAAAAAATCACATAATAAAGGCTGTCGTAATTTACAATTTCAATTGCAATGTGAAGAAGGCGTATTGTATATGTGTACACAACGCTTTTGATCACAGTCCCATTCGTCATTGGATCATTAAGCATATGTGCTAATAATAAGGACATTTATGAAATCTTTCTCCCTCCCCCTCCCAAATTTTTTGCACAATTGTTTCTGTATATAGTGGACTATATTCATCACCATTCACCACATGTCACTGTTTCACCACAGTCACCTTCTTCACATTGCAATTGAAATTGTAAATTGCGACAGCCTTTATTATGTGATTTTTTCTTAAATATATTATTGATTCAAAAAATTTTGGTGTGTGTTATATCTTTATTGGTTTTCTTTGTAAATCGTTCATATTGGTTATAAGTAAGCTGTTGCTACTTGTCCTAAGTAATTGATACCCCGACAGAACCATTTTTTCCTTTACAACAGGTAGAGGAAGCATTCGGAGAGAAGGATGCCAATTTTGCAGGAGTATATAAAAGACGTTGATAAGCAAAATAAAGGATTTGAGAAGTGTTAGCAGCTCTAGATGTTTTGTGAATTTTGGACCATATTTTATCCCACATGAGGGCCGACCAGCACTGAGATAAGTCCTTTTCCCAAGCCAATTCAGCCTTTGTTTTATTTCTGTCTGAGAAAAGAAATAAGAGTTTATATAAAGAGGAAGCAGAAGGGGAGGAAGTTAATAAGGGAAAAATATTTGAACTTCTCATGGGTGGTTTAGGGGCAGATGATAGAGAGAGAAGATACTGAGTAAGAACAGGAAGTAAAAGATTATATTGTGATTTACAAGACGATGGCAGTGAATATTGTGTTTGAAGGTCAGCGAAAGATAGAGGGACGTCATTAGATAATAGTTGTGAAATCCATAACAACCCCTTAAGTCTCCAAGACTTCCAGTAAATGGTGCGATTCTTTAGACGTAATAAGTTATTGTGTCAAATGGGTTGTTGATCTAGAGAAGAAGGAGAAGGATAAGAGGAAGGTAAAAAAGGGATAAGAATTTTTCGAGTATGGGAAATAACGGGAGGGCGAAAAGATGAGATATTATTAGTGAAAGCAAGAGACTCGTTAAAATCAAAAGGGGACACAAAAAACTTTTCTATGGAAATCCATTTAGGGGGATGAGTATCATGCTCAAGGGAGAGCCAGCGGGATGATTGTTTTAAAGAGAAAGCATAATGATAAGATTTGAAATCAGGGAATTTAAGACCACCATTAGATTTGTCTGTCTTTAAGGAGGATAAAGCTATCCGAGGAGATTTGCCTTTCCAGAGAAATTTTGTTAGGATAGAGTCAATTAAAAAAAAAAAAAAATCCAGGAATGTGTACAGGGATCATTGATAAAGTATATAGAATCAGGGGAGAAAGCATCATCTTGATGGAATCTAATCGTCCCCACCAGGAGAGAAAGAGCGGATGCCAACGTTCAATAGTATAATTTAGATTTTTGGTAATATGGTCAAAATTTAGTTTCAATGTGTCTGTAATATTCGAGGAGAACCATAGACCTAAATATTTTATTTTAGAAGGTTGCCAAGAGAAACCGGTATGTATAAAAGAGTGTTTGAGACAAATCACATTGAGAGGTAGAACCTCGCATTTATCTCGATTAAGGCGGTATCCGGAGAGTTGAGAAAAGATATCAACCTGGTTAAGAAAAGAAGGAATGGACGTTGTAGGGTTAGAACAGTATAAAAGAATATCATCTGCATATACAGACATTTTGACCTGGTAGGTATCGAGTTAAAAACCAGTAATCTGAGTATCTTGTCTAATCTTAGTTAAGAAGGGTTCTAATGCTACTACAAGTAATAAAGGTGAAAAGGGACATCCTTGTCTGACTCCTCTGAAGAGAGGAAAATAATCTGAAATCTTACCATTAACGAAAATAGAAGCTTTGGGGCCCGAATATAATAAAGAAATAAAAGAAATTAATTTTAGAGGAAACCCTATCCATTTTAAGGCCTGAAACATAAAATCCCATCCAATCCTGTCAAAAGCTTTTTCGGCGTCTAAAGCTATAGCTGCAATAGGATAATCAAGAGAGGAAGCTTTGCTAAGAATATTGAAAAAAACTCTGGAGTTATCTGATGATAATCGACCTTTTACAAAACCCGATTGTTCAGGGCCGATAAGTTTAGGTAATATAGGATCAATACGGAGAGCAAGAATTTTTGCAAATATTTTATAATCAGTGTTTACTAATGAAATGGGACGATCATTTTTGCAAAGAGAAGGGTCTTTATTGTCTTTAGGAATTAAACATATCATGGCTTCTTGAAATGTTCCACTAGAGGAACCAGTTGTAACAAAAGAGTTAAATAAAGATAAGAGATTAGGGAGAAGAAGGTTAGCAAAATGCGCATAAAACTCAATAGTGAAACCGTCAGGTCCAGGGGCTTTTCCTCTCCTTAACACCGAGACAGCATGCGTAATTTCTGTTAAAGTGATATCATTTTCCAAAGAGATAAAATCAACATGATGAGATGGGGGGGAATCAACAGATTGAAAATAAGAGGAAAGATCTAAAGAAGATGGTTGTTGTTCAGGGGTATATACATTTTTGTAAAAGGAGACAAACTAATTTAAAATATCGCTGTCCTTAAATAACGAAGTACCGGCAGCATTTCGTAAAGAATCTATTTTAGTCCGTTCACGTCGTATCTTCAAGTAGTTGGCCAACAATTTCCCCATTTTATTTTGGCCTCCATAATAACGAGAACTACTTTTTAAAAGATAGGAGGAGTCAGCCTCTGTGGATAATTTGTTGAAAGTGAGTTTTGCGTCGATAAGTTTTTTTTAAAGAAGATTCAGTGTTTGAATGATAATAAGTATTTTCCAAATGTTTAATCTTAGAGAGTAATTGGGCATTTTGAGCTTCAAAGGATTTCTTTTTCTGTGAAACAAAATTTATTATAAAACCTCGGGCTGCGGCCTTAAAAGAATCCCAAACCATTACAAGAGAGGAGTCTGGAGTTGAATTGAGAGAAAAGAATTCAGAGATGAAAGAGCTGAATTGGCTAGAGAAATTAGGATCGGTTAATAAAATATTATTAAAGCGCCATCTACCAGCATGAGGGGCAAAAGGTATCAAGGCAAAATCAACGTAAACTGGAGCATGATCGGATATTAAAATAGAACCTATTTCTGAATGAAGAACCTGCTGAGATAGGGATTTACTTAGAAAAAGGTAATCAAGTCGTGATTGGTGCATGGGGGAATAGAAACTATATTCCCGAAGGTCTGGATTACAAAGCCTCCAAATATCAATTAAGGATTTGCGACGTATGGTGGAGGTGAATTGTGAGTGCATCTTGGTATTAACAAACTTAACTGAGGAATGTCTATCTAATACAGGATCTAAAATTTGATTACAATCACCGCCAAAAACAATGTAATCATCATCCAATAAAAGAAGTTTATCAGAGATTTGAGTCCAAAAAACTTTATCAACAGTAACTGGACTATAAACATTAAAGAGAACTAAAGGTATCTGATTGATAAGAAGTTTAACTATTACCCAACGTCCCTCTGAATCCGATTCTTGATGGGCAACTGAAACCTGAAATTTCTTGTGGCAAAGGATTGAAACTCCATTCTTCTTACTTAGAGCTGGGGAAGAAAATACATTGCCTACCCAACATCTTTTTAGTTTAGAGGCCTCGGAGTCAGTTAAGTGAGTTTCTTGAATTAGAGCAATATCCGTTTTTAATTTAGCTAAATGGGTTAATACCCGTTGTCTTTTTATAGGGTTACTTATTCCCTTAACATTCCATGTAGTAACTCTAAAAATGACGAAAAAATGTTGACATGAACATTAACTATGCAAACAGCAAAACCATCAAATTCACTATTGAGAGAAAGAAAAAGAATAAAAAAGTGAAAGTAGAAATATTGTTTTAGGTTAGAGAATAGGGGAGAAGGAGAAATAAGATAGATGTTATGAAGAAGGAAGGGAAAGGAAGTTATGAAGAAAAAAGATAAGGAGAAGGAGAGAACAGAACAAAGAACAAACAGACAATACAAATCAAACATCTGATATTGAAAAAGGATAAACAAAAGACATACCACAAAGAGACAATAAAAGCGGGGTAGGTGAAGCCACATAGGGGAGACAGCACGCCGAGCAGAGGACTCCAGGACCAAGACGGCAACGGGGGACATCCTCCAGGCGGGGCAAGAGGGGACATATATCGAGGGACCACAAATCGCATCTGATAAAGAAGAAAAAGAAATTATTAACAAGACATAACAATACAACAATAAGTATAACAGGGAGGAGGAAAAATACAAGTAATGACAAAATTAATGGAATAATTAAGTCATTCATGGTCGAGGAATGTCCATGGACTCGTCTCTGCAGGTATCCAAGAAGCGCTGAAGAAGTGCAGGGTCCTCATAGTTTGTTGTTTTGTTATTATAAGTCACCTTGAAAAGGCAGGGGTGAAACAACCCATAATGAGCATTCAAATTGCGAAGTGCTGGTCTCATGTCCAAGAACTGTTTCTGACGGTCCGCTGTTACTTTGGCATAGTCCTGGGCGAAAAAGAGATTAGAACCATTCCAAGAAACTTTCCCTCTCTGCCTGGCGGCCTGGAGGACTCTAAGCAGATCGGTATACTCCAGAAAGTACAAAATAACTCCTCTAGGTTTCGCCGAGGAAGAAGAAGAGCGAGGGCTCTGTCCCAGACGATGAGCTCGTTGAATATTCAGTGGAGGGGACTCAGGAAAACCAAGAAGAGTTGGCAGAAAGGATTTGAAAAAGGAGAGAGGATCAGAACCCTCGAGACCCTCAACAAGGCCATAAATGCGTAGGTTGTTACGCCTGTTGCGGTTTTCCAAATTTTCTACCTGTTGTTTAAGAAGAGCTATCTCTCTATGCATGAAGGGAACCTGATCAGTGGTTGTTTGGATAGTATCAACTCGTCTCACTAAATCTTCAACTTTCTGCTCTGTATTTGACCAATTATCTTCAAGACTCTGGAGACGGGTATTGGTATCCTCCATGTAAGGCTTAAGGGCACGAATTTCTTCGAGAAGCAGCTCCATAGAAATTGAAGAGGGAGGAGACGTAGGAGAAGGTGGATCCTTCTTAACTCGTTTACCTGGCGTTGAGTTGGACGCAGAGGGTATTTTGGACCCTGATTTGGAGTTGGATTTAGAAGTAGTAGGAGACAAGCCAGTTGTAACAGAAGGTCCAGAGACTATGTCCTCCATATTGTCTTGCAAGACACTAAAAGGATTATACTCCTCTATAGGCGTGTGGTCCATGCGCTGAGCACCACTGCGGTTAGAGCGGGGTTTTGCCATGGGAAAAATAAAAAGTAAAAGAGACCTCCCAAATGAAACTGCAGAAAACTGTGTTGAAAGTATAGCCAAAGTCTTATAGAGGTGGTTACACGCACATTACTCGTGCTTCTGAGGTGAAAAAGAAGAGTGAATAAATAGTTATTGTCCAGACGCTCTTTAGCAGAAAGCAAAATTAAGAGGGGAAGAGCACTAAAAAATATGAGGAGATAGCGCTAGAAATGCGAGCATTTTGTGAAGTAAAAAGTAAAAATGCGCCTCAGGCCGTCAGGCGGCAAGCGGGAGAGACGACCAAAATACAAAATGGCGGCCGCAACTACGCAAATAGCCGCGGCCGGCAAACAAAGTCAGATAAACATCTTCTGGGCTCACCCAGGACGTCCGCGAAAGTCGCGTGTGGAGCATTAGAGGTTCCGACGCATCTGCGCTGAAAACGGGGTCCACAACACCAACGTAGAAACCAGGAGGATGTCCGCTGCTCTACGGTGCCACGGAGCCCTCCAGTCGAGCGGCCATCTCCGACGACTCCGTAGCCACGCCCCCCTGCCTCATAGTTCTATTGTTATTTATTATAGCCATTAAGATAGCTCGGCGCAGCAGAATAATGCACCGGAAGCAGATCAGAAGTCTGCGTCTAAACTGAAGGTTAGGTTGTACGGGTGACTCCCTGCCCTGCCTTCCATCCTTCCTAGGTCCATAATCTGTTTACTGGTAAGTTATAATAACAGATAATAATGACACATTAACTACTCATATTCATGCTCCTCCAGACAGGGCAATATGAGAGTGGAAAGGGGTGCAGCGGCAAGGACAGGAGAAGAGGAGAGAAATGATTGATTGATGTGAGAGAGAAACACATCCTTAAGGCTGCAGTCTGTCCCATCAAGATAGAAGCAGAACCTATGACGAGAGCTTCTGTTCTCAACATCAGCAAGCCCCCATCAGGAAGAATGTCTGTTTAATATCTCATGATAAGAACATCCGTCTGTGTTCGCAACTTTGTGGGTATTTATAATTATATATGTGATGTACATTTAGCTTCCTCTCTGCAGTGAAAACGTGGGAGGTAGGCACGACAGATTACAATAGATGCCCGTGCCCTTCTGTGTACGCTGCAGGGCCTCTCTACGGCTTGCATGTGTATGTAAGTGGCTAAGGTAGGTGACTTGGTACCACAGCTCTTAAGTTATCCGGATCAATGCGTGAGTTGCTTGTCCAGACCAGATTTTGTCCTAGCTTTCTTAAATTCTAAAATTAGGACTTCAAATCTCAAAATTCAAAGAAAAACCCTGGTGTGTATGAGCTAAACATACATGGAAATGGGAAACGTTTGAGCTCTGTGGTATATTGGGGTATAAATAAGTATAGAGAATTCGAATTGCCATGTTAACTAACAATAAGCACCCCCTAACCCATGCACATACATACCGAATAATTCTGTATCCTGCAGCGCCTAGCAACGAGAGAGGAGAGGGCCAGTCTTCTTCAGGAGTTTGCAGACCCTCTGTAGCCTGACTGGGGGGCTGAGGGGGAGTCAGTCTGTGGTTGTGTTGCTGCTTGCAGCCTGCATGTGTCTCTCCTTTCCTTGGAAGAGCTCAGGGAAGGTAAGGGTGGCAGGCTTAGCAGCCATTAGAACAGATAAGCAGACAACAGAGCTGGCCCTCTAAAATCAATCGAGTAATGTTTGTCTTGTTTGGTGTGTTCTCCAAACTTCACTCTCCTCTGTCTCTGTGACCTTTCGGTGATGAGAAACGTCTGTCACAGTTCTGTCCAGTTAATTCCTGGTCCTGCATTGGGGCCACTTCCTCTGCTCTCCACTGTAGTGCTCGATTTGATGAAGGCCTATAGTTTTAGTGCTCTGCTGGTCTTCTCAATCCACTCACAGGTAGGCAGCTTGCGGGACTCTTGTTAGCATCCAAAACAATATCGCAGTTGTTACCTACCCAGAAGGGCGGTGCCAGCCCTCCTGAAAAAAGCTCTGGTTTTGAGGTTTAATGTAGTGTGCGCATGACTGGTAATTATGACATATGATGGCATGCTGCACAGATAAGACCCCCCATCAGCAGCTCACGATCATAGCTGCCAAGAATCCCAGGTCCAGGTGCAACTAGTAAACCTTGTCCAAGTTTGTTTCGCAGTATTCTTGAACTTCTAGTTCTTTTTTTTTTTACTGGGCTAAGTCAGACAAAAAGTTTCAGGATTCTAGGTGTTGGGAGGGAAAAGTCCTCTGCTTGGCAATGGATGTGAACCCCTGCCCTGAGTGCCCAACTGTACTGATGTCTGGATCACTAATGCTGATTTTTATTGCTATAGGCAAACAAGGATCATGCATGTGTGCCATGACATAGGCCTGTCTCGCAGATTGTAGTCTTGTTGGAGTGGGAGGGGCACCCAAATCGATACCCTCATAGAGGTGGAAGGCCACTGCATACACCCAGGGTTCAGCAGCACGAGTGCGGTGGTGGCAGCATACCTTGTAGTGATCAGTAGGAGTTAGCAGGTCCTTTTTTAACCTGTGTCACTGGATTGAGGCCTACAGGCTCACTCAATTTTAAAGTTTTGCTGCTGTGTTCTTAACGCGCCCTCTGCCTACATCAGAGTTTTGCGAAGTGCTACGCAGCGCAGTGGAGGAGTATGCAGTAGTGTAACATCGGCCCCCACAGTTCCTGCGATGCGGGGGTCCCCCTAGCTCCAGGGCCCCCCTCAGCACAGTACCCTCACCTGAGAGCTCCTGATTTAGACCAGAGGGGGGCCCCCTCCATGTACCTTGCAGGGGGCCCCCCTCAAGTTTTCTTACACCACTGGGTGTATGTGCACCAGGTGTATGTGTGCCTGGGAAGGGTACAATACAGGGATAATGCAGTCCTGAGCAGTGCATGCATGGTGAATGCATGTGCTGGATGTACATGTGTCTATGAGTTGTACTGTACCTGAAGGATGTAGTGCTTTGCAGTGCATGGAGGACAAATGCACTGCATAATGCAAATGCATAATGAATGTGTCCTCATGTAATGCAACTGGTGCTATGTAAAGCGCTCTGATACCCTATTCGGGTCAAGTTTGCGCTATATACAACTCTGTAAAAAAAAAACAAATGCAGGTGCTGGATGTATGTGTACCTGGGGGTGGTACAATACATGAAAGGTGCAGAGTGTGCATGTTAAATGCATATGCTGGATGTATGTGTGCCTATGATGGTACGATACAGGAAGGGTACAGTGCGTGCATGATACATGTACATGCTGGATGTATGTGTGCCTATGAGTGGTGCAATTCCACAATACAGCTTGATTCATGAACAGTGCAGCTTGATACAATCGATTCATCAATAATGTAACTTCATACAGCTGTAAGAAGTTACATTATTGATGAATCGACTGTATCAAGCTGCACTGTTCATGAATCAAGCTGTATTGTGGATGAAGCTGTATCAAACTACTGTGTTGTTATTTTTTTTTCTAAATATTTTTATTTTTATTTTTCTGTCAATACAGGTATAGCATACATTTCCAAACACCTGATACACAAGCACCGTTACATTAGCTTCAAAATGCATGTACACGTGGCACATCGATACATAGTTTGATATTACATATGTCACAACTTTCTCGTCTCTCAGTCCCACCCTTTTACTCTCCTGCATTATCCTGTTGTTCAAGTTGGGGCTCATCTGGCGAATCCTCCTCTAGAAGACCATAGTATTGTATCCATGGGTTCCAGATTTTCTTACATTTTTTTGGGACACCCTCAGGTTATATATGTGGTTTTTTCCCCTGGCATGTAGAAGTCCATTCCCTTCTTCCATTCATCCAGTGTAGGTAGCTGCGCTGCCCCCCACTTACGCACCAGATCTCGCTTGGCAACCACTAGGCCCAGATTGGCCAGTATTAACTTTTTCTGGGGCGGTCTACATCTGTAGATATGCCTAGCAGAAAAAATGTAGGGTCCATAGGTATCTTATCCCCTAGTATCTCTGCTAATTCTGCCGTTATGAGACCCCAATATCCCTGTACCTTTTGACATTCCCAGATCGTGTGGATGAACGTACCGGTATCGTGGGTACACTTGAGGCAGTTAGAAGTATCGGCCCTTCCCATTTTGTGTAGGCGAAATCTATCACAATAGATCCTTTGCAGGATCTTAAACTAAATGTTGTTAAACATCGAATTTGGATTGAATCACGTCCCTGAACTGAAGTCTAAGGATTAAAAATGGACTAGAACACTTGCGACTTTGAGACTATTATTAATAATGTATTATGCTCTGTGTGCTCGGAGAGGACTTGCATTGTTCAATACATGGTGGACCCTAGATTCCAGGCCTGCATGGTGAAACATGGAGAAGAGGTAGAGAGATCCCCCGAATGACTGATTTTTGTATTACTGCATTCCTATAAGCTGGGTGGGACACACAACGGGAAGGAGAGAGCGAGGCTTGCCATTTACACTTCAAAGCCTGCTCTTTGAGTTAGTGAGAGGTCACAAGGAAGGGGCCAGGGCACGTCTCAGGAAGGAAATGGGGCTGATAACGGAATCTTAAAGAGTAGGGCTGGAGGCACTGGGCTAACCTTTTGAGGCACATAACACTGTGGCTGACATCCAGATGTGAACTCCAGTCACTCCTATGGCCCGTGCAGTGGGATTGTCAGCTTTGGATACACTCCTGCTGCGACAGACTGCTTTTCAAGAGGAAGAGGTAGCAGGGGAGTGGACACTTTAAAATAAGTAAAACTCCTTCATAAAACTTCAAAGACTCAGACCCTAAATCACATTTGGTGTCTGGAAATGGACTATAAAAAGGGGAGTTTGAGACACCAAGATTGTCCTCTGTCAAGCAGCCAGACGGGCTTTGTGAGGAGGGGAAGCTCTGTAAGACTTCTGTTTGTGACCAGGACTAGGGACTAAGGCCTGCTAGTCTCCCCGCTGAGTGAGGGGACATCACCCAGGGAATCCAAGACCATCTGACCTGGAGATTGGAGCACGAGTACCTGCCTGCTTGCCAATCCCAGTGTGCCCTGTGAGGAAGAGAAGAGCACTGGAGGGAGCGAGATCCAGTGGGGAGCTCTATCGAGTGGCTCACTGTGAGAGGTGTGAGGAAATGGCTGCCTCACCAATTGGGTCGTTGACTGTGTACAGGACAGAGTTCTCGACACCATGAATTTAGCTGTGTGTCGTGCTGCGCTGATTGGGCTGGAGCTTGTCATAGTGGTGAGGCGGCGATCCCTTATGCCTGGAGGGGCCACAATCGAAAAGACTGCCGTGTGGTAAGGGACGTAGCATGGTGCAGTAGCGAGGCAGTGACCCCGTAGGCCAGGAGGGGCCATTGTGGAGAGTATCACTGTGCTGATCGGGCTAGAGCCTGTGGATTGTGAGTTGCTGTGACCCTGTATGTCGGAGGTTGTCATTGGGAGCACCAAGGACTGCAACTTGTTCTGCCCCTCCCCCTCGCCTGAGAAGTGAGGATGCTGTGGGAGCACCTGCTCACAATCACCCAGGTGAGGGAATCAAGTCTGGATCGTCGTAGTCACCCCCACCGAAAGATAAAATGAAACACCCTGCAGGAGGAGCCGCAGAGAGCCCCCGGGCGCTTCAGCAGCGTGACTGCAAGTGAGAGACTCTGCACCAGCTGAATGCTGCGGCCAGGGTTGCGTGCAGCCTACTCACCTGGACTAAGCTGCAGCCGCTGCAAGCGCCTGCAGACGGTCGCGCTCAGGAACTCTGAACTCTTCACACCTGCCGGTGTGTGTTAAACTGGTTTCAGGCCTTTCAGCCCTGTGAGAACTTGCTGCTAGAAATACTGCGACGTTGGACCACTGTTGATTATAACTTACAGTGAAAGGGGACTCTTGAGACTCGGACAGCTAGTGGGGCCTACCCTGGATGTTACAATAGTGAATGGGTAATAACCACTACCGCTAATGTGAGGAGGGAGTGGTGCGGGGAATTGCCATAGAAACATTAGTGCCCTGACCTCAGGGATATTATGTAATTGTTTGTGAATGTCATATTTTTCCTTTGTGTGGTTAGCAGTAGAAATAAAATACTTCTCTTTTTTCATAAAAGTGATTATGTGGCTGGACAATGATTTATTGCTGTTTCTGCGTGCATTTTGAGTTGTGAGCCTGTGTTCATTATCCCTTATCCACCTTCCCATGTGAGGGAGCCTTGGACTACTCGGACCACGCTAATGTGAGAGTCTGGTGCAGAATGGGTACTTGGCCCAGTTACTCGTAAACCAGAGTATGTCGGGCCCTGGGACATCATGAGTAAAAGACTTGAACCCCCACGGTTGAGCCCTATAGCCCCTGTTTGCCATGTGGCCCTCTGAAGGGGTTCTGACACTAAGACAAAAGAGGCAGTGGCCTAATGGTCACGCATGGACCTGGAAACTTGACCGCTATGAGTACCCGGACAAGCGAATTCTCTCAGAGCCGTGCACAGCCGCGCCATGCCTGTGTTCTTGGTCAAAGCAGTATCATGTTCTTCTCAGTACAGGAAGTTTCTCCAGCACTGCTGCTAACCGACATATGCCATCTGCTTTTAGGCTTTCAGCTCGCCTTGGTTATCGCGCCATAACTAGGTTGTATTCTGGGAGTTGAGAGTGGTTGTAGGCGACTTAGTGAAAGTTGTGATAAGCTGTGTGCTTAAGGGTGAGATTTATCCTGCTGATTTTCCAGAGGTGACTTTGTTTTAGATGTGTAACCAAACGAAACCAAATGCTGCTCTTACAGTCACAACGTTGTAAAAACATTGTATACCTAAGAAAGCTCCCCTAGGCGTAGGGAAATGTGGAAACTGTAATTAAATTCGCAACAATAACTGTTATCATAAACTGCTTTCTTGCCCAACACGATCAAACAAAATGCAATTTAATTTTGTTTTGTAATATTTTACACACAATTTGTTTAATGTCGACAATATCCTCATAAAAGCATTACTTGTGCTTGTGACGTTGGGGGTCTGACTGGTTTTTACAGCTTGCCTGCACCAGCCAGTGGAGAGTTCGGCTCAGGCAGAAGACTCTTAGGGCCAGATGTACGACAGTTTTTTGCGTGCACAAATGGGTTTTAGACCCGTTTGCGCATGCAAAAAACCTGTGGCCCATGTACTAACCCTATTTTGTGAGTAAATAGCGACTTGCAAAATAGGGTTAGCGACTCGCTATTAGGAAGGGGCGTTCCAAGGGCGTCCCTTCCTAATAGCGAATCCAACACCTATGTAAGAATGTTTTGCGACCGCAATTGCGGTTTCAAAATACTCGCAGTTTACCACCCTCTTCAAGAGGGTGGTAAACCATTCGGTAACGGGAAGGGGTCCCCAGGGGACCCCTTCCCCTGTGTGAATGGATGCGCAAACATTTTTTCAAATTAGGCAATGGTCCCAGGGACCACTACCTGCCCTTAAAAAATGAAACAAAAATGTTTCTTTTATTTTTTAAATACATCCCGTTTTCCTTTAAGGAAAACGGGCTGCATTTAAAAAAAAACTGCTTTATTTAAAAGCAGTCCCAGACATGGAGGACTGCTGACCCCAGCAGGCCACCATCCCTGGGAGTGCCAGCCATTCGCTATAGGGTCGCAAATTGCGACAGCCTCATTAATATTGATGGAGCAAGGACTCCCAAATGAGACTTGCTCGGATGCAATCTTCTCACAGTATTAATTTATTAAACTTTGTATTGTTCATACTAATAATTGCATGCACAAACATAAGTAGCAAGGAAGCTTGCCTATGTGTTTAAACTAACAAATAACGCTTCTCTATTCTAAAATGGCCGCTAAAGCGCGGGAATCTTTATTGCGCATGTCTCAACCATATCACGTGGTGTGACGTCTTTCTTTGCTTGGTGGGAAACTCTTGCCTCTGCGCAGTGTGCATTAAAATGGCTGCTTTATGTTTTCACGTGCTACAGCTTGCTCTCATGTTGCAATTAAACTGTGGTATACTAACGCTATTAATGTGGGATAGAATTTATAAGTAAATGGGAATAGAGTAGAAAGAGTGGAAATACAGTGAAACAATTTATTTGTGATTTTAATATTTTCTTCTTTGACTTTTATTAGTTCGTAAATTGGGCCTGGGGTTGGTGAACTGAAAACTCGTGTGACAATGATTCTGCGCATGCGTCCTGCATGGCTGCCCAGAGAGAAAAGGATGAAGTCAACCTGGACGTCGTCCAAGGCCGTGACCTGATGGCCAACACTGCTGTACCCACGATGTA
The DNA here is from genome assembly GCA_963921515.1 of Calotriton arnoldi. Classification (NCBI taxonomy): domain Eukaryota; kingdom Metazoa; phylum Chordata; class Amphibia; order Caudata; family Salamandridae; genus Calotriton; species Calotriton arnoldi. The sequence goes on from CAWUFW010002772.1 coordinate 1,083,260, forward strand.
CCAACTGAAAAGCAACAATTTATATGAACAATGTATAAAATTTGTCGTGAGACGGGTGGGAAATAAAGCAAATGTATTAATTGTGATGGGCGGTGTTTTTAAACAATGGGCTTTAAGAAATTGAACCAAATCAATATGGTGTGAGGATCAACCCCCTGTCCCGGTCCAATCAGAAGTAGTGGGCCCATATTTTTGCAACATTAAGGGGAGGTACATGGGCGTAGAAAGGTATAACAGATATAGAATTAGCTAATTAGTCAGAACAGGCGTTCACACAGAGAGGCATAAGCTCCAGACAGACAAGCTGATCGATTGCAGACTGAACCGCTGTCCAGAGAGGTCCTGAGGAGGGGGCGGCGGAGTCCATTAGAAGGAAGGCACGGGAGAATCGAGGAGAAGTCGAGTATCAGAGAGGGGAACGACGCAGGCGTCGTTGGTAGAGAGGTCACCGGTCCTGTCCTGAACCTGGAGGAGGTCTTTGCTCTTCATCCTTCCTGGGTCCTATCTTTTCCAACTCCTTGGCCAAGGGGTTTGGTTCTCGCACTTTAGGTAAATATACATGCAACCTTTAGTTGCGCTGCTGTCTCTATCTTCTCCTTTCTGAGGGACCGTCATTGATCAATAATTGATTTTTGTGCTTCATCCTTGATATACGATTAAGTATCATGTGGTTCTGTACTTTACTCTGCTAAGTCTTTTAGATAAACATTTTAAAACTTCCTGACTCAGTGATTATTTCAGGATTATGAATTGTAATGAATGTCACTCATTTTAAATTTCCCAATTAGCAAAGGATCCATTGGTAAGTCATTACTCTTCCATCAGAAAAGTAATTGGTAGCAGGGATTTTGATAAAGAGTACAACTGACCCACCAGCGGAAATTACTAGCGTAGTATGAATGTATGGGCCCAAGTGAGTATTTGGTGTATGAATGCTCGTTGCTAGTAACTCGCTGCATCAGTTTTCTGGTTATCAGAGGATGGTTGGACTTTGTTAATTGGGTAATGAGAGTTTATTTTATGAACTAACATCCGTGTGTTCAAAGTTTGTTTTATGTTGTCCAAAATTCCCCGGGGAAAAGTTGAATAGCGGATGGTAAGTGGAAGCCATACTGCAGTGAGGTTATCTATCAGGCAGAAATAGTACTGAAAAGTTAAGCAGGGCTATCAGTACTTGTTAGGGACTCTATGCGTGTGAGTAATAGCAAAGGAATACGCTGGTAAAATTTGATGTTATATCACCTAGAAAGGGTAACATTGAAGAAGTAACAGGTATTTCTAAAGCTTGCGTGAAGAGTAAACGGAAGGGTTTTACTCGTAGTGTATGTTTAGTAAACGGAAAGGTTTTACTAAGTGTGAGAGAAACTATCTTTTCCAAATTTAGAGAAACTGGCACGATAGCGAATGTTTTATGTTGTTATTGAATTTTAATAAGAAAACGTAGAGAAAATAACGTTTTGCGTACGACTTTGTAAAGGGAGGGTCAGTTGCCGGAGAGGGAGCTGACACCACAGGTGCCGCGCTGGGATTGGTTGAAACAACGGGCGTGGAGAGACTTTTTGTAAAGGAGGGGTCAGTAGTCGGGAGTAGTACTGACGTCGCAGGTGCCGCGCTGGGATTGGTCGAAACAGCGAGGGACAGAGAAGCGCAGATTGTAAAGGGGGGGTTGGCAGACAAACGTCACAAGAAAGGCTGCGCTAGAATTGGTTCAGAGACAAAAGTAGCTGGCATTTGATTGGTTGTTACCATAGAAGCTGAAATCCTAGTGGATAGTGGAAATTGTATGTTAAAACGTGATCCAACTTTAATAGGAGTTCGTCCGGATAGGAGATTCCTAGGCTTTGCAGAATATAATTTTATTCTTCGAGATTTACCCAAAATGTACGGAGAGAAGAGAAAAATGTCATTTCTACAAAAGATTAAGAATTATTTTAAAAAGGATAAACCAATCAAAACTAGGGAAGGAATTATCATTCCACCGGCTAAAACGCCCGCTTCATTCATGATGATGGAGAGAGGTTATCATACTTGCGTATGGATAGAAAATTGGATAGAATATACCAAAAAGGATGGAATATTAGCATTTCCCGAGAATGGTACTTTTAATGGGAGAATTCTTCAAAATTTGAGATTAAGAATGAATGACTTAGAACCAAGACCTAGATTAACTCAATACGAAGCCTTAGAGGAATGGGAAACCGAGGCATTTGAACGTGACCGATCTAGGAGTAATAGGGGTTATAGGGGATTCTTCCCTAGACACCAAAATGAGACACGAGAAAATCAGATGAAACAGTGGAGAAGAGCAATGCTTACAGAGGGTCTGTATCCGATATTAATGGCAGATGAGCCATTAGGGAGCAAATGCACAGAAAAGACAAAACACTTGACCAGATTTGGGGATTCCGAAGATGAGTTTATGGAGGATATATTAAAGAACCCGCCACCATATCAGGAAGGGACAAGTGGATGCATCCCAAGTGCACCACTGTTAAGGACACCATTGGTACCACAAGTATTGCATGATTCCCCAGCTAGTAGGGTACTTCACGATAAAGAAAAGGAAGCCATAGATAAAAACAGAGCAGAGTTAATACAGAAAGTAACACAATTAAGTATTCATCCTGATTCACTAACCATACCTGTAACAATTGGTCCAGTGGTTCCCTTATATGGTGACAAAGTAAATTACCCCAAACCTTTAGTTATGCCTACACCTGTGAATGTTCCTAAACCTGAAGCAGTAGTAATGGTTGAGGATCACTTTAGTGATTGTGAATCTATGATTTCATTAATGGACTTGCCCATTCGAGAATCTGTAAATAGTACCCCCAGAAGAGCTACAACTGCTTGCTCGAAAGATGTAAACATAATAACCTCATCAGGACCTAAAAGTGCTACAGTAGTTACCCCAGAAGACTTAGAAAGGTGGGCACAAGGATCAGACAAACAGAGTTCACCCCCAAAGATCATGGACATTTATAAATTAAAGGTCGAATTAGAAGAAATAATAGCAGGAAATGTAGGGGTAGATCGCCTAAATACTTACGATGAAGAAGAACTATTGTTCGTGTGCAGAAGTATCACAAGAAACGTAAAGATATTCCATGAGAAATTATCAGATTTAGCTCTGCAGATGGGAATTGAAATAGGGAAGTCACAAGTGCTTCATAAACCCTATAGAGCAGATTTTTCAGACAAAGATTTAGAAAATATGAATGCCTCTGGAAGAAAATTACAAGTAAAAGAATTAATGACAGTCTTACAGAAATGGGGAGACCTAGATAAATGGAAAGTTAGATGGACCAAGAAAAAGGAAGTGGCACGATACAGTAGAACAACTTCAGAATATTTAATAAAGGAAACGGGGAAAGCAGAACAAATGTACCCGATGCGAGAAGTTCCAGGAGGGGGATATGTACATGTCCCATGGAGCAGACAGGATATTTTGTCATTTACGAATGATTTCCCAAAGTTGAGAGAAAAGCCAATTGAATGGTACAAGCAGGTTGAGAGGTTTGTGAAGGTGTCAAAGGTATTGTTGAAGGATTTGGATGGTTTGTTCGACATAGTGGTACCTGCCGATTTATGGACAGATTGTAAAATCACAGTCGATTGGCCAAGTGATGTAATGAAAAAGTATCAGCAGGTAATAACTTACCTGAAAGGGAAAATACCACCAAAAGAAACAGATTGGGTGAAAATACACAGAACTATCCAAGAAGCCAGTGAATCGGTACACGCCTACTATGAACGTTTACTGCAGGTATTCAAACAGTATAGTGGATTTGAGGATATTGGAGATAAAAACATGAGTCAGTTTGTCTACCGATTTGTCTATGGTCTGAAGCCAGAGATTTGTCAGATGATTAAGCAGCACATGTTGTGCTGGCAAGGGAAACCGATCGATGAAATCTTGAAATATGCCAAATATTGTGGAGATGACATTGAAGATAGACACAAGAAATTGCAGGAGAAAGTAATGTGGGCTCAGGTAAAAATGGCCGAGAAACAGGGAATTAATTTGGATAATCCAAGTGAGAATCAGGGAAAGGATTCTGGAACGAATGGTGACACTGGGAATGGTGAAAAAATGAGAGGACGAATGAGCAGAGAAGAGGCTAAAAAGAAATTTCCTTGTCGTGGATGCGGAAAATTGGGGCATTGGAAGGATGAATGTAAAAAGATTCGGAATAATAATGGCCCAAATCAAAATTTAAATCCACAGACGCAGAATGACTCACAGCAGGGTGTAAATCCTCAGAGTCAGTTGCCACCTGCACCTATACAGGGTAATGTAAGCAGAGCAAAGCACGGTACAGACGTCGGATATCAAGGAGGAAGTGGTAAGAATGATTATGTAACCTCACAATTTCTTTTACAGGACGACATGTGTCCATATAGCCAATGACGGTGCCTAGGAGAGGGGGAGAAGGAGTGCGTACTTGGCGCGTCCTTACCGGTAGATCAGTCAGGTCCATATGTTGAAGGGAATGTGAAAGGTAATGATATTACCTTCCTTTTGGACACTGGTGCTACCAGGTCTACTGTGAGAACAGCAGACATCCCAGACCTTCCTCTCTCTGGAGAAGCTATCCAAGTTGTGGGGGTGGCTAATCGAAAGATTAGAACACCTCTTACTGAACCAATGGAAGTAAAAATCGGAAACTTTAGAGAAATGCATGAATTTGTAGTGTGTGATTCCAGTCCAGTAAATTTATTGGGCCGAGATTTGTTATGTAAAATGAATTGCACAATTTTCTGCACACCGGATGGTGTGGCAATTCAAACCCCAGATGAAGACCATATATATAAGTTTATGATCGCAAAGCAAGGTACAGAAGTAGATGAGATGTTCTCTTTGATAACAAAAGACGAGTTGCCAGAAGAATTAAAAACTACAGTAAATCCCATAGTATGGGATTTCATGGGAAAAGAATTAGGACTTATGGCCAAAATAGACCCAGTTAAAATTACTGTAAAGGAAGGTGCAATTTTCCCAAATACCAGACAATACAAAATGAGTGCAGAAGTAAAAGCAGGAGTCATTGAAGAAATAAACAGAATGGTAAAACAGGGAATATTAAAAGAGGTAATGAGTAGCCCTTGTAACTCACCAATCATGGGTTTGAAGAAACCTAGTGGAAAATATAGGATTGTTCAAGACCTGCGCAAAATAAATAAGATTGTGGAACCCTGTTGTCCTATAGTGCCAAATCCTGCAGTAATTCTATACCAGATTCCTTGGAGTGCAGGATGGTTTACTGTGATTGATTTATGCCAAGCGTTCTTTTCAATACCATTGCACCCAGATAGCCAGTATCTTTTTTCATTTAAATTTGAGAACAAAGTCTATGTATGGAATCGTGTTCCTCAGGGGTACACGGAAAGTCCTTCCATCTTCAATCAGATATTGAAAAAGTGCTTAGAGAAACTAGTGATGCCAGGAAGCTCAGTCTTAGTGCAGTATATAGACGACTTACTGGTGGCATCGAACACCAGAGAGGACTGTGTTGTTGACTCCATTGCACTGTTAAATCATTTAGCTGAAGAAGGGCATAAAGTCTCACCTGAAAAATTGCAGTTTTGTACAACAGCAGTTAAATATCTGGGACACCAAATTGAGAGGGGAAAAAGAAGAATAACCTCTGAAAGAGTAAAGTTAATCAAGAAAATGCAAATGCCTGTCTCCCAACGAGAGGTGAGAATGTTCCTTGGAATAGTAGGTTATTGTAGACAATGGATACTAGGATTTTCTCTGTTAGCAAAGCCCTTAATTCAAATGACGAAAAAGAAGGCAAGGGACCCAGTTGAGTGGGATGATGAGAGCGTAGGAGCTTTTGTAAAACTGAGAAATGCTTTGTGTACAGCACCTGCCCTAGGCATGCCTGATTATAAAAGAAAGTTTGCATTATTCTGTCATGAGAGAGAAAATTGTGCACTTTCAGTCCTAACTCAGAGACATGGTTTGGACAGACGTCCTATAGCATATTTTTCTGCTACATTGGACCCAGTGGCAGCCGCGTTGCCAGGCTGCTTAAAAGCAGTGGCGGCTACTTGTTTGAGCATTGAACAATGTGAGTCAATTGTAATCGGACACCCTGTAAAGGTGTTTGTTCCACATGCGGTTGTGATTCTGTTGACAAGAACCCGAACTCAGCATCTTACTCCTAGTCGGCTGACTAAATATGAAAGAATAATACTGGGTGCTGAAAATGTGACCATTGTAAGGTGCACAATAGTAAATCCCGCTACCTTACTACCAGACCCATATCATGAAGAAGTTAAAGATGACGAAGAGGAACATGATTGTTTACAAGTCACAGAGTTATGCACGAAACCACGTCCTGATATTCAGGAACTACCCCTCAGGAAGCCAGACAGGGAGCTGTTTGTTGATGGTTCGTGCCAAAGGCATGAAGATGGAAAACTAACTGCTGCATATGCAGTATGTGAATTAACTGGAATAGTCGAAGCATCCTATTTACCAGGAGTCAAATCTGCACAAGTAGCTGAATTGATTGTGTTAATAAAGGCTTGCAAAATTGGGAGGAATCAAAAAGTAACTATATTTACAGATAGCCAATATGGTTACGGGGTTGTGCATGATTTTGGCCAACTATGGATGCAGAGGGATTTCATGACTTCTTCAGGATCCCCCATTAAAAATGGACAGTTGTAAAAGAACTATTGGAAGCAATACAATCACCAAAACAATTGTCTGTGGTGAAATGTGCCGCAAACCAGTCAGGAGATGACTGGGTGGTAGTCGGCAAGAGATACGCAGATCTTGTGGCTCAACATTGCGCCAAAAATAGATTGTCAGTAAATAAAAGGGTGGAAAGAATGGGAATCAGCTGCCAACTTATGCTGTATGCACCTCCTGAAACATGGAATGATGTAAAACGATTGCAAGATGATGCTAATGAGAGTGAAAGGAATACATGGATTAAAATGGGATGTTCCCAAAGGGCAGACGACGATGTATGGATTTATGCCGATGGCAGACCAGTCATGCCCGATTGTTTGCTTTCACAAATGGCCAGGATGTATCATGGAGACGCACACGTAGGGAGAGATGCAATGATTAGGCTCTTCAGACAAAATTGGTACAATCCAAGGTTTAGGGCGGTAGCAGAGAGTCTTTGCCAGAGATGTTTAACATGCCAAATGCATAATCAAGGAAGAAAAACAATAATTGGGTTTGGAAAAATTGGAAAGGCGGAGGGTCCATTTATAAGATTGCAATTTGATTTCATTCAGTTACCACCATGCAGAGGGCTGAAATATGTACTTGTCATAGTGTGTCTGTTTTCAAAGTGGGTGGAGGCTTACCCTACCAGGAGGAATGACAGTATTACAGTCGCAAAGTTGTTGCTACGAGAACTCATTCCTAGATTTGGTTTCCCAGTAACTTTGGAAACAGATAGAGGAAAGCACTTTAACAGTGAAGTGATTAAGATAATCTGTGAAGCATTCCAAATTGAGCAAAAATTGCGCTGTGCATATCGTCCAGAGGCTTCTGGAGTGGTTGAACAATTGAATGGCACAATAAAATCCAGACTGGGAAAAATGTGTGCATCAACATCATTAGATTGGCCGGATGCATTGCCACTTGTTTTAATGGGACTCAGAAGCATTCCTGATAGAAATACCGGATTGAGTCCGCACGAGATAATGATGGGAAGAGCAATGAGACAAGCACATGTTCCTACAAATAAACTGCTGAATATATCTGATGATATGGTTCTGGATTTTTGCAAAGGATTGGCTGACCTAGTGCGTTCTGTCTCTCACCAGGTTGGAGAAAACGCAGTTTCCAGGCAGCCTGAACAAGAACATGATCTGAATTCCGGTGACTGGGTGGTAGTGAAGAATCACACGAGAGAAACGTGTCTATCACCTAGGTGGGGCGAACCTTGTCAGGTCATACTGGTTACAAACACAGCAGTGAAGTGTGCCGGATTTCCTAATTGGATTCATGTAAGCACACCAAAAGAGTACCAGACCCTGAAGAAGAAAATCCTCAGACAGTATCGATCACTGAGGAAGCTGAAGGTTGCCAAGCTGAAGAATCTCAGGAACAAGATTCGAGGGAAGCTGAAGAAGAACAACCGAGCACAAGTCAGGACTGGATACCAGTGGTGGAAATTCCTGAAGTTTACCACAGAACAAGAAGTCAAGCAAATTTAGAAGAAATTGAAGAAGATCAGATAGGTGAAGAAGAAGCAGCTCAGGAAGAAGAAGAAGACACAATAAGAGAACCTGAGCAGGACCAGATAGGGTGAGGAAACTGGGCTCAAAATAACGACGAACCAACAAATTTTGAGCAGGGACAGACAGGTCTAGAAGAATGCGGTCAGGCTGCAGAAGTACAAAGTGCAATAAGCCCTGATCAGAACCAGTTAGATCCAGAAAAATACACAGAAGAAAAAGATCTCGAGAATCACGAACATGAAGACATAAATCAAGCACAAGGTCAGTTATTAGAAACTCACAGTGGAGCTGCTGAAGAGAAACCAATCAGACCTGAAAAAGAACAGATAAAAGAAACTGAAATTGAAGAAAACCAGATTGTGACACAACCTGAAAATAAAAGAATTTTTGAAGAAGAAAGTGAAGAGACAGTGCAAACAAAGAAGACAAGAAAAGGTGATCATTGGCCTAGTGTCATTAAAAGAGTGAAATATCACATAACAACCAGAAGTGAAGATCCAGAACAAGTAAACGAAGTAACAAGCCAAACGGGACAAGAAAGTAGAACTGAGAAAAGAAGAAGTAAAAGACTGAAACTTGTGAACAACAAATTTAAAGGTCCAGATTGGACTTATATCATCCTTGAAGATTACGAGAGCTCAGAGTCAAGTGAAAGTGGTGACGAAGGAACCAGTGCTGAACTGATTTATGAGAAAGAAACAAGACCACCTTGATAACGTAAAAAGAATCGAAAATAGATAAGAAGAGCAATCTTCATTGTCAAAATGTCCGACGATAGAGTTACTGGGAGATCAAAACAGAAATGTTGTAAAAGATGCTGTGCAATATGCATATGTAGTCTGGTAATGGTGCTTATAGTTTGGTTAGTTCTGATCGTAGCAATTCCTTACCTTATGATAATGGATAAAAAGATTAACAACGAAACTAAGGAAAGGACAGCAAACTTGAAAAGTAATAGAGTAGAACTGATGGCAGAAAATGAACCAGAATTTCATCATGAAATAACTGATAACAACAATAGTTTGAATGTTTTCACAAAGTTATTGTTTCAATATGTAGATACCATGGAAGTTAGTAATTGTTATGTCTGTATGAAGTTACCCGAATCAGTAGCAGAAAGGTTAACATATCATCACTTGCCATTAACCTATGGCATATCATGTAGTGTATTGACTAGTTTATTTTATAGAACAGGGAGACTTCAGTATTATTACTCAAATATAGATGTGATATTTTCTGAGGTTCCGATTCGAAAGAATATGAACCCAGTGCTTAGTAGTCAAGATGCACAGTTTATGGGAGAATTTTTCTTAACAATGAAATCGATAGATATAACACATGCACATAGAAGCAATCTAACATGTTCGTTACATGAAGAAGAAAAGATATTTTTGAACTTAGTAGAAGATAGAAGACAAGATTTTCAAAAGAAAGCTTCTGAGCATAAGGCTCATTTGCCACCTTGGGCTGAGAAAGAAGGGAGTTACACACCTGGCAAGGCTCAAGCTGCTATGGCTCTGGATTTTGTAAAGACAGGGAAAATTTGTCTACATAGATTAAAGACTGAGTATAACAATGTTTTCATTGGTACCAGTGAGTGTGAACACAATTTCTTAATTCTTGGAGGTTGGGGACTCAAAGGAGGAACAGATTCAGTTTTCCCCGGAATCTATTATGTGTGTTGGAATAAGGCTTACTTTAGGCTTCCTGCACGGTGGTATGGAAGTTGTTATTTTAGAATAGTATTTCCAAAGATATACCACGTAAAAAGAAACACTGGCAGCAATGAAAATGATGGTGAATTAACACGTAGTAAAAGAGCTAGTTTTTCAGAAATTGTAGGTGATATATTTGGTGCATTGATACCTTCAGTGGGAATAATTCTGAACTCAAGGAAAATATGTAAATTATCTACAGTGGTTGATCGTTTATCAACGGATACTGCTGGAGGATTTCTAATGATTAATGCGGAGATGGTTGCGATTAGGTCTATGGTTATGCAAAATCGACTTGCTCTTGATATTATATTGGCAAAAGAGGGCGGAGTCTGTAAATTATTGAAGACGAAACACTGTTGCACTTACATACCTGATAAAAGTGCAGAAATTGGAACATATATACAGAATATAACGAAACTTGAGAAGGAATTAAAACCACTGGAAGTTGATAGTGTATGGGAAAGATTGACAAATAGTATTGCGTCAATTGGTACCTGGTTTGCTAATGTAGGGAAAGGACTTATAGGTCAAATATTAGTACCCTTAGCAGGGATAGCAATAATAGTACTGTCAATAATAATATGGTGCAAATGTTGTAGAAAGAATGAATCGTATAATGTGACAGGAAAAGGAAAGAAGCGAAAGTTTGACGAAATTGAACTTGAAGATTTGAGAAGTGAATTATACAAGAAACTGAAAGGGGATGTGAAAAATAGAAAGTGTAAAAATGAAAATGAAACTATTTTATGCTAAAAGTTGGCATCTGATTGTGGGTAGTATTTGATGGCTCAGAAACGCCATCAGAGAGGGGATTGATGGAGCAAGGACTCACAAATGAGACTTGCTCGGATGTAATGTTCTCACAGTCTTAATTTATTAAACTTTGTATTGTTCATACTAATAATTGCATACACAAACATAAGTAGCAAGGAAGCTTGCCTATGTGTTTAAACTAACAAATAACGCTTCTCTATTCTAAAATGGCCGCTAAAGCGCGGGAATCTTTATTGCGCATGTCTCAACCATATCACGTGGTGTGACGTTTTTCTTTGCTTGGTGGGAAACTCTTGCTTCTGCGCAGTGTGCATTAAAATGGCTACTTTATGTTTTCACGTGCTACAGCTTGCTCTCATGTTGCAATTAAACTGTGGTATACTAACGCTATTAATGCGGGATAGAATTTATAAGTAAATGGGAATAGAGTAGAAAGAGTGGAAATACAGTGAAACAATTTATTTGTGATTTTAATATTTTCTTCTTTGACTTTTATTAGTTCGTAAATTGGGCCTGGGGTTGGTGAACTGAAAACTTGTGTGACAATGATTCTGCGCATGCGTCCTGCATGGCTGCCCAGAGAGAAAAGGATGAAGTCAACCTGGACGTCGTCCAAGGCCGTGACCTCATGGCCAACACTGCTGTACCCATGATGTACCAACTGAAAAGCAACAATTTATATGAACAATGTATAAAATTTGTCGTGAGACGGGTGGGAAATAAAGCAAATGTATTCATTGTGATGGGCGGTGTTTTTAAACAATGGGCTTTAAGAAATTGAACCAAATCAATATGGTGTGAGGATCAACCCCCTGTCCCCGTCCAATCAGAAGTAGTGGGCCCATATTTTTGCAACATTAAGGGGAGGTACATGGGCGTAGAAAGGTATAACAGATATAGAATTAGCTAATTAGTCAGAACAGGCGTTCACACAGAGGCATAAGCTCCAGACAGACAAGCTGATCGATTGCAGACTGAACCGCTGTCCAGAGAGGTCCTGAGGAGGGGGCGGCGGAGTCCATTAGAAGGAAGGCACGGGAGAATCGAGGAGAAGTCGAGTATCAGAGAGGGGAACGACGCAGGCGTCGTTGGTAGAGAGGTCACCGGTCCTGTCCTGAACCTGGAGGAGGTCTTTGCTCTTCATCCTTCCTGGGTCCTATCTTTTCCAACTCCTTGGCCAAGGGGTTTGGTTCTCGCACTTTAGGTAAATATACATGCAACCTTTAGTTGCGCTGCTGTCTCTATCTTCTCCTTTCTGAGGGACCGTCATTGATCAATAATTGATTTTTGTGCTTCCTCCTTGATATACGATTAAGTATCATGTGGTTCTGTACTTTACTCTGCTAAGTCTTTTAGATAAACATTTTAAAACTTCCTGACTCAGTGATTATTTCAGGATTATGAATTGTAATGAATGTCACTCATTTTAAACTTCCCAATTAGCAAAGGATCCATTGGTAAGTCATTACTCTTCCATCAGAAAAGTAATTGGTAGCAGGGATTTTGATAAAGAGTACAACTGACCCACCAGCGGAAATTACTAGTGTAGTATGAATGTATGGGCCCAAGTGAGTATTTGGTGTATGAATGCTCGTTGCTAGTAACCCGCTGCATCAACATGCATGAGGCATGCAATTTGCGACCCCATTGGGAATCGCAAACAGTGTCTCAGACACTGTTGTACATTGGAAATTGCGAGTCGCAATTTCCAATAGTCGTACATCTGGCCCTAAATGAAGCAAGGAGTGTTGGCACCGAGGGCCAGGCTGGTGAATAGAGGTGCCCAGGATCCTGAAGGGAGGCTGCTTGGTGGAGTAAAATCCTCTCCAATTGCAAGTCGCTGGCAGTTGTGGCCTTTGATGCCATTAGTCAGGCTACCCTTGAAGACTTGTCCTGGCTGCCTGCAGCGACACACCCTGGGCTTGGAGAGGCCTTATCTCAGAAGCATGCTCAGAGGCAGCACCTCAGGGCAGTACCAGAGTTGCCAAATCTCCACATTTTGGCAGGAGACTGCAGTTTTTTAAAGCCAAAAATAGCTTTATTTTAACTTTCTCTGCTTCAGGTAAAGTTAACGGGGAAATTGAAATCCATGGATTCCCTTTTCTGACTCTTCTGCTTCCTGTTCCGAACACTCTGCAGTATGCAGTACTACAGAGAATAATTTTTAATAAGTTACTTGTTAACTGTAAGCCCTCCCTTTCCAGAGGCTTCCATAGACCACTTCTCAAACAGTGTTTCCTTGCTTCGTCTCCCCCACACTCAAGCGAAACAACTTACAATGAAAACAGAAAAAACACATGTGAAGCTAGGACAGGTCTTGTAGCCAGGAAACTCACAAACAGGTGACAAGCCACCAAACCCCTACAGACCAGAGGCCAACTCTGCTTGTGGTGTCCCAGCTGCTGGAGGTAGAAGTCAGGCAGAACTTATCATTACTTTTGCCGCATTTTAAAAACAAATGGTTGTTAGACTTGGCTTTTTCAGCGGGTTTACCCCCAGACTTTTTGCTTTTTGGCCTCCTGTTTTTGACCCTGTGTGTGTTGGTTTTAGGACTCTGGGCACTTTCCCACTGCCAATCAGTGCTAAAGTGCAGATGCTCTCTGTGTAAAATGTGTTATGGATTGGTGTTTCCATGATTGGCCTATTTGATTTATGTGTCAGTCCCTTGTAAAGTGCACTGAGAGTGCCAGGGCCTATAGATCAAATGCTGTTGGTGGGCTGCAGCACTGGATTGTGCCACCCACGCAAACAGCCCGTAAAGTGTAACTCTGGCCTGCCATTGCAGAGCCTGTGTGCAGCCTGGGGCTGCCTTGTCGACTTGGCAAGTGCACACACTTGCAAGTCCCTAAACCTTCCCTTTTCTACATGTTAGTCACCCCTAAGGTAGGCCCAAGGTACCCCTGTGGGCAGGGTGCATTGTATGTGAAAGGTAGGACATGCCCTGGTGTGTGTGGCATGTCCTGATAGTGAATTACAGCCTATTTCGTTTTTCACTATTGCAAGGCTACCTGTTCTCCATAGGCCAGAATGGGCAGTTTTGATTATTACAGCTTATAATCCTAACTGACCCAGGGAACATGGTAGAAAAACGAATTTAGTATGCCTGAACTCAGAATGATAAAATACATCTTTTAGTGAAGTTGATTTTAACATTCTGTGTTTGAAAATACCACTTTTAGAAAGTGGGTATTTTCTTGTCTAACCATCCAAGCCTGCCTCTGCTAGGTTGTGTATTCCTTGTCTGGAGTGTGAGTGACAGGGGCTGGGGGATGCCAGGAGACAGGGTGAGTCAGCACAGGGCTGAATAGCCAGATCTACATGTAGATGGGTGGGAGGAGTTGCACCTGGGACCTGAATAGGGCTGGGCCTTCCCTCCACAATGCTGGCTCCACCTCCTGTGGTGCGTCTGATGTCCCTGGCCTGCACTGTGAAAGGAAAGAAGGAACCTTGTCAACAAAGTGCTCCAGGACTGACCAGAACTGGTTTGGACTAGGCAAAGGCCTCTCTGCCTTCAGAGAACAAAGAAAAGCTGAGGATAAAAAGGGGGACCCAAACCCCAGAACTTTAGATTACTTCTGAACTAAGGAACCTGCCAGGAAGAAGGACCGGGAAAGCTGGAGGAGGAGTACTGCCCCTATGCTGCGTGTTGTGGGGTTGGCCTGCAGTGGTTGCTTCTGTCTTGGGTAGGGAAAGAACTGGACTGTGCTTTCATCATCCTGCTGTTAGAGTTTTCGCCAAGGGCTTGAAGTAGAGCTTGCCTCCTGTTGGAAGTCTCAGGGATAGAAAAGACTTCAGGGAACTCTTTGGGATCAAGAAGACTGCCAAGAAGAAGAGCTGGAGAAGCTGTGAGGAGGAACTACCACTTTGCTGTGTGCTTTGCTGTGTTGGCCTGCAGTGGCTGCTTCTGTCTTGGGCAGTGAAAGGACTGGAACTGCACTTTCTGCAATCTACTTTTTGAGTGTCTCCAAGGGCTTGAGGTAGAGCTTGCCCCCTGTTCAAGAAGTCTCAGGAACAGCAAAGACTTCAAGCCCGACGCCGTCTACGACGCCGCTGCCGACTCCGTGTCCTGAAGGCACCGCAGAGGGCACCGCCGCAACGCCGCACCGCGACCCTGGTCTCACTGACGATGCCTGCTGATGCCGCCACCGAGCCGCTGCTCACACGCGACCTGTAGGCACCGCACTCCGCACTGCCTCGCTTCACGACGACGCCGTGGTATCCCCGACGACGCTGCTCCATGTCGGACTCGACGCCGCTGCTTGCACCGTGGTTCGGGGGCACCGCTCGTAAGTTACACGACGCACAGCCCTCATCCCGCACCGCAGCCTTGGCCCACCGACGCCGGTGCCATCGACTCCAGTTCGTCAGCCGACGACAGCTCTTCAGCAACGACAACGCCGCTGCTGCACCGTGACCTGCCAGCACCGTGACGAGCACCGCCTTCATCTCACACCGCGACCCTGGTCTCACCGACGACGCCATCCGACGCCGCCACCGAGCCGCTGCTCGCACCGCGACCTGAGGGCACCGCACGCCGCACCGCTGCACTTCGCACCACAGCACCCGACGCCAGCGCTCCTGACTTCAACAGAGAGGAGATCGATCTGCAACGCGTGTGACTTCGAGGGCCCGACGACGCCTGCACCGACCTCCGGAACCGACGCCTGCGGACGCCGTGTTTTCGGAAGCTCACCGAGGTCATCGACGCCCTGCATTTCTGAAAGGTACTGTTTGTGGGTCTTCCCGACACCGTAGCTGACCCGCGACGCCGTGGTCAGCCAGAACTGTTTGGATTTGTTTGTTCACGACGCCGGGATAGCCCTGGACGGAGCTATCGACATCAAGGAACTGTTTTTAAGGACACTGTGATAACTAAAGATTTTTAAAGTACTGTACTGTGGATTTTTATCGTATTGGTCTTGTTTTAAGTATATAAAAATATTGGATATTTTTCTAAACTGGTGTGGTGTCCGTTTGTAGTGCTTACACTGTATTACTGTTGATTTTGTGCAAATGCTTTACACACTGCCTCTAGAATAAGCCTGACTGCTCGTGCCAAGCTACCAAGGGGGTGAGCAGGGGTTATTTTAGGAGTGTAACTCCCTTATCCTGACAAGGAAGAAGGGTCCCTACTTGGACAAAGGTGCAAGCCCTTGCCAACTAGAGACCCCCATTTCTAACATTGGTTGTCAGCGGTGAGGATAGGACTTGTGTTTGCACTTGACTTACAGCGATTGGTGTGCACTACTACCATATCGCAGACCATTACGTACCACATACAGGTTCTTTTTCTTTTTGGCCTATTTTTGATCTTGCCAGTTTGAACTTGCTACTTCAACATGCCTGAATCTATAGTATCATCAATTGCATCAGTAGAAATTGCCTTTGAGGAGGATCGATTGGAAGCCTACAATGTCAAGGAGTTAAAATCGATTTGCAAGAACCTGAAAGTCCAGGTCAGAGGCCTCACCAGGAAGGATGAGCTACAAAAGGCGCTGAGGGCCTGGGTAGCAGCCAGACATGCCAGTGGGCAATATGGTGATCTCAATGGAGAGGTGGAGGAGCCTGTTCATAGGGTGGATGTGCTTTTGGGAGGGGGGGGGACCCTCCAGGCAAGGCAGCAGTAGCTTGTCCCCAGAGGAGTTGGAGGACAGGCGGGATGCAAGGAAGTTCGAATTAGAGAAACTCAGGATGGAAAGTGAGAGGGAAGACAAAAGAATAGCCATGGAGGAAAAGAAGATGATCTTGGATCATGAGCTTAAAATGAGAGAGCTGGAGCTGGATTGGGAAGCCGGTAGGGCTTTGTCCAGCCCAGATGGTGGCAGCAAAAATGTAGTGTCTAGTACTGAGGATGAGGTACACACACACACAGATTTGGGGCCCTACTTCAAGGAGGGGGTTGACATACACCAGGGGGTTCAGGATTGTGAGGTTACTCCAGTGGTGCGCAGTATCCCTGAGGTGGATTGGGGAGCTGGCACAGGGGATCATTTTCCTGGTAGTGGGAGGGACACTCTACTGACTCTAGAGGAGAGGTGCAGGGAGAGGGGTTCCCCCATGATAGAAGCCCTGGTAAGTGAGTATCGAGGACCAGCCAGAAGAGTATGGGTTGAGAGACAGCAACAGTCAGACACTGTCTCACCAGTCTTGTGAGAATGATGTGGGGTACTTTTCTGAGGCACTGGATGGTTGGGTGAAGGGTAGTTTGGTTAACACCTGTGTGGGGCTGTGTGATTCAATTGTTGGAGAGCATATTTTAAGTCCCTGTTTTCCAGAGCTATGCCAACACCCAGTGGAGTGTGAGTTTTCTGACCCCAGGGAGCTTGCACTGGAGGCAGACCTTGTGGTGGATTCCAGAGGGTCTGGAGAGGCATCTGTGGTGACCCGGAAGGAAGTGGCTTAGGTATTTCCCAACCAAGGGTGGTGGGAAAGGTTCATGGTAGCCCAGATAGGTCCCGGTGTCATGGGAAGGGTGTAGGGACTCACGTCCTGTCTCTGCGGAGAAGGAGTGGGAAGGGGCTGTGGCCCAAGGTGCCCGAAACCCGGTCCCAGAGCCTGGGTGGTTCCAGGAGGGAACACCAGGGGGGGAGCCTAGGCTGTACTGATAGGCCCTCCGTTGAGGGGGATCTCCTAGAGTCAGGAGAACCTGGAGCATCTGTAAACGGAGCTCCAGTGGTTCTGGTGTCTGGGAGTGCCGCTCCTAAGTGGAGGGTGCAGAAGTCCAGAGTGAGGGGTGAGAGGGGGATGTGAACCAGTGGGTCAGGGGCCAGCCAGAAGGGCTGAGCCTCCTAGCAGTGACCTTGGTGACACCACTGCTGTCCTGGGGGATCTTCGCGCACTGTCAGATGGACAGAGGTCAGGAGATCTGCGCCAGGCAGACTGTCACACAACGCATAAGTCATGTGTTACCCTCAGGGGGGGCATGCGTGCTCCCAAGGAAGTCCTGGTGCGCCGGGTAGGTGCTCAGCTGCAGGGTTTAGTCCCTGGGTTGGGAAGCCAGGTTCAGGTCCTGCCTGACCTGGAGGGAAGGACGACTGTAAGCAGTGTCCTAACCGGTTTGTCTTCTAGGGGTACCACTCCAGGTGGGAGGGTACAGAACTCTGGAAGGGGGTGCAGAGGGAGGGAGTCCTCGCCTCTGACCCTGGTTCAACTTGAGGGTTTAGACCCTAGGTTGGGAGACCAGTTGCTGGAGGGAGGTCCTGAACTGGTGGGTGAGTTGGGCAGGACACCTGCCACAGGTGCCCTGACAATTTTGGAAGGACCAGTAGGTCAGGGGTTGCCAGCTCTGAGGTCAGAGCACCCCAGGACTGACCCTGGTGAGGCCACTTCTGGCCTGGGGGGTCTTCATGCTCTGTCAGGTGGACAGGAGGCTGGAGACCTGTGCCAGGCGGATTCTGGCACAACTCATGAGGGGTGTGTTTCCCTTGGGGGGGTTGGTGTACTCCCCCGGAAGTCCTGGGTTGCCAGGCACAGGTCCAGCCTAAGGGTACAGGCCCTGGGTTGGAGGACCAGGTTCAGGGTGTCCCCCCTGACCTGGGGGAAGGGGCAACTGCTAACAGTACCACTACCAGTTTGTCTTCTGGGGGTGCCGCTCCAGGTGGGAGGGTACAGGGCCCCAGGGAGGAGGACTGGGTGTGGGAGAGCCTACCCCAGTCCCTTGTTCAGCCTCAGGGTACAGACCCTAGGCTGGTGTACCAGTTGCAGGATAGCACCCCTGAACTGGTGGGCGAATTGTGCAAGGCACCTGCCACAGGTGCCCTGACAATTCTGGAAGGGGGTACCGCTCCAGGTGGGAGGGTACGGAGCCCCTGGGAGGAAGTCCGGGGGTGGAAGAGCCTACCCCAGTCTCCTGTCCAGCCGCCGGGTACAGATCCTAGGCTGGTGGGTCAGTGCCAGGATGTCATCCCTGGCCTGACAAGAGGGAGAGTGGACAAAGGGTGCCAGGCACCTGGGGCTACCGCCCCCCACTCTCTGACGCCACAGAGGTTAGAGAGCCCTGAGAGGCATAAGGCCTGGGTCTCCCCACTGACAACTGTCAGTAGCCACTGTGGCTTACTGTCCTGGTGGACAGAGTTGCCCCTGGGAGGGGGACAGGAGTCACACCCCGGGGGTGGACTGGGCCACACCACTGTGTTGGCCATGTGGGCACTGTCGGCCTGTTGCGACACATCTGTGAGCAAAGTAAGTTTAGGCGCTGCACAGATGGGGTTCACAGGTGAAGAGAAGGGTACCCCATGGGTCAGCTTAGTGGGCCCTGAGAGTATGGATAGAGGGATCCAACTGGGTTTGGAAAGGCGTAGAACCAGAACGTGCCCCCGCTGTTGTGGGCCAGGTCTATGTTCTATCGCCCCAAGCAGGGAAGTCCATCAAGGGATTGATTAGTCTACCCTGGCTTTAGGCTGGGAGGGGGTTGTGTTAGACTTGGCTTTTTCAGCGGGTTTACCCCCAGACTTTTTGCTTTTTGGCCTCCTGTTTTTGACCCTGTGTGTGTTGGTTTTAGGACTCTGGGCACTTTCCCACTGCCAATCAGTGCTAAAGTGCAGATGCTCTCTGTGTAAAATGTGTTATGGATTGGTGTTTCCATGATTGGCCTATTTGATTTATGTGTCAGTCCCTTGTAAAGTGCACTGAGAGTGCCAGGGCCTATAGATCAAATGCTGTTGGTGGGCTGCAGCACTGGATTGTGCCACCCACGCAAACAGCCCGTAAAGTGTAACTCTGGCCTGCCATTGCAGAGCCTGTGTGCAGCCTAGGGCTGCCTTGTCGACTTGGCAAGTGCACACACTTGCAAGTCCCTAAACCTTCCCTTTTCTACATGTTAGTCACCCCTAAGGTAGGCCCAAGGTACCCCTGTAGGCAGGGTGCATTGTATGTGAAAGGTAGGATATGCCTTGGTGTGTGTGGCATGTCCTGATAGTGAATTACAGCCTAGTTCGTTTTTCACTATTGCAAGGCTACCTGTTCTCCATAGGCCAGAATGGGCAGTTTTGATTATTACAGCTTATAATCCTAACTGACCCAGGGAACATGGTAGAAAAATGAATTTAGTATGCCTGAACTCAGAATGATAAAATACATCTTTTAGTGAAGTTGATTTTAACATTCTGTGTTTGAAAATACCACTTTTAGAAAGTGGGTATTTTCTTGTCTAACCATCCAAGCCTGCCTCTGCTAGGTTGTGTATTCCTTGTCTGGAGTGTGAGTGACAGGGGCTGGGGGATGCCAGGAGACAGGGTGAGTCAGCACAGGGCTGAATAGCCAGATCTACATGTAGATGGGTGGGAAGAGTTGCACCTGGGACCTGAATAGGGCTGGGCCTTCCCTCCACAATGCTGGCTCCACCTCCTGTGGTGCGTCTGATGTCCCTGGCCTGCACTGTGAAAGGAAAGAAGGAGCCTTGTCAACAAAGTGCTCCAGGACTGACCAGAACTGGTTTGGACTAGGCAAAGGCCTCTCTGCCTTCAGAGAACAAAGAAAAGCTGAGGATAAAAAGGGGGACCCAAACCCCAGAACTTTAGATTACTTCTGAACTAAGGAACCTGCCAGGAAGAAGGACCGGGAAAGCTGGAGGAGGAGTACTGCCCCTATGCTGTGTGTTGTGGGGTTGGCCTGCAGTGGTTGCTTCTGTCTTGGGTAGGGAAAGGACTGGACTGTGCTTTCATCATCCTGCTGTTAGAGTTTTCTCCAAGGGCTTGAAGTAGAGCTTGCCTCCTGTTGGAAGTCTCAGGGATAGAAAAGACTTCAGGGAACTCTTTGGGATCAAGAAGACTGCCAAGAAGAAGAGCTGGAGAAGCTGTGAGGAGGAACTACCACTTTGCTGTGTGCTTTGCTGTGTTGGCCTTCAGTGGCTGCTTCTGTCTTGGGCAGTGAAAGGACTGGAACTGAACTTTCTGCAATCTACTTTGTGTGTGTCTCCAAGAGCTTGAGGTAGAGCTTGCCCCCTGTTCAAGAAGTCTCAGGAACAGCAAAGACTTCAAGCCCGACGCCGTCTACGACGCCACTGCCGACTCCGTGTCCTGAAGGCACCGCCGCAACGCCGCACCGCGACCCTGGTCTCACCGACGACGCCTGCTGACGCCGCCACCGAGCCGCTGCTCGCATTGCGACCTGTGGGCACCGCACTCCGCACAACCTCGCTTCACGACGCCGCCGTGGTATCCCCGACGATGCCACTCCACGCCGGACTCGACGCCGCTGCTTGCACCGTGGTTCGGGGGCACCGCTCGTAAGTTACACGACGCACCGCCCTCATCCCGCACCGCAGCCTTGGCCCACCGACGCCGGTGCCATCGACTCCAGTTCGTCAGCCGACGACAGCGCTTCAGCAACGACGACGCCGCTGCTGCACCGTGACCTGCCAGCACCGTGACGAGCACCGACTTCATCTCACACCGCGACCCTGGTCTCACCGACGACGCCATCCGACGCCGGCACCGAGCCGCTGCTCGCACCGGGACCTGAGGGCACCGCAAGCCGCACCGCTGCACTTCGCACCGCAGCACCCGACGCTGGCCGACGCCAGCGCTCCTGACTTCAACAGAGAGGAGATCGATCTGCAAAGCGTGTGACTTCGAGGGCCCGACGACGCCTGCACCGACCTCCGGAACCGACGCCTGCGGACGCCGTGTTTTCAGAAGCTCACCGCGAGGTCATCGACGCCCTGCATTTCTGAAAGGTACTGTTTGCGGGTCTTCCCGACACCGTAGCTGACCCGCGACGCCGCGGTCAGCCAGAACTGTTTGGATTTGTTTGTTCACGACGCCGGGATAGCCCTGGACGGAGCTATCGACATCAAGGAACTGTTTTTAAGGACACTGTGATAACTAAAGATTTTTAAAGTACTGTACTGTGGATTTTTATTGTATTGGTCTTGTTTTAAGTATATAAAAATATTGGATATTTTTCTAAACTGGTGTGGTGTCCGTTTGTAGTGCTTACACTGTATTACTGTTGGTTTTGTGCAAATGCTTTACACACTGCCTCTAGAATAAGCCTGACTGCTCGTGCCATGGCTACCAAGGGGGTGAGCAGGGGTTATTTTAGGAGTGTAACTCCCTTATCATGACTAGGAAGAAGGGTCCCTACTTGGACAAAGGTGCAAGCCCTTGCCAACTAGAGACCCCCATTTCTAACAATGGTTTTAAAACATGTTTGATCTGACATTTTTTAAAACAATTTCTTTTTGCATTTATTCTTAAATCACTGCAGGAGGAGGTGTGGTAGAGCAGATGGCAGAGTCACTGTCAGGTGCATCAGACCCTCCAGCTTCGCTCCAATCTCCAGGCATTGGCAGACAGGCCTTCCTCCACCCTGCCAAGCCCTAAAAGCAACCTGAGCCAGGAATCTGCTTGGTGCCATAGCCCACCATGGGCAGCATTGAAAAGGCCCAGCTGGCCCCTGCTTGCAGCCACAGCATCCTGAATGCCTATATGTTCAGAAACAGGCCGCCAACACCAAAACCGGTCCCCACCAGTCCAGCCTCCTTAGAAAACAGTCACTGCCCAGTATAGCCAGTCCGGGCCTGTCTGGGGCCGATGTACACATTTTGCAGTACAGCCCTTTCTGCATGAGGGATGGCCCCTACACTTCACGCACACCTCTCACTCAAAGGCTTCACTAGTCAGGTGAAACAGAATAAAAGGGAGTTGGGTGCGCATGCCCTCACTACTACTCTGTGACAATGTATCACAGATCAACAAGAAAACAAAACTGTGACTACATAATTAAAAGAGTGTTGGGACAGAGAAGTCCTCTGCATGGCAAGAGACGTGTACCCCTGCCCTGAGTGCCCAACTGTACTGTTGTCTGGATCCCTACTGCTGATTTCTTTTGGCACAGGCAAACACGGATCATCCGTGTGCGCCATGACATAGGCCTGTCTCACAGATTGTGGTCTTGTTGGACTGAGAGGGGCATCCAAAGCGCTAGCCTCATAGTGGTGGAAGGCTACTGCCTACACCCGGAGTTAAGCAGCACGAGCGAGGTGGTGGCAGCATATCGTGTAGTGATCAGTAGGAGTGAATAAGTCCTTTTTGCCCTGTGTCACTGGAGTGAGGCCTACAGGCTCACTCAACTTTTTAAAATTCCACTGCTGTGTGCTTAACTCAACCTTAGTCTAC
The DNA here is from genome assembly GCA_963921515.1 of Calotriton arnoldi. Classification (NCBI taxonomy): domain Eukaryota; kingdom Metazoa; phylum Chordata; class Amphibia; order Caudata; family Salamandridae; genus Calotriton; species Calotriton arnoldi. The sequence continues at coordinate 1,106,088 of CAWUFW010002772.1, forward strand.
CTTCATCAGGTAGATGTAGAGTGCTGTGCAGCGCAGGAGTAGTGACTCTGCTCAGGATGTATGTTTTCCTGGCAAGAGTACAGTAGAGGGGTAGATAAGTACTGTGTAGTACATGCATGGTTAGTGCATGTACTGAGTGTATGTATGCCTGTGATGAATACATTACATGAGAGATGTAGTGCTGTGCTGTGCATGCGCATAAAAGCATGTGCTGGGTGTATGTGTGCTTCTGAATAGTACAATGCATGAAGGGTAAAGTGTTGTGCAGCGCGCACATGGTGAGTGTGTGTGTGCTGCCAGTGTGTGTGTTTGCTAATAGCACTCCCCGGTACAATACAGAAAAGCTACAGTACTGAGCAGTGCGCTTGGACTGAATGTGTGTGCTGGATGAATGTGTGTCTGTAGTGGCACAATACATGGAGGTAAAAGTACTGAAGAATATGTGTGCTGTGAAAGTAAACTAAGTGCAAGTGTGCCTCCAATGATACATTACATGGCTGACCCTGGGTTCCATTTTGGAAACACAGGGTTGCCTGGTGAAGACATGAGGAGTAGAGAAATCCCCAGACAGATTTGTGGATTGCTGTATTCCTGTGAGTTGTCTGGGATACACGCTGGAGGAAGACATAAAGAGACTTCCCCTTTACACTTCCAAAGGCTGCTGTTTGATTCATTGATAGATCACAGGGAAGGGGTGTGGACACATCTCAGAAAGGAGATGGGGCTGATAAGGGAATCATAGAGAGTGGAGCTGGGAGCCCTTGATTAACGTTTTGATGCACATATCACTGTGGGTGACATCTAGGTATGAACTCTAGTCACTGCCCTGGCCCGTGTTGTGGGACAATCAGTTTCAGAGTCTTATCTGCTGGAACAGACACCCTTTCTAGAGGAAAGAAGAGAAAGAAAAGCGTACACTTCAAAAGAAGCAGAACTTCAACATAAAACTTCAAAAACTCAGATTCTAAATCACATTTGGTGTCCGAAAATGGACTATAAGAAGGGGAGGTTGTCACTGACCTGGCACTGCTTCTGGCGAAAAGGGAACTCACTATGCACAGGATGGCTCCTGGGGGACCGAGACTAGCTAAATGGCGAGAAGAACTCACCAAATGGGCAGGGCTTGAAAGTACTGTACTGTTCCGGGAGCTGAAGAGGGGACGGGGAACAATTGATAGGGCTAGGGCATGGGAACACCTGGTGGATTGTCTTATGGCCCCGCAAACAGACACCAACACACCGCACAGCTCTCTGTTGACAGCAGTGGACACGAGGAGTGAAAGCGCCTGACCATCTCTGCATCTGAAGTGAGGCTGCAGGAGTCGGGAGCTGGACATGCAGGGGATGCTCTTAAAATGTGTTACCCAGTGGTGGAACTTATATGCAACAGCATGGCAAGGGGCATGAGGGAGAGGAGGGTGGGGGTAGGGCAGTTTGTTCAATGTTAGTGGCAGTGGAGCATCCATTCTGATAGAATATGACATGCACTTGGAAATTGTATGTGAAAGATGAGACCTCATTCTATCTACTCTGTAAATATGCAGTGCACAACAAGTTTAATATTTTGGCTGTGATATGTCTCACCTGCTACTACATATGTTATATGTAAACAATATAATTTTGTTTAAAAAAAAAATAGTAGGAGGTTGAGACCCCAAACTTTGTCATCTGCCAAGCAGCCAGACGGACTGTATGAGAAGGGGAAGCTTTGCAACATTTCTGGCTGTGATCAGGACTAGCGGCAAAGGCCTGTTAGTCTCCCTGCTCGGTGAGGGGACATCACCCAGGGAAACCAAGATCACCTGCCATGGAGCACTAGCAAGTGCCTTTGTCTGCTTGCCATGACCAGTGTGCCCTGTGAGGAAGAGAAGAGCTTTGGAGGGAGCGAGGTCCAGTGGGGAGCCCTACAGAGAGGACTCCCTGAGTGAGGTCTGAGAAAACGACTTTGCACTGATTGGGTTATTGCCTGTTTACAGGAGCATGCCAGTGACCCCCGTATGCTAGGAAGTAGTGACCTGAGCCGTGTAGTGAGCGCCGTTCGGGAGGTGCCAGGCCCGCACCTCCTCGTTGTAGTGACCCCGTATGCCAGAGGGGGCGACCGTTGAATATATTGTTGCCAGGGCATCGAGAATTGTGTCCGCCTTAATCGACAACCCCGTAAGCCAGGAGGGGCCGCATCGGTATGGGGGGGTTGCACCGTAGGATTCTGCGCCTAGGCCAGAAAGTACCACAGCAGCCCTGTATGCTAGAAGGGGCTACCAGTACCAACATAACTAGAAGTTTGCGTCGTTGCCTGTAAAGAAGTTTCTGACTAATACTGGCGGGTGAGCCCGCACCCCAAGACCTGCCCCTTACTGATCCCCCAAGGACCGTGAAGTACACCAAGACCTGCCCCTGACTGATCCCCCCCCCAAGGAACGTGAAGTACGCTACAGTAGAATTCGCACCCTCGCTAGGCTCTGGCCAGGAGCTGGATGATCGAATTATCCCTCCTGTTCCCCCCTAACCTCCCAGTGTGGGGAAAAGTTACTTACCTCATCTTCGTGAATTATGTGCAGCCCCAATTGCTGGGAAAAGCCAACAGCGCTGCTTGAAGGAGAGAGCCTGCACCTTCCGGGTGCTGCCACATGTACTGGGTGTAGCCCGACTTCTCTGAACAGGATAAGGACTTGTGAGTGTCGATGATTTGTGAGCTTTTGGTCACCTGTGAGGCGCAGGCCTTAAATGAGGTGTCTAAGGCAGCTGCATTAATGGGCCACATGCCATTTGAAGGGACAGTCATGATTGGGAGGATGCCTGTGGCAGACCAGGTGGTCTATGAGCGAATGAAGGAAGCTCTCAGGCAGTTTGGGCTGAAGCCAGCTCAAGTAGCTGTAGAGATTCAGTGACTGCAAGAGAGCGGATGGTGTTCCATTTGTGGCTTGGATTCGTGGTGTATTGCATGATTGGAATGAGTGGCTGGGTTGGATGTAGGCCAAGGATTTTCAGTCCCTTAACCAGTTGATGTTGACAGAGTGACTCAAGGAGGAATGCTCTACCCTACTTAGTCAACACCCGCCTGACGTGACAGAGAGCGTTCCAACAAAACTTGCAGTGTTAGCTGATAAGTGGTTGGCTAACAGGGTTCATAGAGGGCTAGAGCAGCACAGTTCTAAGCCAGAGTTAAAGAAGGAACTCGCCAAAAACTTCCAGGGCCAGGGTAATTCTCATGGGACTCGAGGAGGGCCCAAGAAACATGGGAATGGTAATGGTGTATCTGGGAAGGGGCATCATGAGAAGGGAGTGAAAGAAAGACCTTCCAAGTCCAAGGTGGTGACTTGTTTTAAATGCCACAAGGTGGGACATTGCAAAAGAGATTTGTAGTAATGTGGTCCATGCAGATGTAGATTAAGTAGATTTATTGAAGTAAGTTACAGGTGGAAGAGTTCTAGTGTAGCAGCCCCACCAGGAGCAGCCTGCCTGCTGCTCAGCCCATTCTCCAACTGTCACACTTCACCTCACAGGCACCCAACATTCCAATACGCATCATCCCTCAACATTCCATGCAGCACACAGCACATTCACACAGGCTGAGCAGGGAGAGAGATAATGGCAGGACATTCACATGAACAGGATACTACATATCCCCCTTTCTTAATAACAGAAGCATAGATGTGGTTACCTGAAAGAAGATAAAAAATAATGTGAACCAAGAAAGGAAAAAAAGAGAAGAACACAAATGCAGCAGAAAAGATGCAGTGAAGTGAACAAAGAAGAGAGAGCAGAAAGATAGGTGGAAGTAATAGAAGAGGAAGCAATAGATAAGAATAAACAGAAAGATATGACCCATCCTCCCCTTCACTAAAAAACAACAGAACAGAATGAAAAAGTAAGGTGTAAGAAACAACGAGATAAGAGGTTGACGGAAAAGCACCAATCACTACCCCCAAACACACCGACTGGCCAGACCAGTGTCCAAGGAGGAAAGACAAAGCACGACACAAACTAAACACATGCTTAACACCCAGACACACAAAGTGGAGAGGGAAAGATCTCCGACAAAACAAGGAAGAAAGAGAAACACACTACATTGAGGGAAAAACAGTGTACAAAGGAAGACAACAACCAAATATAGTCCAGATTCCAAGGATGAAAAGAAGAAAAGACATCATGAGGATAACTGAACAAGCGAGAAAACAGAGAAGATGAGAAGAAAATACAAAAAGTATCACTCAAGTCAAGTCAAAGTTAGCTTCATTCGATTGCTATTACAAATACAATCATAAAAGCACATGAAAAATAAAACAGACAATTGTGCATTACGTTATAAAATTACAGATAAAATTTTAAAAGACTAAAAACAATCCAGTCCTACTTGTTTTGTGAAAACTTACGTAAATTACATCATCATGGATTTTCTTTGCCAAACAACCCTCTTTAGATACATTGATATCCTCCACACATCATGGACATTCTCCAGAAACTGCAATTTAACGAACGCTGGGCGACATTGCCACATCCCCATGTGTTTCAAAATTGGTTTTAACCACTTTGTCCTTAGTTCAGAATAAAATTTACAAAATAGAACTGAGTGTATGGTGGATTGTTCTGAGGAATTATCGCAGGAACAAACTTGCAGTTCTCGGGCCCAGTCGTTCATTTTGGGGACACTAACTAGTCTATGGAAAATCCCTAACCTAAATCTAGTCAATAGGAATCTATCATATCCCCCGGGACAAATTTTAAATACGGTTGAATACTAAAAGTTATTAAAAGAAGTTGATTGCGCTGGACTGAAGGCTTGACAATCTCGGTTGATATTCTTATTGTGTCTAGCAGAATCAGTACCTCTTTTTTCAACTGTTTTCTCGAGATTGTCTGCATGGTGCTTGGGTCAGTAAAGTACTCTAAATGGCCCAAATCACACAGAAAATCTCTAACATATTTAATCCATGGGATCTTTAGGGCTCCCTCCAGGTTCATGCTGTCCAATAATATATCCCTGTTTAATTCCAGCTCTTCTTTGGTCCAGATTCTATGCCACAAGAGAATGGTCTCTGTTTTGATAAGATCAGTTAAAAACGGTAGCCCCAGCTCCGTGTGGCAAACATATGAGGAGGTAGAAGACGGAACATTTAAAATATACCTTAAAAAGGAGTTTTCCACCACCTGCAATGGGAGTGTGTTCGTAAAACCCCACAACCCTGCCCCATACATAGCAGTCGTGATGCACTTTGCTTTGTAAATCTGGGTCAGCTCTGCTGGGGGTCTCCTACCCAGCTTTTTAGCAAAGCTAACAAGGGCGGTTGTTGTTCTTAAAAAAGCTAACTTTTTAGTTCAATTTTTCAATTGTGCACACTGTTTATTTAGACCATAGTCTTTAAACAATAGAGATACAAAATATTGTTAAATGTGTAAATTCATTAACAATTATATTACCAATAAAACATATAATAAAAATTCAGCACACTTATATTCCTAATGACACGATCATGTAATCACAAATCAATTCATTCTTATAAAATTTATGAATTATTTAAAAGAGGACTTTTATATAAAAGGGAAAGCGCCTAAAACTTTTAAAAGACAGACTAAAATCACTAACACTCCTTCATTTTTTCTCTTACGAAACTTTTTATCGCTTTCATATAGTTTCCCAGAGCAATGGCGATATCAAGATTTGGCATCTCCGTGAGTAAGGCTATTGTTTGGGCTCGTGACCTTATTTCATATTTTAAAAACATTGGACATAAATACAATTTCCGCAATGCTAAAAGTGAAAAACAATCGACCAATATGTGCAAAATATCATTTTTTGTTCCTAACCCACATTTACAATTTCCATCCGGCTGTATCATTTCTACTTTTATCTTTTCCTCCATCAGCCAGGGATTGATACCAATTCTTACTCTTAAGATCTCACATCTAAGCCCGTAATTAGGCAAAGTATCCAAATACGGATACCAGGCTTCATTCACCCATGAATTTCTTATGCATTGTACGGATTTTTTCATTCTCAGGTATTCCAGGTCTAGATTCCTTGACAATTCCTGTCCCTGAAGCCTGAGAGTACTTTTTGTAAATTCTACTTCTAGTGAATGCTGCGATAGTCTCACTTTTAAACTTTCTCCTACAGACAGGAGTTTTTCCTAGATTCCTTAGCCCATTTTAGGTTACTTAATCGAATCTCCTCTCTGCACCATTGTGAGACCTTCTGCACTCCACCTGGATCCTGACGTTTCCAGAATCTTATAAGGGACATTTGAATCTGTATACTCCATGCTATTATTCCTAACTCCATTCTAATAGCTTGGATCATTGTGGAGCTCGGTAAAGACAGTAACAAAATTTAAATCTTCCCTTCTTCACGGTCCCACCCGCATTTACCACTTAGGTAAAGGACTTCTGCTCCATACAAAGCTTGTGGGGGTATCATTGCTTCGTATGCTTTTAACAAAGGTCTATGGGACATATCCCCATATTCTCTGTTAAATTTTTTCAGCCCACAGATTGATGTAAATGCTTTTGCTTTTTGTGCATCTAAATGCATATGCCACTTTAACGCACTATCAAACCAAACTCCTAGGTATCTATACTCATTTACGATCTCCAGTTTCTTTTGTCCTAAAAACCAATTAAATTTCATCTCTTTTTCCAAAACATAAAATCTTTGTTTTTTCCATATTTACAACTAAAAACTTGGCCTCACAGTATTCCCTAAAAGCATTTAGTTTCCTTTGGAGCCCTATCTCCTTTTGATCAAGTATCACTAGATCATCTGCATACAGGAGGCATGACACTTTATTTCCACTCATTCTGGGGCTTGCACTTCTTTCCACTTCTAGAGTAGCGGGTAGATCAGCTAGGAATATGGCAAAGAGCAGAGGGGCCAGAACGCATCCCTGTCTAAGTCCATTCCCGATGACTATTTTCTGTGTCAGGGACCCTTTTGTATCTCTAATGACCTGTGCCCAATTTCCACTATGTAATTCTTTTAGAATATCCAGTATACCCTCCGGTATACCGTACTTTATCAAAGATTCCCATAGACATTTACGGTCCACTGAGTCAAAGGCTGCCCGGAAGTCGACAAAGCAGCCCTACAACTTTCCCTTTTGCTCTATCGACTTCCGGGCCAAAGCCCAAAGGGCGAAGCAGTGGTCAGTGGTGGAATGACCTTCCTTAAATCCACCCTGTTCTACTGGGACAATTGAACCCCGCTCCACCCAATCTTTTAGCCTTCCTTGTATTATTTTAGCAAAGATCTTTTCCCCAATATCCAACAAATTAATTAATCTATAGTTCATTGGGGCGTGGATATCACCTTTCTTATGCACCGGCCTTATTACTGCCCCCTTCCAGTTTTTGGGAATTGTTCCGGTTTCCAAGATAACTAGAAACATAAGTGAGAAGAATTCTGCCCACCAGTTCAAATGTGACTTTATTATCAGAGCTGGGAGATTATCTGGTCCGGCTGCTCTAGTTAACTTCAAATTTTTTATCGTGTTTTTCACCTTCAAGGCAGAGAAGTCTGGTTTTAATTCTTCTACTAGCCCACTCCAGTTCTGTTGCTCTCCCTCTTCTGTCCCCCTGGCTAAGCTATACAGTTCCAGCAGATATTCCTCCCAAGAAGCCTCTTCCACTACGCAATTCATTGCGCCCACCGGGGATTCTGCCGCCGATTGTATCAGCTTCCAGAACTGGCATATATTCTTTGTTTCTATTGTTTCCAGCAATCTTCCCCAGCAACTTTCTTTATAATTCCTTTTCGCACTACAGATTAACATTTTATATTACTTCTTCAGCTTATCTAGCTTATTGACCCTATCCTGTTCATATTTAACTCTAAGTCGACGTGCTTCTCTCCTTATCTCCCTCTTCTTTTCTAGACAATCGGTAGAGAACCACTTGACTTGCCTAACCGGGTCTTTCTGTCGGCTCTTTACAAACTTAAATGTAAGTATCACAATTTAGGAAAGTTGAAGATAATCGTGGACCTTAATAATACATATCAAACCATAAACATGCATACTCTGTTTAAGGGTATCAAAAATATTTTTTTATTATTTTTATTACTACAAATGGTTTTTACTAACTATACACATTAAAAGAGAAAACATGTTATCCTCTGTATTTCAAATCAAATCAAATCAAATCAGGGGGCATTTGTACAGCGCACACATCACTCGAAAGTCTCATGGCGCTAGCAGACAGCTCTGAAAAGAAGTGAAGTGGTTCAGATGTCAAAAAGCCATGTCTTCAGCCTCTTGCGAAAAGAGTTATGATCAGGGACATTTCGCAGATGGATAGGAATTTTATTCCAGGATGATGGGGCAAGAAAGGAGAAAGATCGTCCTCCTTTTCTGGCAGTATGTATCTTAAGAGGAGTGAGCAAAAACTGATTGCTGGACCTAAGCGCCCTGCGTGGTTGGTACCAGCATAATTTCTTGGTCCAGTATCTCGGGCCTTTTCCGTACAACTGTTTATGGACTAGACAGAGAACTTTGAAAAGAATTCGTTTTCTGACTGGTAGCCAGTGAAGGGATCTTAAGCAGGGTGCGGAAGGCGATCTGGGTGGAAGATCCAGGACCAGCCTTGCCGCAGTGTTCTGCAAGATCTGTAGTCTGTCCAGAAGGTTATTGTTAATTGAAAACAGTAGGGAGTTTCCGTAGTCCATTCGGTTTATTATCAACCCTTGAACTAATGGTTTCCTGGCCTCCACTGGTAGCCACTTGAAAACCTTCCGAAGGCTACGCATTACTCCAAAACACGTGCCAATGATATGATTGACCTGGTTCCTCATGGACAATTGGTTGTCCATGTGGAAACCTAGGTTCCGCACCGTCAATGTGGGGGTGGGGCAGAGGCCAAGATGGGATGGCCACCAGTCGGTGGACCAATGCTCCTTTGCATTGCCAAAGAGCATGACCTCAGACTTGGCTCCATTTAGTTGTAGATGATTGGAGCTCATCCACCTGTCGATGTGGGACAGGCATTTATTGAAGCGTAGCTGTGTTTCAGTAGGATCTGGGCCAATAGTGACCATTTAATTTTGCACTGCGATCAGGCACTAAAGTTCAAAAAATCAATTCATATATTGACCCACTAGCAAATACATTTTGCACAGTGTCAGTGATAAATGCCTTTAAAATGAAGATGTTCACAATGTTTAAATTTTTTTCCTTTTTTCAAGACATATACAAAATTAGTGAATAATCACTTCATTATATACAGAGGGCATTCAATATTGGCATGGCTCTTGAGACAGAATATATAGTTAGTAAAAACCATTTGTAGTAATAAAAATAATAAAAAATATTTTTGATACCCTTAAACAGAGTATGCATGTTTATGGTTTGATATGTATTATTAAGGTCCACGATTATCTTCAACTTTCCTAAATTGTGATACTTACATTTGAGTTATTTTCCCTGATTTAGGAATTAGCGTCAGGGGTACCCTTGTTTTTTACACACATTGGCTCTTTACAAACTTCCCATCCTTTTTCAAATCAACACTAAGGCTGTGGACCACTTGTTCTATTTTTCCCACACACCAGTCCAGGTTCTGCCCTCTTGTACTTCCCAGGTCAATCTTCTGTTGCAGCATGACCAGACTTGCCATATATTCCTCTGTTAACCTTGTTGTGACTCGCCTCGGGTAATCCACCTGTTGTTCGAGTACTTTTTCACAAGGGTTCAGGTAAACATCTGGAGGCTCTAACTCCAAAGGGTTATGATCACTCCCATATCTATGACAAATCCTGAACCCCTTAACTAAGGCAAAATTCCAGGCTGGCATAAAAACATAGTCTATTGGGCAATTTTGTGAACCCATTTTAAACATTTTCTTTGCTGGACAATCTAAATCTGACCTACCATTTAAGCAGAAAAGGCTTTTAGACCCCAGAAAATTTTCCAAATTTATGTCTTGAGTTGTAGAAACACAATTTGGAGAAGTTGCTAACTTTATGTCATAAGCCTCCAGAATATCTGTATACCAACGATCTAGTTTCGTTGGGTTTAATTTGTGATTAAAATCCCCCATCATCAGGATTATATCCGTGCCGTACCTTTCACAAATAATATCTAAGTCATCTTTAAAATTACCCATTTCAGCACCATATTCCTCCGTGCTCTCCCATTGCATGTACACATTAATAAGCATCAGATTGTCGAACTTTTTATCACCAACTAGTAAGGATAACCTACATACTAACAACCATTTACATTTTACAGGAAGTTGGGTCACCTTCTTCACAATTCTTGTGGATAAAAGTGTCATGATCCCGCCCGCAGGACGCCCATACCTTTTATTCTTTGCCGGGCGGTGGAGTTGACGGAACCCATCAAATATTGGGGTCTTGCCGCATACCCAGGTTTTTTGTATACATATGATCTCATTACTTTTTGCTAGCTCCTTTATATTTTCTTGTTTTGTTAGATCTCCAAGGCCATTTATATTCCACGAAACCACCTTTATGCTATGCGGCGACCCATTTTCCTATTCCACATCATCTAGGTAACTTTCTTCTCCAAACTCCTCATTATACCTCTGGGAGGGACCTGCTGGGCTACTTCTTTGACTCCAGTTCCCCCAGGAATTCTCAACATCATAATTATTTGCTACAATGTTGAGATTTCCCATCCCATCTCCTACTTCTTTCTCTATTAACCTCACCTGTCTCTTCCCCAAGCCTGCATGGCATCTTAGAAAATCTTTACCTTGAAGCTCAAATCCTGCTACTTCTTCTTCGGGTACTATCCGTATCCCTTCCTTTAGTACCTCTCTCTCCGCCTTCCCTATCGCAATCTTTACCAGGTCTGAATATACTAATACCCTGGTAATCTCTTTCCCTACATGGTTTAATTTAAAACCCACTTGCCGCAGGTCTTTTGTTCCAATACCTTTCAGGCTTGGGCACTGAGCAAATAATTGTAAAAGTTGTGATCTATTTAAGGGTGTACTCTTCCTCATTTTTTTCCCTCCTTTTCCTTTTTGTATCAATTCAAAATAAATCCACTTATTCCCTACTTTCTCTTTTCTCACCATTGTAGATAACATGTGTGGCTGGCAGCTATTTTTTCTTGTTACGGCCATAGGTTTGTTACTAGATTCTGGCCACACTCCATGGTGGAAAATGCTGCTGGAGTTTTTGGCCACTGTAGGTACTATATACCTTACTCGATTCTGCTGTAAGGTTAAATTTCTATTTTGTTGCACCTTATTTCCATTTTTCTTTAAATCTTTTTGTAACCCCTTCCTCCTCCTTATTTCTCTTGGGGGCTTAGTTGGCATCTGTTCTTGAACGGCTAATTCTACACTAGCCTCCTCAAGCCTCCTTCTTTTCATTGCCTTACCTTTCCCCTTTCTGTGTATCTTCCTTCCCACTCGGCTCACATAGTTGGATAATCCATACCTTATATAATCACCCCTTCTTTTTACTATCATTGGACATCTCGAGATATAGACTTCATGATTTGTATTCGGTGGTTCTACAATCTCAACCTCCACCTCAACCGGAATTGGGGGCTGGGGATCTGGTACTGATCTTATCATGGAAGGCATTTGACCCCTAATTCCTTGCAACTCCCCCTCAATCCTGTATAAATGCCCTTTTTGTATTTTTAATATGTCAGTATTTACCATCGTGACTTCTAAGAGTCCTTGGAGAGTTCTTTGTAACATTATCATTATTTCCAACATTGAGGAAGATGGTGTAGCAGAAATGTCTAGATTCAGCTCCGAGGTATAATTTCGCCCCTCATCTTCTTTTAACTCCGAGCTCTGGATGTCACGCCGGTCTTGGCTTACAGTTTCTATTAGATTCCAGTTGGTTCTGGGTCGTTGGTTCCGAATCCTGTGGGAACAGACCCCGCGGGGATGAGGACAGCCGTGGGGACAATGTTAGGCCATTTTGGCATAACAAAGACTGAAGAGAATGTTCTGCCACAATTACGGACTCTATCATTTGCTCATCCAAATCTAATGAATTGTTCTCGTTCTGCTCTTTCAAACTCTGCATCCTCTCCGTCCGGTGGCTTTGCAGGTGAAAACACCTTTTTAAAGTGTTTCCCCACGAAATCTTTTAGTGATTTTGAGGCTAACCCGCCCCCTCTTCCATTAGGCGTTACAACCTTAGTTCTTTTTCCTTTATAACTTTCCTAACTTTTGGCCCTGGGCTCTCCATACTTTCACCAGACACCCTCTGGTCTGCTGAATGATCCCTTAGCAACTGCTTTTGTTCCAGGGTGCTTTTGTTCTTCCTGGGGGCCATATCTTAAACCTTTATAGAGTAGATCAGCGTCTCACAGTCCAATTTCACTTTCTCCTCCTTTTGCAAGTTCCCCGTATCAGTTCAAAACGTATTATTTGAAATATGAGGCAAATCAATCCACTGAGCCTCCTCACTTACCTCTGTTGTGCGCCCGCCATATACCCGAGCCCGTGCTCATGCCCTTCCTGACCAGACGGTTCTCCACCTGCTAATTGTGCTGTCTCTCCTTCCTCGCGGTGACTGCCTTTACTGTTCTTGCGGGGAGCCTTTTCTACTTGTTGGTGATTTCCCCCTTCACCAATACTGCTCTTGTATAAACTCCCCGATCTTCCGCGGCAGGCGGCCGCCGTGCATCGGCGATTACTGCGTTTTCGGCGTTTTAGGTGTTTTTCCGCGACCGCAACTCCTCCAGCTTCTTTGGCAGCCACAGTTGCGAAAACGTCAGCGTCAACGTCTGCGTGTGGGCGTAAGGGCGTGTCAACGGGGCGATCGGTATGCGGCAATGCAGCAATACGCACAACAGAAGCCAGACTCAGACCTTTTTAGTTGATACAGTTTGTGCCCATAGCCCATTAGTATTAAAAAGAATGCCAAGGTAGGGAAAATTATTGGCTACCCCCACCTTCTGACCTTCCACAAACATATCTCTGGACCTCTGGTTACAACGGCCACACCTCATAATGTAGGTCTTTGAAATATTCACTCTAAGACCTAGGTCGCTCATGAATGTAGAAAAACTGTCTTAAACCCTCTGCAGTCCTAGTTGGGTACGCGACATCAATACCGCATCGTCTGCGTACAAGAGGGCTGGTATTGGGCGGCCAGCTACCTGTGGGAAATCTTGATTGCCTATAAGCAACGCCTCGCCCAAGCCATTAAGCCATTAATATAAAGATTAAAAAGAAAGGGGGCGAGGACGCAGCCTTGCCTAACCCCCTTCCTTATTGGAAGTGATGCCGAGCGGTCGCCGTCCAGACCAAAACGTACGCGCACTCTAGCATTGCTATATAGGCGTCTGAGAAAGTAGATCATTTTTCGATCAACCCCCATGTGCTCAAGGATCTCCCACAGCTTGTCGTGCCTCACTGAGTCAAAAGCGGCAGTGAGATCGACAAACGCTAAAAACAGTTGCCCCGTCTTTGCCCGGGTGTATTTTCCCACCAAGATGGCTAAGTTTAAACTTTGATCACACGTCCCTAAACCCTCACGAAAGCCGTACTGTAGGTCGGACAGAATCATATTGCCCTCAGCCCACTCCTGTAAACGTTCCAGGAGAATTCGACCAACCACTTTGGTCAAGGAATCCAGCAAAGAGATGGGCCTGTAACACCCGGAATCCTGGCGGTCTCCCTTTTTAAAAATTGGAACTATAGTGGATTCCACCCATGTTGGTGGAAAAGGGGCCACACAGCTGGCATTAATTACCTGTGTAATTAAAGGCCCCCAAAGGTCCGAATTTGACTTAAATAAGTCTACGGGGACACCATCCGGCCCGGGGGCCTTGCCACCCCGACTGATCAAAGTTGAGCTGGTCACCTCCTCTAAAGTAAATGCTAGGTCAGAATAAAGTATGGAGGGATCCAAACTATCTTCCCCCTCACTGACATTTATTTCAGCATCATGGCCATTCTCCCCGTTGTATACCTTGGTGAAGTGCTCGATCCACAGTTTTCTGTAATCGCTATTTCGATAGTCGGACCTTCTCCCACTGTCAAAAATGGGGCTTTCACTATTTTCCAAAAAGCCTGACTATTATTCACCAAAAAGCCTGACAATTATCACTCATCCTCCCCCATTTTCAAATTGACAATGTAATAAAATATAAGCATAAAGTTGCGAGTAAATAACAGCAAAGTCTAAGTATAGACTAAAATAAACTGTACCCCAACAGGGGATTAATAATTTAAAGCTAGTGACGAGAAAAGTGTAAGATGGGAATGACACCCATAGGGACAACCTCGTGTGAGGGTAACCACTAGCAGAGATGGGACTAACACCCCATAAGACACACCCTATGAAAGGGTACTAATGTACAACTAGTATGTGAAGATGGGACTAAAACCCATGACCTAGCACCGACATAAGGGTGGTTAGATAATGTAAATGGGACTGACACCCATGACCTACCCCGTGACATGAGGAAGGGAAACTAAAGTAGATGGGAATGGGTACACGTCAGGGGTGCCCCCTTTCGCCCTTATTGTTTGCCCTGGCCATAGAGCCCTTCGCGGTCCGGGTCAGGACTGAAATGGACCAGTGGGGAATTAAAATAGGGGACACGAGTCATATTATTTCACTATATGCCGATGACGCTCTGTTTTATCTGGCTTCACCCCAGGATGCACTACCGGTATTGCTGCGTCAGCTGGACCGGTTTGGGGAGGCCTCGGGGTTACGACTCAACCGAGCTAAATCCCTGATTTTTCCGCTGGCCGGACTGACATCGGTGCCACCGGGGGACTTACCAGATCTTGGACTACGCTGGGAACAGACAGGGTTTCGTTACCTTGGGATACAAGTGGCTCTGACGGATGTACAGGCACTCGCCCGGAATGTAGACCGCATAATCATATCTTTACAGCAGTCGGTGTCATTTTGGAATACCCTTCCACTCTCGCTGATGGGTAGGCTGGCCATCTCTAAGATGGTGATGCTCCCCAGGATATTATATGTACTCCAGAATTCGCTATGCCCGTTACCGCCGCGAGTTTTTAAAACTCTTAATATGTTACTCACGTCACTGCTTTGGGCGGGACGGCGCACTAGGGTAGCTCTCCACACGGTTGTTGGCAGCTATGAGGAGGGCGGTCTGGAAGCGCCGCGCTTCGATCTATATTATTATGCTTCCCAGTTGCAAAACGCGGCACGCTGGTTTACCGACACGGATAATTGGGAGAAACGTCTTCTATTGGATAGGGTGGATACCCGGGCGATGCAGGAAGCGCTGATGCGGGGTGGGGGGTCGGACCCTTCTCTTCCCTATATTGTGCGACACACGGCCGGAATATGGCAGCGGTTTATTGAGAAGATCTTAAAACGGGCACCCTTTCTTAGGGAGCTCCCAATATGGATACTGGCCCCCTTCAATGCTATGGAGCAGCACATGTCCTTTCAGGCTTGGAGGGAAGGCGGGTGTGAAGTCCTTGCTGATTTTTTTCCCGGTGAGACCTTCCTTACATACGAACAGGCGGAGGAGAACTTTGGCCTTGGACAAGGCCAATTCTTACACTTCCGGGGAATCCAGGATGTAGTGAAAATTACTTGGCCCCAATACCCAGATATTCCACCACTAACCCAAACGCTGGATATCCTGCTCTCATGTGGTACAGGCCGTAAATTGATATCCTTGCTATATAAAGCTATGAAACAGGACTCCGTCCCTCCGGTACCGCCGTCCCGAGCCGCCTGGGAGAAGGATCTTGATATCCAGCTGGAGGAGAAACAGTGGGCACGCATAGGATCCCTCACACGCACAGTCTCATGTAATGTCAGGTTTAAGTTGACGCACTTCAATTTTTTGCACCGCACTTACCTGACTCCGGTGTCCCTGAAACGTATCTCTAGTGACAGGGGGGATAAATGTCCCAGGTGTGCTGCGGAGAGAGCAGGCTTTCTCCACTTGGCATGGGAGTGTCCACTGGTCATGCAGTTTTGGGCAGGGGTGGTGGGAAAGATTGTTGCTGCTACGGGGCTTCAGATGAAGCTGGAACCATTGCATTGTCTACTTGCCTTGATCCGGAAGCCCAAGAAAAAGACACTCCCCTATAAGCTTCTTCAATTAATGCTGGTGCTCGCAAGGCGCAGGGTTGCCATTACTTGGATGGGGCAAAAGGCCTCTGAGGTGCCCATTTGGCTTAGAGATGTTCGCGAATGGTCCCTAGCCGAAGAGGTGCACATGAAACTTACCCGAAGGGATGAAAGGTTGCAGGAGAACCTAATGGCTTGGCGAGTCATGTGCGCCTCTGGTTTGACTGAGGAGGAGTCCTCTCTGCAGGATACAACTGATAGCGAGGAGAGTAGGCCAGATACTACTGGTGGGTTTGGGCCTGGTGGGGAGAGGGAGAATCAACCCTGGTAGTGCCCTCGCGGGCGTTCGTCGCTATGCCCGGTTACTCTCATCACTGTATAATATTTGTAATCTGGTTCCCCTTCCCCATTGTGCTTCTCCCTCTTTGATGATGCCCTTTGTCCTATGTGCAGGTACCAATGTCAAAGATATGCATACATACGCTAATTTGATGCCAATTTGTTCTTTTTTTTTGTATTTGACTCATCTAAACTGAAAAATAAAGTTTAAAAAAAAAAAAAAAGTAGATGGGAATGACACCCATGACCTACCCCGAGAGGTAAGGGAGATTAGCCAAAGTTAATGGGAATAACACCCAAAACCGACCCCCAGGCACTGGGTGAGTAGCAAGAGTAGATGGGACTAACACCCATAACCTACCCCCAGACAAAAGGGTGGGAAGCTAATGTAAATGGGACTAACACCCATAACCTACCCCCTAGCAAAGGGGTGAATAGCTAGAGTTGATGGGACTTGGACCCATAACCAGGTACCCTAGGTAAGGGTATTCAAAACTTGAGGCAGCGTAAATGGGAGGAACACCCATTGAAGCAAATGTAATGTGAGCAAATGGGGCTAGTACTCATTCTCGTCCCTAATGTAGGGAGAGTAAAGAGAAATGTAAAACAAGCAAAATGAACAATGTCGCCATTCCCTGATGAAGAAGGTGTGTACCCAGTGACTAGAAATGTAAGATAATGTGCCACCAAAATTTCACAGAACAATCCCAAGAAGGATAACTAGACAGCAATGGAGCTTTGAAAAACAATTCAAGATAAGCAAAACAGAGTATGGCGCATAAACAGAGAATGTCACTGAGGTTGCCAGTGAATGGAGGTTGAAGAAAAATTCTTGTGGATCATTTATACTGCCTCCTGAATCGTTTATGCTGTTGTGGCAAAAACTGTGAGTCTTATCCATAACTAGGCGAACGCATTGCCGTTTGCATGGTGGTCGTAAGGACAGATTCACGGAGAACAGTTCACAGCTCGAGCAAAAAGAGAATGATGCCGCAGTAGAAGCTTCGTCATGGCGCGAGCTATTACGTGAAGTGCGCATGGTGGTTGGGAGAAATTCTACATTACGCACGTTTGGTAGGCATCATCGACGTCTCATCAAAAAGGAGTCCTAGGTTTCTAGGCACCCGCTGGATTCTTCTGGCTTGTCCGATATTGTTCTGCGCTGACGTGGCTTTACATCAGATGAATCTTTAACAAAAACTTGGCAGCACGTACAAGGCGCTGTGCCGGGAGGCTCCCGGCATGTATATGTTGAGAAGCGTCCATGACCAGCTCAGGAAGCTGCCTAGCAACGGAGACGACGACTCGAAGGTTTCACACGACAAAGGAATGAAGGTAGGAATGCGCGCGCTGAAACCGTTACGTGGCATCCATTTCAGACCACAAAGCTGCAGTTTAACGGCCCAACAGAAGAAAGGTCCCAGATGAGAAAAACAATCAATGTCAGAAATTGTCTCACCTGCAATGTCCTGCTCGAGTCACCGGTACCGTGGCAACAGTATGAAAACCCAGCATACGAAACAGACGCAAAGTAGGTATACAATAAAGCGCCGCCACTACCGTGCGATTCCAGGCAGAAAGTCAGTCACAACATTTCCCACGGTGACGGACACGACCCAAGACAGCTCGTTGGCAAAATCTCGAGCAAGCGTGAAAAATTACTCACTAGTGAAACATTAATATAGTTGAAAAAAAAATACATTCAGAGATGGAGGCAATAACAGTGAGAGAGAATGTTCTTTAGCTTGATCTCCCATAGTTTGACGCAGATATAAAGCTCAGTGACCTCCAAAAGCACCAAGACATAACCACAAAGCGTCGGTCACGCAGACATTTTCCTTTGGACCATGTTGAGTCCAATGATAAGTCAAATTGTATCTTGTTAAGCCAATGAGCTTTGAATTTCCGTTTTCTTAAGCACACACCAGACTGGTGTAACTTTCCTTGAAAACCAAACATCTAAACAATGTTCATAAGCACAACACGCCTAGGCTGGGGCTGTCTGATGGAAGGACACTGGTGGGGCTGAGAGGCGTTGAGCTTCATCTTCACATGTTTCTTGTGGACATCTTTGGTATTCTGTTAAGAATAGCTTGGTTTCTTGTTTGCGCTTTTGGTTTTCTGTAGATACCTCCTCTTGGTAATGTATGTACGATGCCTGCAACTGTAGACTCTGTAGGTAGCTTCATCTTCAGGTCCTCTTTTGGCTGCCAGGTCCATGAAGTCCAGTTGTAACATGTAGGTAGTCACCAACTCGTCGCCAAAATAATGTGGTAATGTGGTCCACGCAGGTAAGATGTAGCACCCAACATTCCAATACGCATCATCACTCCAACATTCCATGCAGCACACAGCACATTCACACTGGCTGAGCAGGGAGAGAGAAAATGGCAGGACATTCACATGAACAGGATACTACAAGATTGTCAAGAGATTTTCAAGAAAAGGAACTTGACCCATAGACACCCGTGATAGCAAGCAAGTTATACGTGGGTGAAGGTAGCCGAGAGGGATTGGTTGCACTCAACCTAGTAACTATGGAAATTTAGGAGAGTGACCAAGATGCTCTGAAGCACATTCATCCTTATACTATGGGATTTATGCAGAAAGTATCAATGGGATTAAAGTGCCTGTCATGAGGGATACTGGAGCCTTCCACAATATGGTTGAGAGGAAGTCCCTGAAGCCTGAGGAGATACTCCCTGGAACCAAGGATACAAGTTTGGTAGCCAGTGGAAAGGGCAAGGAGTATCCGCCTAAGTTCAGATACAGCAGAAGCATCTTACTCACCATCCTCGGAACTAGACATAGAGGAATCTGTTCTAGACTTATCCACCTTCTTTGAGTCACCCTTCAGCTCTCCCAAGGTTTGTAGCAGTATTCTTTTAAACTTCTCAAATGCACCATCCCCAAGAGGAGACCTGCACTTCCTCTATCGCTTCCGGGGAGGAGATCTTGATCTAGAAGAGGAATCACTGCTGGGAGAAGAATCCAAGTGTCTGCTCTTAGAATATTTCCCAATAATGACAGAAAGCAAAGCACAGGCACTAAGAACCAACACTAAAAATCCCGTATTACACAAAGAAAATGCCAGGTAACACAGCACCTTACCTGCTGCCGGCGCTTCCTTTAAATGTCATGGCAAGAAGCGTTGACAGACTGAAAGCTCGAGCATGCGCAAAGCCTTAAACCAGTCACACGTATGCTCAAAGCAAAGTCAAGATTCCCTCTATGCATGCCCCTGAGCTAGGTGGAGAAATTCTTAAAATTTGTGAAATAATGCAGCTGCACACATAATTACCCTGATCACTGAAGAGATGCAATAGTGCACAGGTACAGGTGAGTGCTGCCTAGAAAATACCCTTGTGTCTCTGCCACGCCTCCTGGTGTATAAGGCTTTGGGCGTGAACCGGACCTGCTGAAGCCCTGATGGCGCTGTAGTCTCCTTCGTACTTCTCTGCTGCTCCCACAGTGGGTAAAGAGACCCCACCAAAGCCCAGCAGGGCGCAATCCTCATCTACCGGTGCGAGGTGACTGAAACCCCAGTCCTACCTCCCTGTCTCACTCCTCAAGACAGGAAAAAAACTAGGAAGAGGAATGGGATTGGCCATTCCTTATGCCGCCCTAATTGAGTAGGATTAAGGCAAGTCCACTCCTACTTCCTGGTTTTGGTCCTGTCAGCGATGTGGGTTCATCTCATGAGTAATTGACTGTGACGAGGAATATGGACTAAGGATAATGAAGATTACTGGTAAGTAACTGAGGCATTATGGGACCAACCCTCTGTATCTTCATGATGCACCAAAAGACCTTTGGGACCTGCACAGATATCACTTTGATTTTTGTCTTGAAAAGTTGATAGGTATGCCGATACCCCTGCAGTGCCAACTCAGCGGATTGCCAGGTGTTACATTTGGTGGGATCTATGGGGAACGATATGTCCATATGTTTTAAAATGTTTAGATAAATAGTGCCCATACTTTTTCCTGAAAAACAACATTCCCTGGATTGTTCCTATATTGGGGTGCCTCTGGCGGAAAGCACAGGGAATAGGGTCTCCTATGCTGTGAAGCCAAGGAAGGGACAGAGACAGAAGAAACAAGCCTTCTCACCAGGATGCCTTCCATCAAAAACAAAAAAAAACAAATTCATGCAATTGGTTAATTAGCTGATCTAAAGGCTGCTAGGGAGCTAGTATAGGGTTTAACTGATGAAGTCATTTGAGGCTTCATAGTTTCAATGATTTATTCATTTTGAGTGATAATGTAATGGTGCTACCAACTGAGTATTGGAGTGGCAGTCTAATTGCATGTTACAAACGTATATAGTTTGAAAGCATTTGTTTTATCTTAAACATTAAATCTTTTTGCACAGTGTATGGCAACCTGTCTTATACTGCGTGTAGTACACTTTTTAATGATAACTTACATATTCACAGGGCTTTCTCTCAAAGGCTGGGCACTATAGCACCATAAATACACAAGTCATTATTCTCCACTGCTCAAACAGGATTTCCCTCTGTGACTGGTCACACACACTGATCAAATTAACCAATTGTGGTTTCATAAAAGAGTACATTTCCCTCCACCTTAACTTGCACTTATTTTTCATTTAAGGTGATTGCGTTATTTTATGTGCAGTTACCTGTAGGTGAAAGGACCACTTAATTGCAGAATATTGTGATCATTTTAGCTACGTCTCTGACCCCGCCCAGCTCCCTTCCTTCCACTCAGGATCACAGTTCCCATACTGTTTTTTATGTACTTCAACCACTGCAAACTATTTTCTACTGACTGAGCGCAATAATTCATGTAAAATAAACTTGTTGCCTCCATGTGCTGCTATAGAATATAGGTCCGTATTTATTATTCCTTGTCTCGCATGGAAGCTTTAGACCTGACGCCCAAACAGAAGCGAAAGAACAGCAGCATACCTCCGCATCCCACATTTGGGCTATGGTAATAGAAAGAGAAGACGGGCACATGTCTAGAAAGATCTCTGTGACTGAGCATGCTCCGTAGAGGGCTGTTTTCGCTCTACACATGGGCAATCTTGGATTTTAAATGCAGACGCGGATAGGATCATAGAAATGACCCCTTGGAGTTTGAGAAGCTGCGTTACTGTGCGGTGTATAATTACAGAGGAGCTTTAGTGTACTTTCGAGCAAATTGTTCTATGTATTTGGACTGCTCTTTAGGAAGGAGCTGCGTGTTGCTGGATTGATCCTTCTCATCGTTTGCAACTTTTTTCCTCAAACGCCAGTCTTTAATCTGTGAAATAAGAAAAACAAAATCGGAGAGAAATGTCCTGGCAGGACTCCGATAAGGTAGGGGTGCGTTTTTATCATTCTTCCCAATTTGCCCCAATTTTGAGGTAATCCTTTTTGGAATCATCTTTACCCTCCCATAAGGCCACGAAGCTTCCATTGATGTAATAATCTGCCATTCAAACTTTACCCGACCTCCTGATAAGTTATACGCCTAAATTGACATAATTAGGATACCCTTCAGCATCACCTCATGCGTGTGGTCATTGTATAGTGCAAACGAAGGCAGAGGGGCGTTTTATTGGATCAAAGGCAGAGATGCAGCCAGCGTGTGATTGGAGAGTGTACCTGGGACCTGAGAGCAGAAGTGGCAGTTGTGATGCAGGTTTTTTTTTTTTAAAGAAGTGTCTTTATCTCTCTCCTAAATTGGAGCAGGGTTGGATGTATACATGGATATATTTCCAGATCTCAGGTGCATAGAAGGAGAAGGCCTGTTGCTTATTTTTTTCCATTTTTTGCAACTCTTTGTCGCCAGTCTGATGGTGTTCTGGCTATGAATGTGCCAAAGGCCACCATAAGCAGTGAGCTTGTTAGCCAGATAGGCAGGTGTTTCAGTCGTTATGGCTTTGTAGGTGATGCAGCTGATTTTGCAGATGGTGCAAAGTGCAAGATGAGCCATTCCATTAAGGTTTCGTTGATGGGGTCATACTTCTTTAGGTCCTGGATGGCGCATGCTGCGACGCCCAGGATCCTCTTAAGGGGGCCAGGGTGCAGTCTGGGAGGCCGTGTAGGAGGGCATTGCCACCATCAAGACAGTTGTGGAGCCAGATTATCATGGGCCCACGGCAAGGAAGGAAATGGGTGTCCTCTGGCTGTAGTGTGAATTATAAAATTAAGCAATAATCAGGGTTCAGTGGGCCCCTCGAGGCTCTGGGCCTGGTGCCATGGCACCTGCTGCACCAATCGGAATTACGCCCCTGTATCAAGAATATAATCGCTTGAATGGTAGTTCTGACACCACTTTCAGGGAGGACTTAACTTTCTTTAATAGAGGGGGCTGGTAGCAGGCCATCTTGATACTCTTGGCAGTGGGATCCCAGATGTTGTCGTCAGTGTTCAGGGTGAATTCAAGTGACTTAGCAGTGCATGAAAGTTGGAGTTCTAATCCATCCAGGTTCATTTCCTTGATCGAGGTTTAGGCTAGTTTTTGCTTGTTCTTGGACAAAAAGCAGAAACTCTGTTTTAGTTGGTTAAAGCTTCAGGAAGGTGCTGGATGAGATCAAGACTGTGATTGTGGCATTAAGTGTCTGGAACAGATGAGATTTTCAAATATAGTTGTGCGCTGTCAGCATATTGCAAAGGGGCTCCATGAAGAGGTTGTAGATGACTTGGGGCGTGATGGAATCCATAGGAACTCTGCATGAGATGGCGATCTGCTGGGACTTGAAGGTACTCATGAACAAATTGGTATGTCTGCTGAATAGATAGGGGAAAACCAGTGAAAGATGTTACCAGTGAATCCCTTACATGACTTCAGTGTGGGATGAGGGTGGGATGGTCAGTGGTGTCGAAGGCAACTGAGAGGGCTAGCAGTATCATGAGACAAGGATCATCCTTATCTGTGGTCATTTGTGATTTGAAAGGCTGCTGTCTCCATTCTAAAGCATGATCTGAAGCGGGACTGGTAGTTGTGCATGAGATGGTTGGCTTTGATGTAATCTTGAAGCTAAGCATAGACTGCTTTTTTGTCATCTTGCCAATGAAGGTTAGCTGAGTGATAGACCAGTCTTTGGTGAGGTCATCAGTGTGGGTTTCCTCATGAGTGGGAGGATCTGGCCTGTTTTGAGAGTTCTGAAACGATCTCTTGAATGAGGGAGGCATTGACAAGCCAAGGGGGAGTAGGGGTGAGAGAGTTTATCTGGAGAGATCTTTGATGATGGACAAGGGTAGAAAATCATTCTCATAGGTGGTGGCTTTGAGGCAGAAGCAAGCTTAGTGTTGTCAGTGTACTGTCACATCTTCTGTATTTTTAAATGAAGAAGTGGCTGTTGGCATTGCAGGATGGGGAGGTGAATGGTGTTGGTATAGTACTTGGCTATGGCTGCATGATGATTTGTCTGCTTGTTACATGGAAAGACTTCAGTAGCATGAGGTCGTCCGGAATTCTTTTTTTTTTCTTCTAATTTCTCTCCTGACTGCAGAAGGAGCATTTGTTGTCTGTTAGGTCTTTAGTGTACCAGTGTTCTGAAGGGTTCGGCTTGCACCCGAGTGCTTTACTTGGAGCGTGGGTATTCACATGATTTTCCAGAAATGTGTTGAAGTCATTTAGAAGTGTGTTGACATCAGACGTTGAGGTGGTAGGACAAGAGATGAGTTCAAGCTTTGGATTGTAGATAGATAAGTCTTCAAATGATCTTAAGGTTTGTTATGCTCTTCTCGTTTGACATCTGTGTATTGGTTGGATTCAGAGCAGGGTGGCAGGGTTAGCAAAGTGGTCGATTCAGTGCATGGGTATGGGAGATTTGCATTGGGTGGTTGGTGATGTCGAGAAGATGAAGTGTAAGATGTGGTCTTTGGAGTGTGTTGGTTGAGTGACATGACTGTATGGCATTGAGGGTGTTGGTGAAGTTGGGGATGGTGTCTCTCTCTTGTTTTTTCATGCTTTTGTTGTCTGGGAGATTGAAGTCTCCAAGGATGGTGGTGAGTGCGTATTGGATAGATGAGGTGGTGAAGAGGTCCGACAATTTCTGTATTAAGTCTTTATTCTGTCTAGGAGGACTGTCGTTAAGGTAGAAGATCGCAAACTGAGTTACAGATAATGGGAGGTGGCATTTTAGGAGCTCACTTGATTTGAATTCCACTTGCTTGCTGGTGGGGAAGGACCATGAGGACGTAAGAATGACGGCAAGGGCAAATCCCTTCTTATGAGCTCAGCCTGCAAGCTAGATGTTTTAGCCTGTGGGAACAAAGGTGACGGGGATGTGCAAGTATGTGGGATGATCAATGTTTCTGTGATGAAGAGTGCATCAAGTTTATGATTGTGATAAGGTCATAGATGTGTGCAGGGTAGGATACTGCAGAACGTGTGCTAATGAACACAAGCTGGAGTGTGTTTTCAGGCATTTGAGGCTGTATTTGTGAGATATGTATGTTGTTGGTTATATGCGTTGTGAGGACGTGGTGTGTGTGATCTAGATCTGGGTGTGATTGTGGGGATGGAAGTCTAGGTAAATGATTACAACTTACCTGGTAGGTGCTTGCTGAGGTTGCAGTGGAGTATGATTTATAGTCCTATTACCTTCCTGGTGCTAAAATGCCCAAACAGGTAAAACCCATCACTTTGTCTGTCCTTTTTGGAGCCCACAGAGCAGGATGCACTTAGGAGGTGAATGAAATAGGGAGGAAGAAAGGAGTGGTATCACTTTCTGTAGAGATGAACACTTGGAAATGCAGTGATGTTACGACCTGTGGATATGTATGCTGTGAGTAAAGTGATATCAAATCAAAATAACCTTTATTCGGTTTCATGTAATAAAACCATAAAAGCGCACATTAAATATAATAAAACGATCCTCAGAACATGTCAGTTGGAATAAAGGCCTAAGCTGGGCATAAAAAACACAATACAAATGACACCAAATTCACACGAACAGTACCAGGTAGAATAAAATCACTATAATTATATTTTAGAAATGCATTTCATTTATTCATTTGATCTGGGCCATCCTGCACCCAAGCCACAGACAGATGACTCCCTAGTTCAAGCATTGACAAGACCAATAGGTGTGGCTAATAACTGAAAGCCAAACACATAAAAGGTGATGGGAGGAATGCTTGCAGTAAGTTTAAACACTGGCAATCACTCGGGGTACCATTCCAACCCATTGTTCTTTTGCCCACCATCCCACCTCAGTTTGAGCACAGCCATATGCAAACCCTTTTTGACGCTGCTCCAGTAGGAACAACCCTGCCCAAACTGTTAGGCTGGGTCCTGTCTGAACCAGAACCATTTGGAGCTATTGGAGCAGGGTTAAGACTGATTTGCATACTTCTAGATCCAAGATCCCTTCGCAGATAACAAAGAGCAAGTCAATGACCACAGGCAGTTGGCAGCCCCAGTGAATATCCCCCACGAAATTCAAGGACCTTCTGATGGCCAGCTGGCCAGTTGTCTCCTTGTTGGACCTTTGTCCAACAAAAGCTTTCAAAGGCATTGTCCTCACCATGAAAACCACCATCCTGGCATGAACCATAATCGACAAGTCGCTCACTTAAAGAATTTTCTAGTTTGATATTTAAAGATACACCTTCACTCACATCTCCAGCTTCCTCAAAGACAGCAACCTGCAGTTCAACCACTAAATTTACTTCCACCTTGGCAGAGAAACTGAACCAGCCACTATCTCTAGCTGGGACAACCAGAAGACTACTGTAATTAGAAATGGTGATGCCACCTTGTTGCATCTGGGCCTGTCACTCGCTTCTGATGCAGCCAATCAAAGCGCCTAATACTAGAGCAAGATGATCTTGGCATTCAAGGAACTAAGTTAGATTGCATGATTTAGTGTCATATCGACCGGTCAAGCATCATCTCCTAATCTTGTCATCTTCATTTTAAATTGACCTGAGGGTGTTCCAAGTCTGTAATGTCTCTCCACTGCTGTTAAATGCTTTCCTTATCTGAATATCAGCCCTCATCAAGTTTATCAATTTAACCGTTCTCAAACTGAAAAACCTAACAGACCTCTACTGCTCTGGTTTAAACTGCTGCCTCCAAACCGAGAACCATTGAATGCTGAACAACCATCTGATACTCAGCACATTCAAAACCAAAATCGTCACTTGCAAAAAATAGGAGACCTGATAGCCTATGACCTGAGGGTCCAGGCCACCATCTTACTGTTTTGTCTTGAGTATGCAAATGGTCCTTACCTGAGTGCTTTTTGCAGACACTACAAAGGATACACAATGTGTGCTGAACCACAATATCGCATTTGAAATACCCACCTGCAGATATATTATGACGATAATATTGTCTCCAGAATATTGGCAGAGTAGAGTCAACAATAGTAATTTATACACTTACGTTGGTGATATTTTGGCAGTCAGTATTATGGACACAAGATATCTGCCGGTCCTGATCTTGAACTCATTATAGTGACTTACAGCCTTCAAAATGTAGCAACCAAGCAGTGCCTACACATCACTTCAGTCCGTCAATCACTTCACTGGCTACACACGGTCAGATGCTCTTCTTTCGAGGTACCATGACTGGCCCATAGAGCCATTCTTGGCACAGGGCCATCCTTTATCAAAGTCAAATTTTAGGGACACATGCAGAATGGAACTCTGCATTCAAAAGATGCAGCACTGATGAGTAGCCGATTGTTCAAGAATACCCAGCAGTCGAAAATTCTTCTTTGTTTAGACAGGCAACCATAAGAAACATCCAAGATTATAATAAATTTAGAAAGCAATGCATACCTGGCTTCTCCTCACCAGATGACGGCCCCTACCACAAAGCAGTGGCAGACCCTAACCAACCAAGAACTAGAATCAGCCATCCACACATAGATGGTAGGTATAAGCATGTGTATACTTTTCTCTTACTCCTCTGGTTATCATGCACAACACAAAACCACCCTAAGGTCACACTGTGAACCCACCACCTGAATGTATATATAGGTATGCATAAGCGTTAGAGGCTCTATCGATCACTCCTCTTCAATCCATATCACACTTAAGTGCAGTTACACAGGACACTCGACTTGGTAAGGGCACCCTTTTATCATCGTACACAACACCAAAACTCTTCCCACATAGGCCACTCACACTGTTCCACCCAAGCACAATCAAAGGAGTAGCTTGACAACCATCAAACAAATGGGCATCATGGCCAAGTAGGCATTGCTATACAAATGCAACTACATTACACATTCCCCTGAAAGTTCCACAGGGCAACATGGTATTTAGCATGTACCCCTAGTGGCAGATTCCCTGCAAGACATTTTTTTCCATTCCAGGTTTTTAAATGAACATTTCTTGTGTGTTCCGTGATCATCATGTTGCTCTTTTTTTCTTCAAATGGAATATCCCAATCTAGTATGGCTTCCTTTCCTTTCTGGGCCAGCAACAGTATAAAAATATTTTTCTATTCTAGCTTTATTGCATCTCATCAGCGCGTGTTCCTTCTTGCTGATAGTCGCTCTAGATCAGGGATTCTCAAAGTACGGCCCGTGGGCCGCTTGTGGCCCTCTTGACATTTACTTTCAGCCGTCTGGTGAACAGCGTCACTGAGCTGCTGTTTACTTGACTCAGCACTAACATTCAAAAAGATATTAAACAAACACGAAAGTTATTTACATGTTTACTGACGTAAGGGAAAGAAGTAAAGAAGGAGTCCTGCACCACTTATCTTTAGGAACACCTTCAATTTTAAAGACATTGTGCAACAAACATGTAAAAATATGTGAAAATGTATTCTCAATCTTTTTAAAAACGTATATTTATCTAATGGGTGGATGTGTTTCACCCTGGTACATAAGATTATTATCACTTCAGATATCATATAACTGTATTGAATTGCAATTATTAGAAGTGATAGTTTTTAAACATGAACTTAGAAATATTTATGCTTCCCTCCTATCTCTGAGCCCAATGACGTTGGTGAACTTAGAAGTAGATCATTTGTCATGGGTACTGTCTGTTTGGCCTGGCTTGTAGTTCTACATGGAACAACATTATTCATGTATTGTGGGTGCTCTCAGATAAGATAATGAAGATTTCCCAGGATCACGTAATTTGGTCAAGAGGGGAAGCTGGGATGGATCCCAGGTTTTCTGGTTTCACATTGTGCAATTCGGCCACTAGGTGGGTATCTCTTTCCCTCACTCAAAAGTTATTTTTTTTGTCTTTGGCGCTTGAGGTTAGAGCATGGGTGGCAGAAGCCGCATGAAGGCTTAGCTCGTTTTGGACTCCGGGATCCCCAAGCTGAGCCAAACCCAGGCATCTGGCTTAAGCTTGCCTTGAGCTTTCAGTGGCTCGCCCCACCTATATCAAATACTGGCAATTTAGGGGGCAAAGGCACATGTAGGTTATGATTTTACTACATCAAACAATTTGGCAGAGCAGGAATACCAACATCACATTGCAGGACTCCTTGTTTCAAGGTTCAGAACTTTCTCACTATACCATATTTTAGTTACTGGACTATAAGACTGAGGGCCTAATTTAGTTGGAGGCAGAAAGGGTACTCTGCTGCAACGGCAATCGAGTACCCTTTCTGTCAATCTGAAGGTTTGCCCACCAAACTTAGACAGATGGGCGAACCTTCAGTATTCAGACTGCCGCCTATATACCCCGCTGACGGCCCGACAAAGTAAGGGCTGTCGAGGGTTTGGCCATGTGTCCACCCACCCGATTTTGAGTGGGCAGACTCATACCCAGGTTTTACTTCTACAAACCGTCACCTAAAACGTGGATGTATATAAAAGTTTTAAAAAATTCAATGACCCCTACACTATGAGAGATCACTCCCATGGCGAGGGGGGGTCATTGTTTGCTTTATTTCCAAAACAAAATCTTGCTTTGGGATTTTGTGTTTGAAAGTTAAAAAAGAAAATCAAAGTGAGCTGGCGCTGTCATCTTTAAGGAGCAGCAAGGCACACTTTTATTGCATTTACAGGAACCGCTGTTGCAGCGGTTCCCGTAAATGCAAGAGATGTCCGCTAGATTGGCAGAGATCTCTAAATTTGGCTGGTGAAGTACCCTTACCACGGGTTGAGTAAAGTACTTCACCCCTGGCGACAGTACTAACACCTTCTGCCAACATTTAAATCAAGCCCTGAGTGTGCTTCCCCCTGTGGGTAAACTCAAATGAGTGTTGGGGTACAGTCCTATCTCTGTTAAAAAACAAGAGCTGGGAAATATGCTTAGAAACCTCCACCCTGTTGGCATGAATGCGGCCCTTGGTCACACCACAGACCATATATTTTGACCTCTGGGAAAATGTCTACGCGTACCTATGCTGTGGAAGCTGTTCTTGCCTGCTACCTTTATGAGATCCATGGATTTTGCTGGTACTTCCATGGATATTCTACTGCTTGATTAACAGGTTTTTCAGGCATCTGCTTGTTTTTCGTCTGGAAAGATCTATTTAGATTTCTGTTTCCAGACTACTAGATGGTGAGCCGAATTCACCACCCTCTCTTTAGTTCAAGACCTCAAGCTGTCCGGTCCCCGACAGTGGCATCTAATTTCCCCAGTATAGGTGCCACTAATGTCCACAGTGAGGATTTGGGTAAGATCGCTGTATCAAGGGACAAACCACTGTTTAGTTGTTCTGTATTTAAAACATGAACAAGCTCATGTTTCAAAGCTTTCAAGGCATGATGAGCTTTATAAAGAACTGCAGCAGAGTTTCCTATTTATGTTATTTGACATATCTGTATTTAAATTGTATTCTTATTCAAATTGGCACCACTTTTGCCACTCTCAGAAAGGTGAAAGGCTGACTGACTTTTACCAGGATTTGGGCATAAAAACATTTTTGTTTGGGTGCGCCTGGAAACTAGCTAATAGAACAGTTTAATTTAAATAATAATATATTTATTGTGTCTTACTATTTCAGGCACCAGATACTTTCCATGATGTTGTTGCTTGCTTCTCTGAAGATGAGTCGAAGCTTCTACATAAGTGGCAGAAAGAACTTTACAGAAATGTGATGATGGAAATCCACCAGGCCTTGACTTCGCTGGGTAACATTCTTGCCTTTACTACTATCAAGTCGATGCATCCGATAAAATATGAAGCATCTTTCAGTTTTTATTTAAAACATTTTTTTAATAGATCACAATCTTTTTTTAATAGATTACAATAGATTTTCCAAACTCTTCAATTACATAGTACTTTTCTCAGCCGAATGATTTTTAAGTTATTAGAAAAAAAACGAGGCTGCGTTCCTACGCATTGTACAAAAACATTTGTATCTGAATCTTAGTAAGAGCAGGACTGAAGAAGCCAGAATATCCAGTTAAAGCAAGAGAAAGATGGAGTGGAAGGGTCAGACTATAGGACCAGATTTCAAACCGGGAATTACCATTTTATAAAGAAAACACCTTTAAGAGTATAGGTTATTGTTGTCAAAAACAACAAAAAACCAAACACACACCTAGAATTCAGCACTATTCAAAGGGGTCTGCATAACGAATTGACCACTTAAGTTAAAACACACAATATCCTTAAACATACTATGTTGCTGCAATACCTGAGTCTCAGTAGTCTACTAAGAACCGCATTACAGGTGTAATCCTGATTAGGTTCTAATGAGGAATTTAGAATTGTATCAGGATTGGAAGTCAAGGAGAAAAGCCGACAGATTTTGGAATTTCCGCTGGCATAAACCTAGCAGAAGTTGTCCGGGAAAAGTGAGTGGACTTAGTGAAAAGCATTTAGAAGTCGGTGCACACATAGCGACCTCTGAGATTATTCCTCATTTAGAGCACTTCACTCCAATTCCTGGGGGAATTTCCCACCAGGAAAT
The DNA here is from genome assembly GCA_963921515.1 of Calotriton arnoldi. Classification (NCBI taxonomy): domain Eukaryota; kingdom Metazoa; phylum Chordata; class Amphibia; order Caudata; family Salamandridae; genus Calotriton; species Calotriton arnoldi. The sequence goes on from CAWUFW010002772.1 coordinate 1,137,237, forward strand.
ACTGACCCACCTCCCAGTATCTGCATTTCCTCATGACTGTTTCACAGGCAAACTTGTCACGAGCAATGAACTAAACACTTGTGACAATAAATTGCAATAAGGTCATCAAACATGTAAAGGAATTTACGAGAGAAAGTTATAAAAAGGAAGCAAAAATAGGAAAAGAAAAAGATGGACTTTGTTATTACAGTGGCAAAAATATTGCCATCGATTGTAACTACAGTAAATAATCCACAGGTAATGGAGCTAAAACACCAGAGTAAAAAGGTACACAACAGAAACCGAGTTCACAATATATTATTCTTCCAATACTTCATAGCATTCAAATGCCTTGACGTATTTCAAGTTTTTGGCTCTCGCCATGGACCTCATTGAAACCCTGCCATACGACCATAGCATTCTTGCTGAAGGCCTGATACATCAAAAACGTTTGGCTCTCTGACCCTCACAGTACCTGTTATTTTTTCTCAAGGGTATTGTAGGATGTTCTTTTTCACAGGGCCCTACCATAGATTTTGTTTTTTTCTGTTTAGAATTAGGAACCCAATGCACTCTTTCAGTTTCATTTGATCTATGTGGAAGACCCAAAGGTTTTGGCAATATTCTTCAAAAACCCGGAGAGATTATCCCGCTCACAGGTCTTTGGAAAACCTTAGACCCCAATGTTGAATGTTGTTCTAATCTCGAAAGTTTTATTTATTTATTTAATTTACAGTTTGATTTTGGCTAAAAAGTCACACAAACATGACGCAAAACGTATACTAAAACAATTTAGTAATACCCAAAACATTATCATAAAATTAGCATCTCGTCTAAACATTTAGTTAATTAATTTAGTTAAAACATCTATAAATACACTATTTTTTCACAGTCGGCCAATATAAATCATTTTAGGTAGAAAGATAACATACTCTTCAGCACTACTCATAACTAATCAATGGTTACCTACTTTCAAGTTTTGCAACCAAGTGGGAAATTTATAAAAATGTACGATGCCACCAGTACGTACTGAACGTAGAAAAGGGAAAAGAAGAACAACAACGCAGTACAGAAACACCTATCGTCTGTTGATATCATTTTAGCAAACTGTTGTTCATATTAATAATAATTATGAATTTCTAAGTCTGCCTGTCGATACAGCATCTGCTTTCTTATTGCAAGATCATTACCTGAAAAATTCCTCCTCAGTTGCCAAAAACAGTGCAAAATGCAAACAAATATTAAAGTGACAATGTGCACAGATTACATCAGGGGCATCAAATCATTACTGCATACCATTACAGTTGTAATTAAGTCCTATAAGGGTTGCATCGGAAGATCTCTAAAAACAGGCAATAACAGTGTCCTTCTTGCTGGGCCAAAAGCAATGCAAAATATTAGCAGATGATAAAGTGACAATTTGTATTGTTTACAACAGGGGCAAAGAGCCATGGCCAAGTACTCCTTTTCATTATTTACATTATTTAGTCTACATTTTATACAGGAACACTCCACACTCCCTCCACTCTTGTCAGAATTCATATAGGATTTTCTGGTCAGCAAAATTTAAAAGTTTGATGGTAAAAATGATTCATGACTTATTGGAAGCATATAAGGAGACGACCTCGTGTGGGATAGTGGAAGAATATGAAAAGTTAATCTGCAATGTTAGAAACATTGCATACATGGCCAGAAATAATACAAAGAGGCCTGTGGTAAAATCATGGTTGGAGAAAGAGAAGGCTAAAGTAAAGCTGGATAAGAAAATAAGGGATGCCTTAAAGGAGGACCATGCTACCAGGGATTTCTTGATAAGCCAATATAGGAAGGAATTTGGAAAAGAGATCAGAAGGATTAATTAGAATGAGAAGGAAATCATATGGATGGACGTAATAACGGCTCTACGAGGAGGGATAGCTAAAACCTTCTGGATAGTGATCAATGAAAGCTTAGGGGGGATGCAAAAATTAGAAACTTGCCCAGTTGATGAGGATGACTGGGCAAAATATATATTAGACATCTATAGTTATAAAGACAATGACTGTGATTGGGATCCATCAATGAGACTGAATGACCAACAGTTCAAGGGAGGATCAGGAAGCCCTAGTCACATCAATAAAGGAAAGTAAAATAATTATATAAAATTTCAAATGGTCAGTGGTCTAATGCCAATAATCCCTTTCTTTTGACAGCATAATCTAATGTTCATAAGACGTGTTTATAGTCACTCATGGTCAGAACTCCAATTTCTCAATTGTTTACCAAATAGAAATCTTCAGAAGAGATTATGGCATAGTCAGTAAGCGAGAACATCCTGCCATTGTCGCAGGTGAGTCTGCCTAGGTGATCTCCTTTGCACATGCCATTTTTAGGTCTCGCCTGAGCCAGCGCGCATGCGCTGCTCTGGTGAGACTTTTAGTAAGCGGGTTTTGGAAGTGCAAACAGTGGCTTTTGCTGCGGACTAGCCTGCGTTCACGCGAGCGTGCACGCGCGATCAGGCGCCATATGGCTTCCCTCGCCATCTGGACGCTCGCGTGAACGCAAGCTGGTCGCCAGCAAAAGCCACTGTCTGCACTTCCAAAACCCGCTTACTTTCACTTTCACAGCCGCGCGGCCGGGTCAGTTTCACGGCCGCGCGGCCATTGCTTGTTTATACCATATTATCGGTAAACAGTCACAGTTTATTTGCTTGCATGAAGGCCAATGGCTTCCTTGCTAGAACACTGTTAGTTTTAACAGGCTGTTGGGGTGCATTGCTCGTTGTGCGGTTCAGCGAAGTTAAATAAATTGTTTGTGGTATTGCTTTCATGTTGGTATTCCCGCCAATCCTACCTTACGCTGCACAAAAGCTCTGTGAATATAAAATCAGGACTACCACAGTTCACTACTGACAGTAAGTAGCATGGTGTGCAGCAGACTCTACAGCACACATTAAAGGAACTAGGCATTTGCCAGTTGAAGCCTTGGAAAAAGAGTGGGTTCAATGGTCCCTCTAGAGGGGTTGGTTCTTAATCATTGTCCACCCACCCCATAGCGTTCATCATATGTCAACAGCCGACGAGCGTTCATCAAACGTAGACGTGCGGGTTGTACTACATTTATTGACTTACTCGCGCAGGTTTGACTCTGGTGGCACATGCAATAATCAGTTTGGTCCATGAAATGGGAAACCTGCAGCCCCAGGCAGAGAAGAATGCTTGGTCTAATTAGATGAATCGCGCAGCTCAGATTACCGCTGAACTTTGAACTCAGCCAAGGGCCCAATTCTCACCTCTCTGACAATACTGCAGTATCGTCTGAATGGCTGGTGGACCAGAGACCACTTAAAAACTCTGTTCAGTCCCACTGCATGACATAAAAAAGCCCCCCACCCAAAAAAGAGACTACTGTGAATATATACAACTACACACGGGAGAAAGACTGAGAATAGCTGCCTAAAAGACCGATATAAAAGCACTTCTTGCGTACTCTTTGCGCATGTGACTGTTAAAACTTACATTTTCAAGAAGATAACTGCCCTCTCGGGATGGCACATGCAGTAATCAGAATTTGGACATATCTTTAATGACGTGTTTCAGAGCCCTGAAAGCACGAATGCCAATTGTGTGAAATGCGCCTCGAAACACGGAGGTGTCAATTACATAACAAATGCACTCAAGATGGCTCTGCCAGTTGAACCCTCACCTCTAAAATCTGCAATGAGAATCCTGACTGAGAATCCCAGCCTCCTGTACTGTTGTTTAATAGTAACAAAAACAGCCATTTTAAACCGATTGCAGCGCCTGGAGGCACTATATAGTAAGGCGCTAGGAACTATATAAACACAATTTATCCTAACTTAAGTGAAGAGATGCAGAATAATTGGTTAGTTTCTAAGAAGCGCACATAACATCAAGAGAGAGTCGTGTTACTTTATCTGCACTTCACTCTTTATACTAGTGAATGACTTCAACCACGCACACACTAGAATTGTTCTGTAGTTTCCCAACTAGAATTCAACTTGTTTTAAAGCTAATACCAAACATAGGTGTGTCGGACACATAGCCACCCTTTGCTTTTACCTTTTTTGGTCTCGGAGCCATTTAACACCATAGGATAGTGCATTGTGTTGAATTTTCGAGGAGCAAAATGTATAAACTGTGTGAATTAAAGTCTCCCATTACACCGTAAATCAGGCTGATGCAAGAAGTCATTATAGAAAAAAAGCTGCTATCATGGGCTTCCTGGCCTTTACACCTCTCCTCTCAACACCTCTATGAAGCCAATTAGGAGAATGACCAGAGTGGGTCCTCAGAGATCCCCGAGTTCCAAGTGTTCACCGTGGCAAAAGTTAACACAGAGCTTTACTGCAGCCAGACTTTAAAAGGAAACTCACACTTAGCATTTTATTTTAATTTGAAGAGTCTGCTCTATCTGCCCCAGACTCACTCACATTCTACAGTGTATTTGTATGGCCTATTTGCAGCAGTATATTCATTTGCAAACGGAAATCATTACTCCTGAAGCAAACAAGCATTGGCATAGTCAATCGGTCTTGGCATTGGGTGTGCCTAATTGCAGAGACGTTCCGAGAGATGTTCAGGAAAAGACCCTGGCCTGAGAGCGACAGAAGCATATAACACTTTTTTTTATTATACCTTATAACTTTTAAACATGCTGCACAACATTCACAATATTATACAACACATATTAAAAACGTTAACAAAGCCCATAGCTCTGTCAAAACACTTATAACGCCCCAAAGGCGAGACCTATTGGCTATGCCAATGCTTGTTTATTCTCATATGGACAAAGTTTAGTACAGTAACCACGTATTTGCCCATTGCATCTTGTGGCGGCCATCATTATAGTGCCACCACGCCTCCATTCTACCGAGGGTAGCGTTCTAGTGTTTGATGCTCCCTCCTGCAATATGTGCTTGCTACCGGGATATAAATGTCCCAATGCGCGGACACGGGCCTGGTGAGACTGCTGTGTCGGGGTCCGCCTTTGCAGGCTAGCACTGTATTTGTTATCTTTTTAACTATTTGCATGCTTAATTGTGGCGACAGTTGCTATTTTAATGCTGTTTTAAAAAATGTGTGCATGGTACTGTGTTAAAGCTTATTAGAGCCCATTCCTTCTTGTAGCGGCCATCATTGTAGTGCCAACACGCCTCCGCGCTCTACAGAGGGAAGCGTTCTAGTGTTTGACGCTCCCTCGTGTAGTATGTGCTTGCCCCCGGGATATAAACGTGCCGATGCGTGGGAGCGGGCCTGGTGAGACTGCTGTGTCGTGGTTGGCCGTTGCAAGCTAACACCATATTTTTTATCGTTTTAACTGTATGCTTAATTGTGGCGACTGTTACTATTTTAACACAGTTTTTTAAAATTTGTGCGTGGTTCTGTGTTAGGGCCTATTACAGCCCGCTCCTTCTTGTGGCGGCCATCACTGTAGTGCCTCAACGCTCTACAGGAGGAAGCGTTCTAGTGTTTGACGCTCCCTCTTGCAGTATGTTCTTGCCCCCGGGATATAAACGCGTCGATGCGCAGACGCGGACCTGGTGAGACTGCTGTGTCAGCCTTTTTTAGGCTAACACTGTATTTTTTAATCTTTTTAACTGTTTACATGCTTAATCGTGGCGACTGTTACCATTTTAACTTTGTTTTTTTGTATTTGTGCGTGGTGCTGTGTTAAGGCTTGTTTAAGCCCATTCCTTCTTGTGGCGGCCATCATTGTAGTGCCACCTCGCCTCCACACTCTACAGAGGGAAGCGTTCTAGTGTTTGACGCTCCCTCATGCAGTATGTGCTTGCCCCCGGAATATAAACACGCTGATGCGCGTAAACTCTGCTGGCGCGCCAAAGGCCAGTCTGCCTGCACCTGGACAGGGCCAGGGATGCTGCTAGTTTGAGTACACCCAAACATTGTTTGAGCTATGAGGCTGGCCCTCATGAACCTTGAGCAGAAGATGAAGTGTGGGGGAGGAAATGTGATGGAGCCAGGGATGGTGAGACGGTGGTGCTGCGCTTTGTGCAACTGGACCACCTGGGGTTCTGAGGCAGGGGGGGATGTTGGCTTCGGAGAATGTACCCTCTGGGAACATCAGGGAAGAGCACACTGGGGGGTATTAAGGCAGAAGAGACTCTGCGCTGTGCGTTCGTTAACTCCCACTCCCTCATAAAACATAGTTTAGAAATTAGCAAGATGATTGGGACAGCTCAGCTAGACTGTTTGTCACTGAGACTTGGGCCAAGGAGGACTATGGCCTGGTCTTTGCGGTTGCTACGCCACCGGTTTATGCGATGGTGAGACTTGATAGGAGCAGACAGAGGGAGGGGGGAGCTGGCCATCATTATCAGGGAGCAGCTGAACTGTACGCTAGAGTCCGATAATGCCACAGTTGAAGGTTGAGAGATGGGGCACTTTTAAATCAAAAACAAACATTCTGTGATTTTAGTGGGGCTGCTGACCTACCGTCCGCATGTTTCCAAAAAGCAGTTAATTTGGAAGTGGCTCCAAGTGCTTGAACCCTGCGCTAATCTCACAATTCTGGGGGATTTTAACCTCCATCTGGAAGAAGAGAGCGACCGTGACACCAGGGCTTTTTTGGATCTCATGAACAGTTTTGGCTTTAGCCAATGGGCCAATGTCTTGACACAGAAAACCGGACACATGCTGGATGGGTTCTTTTCCAATCAAGAGACCCTGACTGTAGGCGACTGTCTGCCGTTAAGCTGGTCTGACCACAGTTTGGTGATGTTTAGTGTGCACAAGGCATATGTGGTGAAAAGCACTCGGGCACCGCTAATAGCGTTAGAAATTGGAGAAAAATCTTGGTTGGTGATTTCTCGGATGCCCTGGGTTAGGTCGGCCATTGAGGAGGTGGCCCCTCTGGTTAAGGCTAGCCCTAAGGGCAGGAAGAAACCATCCGCCCCGTGGTTTTCAGAGGAGCTCACGGATCTTCAAAGGCAATGCAGGAGGCAGGAACGGAGATGGAGATTAGCTCCTAAATTGGAAGAGAAAATCAAACATAGGGAGCTCACTCTCAAATACCAAAGTTCTATCAAGGAGGCTAAATCAATGTACTTCTCACAGAGGATTAGATATGCTATTAACATTCCTAAAGAACTCTTTAATACAGTGTGCACCCTCCTGTCACCTCCTATACATCAAGTGGTAGAAAACGTGCAAGTTTTCTGTAACAAGGTGGCAGAATTCTTTAGAGAGAAGATCATAAAGATCTCTGCAGACTTTCCTGCACATACGGATAGCCCCAGTGACTTTGGGGTGGCAGAATGGAAGGAGAGGTCTATGACTTCTGGCGGGGAAGGTGTTACTGCAGAACTGCCTAACCTCAGATGTTTAGCCAGGATCTCCCTGTTGCCTGTGACTAAAATTTAGACTCTGTTAGGAGGTACCACCTCAGGCTCACCAGACGACCCCTGTCCGCTCAGAGTCCTGCAGTTAGTCCCGACCTTATTGCGGAGGCCTTGGAGAAGGTCTGTTCTCAGATCTTGTGGTCCGGGGTGTACCTGCAGGGCTGGAAGGAGGCAGTTGTCATCTGTCTGAAAAAGAAGCAGGATAGGGATTCTAGTGATTTTAAAAATCTGCTCCCGATCTCTTTATCGCCTGCCCCAGCTAAAATCCTGGTGAAGCATATCAACCAGGAATTGGCCCAGTATCTCTTGGATCAAGAACTCCTGGACCCGTCTCAAAACGAGTTCAGCAGGAATCACAGCACCGAATCAGTGCTCATAGCGACTGCTGATTCCATTTGCAGGCAAGTTGACCAAGGAGGTGTGGCTATTCTGGTACTGCTAGACCTGTGTGCAGCCTTTGACACTATATCTCCATCTCTGTTGGTGCAAAGGCTGCGTCGGGCTGGGCTGAAGGACGGGACAGTTAATTTGTTGGAGTCCTTCTTTTTGGACTGGACTCTACAGTCAGCTGTGGGGATTTCAGAGCCAAACCTTTCCAGCTCCATTGTGGGGCTCCTCAAGGGTCCTCCCTTAGCCCTACCCTATTTAATTTGTATGCCGCCCCTCTGGTAAAGCTGGTGCATTCTTTTGGTTTCCAGGTGTCGTCCTATGCAGATGACATCCAGATCATTGTTAACATCTCCGTTGACTGGGAAGAGGTGGCTGACAAGTTTAGGGCTTGCATGACGGAGATCAGCAGGTGGATGAGGGAGAACTGGCTCAAATGAACAGGGAGAACTGAGATTGTGGTTTTCAGAACGGATAGCTCAATTTGGACCACCCGATGGTGGCTGGAAACTTGTGGTACTGTACCTGTTCCTGCGGCTGCCGCCAAAACCCTGGGTGTAATTTTCACTAACACCTTGACTTTCGACACCCAGGTTAATAGAACTGTGAGCTCCTGCTTTTGATCAGTCAAGATCTTGAAGAAAAGTCTGCTGTTTCTCCGGAAAGAGCTAAGGCTGTCAGTGGTTATTGCACTTATTTTATCTTTCTAGGACTACTGCAATGCCCTTTATCTAAATGTCAACCAGTACTCACTAAATAAGCTCCAAATCATCCAAAATGCTGCAGCACGTTTGGTCCTGGGATTGCCGAAACATTCCTCAGTCAGAGAGGGGTTGAGATCCCTTCATTGGCTGCCAGTGCAGAAGCGGGTGTTTTTTAAAGCCCTTTGCTTGGCTCATAAGGCTCTCTATTTACAGGGGTCGACTTATATCAGGACTGTCTTTAATTGGTATGTTCCTGTGAGGCCTCTGAGATCAGCTGGACAAAGTAAGGTGGTGGTTCCTAGGTGGGGGGAACGGGCTTTCATAGTGGCGGCTGTCAGGTTGTGGAACTCCCTCCGTAACACATCAGGAGTTTTAAAGTCGTACCTGATCTTTCGTAGGCAGGTGAAAACCTGGTAATTTTCAAACTAGTCCTCCCTTAGAGTTACTAGGTTGTTGAGATTTTCTCTGCTTCAGGTCCTCACCTTTCACACAGTTTCCTCCGGTTCAGCGCTTTGATGCCTCCTGGTTTAACATGCTCTATAAATGCTACCATTACACTTTTCCCTTAAGATCTTCCTACTGTAATATGCAGTCCTTTTTCTGTTTGGAACTCATCCATGTGGGAAAACTAGAGATTTATGTTTTAAAATCGCCAAACAGGATAATGGGAGCCATTGGATACTTTGAGCCAATACTCTCCAAAAGGAGAATCATCTGTTTTAATTGTTTTTTCTGTGGTTTATTTGTTGGGAAGTACCAGTTTATAATTATTAGATCTTTTAGCATTTTAAGTCAGAGAATTCCTTGAAGCTTCTTATACTCTTAATATCTTTTTTTACCACTTCCATAAATGTTAGATCTCTGGCTGGCCTGACGTAGCTCCTTTCCACTGCATTCAAACTGTACGACACAAAATCATTCATCACCACATCTTCTGTTTCCCATGTTTCCTGTAAGGTAATGAGTAATTTATTTCTCTATCGGCTTTTTTGGTCAAAATGTTCTAGTTCTTTCTTTGGCTGGCAATATTCCAGGGTTAACAGTTAATCACATCATCATCATTAACTCCAGGATGTTGGCTTCAAGACTTGATTGGAAATACTCCAGAACATTAGGTCCATTTGGTAAGGATTCATTATGTTTGGGAAAAGAAACAAAAGAAATATCCTTAGATGCTATTTTGGTTATCTTTGAATTCGCAAGTAGATCGTGCACTCCTTTTTAAAAAAAGATGCAAATTTAAAGTCAATGTAAATTATGTTGAACGATCTGTGTGCTACACCTTCACTTGTGTTTACCTTGCACAGAATATCTTGTAAATGGGGCCAGAAGCCAACTGGCTTCTAGGACAAAGATGTGCACAACTTAAATTTGTTGTACATATATTTTAACACATATTAAACAATGATACAGCTTCCCCATTTACAAGATATTTTGGCTATTTTTGGCAGAGTACTAAACATCTTCAAGGTCCCTGATCTATTTAAGCAGGGTTTGCTCCCCCGATCAGAAAAAATGTCACCTAATAGTAGGACGCACTCATCAGGGTCGTAAACATCCATCTCATTCACAGGTTTCTGGAAATCTGGCCTGGTGTCCTTCAACGTTCAGCCCTTACATCTGTCTGTTTAATTATTCCAGGGCACTTAATAAGATATTATTTGACTGATGACTCTTTATAGCAAGCAAAGGATTGGAGGAACTACAAGTGTCTGCTTTCTCTCAGGGCTCTTCAACAGGCAGTGCATTCAGTTGCTCAATTGGCAATGTGATTTCTTTTTCATTTATCAGTAAGGAGAACTTGTACTCATTTATATGATATGATCCTTTTCTTCATTCCCTTTATTGGTTTTCGTTGATAAGTGGGAGAGATACTTTATTTCTGTTAGATATTGCAAATTTAACAAGTTAATATCTATATAATGTTCAGAATCACAAACTAATTTGAACAGCAATTAGGCAATAGATTATAAGGTTTTATTCATCTGGGCTATCCAACTTAAGTTGGTTTGCGCATCTCCGGACAGGACCTGAGTTTTGTGAACTGAAAATGCTCCTTCAGTTACATTCAATTTTTCCAAGGGTGCTATCATCATGTGCAGAGACAGATTGAACGAGTATGGGACAGAAAGTCTTCTTTGTTTTGGTGGGGTATCAACATTATCCATTTGAAATTTATTTTCAATGCTAGCATTTCTGCTTGATGATCTTTTTGTATTCCATATCATAGTTTTCCATAATGCTTTGAGCATAATGGCATATCTGATTGATCATGTATATCTACGAATTCATCAACGGTCATCAAAATATATTTATCACTCAAAAGTTTTCACAAGATGGATCTTGGGGCTATCAGTTTCAAATGCCCTTCCATTATATGCATCCGTTTTATGCATAGTGATGGGATCTTCAACCAGCAGCTATAACTGCCGGCATCTGTGCTGAGTTATTCTCAAGCATGTATTTACTTATCTTATTCGTGGTGCCGGACACAAGCCCATGCGTTGCACTGTATAAACCATGAGTGACACCAAAATCCAGCTGCAACCCTATTTTGGTGTTAGTATGCATGTCTGCCTGAACCCTTTGAACCTGCTTCTTACTTGGGCATGGGGGCCACAGATTGAATCCCCCATTTGTCTTCTGGGTTCGGGCAAATCGATCTTCCACTTGTATGAACTTGGATATCCATCAGATTTGTGTCTGCGTTATCCTGCTATGCCATTATTCCTGGCGATTCCTCTTTTCCAATTGCTAGTTTCAAACGTTCATTTATTTCTTGGTTTACGCATTGTCTAGGAAAGAACCGCCTGCACTTACGGCGTCTTCAGATTGCATCATAGATATCGTATAATCTTTAATCGTATTTTTTGTTACCTCCAAGACACATCACTTTTTTATAAGCTCCTTTTTGTTCACTATCCTAGATCTAAGTATCTGTAGTGGGCTCTCGATAGTTGGCACATTTTCACACTGTCTATTGGGTGAATCGGACACTAAAGAAACTGTAATTATTCTCTTGCCTGTGCTTGAAGCACACACTTTAGAGGTATATTTGGCCACATTGCAGCCCACATCTCCGCTGCGCTTCAGCCCTTCTACACTTTAAGTTTCTGAGTGGCCCTGAATGAGCCTATTACATTTGGCAAAAAATATTTAACAGAAAAGCTACTCAAAAAAGGCCAAGGAACAAGTTCTTATCCAATGCTGACAAAATGGTAATCCCACTAGTAATTCAATGGATAATCTAGAATGAAATGATCAACAGCCAACTGGCAATATCTTTCAAGACGAATTGCTCAGCACTGCAATTTAAACAGAAAGGCTGCCCCCACAAGCCACACCGAGCTGCCTGCCAACTGGGGTGGGCCTGGGAACTGCCTCCGCTGCCTGCACTGCTCAGCTCGACACTATGAAGTGCACCCCCTCCTCCAACCCGCAGGACTGCTTGACACAGAATGTAGGAATATGCTTTAGGGGCCAAAGTTCTTTGAGAGAGGGGGCACCGCAATGACCAGGACCGGAGGCAAGCACAAGCCCCCAACCGGGAAACCAGCTAGCGAGTGTGGCACAAGCGCCCGGCCACCTCCTTGGCCAAATCTGTCCTCCGAATCACAGGCAATACTGACGTCACAGGGTTTGGCATCCACAGTGGGGTCCACAGAATGCACACCGAGCGCCCTCAGCTCCTTGGGTCCACGTCAGTCCCGAAAAGCCCACAGAAGCCTGTAAAAAGGGGAGACATAGAGCCGAGCTGGACCTACAGAGCTAGCGCAAGGCACTGGGGGCTGAAGTGTTCCCCTGATGTGGCCGGACTACTCTGGCCTGATGTAGGCAGTCCGACACAGGCAGACCTCTCTGCCCTTTGTTGATGCCCCTCTCTAAGCTCCAGCTTTCCCACTCAAAGCTGCTTGGTAGTGTCCATAGCCTTAAAACTTTTATTGAGTAAAGGAAATAAAGTTTTAAGTTTGCGCTGGATCTTCTGTTGTCAAGTTTCTTAGTAAATGCATCTTGAGTGATTATTTCTGTTCTCATTTAATCATAACGTTTGTGTATTATGTACAGTCTTTTTTTATAAACTAATATTGGAAGTGATGTAATATTAACTCAGCGTAAACATCATATAAGCCTTAAGGTACAGCATAGATAATTAGCCCCTTGAATGTGTTATGAAAAGCATACACAGTGCGCCATAGAGGCATATATGTATGTCATTGGCATGAGGCACAAATGTCACGGACGTGCCCCTGCAATGTTTGTAAATGGTCAGTGTAAACATTAAAGAAAGTGTCTGCCACAGCAGTGCTTAAATCATGCCGGTGTTTTCCGGTGCTCAGCACCGGCACTTATTGTTCAGCCCTGGCACTTATTTCTGATAATCTTCCACATGGTGGTGCTGTCAGTCTATTTTTATGGTTGAAATCTTTTTATTGATTTTATGTAGCAAAACAACAATACAGCATAAGCCACCTACAACCCTTGGCTGTTGGTAATTGCAAAGAGAAGCTTACTTAGTAGGTAGCGAGCCAAATAGGAAGAACAGAAGATATAGTCAGACATAGTTAGAGAGAAGGGGGGAGGGGTGGGGGGGAGAAGAAGGGAGGGTGCGCTCCCTTCTAGCACGAAGGTGCCCTCCTCTGGTGTTTGCGGTCTAGTGTTGTGCGGTGTGTTCGGCGGCTGTCAGTCGCAAGATCCGCAAGTATTGGGGACAGGATAACTCGCAAAACTCGTCCGATAAATACTGTAAGCAAGGTTGCCACATCTTATCGAACCGGGGGAGTTGTTGCGTGGCTGCGGCAGTCAGCTTCTCCATTCCCAGTATTTTCCATATTTTATGCAGCCAGTCTTGGTGAGTGGGTATCTTGTCCGTCCCCCATCTAGCTAGAAGAAGTTGCTTCACTGCCCCCAATGTAAGAGTGATAGCTTTGCCTCTAGGCGATTTCAATGGGTAGGTGAGTGAGTTGGGCAGTCCCAGTAGTATGTAGCTCGGGAATTTAGGAATGTCCGTATTGAACATTGTGTTGACGGCATCCAAGACACCCGACCAAAATAATTCTAACCGGGGGGTGAGTGTGCCCCGCTGGCCGCATTGCCGCCAACACAGCCCATCCCCCCTGGGGTCCCATGTGGCTACTCTAGCTGGAGTGAGGTACCAGTAGTGTGCTATTTTGAGGAGCATTTCCTTACTGGTGGTGTTGAGGGTGGATGTTAGTGCTTGATGCAAAATGTCCTTCCACTCTTTATCTGAAATGGGGCGCTCGCACTCTCTCTCCCATCTAGCTCTTGAGGGAGAGGGCGGAGGGTGCGTGGGCTGTGTTATAAATGCGTAAATGTCAGAGAGCAACTTCTTATCTGTGGACCTTGTGAGGAACCACTTCTCAAATGGCAGTAGGGGTCTACCAGCATGCGGTTGGATCCACGGACAGGTCACCCAGTGCGCCACCGCCAGATATTGCCATCTCGCTGTATCTGGGAGGGAGTAGCAAGTTTGTAAAGTGGCGAAGTCCATGAGTCCGTCTGCGTCAAAGAGGTTGCCCACCCGCTTGCAGTTGGCCTCCTGGCACACCTTAAATCCCTATCCCGTGGCTGCCGGGGGGAAGTCCGGGTTTCCCATCAGCGGTGTCTGTGGGGATATCGGGGTGGAGAGGTCATATTTCCGCTGTACCCTGTCCCAGACTCCAATCGTCGATCTCGTGACTAGGGAGATGTACACACCCACTGGCCTGTGAGGTTTAGGTAGCCAAGGTATTTTCCAGATGTGTGTACCCGCAATAGGTTGGACTATAGCTCCTTGAGACCCTTCCGTGTGAGTAGTTGCGCCTAACAAACCCAAGATTGATTGGTTTATGAAACACCAGTGTTTTTCCGTAAGTGTGCGGGACCACTCTACCATATATCGCAGCTGGGCTGCCTGGTAACACTTGCTGATGTTCGGGACCCCCAACCCTCCCGCCGCCAGTGTGAGAAAGGCCCGTGCTCTGGACATTCTTCCCCGTTTACCCTCCCAGATGAAATCCCAAGTAGTGCCTGCAGTTTATCTAGTACCCGTGATGGGGGCTGGAGCGGGAGGGTTTGCATCACGTAGAGTAGTTTAGGGAGTAGGGTCATTTTGAAGGCTGCCATCCGTCCCAACCATGATAGGCCCTGTGACTTCCACTTGGTGAGGTCCGATCTGGTCATGGCGAGCAGGTGCCCGTAATTATGTTCCGTGGTGGCCTGGAGCATGGGATATATCTGTAAACCTAGGTATGGGACCCCATCCTCTGCCCACTGAAACGGAAATTGGTTACGAAGCTGAGATCTTTCATGCTCCTTAAGGGTCAGATCCAGAATCAAAGATTTCTGTGGATTAATTTTGAAGCCTGACGCCCTCCCAAACTCCGATAGCTCTGTCAAGGCGGCTTCCAGAGAGTTAGACGGGTCCGTGAGAGTCAGTAGCACATCGTCTGCGTATAACATGAACCCTCGCTCCCATCTGGATCCCGGTCAGCTTCGCATTTGCCCTTATTCGTTCCGCCAGCGGCTCCATGTAGAGCGCAAAGAGGAGAGGAGATAAGGGACAGCCCTGTCTGGTCCCTCACCCTATTGGAAAAGTGGGCGACTGCACACCATTAACAAAGATACTAGCCTGGGGGGCTGCATAACAGGATTGCACCCATCTGCGTAAGCGTGGCCCAAGTCCCATGTGTTCCATCACCCGATATAGATACGGCCAGTGCACGCGATCGAAGGCTTACTCTGTGTCGATCGTCAGAACAAGCGCTGGGGTCCGGTAGCGTTGTGTTTTGTCCAATAAGTGGCAAAGCCTCTTCGTATTGTCACTGCATCCTCGCTCCGGGAGGAACCCGGCCTGGTTCGGGTCGACCAGACCTTGTATGTAGGGTGCCACCCTATGTGCAAGTATACTAGTGAAAATCTTCGCATCCACGTTTAACAGGGAGATCGGGCGGTAGGAGGTGCAGCTTTTGGGGTCTTTGCCTTGATTGGGAAGCACTGTGATGGTAGCCAGTCGCATTGAGTCTGGCAGTGCTCCTTGTTCATCAATGGAGCTGAATAAGCGCGCGACAATTGGGGCCAGATGAGAGGCAAATGTTTTGTAAAATTCCCCTCCATAACCGTCCGTGCCTGGCGCTTTGTGTGATTGCAGCTTATTAATCGCTGTGAGCACCTCCTCTATGGTGATGTTCTTTTCCAGGGCAGTGTACACGGTGTCCCTACACCCGAGGGGTAGACCTGGGCCAGGTATGTAGCCATGTCCTCACTCTGTAAGGGTTCGGCGGTGTAAAGAGCCCTGTAGAATGCTCCAAGGGTGTCCGCAATGCCCTCATCTGTATTGCAGATTGAGCCATCCGCCCCTTGTATTTCGGAAACCCGCCATTCCATGACCTGCACCCGGAGGCGATGTGCTAGCATACTTCCCGCCTTATTTCCCACAGCATAGTATTTCTGGCGCAGTCGTAGTAAAGCGTACCTTGCCCTTCCCATGTCTATGGTGTGCAACTGTTTCCGGATAGCTGTTAGTTGGCGGCGGACAGCCACAGCCCCTGACTGTGCATGTGCTGTCTCCAACTCCTTAATTTGGGCTCCTAGGCGGCGACGTTTGTCCTGACGCTCCCTGTTATAGCCCATCGCTATTCCAACAAAGTGACCCCGAAGGACCACCTTTAAAGTCTCCCACAATGTGGCTATGTCCGTCTCGGGAGTATCATTGAACTCCAGGAAGGAGGTCAATGCTTCTAGGGTGGCCGTTCGTACTTTATCGTATGTGAGAAGTTTTGTGTTAAGGCGCCAGCGACGAGGTGCTGTCGACTGTGTGCTAGGGCGGAAGCGCAAACGAATGGGGGAGTGGTCAGAGAGAGTGGCTACACCTATGTCTGCGGCTATTGTGTCCCTCGTAATCCCTGAGGTTGTGAGGAAGTAATCAATGCGTGTGTATGTTTGGTGGGCCGCAGAGAAAAATGTGTAGTCTACTTCCGTGGGGTGTATGTGGCGCCAAATGTCGGTTAGCCCTGCTTCGTCCAGCCAACCCCTAGTGCCTGGAGTGAGTCCCCCGTCTTGTCCTGCTCAGAGGATAGATTTGCCTCTCAGCACGTCCATTACCACATTAAAGTCACCTCCCACCACCATCTCCGTATCTGGGGTGGAAATCAAGCGGCTCAGAGTGTCCCTGAAAAAGGTTTACTGCTTGTCATTGGGGGCATAAACAGTGGCAATCGTGTACCGGGTGCCCTATATTTGTACATGAGGCGCTAAGAGCCAGCCTGGGAGATCCATAAAAACCCCCTCCATCTTCCCAGCAAAGTGCGTAGCAAACAAGATGGCCACCCCAGCTTTCTTGGTGAGCCCAGACGAAAATACTGTTGGTCAAACCAGCGAGAACGTAACCGTCGCCAGTCTTTTTGAAGCAAATGGGTCTCTTGCAGCTTGCAAACATCGCACTTCGCGTCCTTGAGGAATGCGAAAACTGCTAGCTGTAATCCACGCCTATACACAACATTATCCATTCAACCAGGTGCCACGCTGTTCCACCCACCCCCCGGGTTAAAGAACTGGGCTGGGCGACAGAAAGGAAGAAAAAGAGGCAGGATTGGAAATGAAAGGGCAAAGAACAACACATTAGAGTCAGTGAATCAAACAACATCTCCCACCAGGGAGTTATTGAAGCATCTCGTTTGGGGTCCATATCACAGGCAGGTGTAGGTGTTGAGCTCCGCCGGCGAGACCCATCCTGCCAGGGTGTTTAGTCGTAGATCCAGGTCGACCCTACAGCAGCCATCCAGGAATGTGACAAGAAGGCCAGGGACGCGCGGGAACCAGGCACCCTGAGACGCTCAACGACCATCAGATGAAGGCCCGGGGTTCCCTTCCTGCTGCAGGTGGTGAAGTAAGCGCGTGCGCTCCTCACAACTATCAGCTTCGGAAGGCTTATTCAACATTTTCCTTCTCCGCCTAGAAAAACGCCTCACCCTGCGTCCCTCACCCGCGGGCTCACGAACCGGCGACTCAGAGGGTGTGAATTGTCGAATGTCCGGTATGTCTGGCAGGTCGCGGGTGTCATCCAACGTGCGAATTATCCGGACTTCCTCCTTCCATACGAACTGTAGGCGAAAAGAGTGGCCCCATTTGTATCGAATTTCCCGTGCTTGAAGGAAGTCAGTTAGTGGCTTGAGGGCCCTACGGCGTTACAGTGTGGTCGGGGATAGGTCCTGATAGAGCCAGACTTTAAAGCCCTCAAATTCGATGGTTTTCAGCTCTCTCGCCGCGGTCATTATAGCTTCTTTCTGCCTATAATAGTGTAGGCAGGTGAGTATGTCCTGAGGTCTCCCAGCCCGGTGTGTGCGGTCCGAAATGATCTCCTGCTCTCGTAGGGAGGATGCCACATGTTTGAAAAGACGGATCACAAATCCCTCCAAGTCACTCGAGATGGCCCGGCATGCCCTTAATCCGTATGTTGGAGCCTCCGGATCTATTTTCCAAATCTTCGACTTGATAGCGCAACTCTGCGTTCTTATCCCGTAGTTCCAGTAGCTCCCGGCGGTGAACCTCCAGTTCCTCTTCCCGGGTGTCTTGGTTTTGCTCCACTGATGTCAATCTTTGGTCAATGGCGATGACATCCTGTCTGATCCCTTTGACGTCCGCCGTGATGTCCCGCTTGAGCTCTGCGAAGTCATCGTGCAGGGAGCTAAACAGCTGCTCCATGAATGCTTTAGTGATTGGGGACTCCTCCCTGTCGCCATCCTCGCCTCTAGCTTTATCCGTGGGCGTCTCGTGTTCCTCGGTCTCCTGCGGCGTGTCCACCCTTTTCGTGTTTGATCGGGCAAACATGTCTTTTACTGTAGGTCTTTCTTTGATTGCCGGTGGGTAGACATCCCGGCTAAAGCTGGATTCTCCAGCCGCACGTCAAGTGGCACATCAGGTCTATGTGCGTCGCCCTTGATTGACCACCCAATAGATCTGCTCAGGGCGGCGTAGCAACAGGCCCCCGGCCGGTCACAGCCTCCGGGCCCGCATTCGGCAGTGAGGAGGCGAGACGGTGCCCAGGATCAAGGCCCAGTTAAAGCGCAGAGTTTATCAGGGCGGGCCGGTTTACCACCAGTGGGCCGCAGAAGGCTGCAATCCAGTGCCCTCACCTCCGAGTCTGGCCTTTTGATCCAGGAGGGGACCGGCGTGGGCCTCCAGGCCCGGTCCCACTACACCCCCCAAGTCCCCGCGCCCCAGGGCCTGCCAGAAAATAAAGGGGGGAGGGGAGGGCGAGGCGCGCCCCAAGACCTGCAACCACCCCCCCCCCTTCCCGGAGGGGCACTGCTGCTTGCTGTCGTAGAACGGGCCAGGCCGCTAGGAGCGGACCGCAGTAGGCCTCAGACGTCTGCCCTCGTCCAAGCCCCCCCGGGAGACTAGCGCACAAGTACCGATGGGGCCGCGCTGCTCAGCAGCCCCGCTCGCTATGGGCCTCGGCCGCCGAGAACCAGCCGCAGTCAGCGTAGATATGCGGGGGGAGCGAAACCGCCCCCTGCCTCAAGCACAGTTGCCGTCACACTTCCCCACATGCACACGGGCAGATTCACTCACCACGTCCGATGCGGTTTCATCGATTGACCCGGGGGGCCGCCGCTTCACCAGTGTCCGGGCGCCAGGCCAACAAGAGCAGGCGTGGCACCCGACGCCCCGGGCGGCCCGAGCTAGAGGCCTCCACACGCCGCCAGACAGCTTCGCGCCAGCCGGCCAGGTCCACGTAACTCTTGTCGCCGCCGGGAGCCTCAACGTGAGGCCGCCGGCCCCCCGCAGGTAGGTGGCCGCTGCTACTGGGTCGGGTGGCCCATTCCCCCGCAATGTTGCTGCTGGGCCTAAAGAACCAGCGGAGCACCAAGACATGCGTCTTACGCTGCCGCCATCTTGGACACGCCCCCTGTCAGTCTATTTTTGAGCAGAAGACATCCACAGATTGTTTAAAAATTCAATTAAATTTACATTTAAATTAAATTAATAACACCTTGTCCAATCCATTGTTGCAGGTTCAGTGACATGGAATAATCTAAATTGTCACTTTTTTATTGGAGTGTTTTGGTGATAAGGTAACAATGGTACTGGCATTTGGCAGCACTGGCAGGTTGCACAAGCTGCATTGGCCTGCCGTGAAATACCTTGGGCCCTGGCACTTTTTTTTTTAATTTAGAAATTAAGCACTGTGCCACAGGAATGGGAAGACAGCCTCAGCAGTGAAGGTGTTAAAATGTGTCTAATTGTTCAGTAGGCTGTAACCACGCTATGTTGACATCTCTGAATTTTTGCACTTTATGGCTGGCTTGTTCCTGTTTTCAACTGACTACACCTAGTAGCCTTGGAGGTGATCATGTACTAAGTACGTAATGCCATAACAATTTCCATATCAGAATAAGTAGATCACATCTCTCTAGTTAATTTCAGACCATAAGGACCATTGCATAGGAAGGTTCATCACAGTTGCTCAAATTCACCATTCATTTGAACAGTTTTTAAATGAACTTCTGAAGTTTAGTTAAACATGTGTTAATGTGTTATAAGCAGAAGAAACCATAACAGACCCTGAACAAAGTTTCAGTGAGTTTGTGTGTGTGTGTGTGTGTGTGTGTGTGTGTGTGGGGGGGGGGGTGGCTTTCATTATATGCTACATTCTCCTCCTAAACAACCAACTCAAACTTTATGAGGTTTGGTTCTATAGGGTCAGCCAGGCCCTTTGCCTAACATCCAGTGAAGCCAACCGCCACTGTGAGCAGCCTTCGGCCAGACGCAGCGAACATTGGCCATAGGGCCTGACCTAAGCCCTATGGCCTGAGCCAAAATTCTCACGAGACCTATACTGTTGCTGTACATTGCCTTTGGCTGTATTCAGTGGGGGTAAGCCACAGTGTCTGGCCAATGGCGAAGCTCTCTAAGCCAAGCCCTGCGCACAGCCTCCTGCCCACCCAACCCTCCCACTGCACATGACCTTTCTCTGTGCACCACAGTGATTGGCTGCAGGGAGGTCTCTTTTGGCCAGGCCCTATACCCAATGGTTAACTGCGGGCTGCTTGCCCACATTCCTATTCAGTCTTGTGCATCCAATTCCCACCATGCTTTGTGGGAAATATGTCTGCCTTTAGCCTTTTATAATCAACCGTATGTGCAGGCTCTGTACCTGCTCCAGGGCTTCTGAATCAGCTGTGTAAGTCCTATGCTATTATACAGCATGATGTGGGCGCAGGGCTTGGCTTTTGGCCATGTTTCATTGAAGTGGCTAGTGACTGCCTACCTTTGGCCATGTGTGGTGCATTTTTGTAAAAGGGCACATCCTCCTTGTGGTTGGAGGTGTCCTCCCGGTCCTTTTTATCACTCTTTTCAGGATGCAGACTTTAGTGCCTGGCATCCTGTGATGGCTGCTGCAACAAATATTTTCAGTTGCTCCTAGCCAATCAGATCGCCTCGATCCTTGAATCCTTCGAGGATCCATGGACCACGCATTGGACGAAAGTAAAAAAATTGCTACCTTTTCCAATTTGATTGGTTTATTTTTCCAAAGAATTATCCCTGGAATATTTGAGCGTCCAAATCCCCCATGGATCTGCAAATTAATAGTTAATAATTAATCACTGGAATAGGAAGGAAAGAGGAGGGTCTTCTTCCCCTGTATATAAATGGAGGTAGTATTAGATGGACCAGAGATAGGAGTGCCCACCTCAAAACTTCTCATTCCATTGCTGATTCCAGAAACAGGAACCGTGGCTTTGGGCAACTAGCCCGACTCTACAGCAAGAAGGAGAACTAGTGGGACTCCATAGGACACAGACACCATCATTTTCACCTAAGTTGACCCTATTGCAAAGGGTGGGAATCTGTAAATTAATAGATATCCTAACTCCCTTGCTTTTGTGGTAATTGAACACTTTTTCACACCAAAAATTGCCTTTATGAATAGAAGTAAAGGTTTGCAAGATACTAAAACAGATTTAAAAAAGAGACATTAAAATACTGAAGGTTTGCTGCAGCTGTTCAGGGAAAGTATTTATTGTACAGCCTACAGACCTGTTAATAAAGTATACTCATTCTGGGATACTAGCCATTTATTTAGTTTGACTAATCAATGTACGTAACAAGCATCGGCAATGCCATTAGGTCTGGCTTTAAAGGAATGTTTAATGTTAATGTAGTGTAGGCTAAATGGTCAGGTGACAGTTGCACTGTCAAGTCGGACTTAACAAATCATGTAAGTTAATGACTGCCCTCCTCTTGCCCGTGCTGCTTCTAGAGAAAGAAATCCATAAATTATTTAGTTATCTAATGCACTTTAATAGTTTTACAATGTCATGTGTATCCCTGAAAGTTCAAGCTAAGGCTGCCGGATAAAAAAAAAAATCACAGCTGTGTGGAGAAGGGCAAGCACGTTTTTGTGGAGGCACACAAATTCTGCCCAATCAAAACATGTATACCTGGCTCCCAACCTGTGGGCGGAATAAAAGCCCCTTTCTAGTGATCCTCACTTAAGTGTCTGAGGACAGCTGTACTGTCAGGCCAGACCATAAAAATTGTACACATGGGGCAAATTATATGAAAACAACTTAAAATCCATATTTAAAACTGGTGTCAGTGTGTAGGTTGTAGAGCTGGTCAGCTCCAGGTCCAGCTAGTGCATGTGATGTATCATTCATTGATTCAGCCCTGCAGCCATTGCTTTCGTTAATGACAGGAACATCGGGGTCCGGGGACTAGACGTGAGAAAAGCAGCCTCTTCAACAATGTGACATAAACCTCCAAATGAGGGGGCAACTACAAACCTTGCAGGGAGTTCTTATAATTATTGAGGTCTCCAAATATAAACCGCAGTAAATAATCAAAGATGAACCTCTGCCTGCACGTGGATCCTACTCTTTATATCTCTCTATTTTGCTCCATGTCGGACATTTTGTTGTCTGTAGCCATTACTCAACGAATGATGATACTGCATAAGGATTTGTATATTAATCAATACATTATGTTTATGTTAACAACAGGTCCCCTTATTGCCGCCTCAATCTTTTCATTAAAAGTTAAAGGAAAAGATGATGTATGCCCATTGGACAGTCCGGACCCGGAGAAAAGCCACAGTATTAATAATTTCACAAGTAAGTGAGAAGTGAAAAATAGTTTGGCGGGGACACAACTTATGTTTTCACACCACACACTCTCCACAACACCCTCATATACATTTACACTGATGCGTGAATATTCAAGACTGCAAAGTGGAGAAACCGTTAGAATTCTTCCCAGCCCTCAGGCTTCTTTCACTTCCTGGAATCTCAGCTCCCTGCATCATCCCCAGTAACGTCGAGAGGGAACTGTGATTGGCTAGATCTTGAAATTACACCGGTATTGGTATCAGTGAGTCAAGCCAGAGAGGGGAGAGGCTGAAATGTGAGGCACAGAAATGCCAAGAACAGAGTTTGCTGGAAACGAGGCATTGTACTTTTGCCCTATCAACCATTTTACTGAGGCGTTCCATAACCATATAGAGGAACGGAACGAGGCCAAAGGCTGAGTTCCTTTATAAGGTTGTGGTGCTCCGAGTTGGCTTGCAATATCCTTTTCATGTACGGCATGGGGTACTTTATCCCATATAATACATGATCACACCATCACCTTTCCCATAAACCACTTAAAACCTTGGTGGGTAGCTCTTTCACATGAAAGTGAGAGCATATTTGCATACATGAATAATAAAAATAAAACCTCTAGAGCAAAATTAAACACATCAAAAATCTGTTAGATCTTTGTTGCAAAAAAATATTAGGGACAGTTCAATACAAGTCAGTTTAAAAAAAAAGCTGATGTAGCTAAGAATATGTAGGAACATGTGAAAATATTTTACATTTTCTAGAATGATATGAGTGCAATAAATAAACTTCTTCTTTCTGCTTTTCACTGGAAGGTAGAAAAATAGAGCAGAAGAAAGAAAAGCAATGTTTCATTTTTATTGCTTTAATATGCTGTTCTGTGACGCGACCTGCCTTTCACTTCAGTTGATGGCTCTGGCTGCAGGCATCGTGACGTCAGAACTCGACTATAATAGCTTAGTTCAGTTGACTTCTGATGTCTTTTCTTTATAATCGGTGACTGGGTGCGTCACAAGTCGCCGATTATAAAGAAATTAGAGACGGGCATTTATACAGGGATTGTAGAATCCCATGTATTTTAAACGTGTAAAGGAAAATGTTGACTTAACGAAGACTGCATTACCAATTGAAAATAAAGGACGGAAGGAAAGGTCAGGAGATCGTGGCCCTTGTGGACATACTGAATGTCATACAAGGTACTAGAGAATCCCTGGAAGCCAAGAAGGCCAAATGGGGATAGAGGGGGCCTTGCAGAGATGACCTAAAGAATATGGCAGAGAGGGTCACAGAGTCAGAGGGACAGCGTCTGTGTTGTATTTGAAGGTACTGTGGTTTGAATCAATGGAGGCACAAGTGACTCCTTACTATGTAAGGGAAGTTAGAAAGTAGAACTGAAGCTGCCTGAGGGAGATCACGAAGAGGTGCCATATGGCCGGTCAATTTTCTGGAGGGGTTAAGCACTCAATATGGAAATTCTTTGTCAGAATCTGTTTGCGGGCATGGGAAAGCAGTGCTTACTGACCCTCAACCACTGCTCTCCTGGGCCGCCTGGCCTACTATGGTTCTGCAGACTGGGTGCCAAGTACACCTTTTCCTCACCTGAGTCTCAGGGTAGCAAGGGCTAGCAAAGTCACCCTCTGCCCCCACCTTTGGCAGTCACAGGTCCTCCGACTGCATTGTTAGCTCCCAGCAGAGTCTGCATAAGTCGGTCTGCTCCTGCTCACGGGTTATAACATCACTGTCATGCTATCGGGCTGCGCAGGAGTACAAAGCTTGGTCAGGAAACTTACAGGGAGGTTCCTAATCTTAGACTCAGATCGGCGCTGGTTACATTGTCTTGATTCAGTCCACCCCTCTGGGATATTCCATGCTGTAGGCACAGCAATTGGGATTCTCCTCTTTGGGCGTTATCCTCTTCTCCTGTCTTAACAGGCCAAGCAGGATCCCAGACGTACCCACAACTCCTCAAGCAAGATGGTGCAGATTTTCAGGTGATGTCCCTTCGCCTCTAGGAGACTGGCTATGAAGGATACAAACCCAGGATCTCTTCGTAGTTCTTAGAGTACTTTGTGGAGCACTTCCTTCCTTGGTCATTAGGAAACTGGAAATGGAGCCGAGTGGGATTGTTTGGGACCCACTCACAGTTCTTTTCCAGACAAATGCGAGTGTGCTTTAGCCAACTTTGTCCAGCTAGGCACCCAGTAAGACTACGCTGCTAGTTTTATGTGTCACTTTTTTAATAATGCACATAACCTTGCCTTATGCTCAAATGTAATCAGTTCCAGTTTAGGGCTGTGTAATACTTGGTACTTTAGAGGCTCAAATACTGTACACTATATTTCATAACGTGAATATTCCTTGTATGAAAGCTTCATTTTTTTAATTCTGTTTCATAGCACTGCTTGCTCTTTCTTGCACCCCATGCCGTATCTTGCAGATTTAAGCCTGGTTTTCGCAAGTCTACCGAAAGGAAAGACAATGTTGCTTTAGCCTCTGGCTTACCTCTGTTTGTGAATAGCTGAGCTTGAGTTTGGTGATCAGTGACTCTATCACAAAAGCATTTTGAAAGATTTACCCAGCCTGAGTCATACAATAAAGATTTTAAATTTGATTTTGGAACTCATCCTTAAACTTACGTTTTTTGTGAGAAAGTAAAGTAGAGTTATCTGTCTTCCTCCTACAGATGGTGCGGATGTCAATCCTGAAGTGTTATGCAGGGTGAGAAGACAAGAAACCCTACATCCGAAGAGTCACAAGGACACTGATGGAAGAGCAAAGAGTGACCACCTTAGCACAGGTATAGATACCATTCTGATAAGTGCAAGATCTATCCATTATGCACACCCGAAACCACCACCGCCTCAGGCTGTCCCCCACTTCGTTGAGATAAAAGGGTTCATAATTCACCCGCAGGTTTCCTAGGCTTGTACTATGTCGTGGCTGGCTGACTCCTCGTAAATGAGTGACAGTGACTCTGATATGCTGTCTTGCTGCAAGGGACTGAAGACGAGGAGCCACAGTGCATTGGCGGGTTTAGACACGTGCCTGTAGTAACTCTTGGGAAATATGAATTGATTCTCTGAATGAAGTATTGCACTTACCTCTTGTTCTACTAATTCTAATTCTCAAACTAATGTTCAGTCTAGAATGGACCATCTATTTTGTTAAGCTGTAAATCTTCTGCTGAAAGTGAGTAATGTCTCCCAACTGATGAGCCTGAAAGGAGTGGTTGGTTCCTCTCAATCAGTCATCTCTCTTGTGGATTCCATGTGAGATCTGCAGGTTTAGACAAGAGGGTGAAATGACAGTTTCTCCGTCTAATGTGTCTTTTCCAGCATGTTACTTCCATCTGAGAAATGGAGTTATGTTTCCCCACATATGAGACTAAAGAGATTTATCAGCCTGCCCCGTGTCACGATATTGTATCTAATTCTGTAAAAACCTCCGCTGTTGAAAAGGCTGAACATCTGTTATCGTGTAAAAGCAACATTTTAATGCTTGAAACTGATCAGTACTTACTTTTACCAACTCAGAGTAGTTCTCAACAGAATGTCATC
The DNA here is from genome assembly GCA_963921515.1 of Calotriton arnoldi. Classification (NCBI taxonomy): domain Eukaryota; kingdom Metazoa; phylum Chordata; class Amphibia; order Caudata; family Salamandridae; genus Calotriton; species Calotriton arnoldi. The sequence goes on from CAWUFW010002772.1 coordinate 1,163,326, forward strand.
ATTTCAATCCTAACATTTCATTTGTTTAAGGAAAGAGGAGGAGACAAGTGCAAGTTGGACTGAACTTCCTGGTTTACCAGCAGGAAGCAACTCAAAGCACAGCTCAGGTCAATCTTCATTCTTACCTGCTTCTGTATCGCTCTGCGGCTGGCAATCGTTTGACCTCCTGGCTACACTGGAGACGTGTGCAGGAAGCTGGGTACATATTGTTGGTTTGCACAAAGGGGCATACCTCGTAAGGGGTGCTGAGATCTGCATTTTGCTGGTTTACCCATGTTAATGTGATCAGACAGTCTGTGCGTGAGCAGTTAGTAGATTACCTTTTGCTTAAATCCAAGGCTATCCTGTTAATCTGATTTTTTTTCTGGTTTACTTATTCTGTGGCAGATACAAGATACTGCATCCTACTTAGTGATCTCCCATCTCCTGTAAAAAGACGTGCACGGCTAATCAAGTCTTGCTACTGCCACTAACAATGATGGTGGGGTCTTTTTTCAAGGCTTGTATCGTACGAAGGAATCTTCCCTATGATCATACCCCTCCAGTTTGCACTCTTTCGTTAGTGTATGTGGTCCTTTCGCTGGATGGTTTGCTGGTATATGTGATGACAGATCCCAATAAAGCCCCCTCCTAAATGGGAATCAAATCCCCCACCTTTTTTCATGAATGCACTGGGAAAACGAAATCATCCATGGGTACACAACATCTGTATAAATCACATAATTACAAATATGAAGAAATAAAAATTAAACATCAGGAAAAAAAGAAAAGTACAAATTGGAGTAAATGAATAGATGATGTCCAATGATAATTAATTGCTATCATCACAAAAAAATATTCTCAAATGTCTACATAAATATCCTGCATTGTTAACATTCTACAGAGAATGTGCTTGATCAAGCTTTCCAGCACAAGGTACAACATTGCCTCTCTCAATCCAGAGCCCTTCAACAGACTGTCAACAAATTAACCGGCTCCTTTAATAGATGCTTCTGGTCCTATCTCACACCCCACTTATGTTACTTCCTTTTTACTGTGTCCTTCTGTCAACTGTATGAACATCACTTCAGCCCATCGTTAATAATAACATGGATCCCAGTAAAAACTCCTTACTACAGGGTAGCCTTTGCTTAATTTGAGTCGGTGGGTTCCGGTGCTTGGCAACAGCACTTATGACAGCCTGTCACGTGGTGGTGCTGTTTGTGTAATTTAGAGATAAGTACAACAACAGTTGTTTATTAATTCAATGTACATTAAAAATTGCTAATACCTGCCGCCCAAGCCATTCTTATAGCTGTGGGGTCTATAATAGTCTGAATTGTCACACTTGTAGGAGTGCAATGGCTAGGTGTTGTGTTGATACTGTCATTTGGTAGCGCTGGCAGGGGCAATGGGTGGTGCAGTGTCTTCCTAACAAGGGCCCTAGCACCTATTTTGTTTTCTCTTTAGAAATTAAGCACTGAGTAGACCACTGTGGACATCGCTAATTTTCAGATCCCTCCTCTCCACTTGTTCTCCATGATTGTCTGCTTTTTCACCCTCTCTGATTTGGCCTTCCCACCCCTGTCTTCACCACTTTCCAACCCTATGGCGGCCCTGCGTTCCACCTCGTCATAGGTTTGCTCAACGGCCTTTTAATCCTGCCACTTTTTACACAACTCTTTCCCCTTCCTTATCACTGCCTTTCAGAACCCATTCCCTGCCCCACTGGTGTTTGCACCCGTTTGACACTGCTTTTTAGTCCCACCCAATGACACCCATTCGCCCTCATCATAACTGTTAGCTGCAGGTAAAGCATTCGGTTCTGCAGCCATCCTGTCAGCCCTGAGGCCTATGAGCTCGTGTGTCACCACAGCCTTCTTGCACTTTTTGATGGTCTTTCAGTCTAGACATCAAAAGCAGGGACCACCAGGTGGTTTGAGGCAACAAGTATTTTCAATGCAATAGGTCTCGCATTTGCGAGCGTTTAAGCTATTGGCATTGTAAACGACAATGCCTTTTATTTATGTGTTTTTAAAGCAACACTTATATAAAAGGCATTGTAATTTTTAATGCCAATAGCTCAAACTCTCGTAAATGCGAGACCACTCTAATGGTTGCCGCGCCCCTTTCTTTAGATGCTGCTCGCCGTATTCAGGTTACAGCGAGCAGTGTCTAAAGAAAGGGGCGTGACCAAAATTAAAGTGAAAGCACGAATGGTGCGCTTTCACACAAAGCAAAAAATAATTAATTAATTTAAAAGGATCTGTAGCGCGGCCTCTAAAATGAAAGTGGCCCGCGCTGTAAATTACATAATTAAATAAGCGTGGCCGCTAAAGTTAAAGCGGCCCTCGCTGTAAATTAAATAATTAAATAAGTGTGGCCGCTATAGTTAAAGCGGAACGCGCTATAATTTAAGTACAAATAATATAAAAGCAGGCTGCCTGCTGCGATGTCGTGGGTGAAATAGGGAAAGATCATTAAAGAAAATAGTGCTCACCGACTTATAAAGCAGACCGGTTAACAACACAAGTAAAACGTCCAGTTGTTATGGGAGGTTACTAATGTAGACAAGGCGGTACCAAGGAGGGACTACTAAGCCTATTCACTAATGAAAAGCAACGATGTCGCAAGGACCGTAACAGGAGCCAATTGAAAAGATGGGCGGGAAATCGGTGGAGCTTCTATGCCATACCTTAAACCAGCATGCCTTGCAGAGCAGGGCATGTGCTGCCCAGGCTCGACCTAAAAATGATAAGTCGAACAGTGTTATTATTCTCCAAAAGTATCATAATACGAAAACCTGTGCTCTACAAAACACCTAAATAAATATGTTGTAGGCTTCTGTTCTATAGTAATGTCCCAGCTCTATGTAGAAAAACGAAATGGTGACGGATGGAATGCTTGAATTTATCACAGCCATCGATAATTACCCTGGGCCACATTCCAGTCTGTTGTTTTTTTTGGCAGTCTGTACAATTACAGGCAGCCACCAAGGATTTCCAAACCAGTCTTAGTCATGCCCCAGTAGGTACAATCCAGTCTGATCTGTTAGGCCACTTTCGCTTTGAAAGGGAATACAAACACCCCTAGACTGGTTTCAGCCTTACTAGGCCTCAACAGTTAGGTACTGCCTGAGTCATAGGCACAGTGAGCTACGAGGCCCACATCTGGGCCAGCACATTGCACTTAGGGCATCTCACGAAGAAAACCAAAAAGTTGATTGATTGAATGCTTGAATTAGACCCATGTTCGGGTCTTCCCATCACACTTAGGGCATCACAGTGATAAAACCATTAAGTCATAGGTGGAATGCTTGAATTAATATTGGTTGTAATTACTTTGGACTGCTTTCCAGTCCGTAGTTGTTTTGCTCATTTTGCCACTACAGACAACCACCAACCACCTGCCTCCTTCGGTCTGGGACCGCTGCCCCTGGCACCCAGGCAGACTTCCCCAGGCTCACCCCTCCTGATCATCCCCCGGCCAGAGCCTTTGCACGCATCTTACAGCCTTCCGTTCGCCTTTGGTTTTGTGGCTGCGTCCCCCCTCTGACTCTACGCAATGGAATCCTGCTCTCTGGGTTCCTCTTCTGAATTCTTGTCTTTGGTGACTTTTGTGCATCCCGCCATTTTTGGAGATGGTCTCCATCTATACCCACGACTCGGACCCGCCATTTTGTTTGACCTTTGTTCCGTTCCTTCTTCCCTCCCGACTACTCCTGATGACCCTCGATCGTTTTTCTTTTTTTGCTGGACTGCCTTAAATATATATATATAATCTACTGGCGGTCGCCAGTAGATAGTTATAGTTAGGACCTATTTTCCATAGGAAATCCGCGACATTCTATTTGAAATAACTCTCTTGCCGGTTGACGAATCTTCGCGAAATTTTCAAACTTTATGGCCCGCTCCGGTCCGCTCCTACCCTGAAAGTCTCGGGGTGATTCGTCAAGCGGGGGCCGAGAGAAAAAAGGGGGGTCCCCAAAACGTGTTTTCCCCATTCATTGTCCCATAGGAAACTTTAGCCACAGCTACAGCCCGAACTGCTGAACGGAATTACACCAAATTTGGCAAAGAGGTAGTTCTTGGTTCAGAAAGAACCCTTTTTGTTAAATGGTGTAAATCCGTTCAGTAGTTCCTGAGAAAATCAAAAGTAAAGTCACATATATATCTATGGCCGAGTAGGGTCCGCGTACCCTCAGCGCACCGTGCGCGCACCGTCCCGATCACGAGCTGCATGCTAATTGGCTGTCAGCTGGCTGACAACATTCCGAATCAGGAAGTGTTGTCAGCCATTTTGTCCCTCGGTAGAACCGAGGCACAAAAACAAGTGCGCAAAACGCACAAAGGGGGCAGGGTAGAAACACCCTGACCCCCTAGGTCTGCTCAGGGGGTCCCACAAGGACCCCCTGGGTAGAAAAAAGCATATTTTTTCTTTTTTTTAAATTGGCAGGATGCGCTCAGGGTGCGCGGATCGTGCCGAAAAAAAAAAAATCGAAGCGCGGTCTCCTGCGCCTCGATGTTAATTTGCCCCCGGGTGGGCCAAGTCCCGGGGGCATGGTGGAGGGGGTTTAAATTTAATGTGGGGGCCTCTAAGGCCCCAAGCCCGAGGACCGCCACCCCCGGGGCTTAAGAAAATAATGGTGCGGGAGGGCTCTTTGCCCTCCCACAGCCCCGGGGACCGCCACCCCCGGGGCTTCTTTTTTAAAAAATGTTAACCTGTGTGGGGGCTCCAGCCCCCACACGCCCGAGACCGCCACCTCCCCGGGGCACTAAAGATTTGAATATGGGGGTCCGTTACGGACCCCCAAAGCCCTGGGGACCACCACCTCCCCGGGGCTGTGCACTGGATGGGAGGGGGGCCGCGCGGCCCCCCTCCTGGAGCCCTTGATGGCCCTGGGGACCGCCACCCCCAGGGCCGGCTCCTGCAGTGTCCCGGGGTGCCTACCCCCGGGACACTGTAGTTTGCTATGACAGGACGGGAGCCTCGCGGCTCCCGTCCTGTCATAGCAAACTTGGTTTGCATTTTGAAAGAGAGCAGGAAACCTGCTCTCTCTTACAAAATGCAAACCCAATTGCTTTCCACATGGGGAGCAGCATGTTAGCTGCTCCCCATGTGAAAAGCACTGCCGCTCCCGTAGGACACGGGGAGCTGGCGGGACTGTGGGGGATTGGGGACCCCCACAGTCCCCAACCAGAAGCCAGGCCCCGGGGATGGGGTCCCCGGGGCCATAAGTGGCCAGGGAGGGGGCCACGCAGCCCCCTCTCCAAATTATAAAAAAAAAAAAAAAAAAAAAGGGCAAGGCCGGCCCCGGGGATGGGGTCCCCGGGGCCTTAAATGGCCTGAGGAGGGGGCCACGCAGCCCCCTCCAAATTTAAAATATAAAAATCGAGGGCATGCCCCAGGGGATGGGGTCCCCGGGGCCAATACAGGCCCAGGGAAGGGGGGCCACGCGGCCCCCTTCCCGTTTTTTTTATTTTTATTTAAAAAAAAAATAAAATGCTCAGGCCCCGGGGGATGGGGTCCCCGGGGCCAAAAGTGGCCAAGGGAAGGGGGCCACGCAGCCCCCTCCCATTAAAAAAATTAAAAAAAAAAAAAAACGACCGGCATCGTGCCGGAGGCCCGCCCCCTCCCTGCAGTACTCTGCAAACGCGCCCCCTGGCGTGTTTTAAGAAGGGAAGTAATTCCCCTTGAATACTGGGGGTCCCTGGGGGCCAACTAGCCCACCAGGAACCTCCAGTATCCGCCAGGGGCTGCGTTGCAGAGAGGTGTACAGAGGCCACGCCCTTTTACACCTCTCTGCAACGCAGCTCTGTGGCGCTTTTAGAAGTACATGGTGGGCTAGTTGGACTCCTGGGACCCTCAGGATTCAAGGGGACTTAATCCCCCAACTTAAAACGCGCCACGGGCGCGTTTGCACAGTGGTGAAGGGAGGGCGGGGCTTCAGGTGACATGTGTGCAAACAGGCCCCGTGGCGCGTTTTAAGATGGGGAATTAAATCCCCTTCAATCCTGAGGGTCCCTGGAGGCCAACTAGCCCAACAGGTACGTCCAGAAAGCGCCACAGAGCTGCATTGCAGAGAGGTGCAAAGAGGGCGTGGCCTCTGAACACCTCTCTGCAACGCAGCTCCCTGGCGCATACTGGAGGTACAGGGTGGGCTAGTTGGACCCCAGGGATCCTCATGATTCAAGGGGACTTAATCCCCCAACTTAAAACGCGCCACGGGGCGCGTTTGCACAGATGTCACCTCAGGCCCCGCCCCTCCCTTCACCATTGTGCAAATATTCCTCTAAAATCAGCCGAACTACGAATTCCTATTTACTCACCTGTTATCAGGAGAGACCTCAGTGCTGCATCTTTCAGCCCAGTACTGATCCTGAAAAGTAATTTTAACCGTACTTACCAGTAACTTGAATTTCCTTCCATAGGCTAACATTGACTTGTTTCACTTGGAAATTCTTCTAAGTGTGGAGTTTTGGAACTTTATAATATTCCTCTAAAATCAGGCGAAATACGAATTCCGATTTACTCACCTGTTATCAGGAGAGACCTCAGTGCTGCATCTTTCAGCCCAGTACTGATCCTGAAAAGTAATTTTAACCGTACTTACCAGTAACTTGAAATTCCTTCCATAGGATATCATTGTCTGCTTTTTGCTGAAAAAGTTTCTAAGTGTCGATTTTTGAAACATACAAATATTCCTCTAAAATCAGCCGAACTACGAATTCCGATTTACTCACCTGTTATCAGGAGCGACCTCAGTGCTGTATCTTTCAGCCCAGTACTGATCCTGAAAAGTAATTTTAACCGTACTTACCAGTAACTTATATTTCCTTCCATAGGAATCCATTGTCTGGTTTTCAGCAGAAAAGTTTCAAAGTGTTGATTTTCACAAACTACAAATATTCCTTAAAAATCGCCTGTATGACTTAAATGCATTCTTTCAACTGTTTACAGGAGATGCACCAGTGCTGGATCCAGGATCCACCACTGAGTAAGAAAAAGTAACGATAACACTACATACCTGCTAAGTGAATTTCCTCCCATAGGATAACATTGGTGATTCTATTTGAAAAAGTTTCTAAGTGTCAACTTTTAAAATACAATAATATTCCTTAAAAATCACTACTGTAACCAAAACGCTTTTACTCAACTGTTTACAGGAGATGTCCCAGGACTGAATCTAGGATCCAGTCCTGTGGTTTGAAAAGTAATCCATAAAGTAACTAATTGCATTTAGCTAGAAATTCACATTGAGCTCAATGTTGCATTGTGTTTGAAATTGTGTTGCCCATTGCAACAACTGTAACTACTGTACTTAAAAGTCTATTGCCTATTTGCAAAGTATTTAAACTAAAGTAATTCATTCTGAGAAAGTATATTTTGTAATGTAATGTATAATGTAATTACAATGTATTTAAAAAAATTAAATATCTAAAAATAAATAGTTTAAAAAAATGTAGTAAATCAGTATCAAAAAAATAAATATAACAATTAATACATTTAAAAATTGTCATTTACAAAACCTTTGAAATTCACTGAAAAAACCATAGGTTTCAGGCACGTTATAGTTAGGAATTAGCATTTAAAAAACCTTTGAAATTCACTGAAAAAACCATAGGTTTCAGGGACAGTTATAGTTAGTTGGACATTTCACTCGTACAAAACCCGTGAAATTCCCCCGTTATAGTTAGTTCAGCTAACTATAACTCGCGCCCCACAATGCACTGCTGATGACGTCACATATTACATCACTCATGACATGGTCAGTGACATCACTGATGACATCACTGATGACATCTCAAATGACATCACTGATGACATCATCCATGTGATAATTTCATTCATCTTCTCACACCCTAATATAACTTTTGATACACCCACTGTAAATTACAGACTGCCATTCTCAAAACCATAGACACTCCAACACCAATAACTACATACCCACTCACTGATTCTTAGGTCTACACACACACATCCACTCACTCACCCGTACAGTCACTCATGCTTACGGTCACTCAGTACAGGACTATCATATGCACTCATACACCTACATAGACACTCACACACCGCCACTCATCCATAGAGGTACTCACACACCTAGTCAGTCATGCAAATAATTAATCACACTGCCATTTACTCACCTATACAGTTATACACACACCAGCTCACTTACTCATACAAATACTAGCACAATCTTACACTCTTATACAATCACTGATACAAGCACACACTCATCCATACAGTCACTCTCACAATCACACACTCTCGCTTATAGCTATTTATATACTCGAACACACATATATACTGCCTTTCACATATGTAGTTACTCACACATGTACCACTGAGATATACATTCACTCACTAACACACCCATACACACACTCACCCACCCATACAGTCCATCACAGATGCACTCTTGAAACCATGCACCCAGTGAATCACCCACTGATACATCTATGTGTAGCCACACACACCCCATCCACACAAACACTCAGGCACCCATACAGATACTCAGACAACCAATCAATAACTCATAGACACTCATGTAGCTATTTACAAACCCATGCAGCCACTTACACACCAACAGACAGACGGATAAAGACATTCACACAGTTTAGTCACTAACCCATGCATTTAGTAAGATACGTTTAATCACTCACTTATAGAGTCAGTCACGCACCTACTAAATCATCCATCCAGACACTTATACACCCACTCATTATTCAATACACCTTGGCATATATATTAAACATATTTAAACTTTATAGAAACACGCAGTCACTGCATGATGTCATCAGTGATGTCATTTGAGATGTCATCAGTGATGTCATCAGTGATGTCACTGACCATGTCATGAGTGATGTAATATGTGACGTCATCAGCAGTGCATTGCGGGGGCGCGAGTTATAGTTAGCTGAACTAACTATAACGGGGGAATTTCACGGGTTTTGTACGAGTGAAATGTCCAACTAACTATAACTGTCCCTGAAACCTATGGTTTTTTCAGTGAATATATATATATATATATATATATATATGTATATGTATTAGATAATTGTCCAAGCCTAATCGCTGTTAAAATGTAATCCTGTGTGAATTTACTATTTGTATATATAGAACTCTAACCACTAGTATATGTAGTAGACCTTTGTACTTACTACCATTCGTATGTGACTTTAGAGTTTATCTGTTTGTATCTCTTCCTTGAGTGACTTTACAACTTGTACATGTGCAATTTTTTCCTGTTCATATCTCTTCCTTGAGTGACTTTACACCTTGTACATTTGCATTTTTTTTTTCTTCTGTTTGTATCTCTTATGTAACTCATGTAATCCAAAGTCCTTATGTAACGCAACTGGTTCTTTTGTAAAGCGCTCTGACACCTTCGGGTAATATTCGCGCTATATAAAATCGCATTAAATATAAATAAATAAATAAACCAAATGTAAATCAGTCTTGGTATAGCTCAATAGGAACAGCCTCATCCAAACTGCAAGACAACTTCTCCTGTGAGCAGGAAAACAATCAACTCCTGACTGGTTTCAATCTTATTGGCTCTCACCACTGAGGATCAGCCTGAGCCATAGGCACAGTAAGGTACAAGTCCTATGACTGGGCATACCTTTAATACATAAGGCCATCTCGCTGAGAATAACGCCTCTCTCAGGATGTACGAATGCCATCGCACAGGGAGATGGCCCTGGGACGATGTAAATGAGTTGTGTGCAGCAAATCCATGAGGGGCAGAGTGGTGTTAAATGGGAAATAACTTCTCTTAACCCAATGTCCTAGAGTAGAAAAACAACATTGAATTTAAGTAGCCACTAAAAATGAATGAGCAGGAAAGTGCAGAATTCATTGTAAAAGAGGCTTGTGATGTAGGAGATGGGTTTAAGAGGTGCGATGAGGTGGATTTGTGATGTTTCAGGTTAATTCAAAGACCTTTTAGTATGATTATTCAGGTAAAATAGTAAAACAAGAAGGGAAGGAGAAGGGGAGACGTGAAGAGGGATGGAGAAGAATGAAAGGAAAGTGGAAGGGCAAAAGAAGAGCAAGGAAGAGAGGGAGATGTGAGAAAGGGAAATGTGGTGGTGGAAAGAAATGGAAGTATTTATATTATAGTCTTTTAAAGCAGTGGGATCTATATGATGAACGGTAGGAAGCAGGGCTCGAGTCTTAAAAAAAGAAGTGGGGGGGACTCACAAAGTTAGGCAGAATGGGTGTGACATCACCAGAAGTGGCATCACCACGTGTGACATCACAGGAAGTGACATCACGATGTGTGACATCGCATGCGGCATCACAACCCCTAACCTCACAGGAAGTGACATCAGATCTTAAGACCTCACATATGTTTAGCACGTCTATCATGAGTACATTTGAGCCCATTACAATATTTAAAAAATTTGATTTGCATGGGGGTTGTGCCAAAATATTGACGCAACCCCGAAGATAAATCTAGGCCTCAACTTACACATTTTTAAACCCTGCCACAAAGAAATTGGCAGCAAGGAGAAACGTGGCAGTAGATCTGTTCTGCTTAATTGGTTACAATGTCTGTATTTTAAAATATCTTAAGGGGTTAAGGCACCTGCTGCAGATATCTTTGTGTGCCAGCTAAATCTCAGGGAATAATAATAATGGTAAGATAACTATGGAGGATAACGTATTTGCTGGCGAGATAGGTATTTTGCCTAGTCTTGAATCAAAGCATAGAGGGTTAATATGTCTCCTGCAAATCACATTATGTAACACGCAGATGACAGATTTTTATTTTATGTAAATGGGTAAGTGGGTTACTGCTTTTAAGATAGAGATCCTTTTGATACTTGCAATTCCTAAATTGTAATCCTTCTAATATAGCACAGTGAGGTATGAAGGGTATGTGGCTCCTACACCATGTAACCCTCACTTTCTTATGTAACACATCCTTTATATTGATGTACACACATATGATTTATTGTCAATGTATAATCTGTACGTGTGATGTAGAGCGCTTTGAGTTGGGATGAGTATTGCTAAAGTGCTATAAAAGAAATAAAACAAAATAGTGGTATTTAAATTGTTATTTGTGTAAATACTGGGGCGACCAACACATCTGGCATTCTTACAATGTTTGCATATTTCCTATATACAGAGACTAAACAAAGTCAAAAGCATTTCTCTCTTAAGTACCTGTGAAGTGGGGGTCTTCTGTTGCGACTAATTTGGGTTAGTTGGAGGGCGCTAATCCTACCCTATGCAAGAGGCGGCTTTGGTGTGCCATATTTTCATCTTTATTATTTGGTCGCTCAGTGTCCATGCGCGTACCATTGGTACCATAGAGACGCATGCCTTCCTTATGATCGTATTGACCGGGGCTTAGCGGGTAATACACCACTGAACGCCATTCTTCCCATGGGGCTACCATTAGACCACACGGACATACAGCCTCTCTCCACTACCTGTTAGGCGGGGTGCCATCTGATGAGCCTACTGGGAATGGGGCGGTTATACTCCCCTGCTCTACCACGTGCAGACAACCACTGGTTCCCCTCAATGGTAGAAACCGTTGTTAAGCACACACTGAGCCGGTATGCGCTGCACACTACTGGTGATCTGTACCCAGAGGGCCACGCCATCTCATGGGCTGAGGATGCCTGCTTCGCCACCGCAACGCTACTCAACAGGTTAATTTTTCATCGTATTCAGAGTGCTTTACGAGCTCAAACATCCTCGTATCCCATCGCTCCAGACAACTTTACCCCCCTCATTCTCTTGATAGAGGATGAAACCGGAGAACATCTGGTCTCCAGGTTGTACTGCGCATGTCTGGATATGTAGCCCACCGTGGAAAACCGTCTGCGCGAGGCATGGAGGGAGGACCTGCAGCACCCCCTGCCAGATGACATCTGGTATTACTGTTGTTTCCAAACAAAATTGGTCTCTCCCAATCACAGACATAAATTGCTGCACTTTAAATTCCTTCGACGTGCCTACATGACACCCAGTCTCATGGCCAGGATTGACTCCACCCGCCCCTCATGTCCCAAATGCTGTGCCGAAGACGCAAACTTTTTTCATCTAGTAGGGACGTGCTCACACATAAGTAGTTACTGGTTGGACATTTTGTGGAGGTGGCGCTGAAGCCCATGCTCGCGGTTCTGGAATATGTGCATGGCATCCCAAAGGAGTTCTGGTGCTTCGTTGCAATTGCACCTTTGTTGGCAAAGCGGGAAATTGCGATATGTTTGGGGAGGGTTCGTCGCCCAACCGCTGCGCAATGGCTTAAAAGTCTTATATTTTGTGACACAACTAGTGAGCTATATGCTATGATGCAGCCACCCGCATCTCGCCCACAAAATATCTGGCAACCCCTTCACACATTCTTGCAGCGCACGGGACGGGCTGAACAGGAATGATTCCCTGGGGATTGTACCTCCATGATATGTATACAGTATGAATACTGTTACTGCTTGTGTGCATTCTGTACGGTGCTACTTCTCTCCTCTCTCGTTCCACCGAGGTCTCAGTAGACTGTCTCACCATATGGCAACGAATGTCGAATTTGTCCCTTGGGCTTTGTTTTTCAGATAATGGTCTGGACCTAATTGTGTAACACACTTCGTCACTATTCAGCAGAACAAAAATTTGATATATTGTTCTTTGTTTTTGCTATAACTGCGAACTGTACAATTGCAACTGAACATAACTACGAACTGTACAATTGTAACTGAACATGGCGATGTTTTTTGGAATCGAAAATGATAAATACTTTTTCTGTTTTTTTAAAGTACCTGTGACGTGATAAGATGTGAGCCTTTGTTTCCCCTCCATTGCATCTAGGTGTGAGGCTCCCGGTAGCTTCCAGCCAGGATTCTCCACCAAATGTAACTCCAGCTTTTGTTATGGACGAAGCTGGAATCTGATGTGCCTCTTTTCCTGCCTGCACGTTGCTGCTCGGAACAAAAGCAGACAACGTGCAGATGCTGCTGAAAGTGTCCTGGTGTCAGAAAATTACACCGGGACGAGTTCAGCATATTTCTGTGAATTCCGAGTTCAGCATATTTCTGTTAATTCCGGGAGAAGTAGGAAAGGAACATGGCACTCCGCTGAAAGTGGCCAGCTTTGCAGCAAAGTAAAGAGCATCTACCCTCTGAAAATAGTGAGTAGAGGGCGTCTACCCTCGACTCGAGCCCTGGTAGGAAGGACATACGTTAGCCTTGCATTTCACACAAAGACATGCGCTACTACTGTTCTCGGGGTTAAAGGGTAAACCATGCCCCTCACTTCCTCTACAGATTAACTTCATCTTTCAATAATGTCTGTCTATGAATCCAACTTTGACTAACGGTGGTGAGGGCCCCAAGTGTATGAATGTGGAAGCAGACTTCTGACCATGGGACGTTTGTGGTTTTGCATCTTTCTGTGATGCAACTAATGGCATACGGCAGATTTAAAACCCTTTTGAATAGTGCAAATTATATGAAGGGAATTCTGAAAAGATTTTACTTCTTTTCTCTCAAGCAAAGGAATACATGCTGATTAAATGGTAAGAAATTATTAGATATGTGTTTCCTACTCTGCACCATAATCACTGTGAAAAACTAGATTTAAAATCACGCATTCCATATAAACAGCCCTTTTTGTTTGCCGTTGTACTTCAAATGCTCCCTAAGTAAGTAAATATTTTTTGTTTTTTTCCTTCAGGATTTCCGTTTTCCAATACCAATGTTTGTTTGCAAAAGGATGACCAATCAACTACAGGACTGGTTACTTCTCATGATTGTGTTGATGTAGATGATATCGGCACTGACCTGAGCTCAGGTATGTGGTTGGAGTTTACATCCTGCAGACTGCTGAGTTAAAGATGACATGGCTGTTCATCCTTTCTATGAGCACCATTTATTTGGGTAATAGTAGTGGGTAAGTTGTGCCTGTGGCCGCAAGTGGTGGGCACACGCACTCTTTTTTGGAGACTGAAACTTACTCTTCATCAACACACCTTGTCTCAGAGCAAGGGAGTGAAAGGGAAAAAGGGGAGATAGAAAGAGGGAGAGAAAGGTAAGGAAAAATGACAAATGCAGAAAGCAGAGATGAAAATGAACTTGCAAGAGTGAGATAAAGAGACAGGAAGTGTAGGGTCAAGGAAGAAAGAGACGAGGTGGAATCAAAATGAGGCAGCCTTTGCATACAGCAACCCCAGCATTGGGCTTCACCAGCCGTGGGCTTCTAAGAATAGAGTTGAAGCGCGGCATTGAAAATTCTGATCCTGAGTTACAAAGCAGGATATGCAGATTTTTCTGTACAAAAATGTAATTTCAAGCTGTGGAGAGTCACTTAATGTCCAGATTTTTCAACAGCCTTTTGTGATGTCCAATGGAGGTGTGGGTGTTCCCAGGAATGTGTCCAGAGCACTGCTTTAACTGGGAAAAAGTAAGTGCAGGTACTCTCAAAACTGAGTCGCAGACGATGGATGGGTTTGGGACGGGGCTAGAAGCGGGGTTAGAGGTGATGCTTAGAGGCGGGGCAAGGTGAGCACATTAATGGGATCGAGATTTTCTTGGTGTGCAGATGTGCATGATGACACAGAAGCATTTCTGGAATCTATGCATTATTATGTTTGTCTTATATGTACAGAAGGGTACATTTAATATTATCTTTCAAATTTTGCATATGCACAGATTACTTCTGTGCACGGCACATGAAAGACATTTCACATTTTTACATTTTGCGCAATAGCAAATAGTGTGGGCTCTTTTAAAAGAGTCCTTAAAATTAAACAGCATGATATCAGTCTATTTAGCAAAAAGCCAAAAAGCCTCATCTGTTTAACATCAATAAAATGGACACTTCACACAACTCTCTCGCATGCAAGCACACACTGTAACATGCAAGCTCCCAGGCATGCACACACCGCATTCTATGCATTTGTTTTTACAAATGCTTACATTTGTTAATGTTCGCTGTGATGCACCTTGATTGCTATCCACTGTGTCTCATTGTCGCCCCATTCCACCTCATCCTAATTCCTGTCAAGCGCTGGCAGACTCTGCTACACCATCATGTAGTCTTCACTTACATTTTACACGAGTCACGACATGTGGCCGTCTGCAGGCCCAGTCACACTCCTACCGTGTGATTGACTCCACAGGGCCTTATTGGACCCAGTGTCATTAATCACCGTGAGAGACAGGCGCATTCCAAACTCCAGGTCAGCTCTGAATAAATGCAAATAAGCCGCTGCTGAATTAGTAGCAGCACAGGACAATGGTAGATAGGCACTCATTGTCAGAGTGCAGCACGAAAATGGACAGACTAATTCGTTGTCAGCTAGTGATTAGTGCAAATGATTCTAAAAAAACAGTCATGATATTGCTGGAACTCACACACATTTGTGATGCCACTTCCACATTTCTATGCATTTCCATACTTCGGCTTGCATACCTGCCAACTCACACGGTGCCACCGTGTGTCAGACGATTTCGGCTCCCTTCACACAGTCACCCGGTGAGGACCCGAAAACACCACGGTGGCAGGAAAAATTAGCTGAAAATCCACTGTAAACAGTGGATTTTCAGCTCGTTTTCGGAGGCTGTAAGCAGCCGATGTCCATTAAAAGGTGTGAAAACACCCCAGGGCATCAGCGTCAGCCTCAATGACCCTTTACTTTTATTTGTCTGGGAGAGGTGCGGGGGTTGGGGGGCTTGGTGAGGGACAGAGTGCCTCTTAGGTAGCTACCGCATGAGGCTCCGCCCCCTTCAAAGCCCCGCCCCCCCTTCACACGGTGGCATTAATTTGTAAGTTGACAGGTATGGGCTTGAGCAAGGCATATTTTAGGGAGATGTTAGGGAGAGTAAGCCTTCACATGGAGAATTTTCCTTGTGAACAATAAAAAAAGTAAATATGATTTTTTTTTCTTAACCCTGCCCCGGCTGACATTCAGCAGTGTGTAGACGCCATGCACATGATTAGGCGAGAAACCTATCAGGGAAAGCACAGCAGTGATAGATTTTTTTGGTCTGTGCCTATGGTTTCTTTGAATAGGGGGGTAGATGCCAGTTATCTGCAATCTCCGGTAATGATGCTGAAAGTCATCTTTCTTCAACTTGAGTGAATTACAACTCGAGCTTTTAACTACGGAACGCCGCTTACGTTATTTACAGATTCCTAGTAGTTTTTACATTACTGTCAAATATGCAAAAAATCAGATATGTCACAAAGGCTTTTGAAGGAAACATAAAGAGAACTATTAAGTCTGTTACCAAAATGTATTTCTGCACGTGATTTGTTCCCAGCTCAGTTGGTTTCTTTTCACCGCAAAGGACTAACCTCTCCTATTAGGTGATCTATCGACTCCTGATTGATATTCTTTGATGTACCTTGAGATAAGATAGGTTGACCTCTTTATTGTTTTTCATCAGCACTGCAATACTGATGTGTATCTTCCCCCAAACATTGCAGTGTTTTGAAAATGGTATTTGATAGAGTTGTGCAGATTGATCCCACATTGCTGTACTTGCTGCTTCTATACGAGGCTATTCGATGGACGTTCACAGCAGGATTAGACTGGGCCTCCATTTTGTGTTCTCCCATGTTGAATAAAATGTTCCTCTGGACATTCTCTATGAGACTAAAGTTGCTCATGCCCATCTCTCCATCTTGCAGAATATCTTTCTGTTTTTCCAGCACAGGCAGATTGTGATCCTCAGGCACGCTGTGATGGACTGAATCAATCTTTCGGCAACAGGGAATACATGCCGTTGCTTTTTACGCGCCTCTAAGGACCTCAGAACAGAGGCATTTAACAATGTTGTGGCATAGAATCTTCTGATCTGTACTCCTAACCAGGCATCAGCTTAAAATAGCTGTCAATTGTGCACATATTGAAACCTTAAATTCTTTGTAGGATCCAACAGCACACTTGGACCAAAGTCATTTTAGTGCTAAGGAAGATTCTGTTTTGTCTCCTATGAAGATCATTTTGGTCTGCCAAATTTAGGAGCTAAAATCTGTCTACAGTTCTTTGGAGTGCTGCAGAAGAAATTGACAAGGGCACCTGGCTTAGATAGTACGCTGCCGAACACGAAGGCTGCACTATGCCGGGGTGCGGTAGCTCCTGCCCATTGTGATGGACCACCACTGGCCAGAAACTACAGCTCATTTAATAAATGACCGCAGTGATGGGTGGGATAACAAGACTTTAATTCCCTTGCTGGAGAGAATGCCAGTAGCCATTGCCAGCAGGTGGCTGGGCATCATGTGCACTGCCACACCCACATGTCAAAGTGTACATATAGAGTTAGCACTGGAAGAAATCTCACATGGCTAAAAGCAGGCCATGATTTTGCTGCTCTACATTTCTGGGTCTCCCTGAGACTTGCCAATATGTCCCTCGGAGCTGTATGCACCCCGTGAGTTTGGTGTCATCTAGACTCCTACTGAAAGGGGTGAGAGGAATATATTATGTGACCCACCAGTGCCACAGAATTGAGCTGGCCAGCTAAATAAGTAGGGATTCATTCTGTAATCCATCTCCACTTAGACATCATGATTAATGTTTGCCTAAAGAACAGTTGCTTCTATCCGGCCATAGCCTACCGCCAGGTGGGGGCTACTGCTTCCTTGCATAATGTGGTCTATGGTCTTTGTGTTCGACAGGGTATGATGAAAGCCGGTGGGACATGACCACTTCTTTTTTGGCAGTCCCTCTACTTCGACCTAAGACTAGAGACAGAATTTAACATGTTCTGCCTCCTATCACTGCCAGATCCGAATGTTTGCCAAAATTAAACTGTTGTCGGCCCAAAGAAGGTTCATCTGTGAAACGAAAGCCTCTTTTAGCCTCTGCGGAGTCCTTACAAAGGTTAATGGCTGATCATTTAAAACATCATTTGTATTATGCTACTTACCCCATAAGAATTTGTTTGTAGCGTGTAGTGCTGTAGATTGACATGCTTAGCATACTCCTGATATCTAGTGTTGGGCTTGGACATTTGAAAGTTGTTTTTCTTTGAAGAAATATCTCGAGTCATGAGATGCAGTGTAACTCCTCTTGATGTAAATTACCCATTGGTAATGACTTCATGTTAGATTGTTTTCCATACAGTGGGTGTAAGTCTGTATGGAGTGTAAACAAAAGAGATGGTGCATTATTTCAAGGTATAGATAGAATACATGTATTTTAGAGATGCGCTTCATTGCAGGCACATCTAGGGAGGGGTGTGTGTGTGCATGTGATTCTGCAGCACTATACGCAGATGCTTACAGGGTAAGTAGCATTTTTCTTTCGTAGCGTGTGTTGCTGTAGATACACATGCTTAGCACAGACTGAAAAGCAATATCCTGCCAGCTGCGGTGGCTCGTGGATAATGCAAATATGTAAAATAATGCTTTTAGTACTGCCTGGCCAACTAAAGCTTTTTGGCAGGCTAAGATATCCACACAGTAATGCTTAGTAAATGTATGTGGTGTTGACCATGTAGCTGCCTTACAAATGCTATGGCGATTTTGCAGTGGAAGTCAAAAGTGGCTGTTTTTTGCGAGTAGAGTATTAACTAGGAGGAGCGGGAAGTACTCTTTTATCCTTGAGGTTCAGAATTTTAAATACTTTTGACGATCCATCTCACCATGGCAGCTTTGGAACGGGTCTGTTCCTTGTGAGGTTCAGCAAATTAGACACATAGCTCGTCTGATTTGTTGAATGGTTTAGTCTCATCTATGTAATTCATAAGGGACCTTTGTAACGTCCAAAGTGGGCAGTGCCCTTTTAGCTACAGAATCAGGCCGCGGGGAAGAAAATTGGAAGTTTAATTGTTTGATTGAGATGGAAAGGTAATACTACCTTAGGAAGAAACTTAGGATTGTTCTTAGAACGACCCTATAGTTGTGGACCCGTATAAAGGGGCCTTGGATGGTAAAGTCTTATAACTCGCTAATGCGCCTAAGTAAGATAATAGCCCCTAGTAAGGCTGCTTTCCATGAAAGGAATTGAAGAGGGCATGAGTGTAAAGGTTCAAATGGTGGTGCCATAAGTCTGGTAAGGACTATAGCGAGATTCCAGATGAGGCTGGAGGGGCTTGTGGAGGTACTATCCTCTTTAGTGTCTCCATAACTGCTTTAATCATCGGTATCCAGAACAGAGAGGTATGTTTTCAGTTCTGCTTGTAAGCAGTGACCTTGGTTAGATGAAGGCAGATAGATGTGTAAGCTAACACTGTTTTTAGTAAGTGGTGAAGGTAAGTAACTACTTCTTATAGTTTAATTTTTGAAGGGTCAGATTTGTTGGTGATGCAGTAATGGACAAATCTTTTCCACTTTGCTGCATAACAAGTGTGAGTTGTAGGGCACCTAGCCTCCTTAAGGATGAACATGCATTCTTGCGGTAGGTGCAGGGACCTCAGTTGCCAAATCGCAAGATCGAGCAGTGCTAGGTCCAGGTGTCTGACTATCCGTGTCTTTGTTTGAGCAGATCTGGTCTGAGAGGAAGCTTTTCATGGTGGTTGACGCAGAAGGGTGTAGAACCACGGCTGCCTGGCCCGGGTGGGAGCCACTAGAATGAGGGTAAGCTGTTTGTCTGAGCTTCCTGATGACAAATGGAAGCAGAGGGAGAGATGGAAAAGTGTAGGCAAATATACCTCACCATTTCATCCATAGTGCATTCCCCATGTACTGTGGGTGTAGGTATCTGGTGGCAAAGCTTAGGCATTTTGCGTTTTCTACTGTTGCAAATAGGTCTATTTGCGGAGTGCCCCACCACTGGAAGTATGTCTGAAGGACTTGAGAGGTGGAGTTCCCACTCATGGCCTGGTTGATGCGTCCTGCTGAGTAGGTCTTCAAAGTCATCTATTCCTAGGTGTTCCACCATTATGTGACTTTATGGCGAAGTGCCCAATGCCAGATGGTCTGTGCTAGGTGCGAGACCTGCGGTGAATGCATGCCTCTTGCTTCTGTATGTCATACATTGCTGTCATATTGTTTGTTTTGATTAGAAACACTCTTCCCCTAATGAGTTGGAGAAAAGCTTTGAGAATGAGTTTCTATAGCAAAGCGCTCTAGGAAGTTGATGTTGCAACCCTGATATTGAGAGGGCCACTGCCCCTTTTTTTGTGTGGTGCTGTAAGTGAACGCCCCATCGTAGGATGGAGGTGCCCGTGGAAATGGTCATTTACAGGCCTAGGTCTGAGAAAAGTCTGCCTTGCACCATTTTGGTGGGTATTCACCATTGCAGGCAGTGGTGTGCTTTGGCCTGAACCAACACTGGATCTCCTCTCTGACCCTGTTCTTGTGACCATTAGACTGCCAGACAGTCTTGCAAGGGCCTCATGTGCAGCCTTGTGTTTGAATGAAAAAAGGGGCAGCAGGTGCTTTAGGTTGGCAGCATTCTGTTGGTTGTGATACCCCTTGGCAGTGAGGGTGTGGAGTTTGGAGCCAAGGAACAGCTGCAACTAGAAGGGCAGAAAATGGGATTTTGTGACGTTTATGGTAAATCTCAGTGGGTGAAGCTGGGAGACTGTGTGTGCGCTGCTGTTGATTAACCAATCATCCAGGTGTGGCAATACATGAATTTCTTGGTGGCCAAGGTGTGCAGCAACGACTGCCAGACAGTTTGTCAACACCCTTGGGGCTGTGGTGCGTCAAAAGGTAATACCTTGAACTGGTAACGATGACAACTTCCCATGAAGTACAGGTAATTGCGATGTGCAGGGTGGAAGGGAATCTGGAAATAGGTGTCTTGGAGATCTAGCACCAAGATGAAGTCTCCCCGATGAAGGTGCGGGATGACCTCTTGCAGAGTGGTCATTTTGAAGTGTTCTGATAGGATGTAATGGTTGAGGGGCCTGAGATTGAGGATTGTCCTGAGGGATTTATCCTTGGGGATGAGGAAGTATGGGTATACTCCTGTCTCCTGGTGTTGTAGAGGTGTGTGTTCTATTGCCCCCTTTTGTAAGAGTGAACACCTCTTCTTGGAGGTGGAGGTGTCTGGTACTGAGCTTGTGAGTGTGGGGGAATGTTGAGAGGGGTGGCATGTAGTTCGAGGCAATAACCATGCTCTATAATGCCTTACACTCATTTGTTTAAGGTGATTTGTTGCCATTGGTGGAGGAAATGGTTTAGTCTCCCCCTGACAGGTGACGTGTGGTCGAGGTGGGGGGATTTCTGGACTGTCACTGTTTAGGATGGTTAGACCCCTTGCTGGCACCTCTTCTGTTTCTCCCTTTGTGATTCCCTCTATAGGTCCCTCTATTCTACTCTCTGCCAGCCTGATGTTGATAGGACTGCTGTTGCCTTTAATATGAGTGACATTGGTCATGGGCTGTATGCCTTGACTCACCTATTTATTAGTGTTTGTGAAAGGTGCCCCCTGACTTTGCAGTCTTTGTGTATTTTTAATTTTTTGTAACAAACATCTCATCACTCAGCGGGCTGAAGTGGTGTCCTCCGTCAAATAGCAGGTTGGTGAGATGTTGTTGCACCTCAGGTTTAAAACCTGCGATACGAAGCCTGGCGTGACAGCGCAAGATGATGCTTGTGACCACGCCTCTAGAGGCAATATCAGCCGCATCCAATGCACAACCTGTATTTGATATTCGCATTGGAAATTACCTGGTCTTCAGACTTAATTGCCTCCACCATTTTGTAATGTTACTCAGGAAGGTGTTTGAGGAGATCTTCCATCTCCTTCCACTGTGGCCTATCGTATATAGATAGGATAGTGACTAAGTTGGTAATTTGCCGATGGTAACTGCTCCCACCGCAACACTCTTGTCCGCTGCATTTATCGTTTTACTCTTCTTGTCTGGAGGAGAAGAATCACCTGTGGCCTGGGCAGAGGCGCGCTTGCGGGCGGCATGTAGAACAAGGGAGCCTGGAGGATTTTGCCTCTTGATGTATGTGGGGTCATTAGGAGATCGTTTAAACTTTTTTTCCACCTGTGTGGTAACCACCCTTGCTCTAACAAGGTTTTAAAAGTTTTGTGGGGCAAGGATGGCAATCCCTTTTAGCATCGGTAGGAACTGGATGGACCTCTTTAACTTGGAGAGTGTCTCGTCCTGAAAGTCCTCTTCTTCCTGCACCAAGTGCATATCTGCCTCATGGTAGGTGGCAGTGCACTGCACGGTACGAAGGGGTTATTATCTATAGGGGATGGCCTGACAGGCTAATGATCTAGATCTGGATCCCCTGGTGGATCTACATTATAATCCTCCCATTGATCATCTGTTTGTCCCTCTCCTTCTAGTTGATCATAAGGGTCAAATGGTTCGTAGGGTCTGTCCCATGGGGAGATAGAAAAAGGCGACCATGGTGGGGAGTCTGACAGAGGCAATGGTGGAGGTGTGGACGGTGGGGGCAGGTGGGATGTAGTGGTGGTGGAGTGTATGGCAGTGGTATAGGACTGATCGCATTGTCCCTATCTTTTTTAATAGGTGGCTCTTATGTGGAAGGCTTGGGAACAGTCACTTCCTCAAAAGCCAGTTTTCTTTTGCATGGTATAGGGTCCAATGGTGGAGGAACCCTGGTTAAATTTTTTCCTGTGAGCTGATCAACAAAGAGGCATTGCTGCCTAATGTCCAGTTCTGGCTGGCGCAACTCGAGGAATAGGGCCTCCTCATCCTCCTCTGAGGGTTTTGCTGGAGACTTGCATGACTCTGTATACTTTTGTGCTTGTGAGTGATGCTGCTTCGGAGCAGAGTTAGTTTTTGGTGCAGAGTGAGTCTTCGACATGGTGGTTTGGGCACCGAAGGAGTGGTGGCCAGAGCGGGAGGCTTCGGTGCTGATAAGGGTCTTGGCGCTAAATAAGCAGCACTAGCCCTGGATAATTTCAGATTAAATGAGGGCTTCATTGTCGTAGCCAGAGTCTGGGTGTGGCCGGCTTTGGTGGGTGGCTTGGCACCCTCTGTTGGGTTGTGCCGGTTCTGACCAGGCATTACAGAGGGCAGTGGCCCTTGTACAGTCTTATCTCTATCAATATGCTTGGGGCTCGAAGCCCTACTTCCTTGGGAGTTGTGCTCAACCTCGGCACAGGGAGCGATCTTGTGCTTTTGCTGCGGGCTTTGAGCCACCTCTTGTTTATCGTTGGATCAGCGAGGCTGTAAACTAGCTGGACTTTGTGCGATGGTTACGCCTGATAGTCTGTCCTCTTCCTCTTTGTGGGCCCCTAAGATGTCCGGGGTTCCCGAGATATATTCTCGCTGCATGGTATGTGCCCCTTGACGCTCCAGCTGATTTTGTTCGACCTGAATGCTAGGCATGCTGGGCAGCTTGCGTAGTCATGGTAAGCACAGATTGCAGACCTGGTGCTCATCGGTCCACAGGTCGGTAGCATGGCATTGGGGACAGTATTGAAGCTGTGATCTTTCTATAATTTGTGCTCATTCTTGGAGGGGACACCAGGTGGTGGTGAGTCTTTGGCATTAAAAGGGGGCTAGGCCCAGACAACGCTCAACCGCGACCCAGGAGCAAGACTTCAATATGAGATAGTAGCAGCTAGGAACGAATTATGAAGAAAGGACACCGAAAAGATCTGATAAACACGTGAGGACCATGCCAAAACTCCGAGCCCTATAGGTTCACATCAGAACACGATGGCGGGGGAAAAAAATCAGTAACATGAAGTTGGCGGCCATGCGCAACGTACATTGAGAGGAGGAGTCTCACTGCATCTAGTGATTAAAGAAATTTCCTCGAGGAGGTTGCGCATGTCTGAGCCAAACACTAGATTGCAGGAGCATGCTAAGCATGTTTATTTACAGCCAGACATGGCTACAAATATATAACAATGTTGTACTAATTTGACTTTGTCCGTGGTTATAATTTTACTCTATTTCTCTGTGGTGATATACAAATAAACACACCTTTACTTAGATGTTTCTTCCAATTCCAGGACATTCCATTATAACATCAGTTGTTTCATTCAGCATTAAAGAGGAAGAGAATTATTTAATGGATGCTCATGAACTTGAGAGGAGAAAAAACACTAATAGGTCCACAGGTGAGAACAATCATTTGCCATGCTTTGACACTTGAATAAGTGGAACGTTTATTTTATTTGTATTTTCTCTCTACAGTAAGGGCCCAATTCCCAAAGGGACCTGCGTGTAGTAAAATTATGAGTGCAGAGACTCCGCACTCAGGGCAGAACCTCTGCACTCGGGATGGAATCTCCATATTTCAGTTCTCAGTGTGGAAAATCTGTCAGAGTGCGGAAACTCTGCACTCGTAACTTTACGAGTCGTAAGTCCCTTCGTGAATCGAGCCCTTAATCTTTAGGCCAAACTCATCCGCGTCCATCCTGGCCTTTGTTTTCTCATGGGCCCTCCACATAAGCATCCAAGGTCTCCTGCCTGGTGTACTGGTCTATAGGTACACATTTCTTTAATCCTAATACAATAGTGCTTGCCTTCACGTGAGCAGTCTCAAACGCAGAGTCTCGCACCCATTCAATCTTACTTCAGGCCAGAGTCTCAAACAGTCTTACATGGGCAGAGAGACCAACTAAATGTTTCTCTCATTTTACCTTGTTTTAAATTTTATTAAAAAAAAACAGTGGTTCTGTGGCAGGAGCCAAGATGGTGGCGAGGCAGAATATGAACGTGCTCCTCCACCCAGACCCGCTGAAGTAACAGACTCCCTGAATCATCCAGACAGTCACTGGAGGAGGGGCTTTGGCTCCAAAGCTCCCTTTATCCGGCTCGCTGTGATTTGGAGGCAAATGTTGTGGGATTGAAGACATCACCAGCCAAGTTGGAGATGGGGGTAATATCTTCCAAGATGGTGACCACCACAGTAGGGACAAAGGAGGCATGTCCTTCTGGTTGATCGCGGGAAAGACCAAGAGCGAGACGAAGCACAGCAAGAAGGGTCCCAATATGCCTCAGAGGCCCAATATTGGGGAATCTGACATGCGGCACCACACAGTGAGATTGGGGCGCAAAACACCAAAAGTTGAGACGTATTGGCAGGGTCAGCCTCAAAGCGTAGAGTCAACCTGTCACCTAGGGAATGCCTGCCCATGTAAAAGAAGGGAGCCTGTGATGGAGTCTCACTGGCCTGAGGCATCAGAGAGGCAGACCTGGGAAGAACACAGGCCTGGGGGCACTCCTGTGCTGACCCTTGAGACCAATAAAGTAGAACCTAATGGTGTTGCATTACAGCAGGGTCAGAGGTCACATGGATCTCACAAAAGGCACCAAAACGTAATGGAAAATAGCACTTTCGCCCTCCCCCACTGTGTTATAGCTGGCAGAGGAAACCTGACATGGACAGCACCTAAAAGAAAGACATGCGCAAGAGAGTAAATCAGCTCAAATGAATCTCAAGCAGCTCCTCAGGTGAATAACGGGTACAAGGCAGCAAGTAAGATGCTGGGAGATTAGGCACAGAGGGGGACCTTGCAGATGATGCGCTTCCTCTAAGTCAGCTTGCAGACGCGTATGATTGATGGATCCTGGAGGGTGGATGAGGTCTGTACCACATAGCTGTAACCGGACAAACCGGATACTGAACTGCATCTGGACTCAACCTGGGGCCAGTGGTTCAAAGCACTGAACCAAACGTGAGTCATGGCAACGAGCAAGGCCAAGACAAAGAACACACCTAAAGAGATGCTGTCAAGACCGGAGGTCAGAACAAGAAGCAGCATCTAAAATGGCCCATAACTCTCCATCAAAGGATAACCAAGCTCAACAGAGGAGCGCAATAGTGGAAGCCCCCTTAACATGCTCGTTCATGGAGGAGCTTTTCCGGGGACTACAGGAGGAATTCTCGGGCCTAAGGAACGAAGTGAACTCTGATATCCAGTGCCTCAATCAAGCAAGATACAACAACGCTGGGGAACCGAGTTTTGGCTCTATGAAATAATGAGAGATGCAAGGGAGGAAGTAGCTGAAACCCAAAGCAAGAGGTTCTATCCTTAAAAGAGCAAGCGGTGGAACTCAGTGCACCTCAAAGACATTGAAAACCGCTCACGAATACAAAACATTATTATTAAAGAAGCACCAAGAACACTGAGGGAAGCAACATAGAAGCCTATGTCAAGAAACTCTTCAGGCACATCCTTCCACATCTTAGAAACAATTACATCCTTCAGGACCATACACACCTCACGGGCGGGAAGGGAAAACTTCCCCCAGATATCCTGACCTCTTTCCATTATTTCTAAGAAAGGAAGACATTTTGGCAACAGGCAGAGAAATGGGTTAAACTATCCTTGAAAGCAATAAGATTACTCTCTTACAACATCTTTCAATTATCACCCTGCTAAAACTGCTGTGATTTTTGAAAAGCTACTGACTACCTTGGGGCAAGGAGACCAAATACAGATTCAGACACCAATTCTGTATTCTATTCACTTGGGAAGGTATGCTCTACCAGCTGAAGTCTCTAATGGAGCGAGCAAGACCCTCACAGATGCAACGCAGTCGAGCAGTAGAAGACCATCTAGACCCAGCTGGTGGAAGAAAGTTCAAAGCAACAGGAAGAACATCAAGCCTACATCAGAGCTGATGGTGGTGGAAAGACAAGCGCTCCTGTCACAGCTAAAGGATTCTAGTGATAAGTCTAAACAACAAAACAACTGATAATCAGGTGACCGGATATTGCAAAGGTGGAGGCAGTGGGTGGCTGTCAGGAACCCGGAATATGGGGAGGGTCCAGCAGGTAGTCACTGGGAGAGGGGCACGTCTGTACGGGAGGACTATGTACGGAGAGAAAGGAGGAGTCGCACAAATTAGACCAGATGGTACAGGCTCCGATGCACCGGTGTGCCTACGAGAGAGGGAGGCGATTGTATTTTTGTTGGAGGGGACGTTTCGGAAAGGTGGTAGGAATGTAGATACCTTACAAGCTTAATTACTACAGTCAAGCCATATTCTTAAATCAGCGCGTGGGACACAGGTGCAGTATGGTGAAGGTATCTGGGCTCACAGTCTAGACCTAAACACAACACTCAGGAGTTCCCTATGGAGGAGATTAAAATAGCAAGCCTGGATTATAGGTGCTCCAGCTTAGTGACTTGTGGTTCTAACACTCATAAGAGACACCAACTGCCAGATATGTCTCTCTAATGGGACCCATCTGGTCTGGGGAGATTGGCATCGCCGACGTTTAAAAAGTGGTTTTTTTCCCTCTGACTATAAGAATAAGGCAGGGGTGGCCATGTTGTTGGCGAGCTCCTTTAAAGGGCAGGTGAAAGAGATAGTAACAGACATTAGCAGTAGAGCACTGGCAATTACGCTAGCATGGAGAAATTATTCATTTTGGCTACTTTATATATGCTGAATGCAGGTCAAGAAAAATTCTTAGGATCAATTATCCCAAATATCTTGCTAATACCTTACAAAAGCATCATTATTGGGGGGAGAGACCTTAACATATTTATGAGCAACGTGATCGACAGGTTAGTGCAAAGGTAGGGGCAATATCGTAGGAGTGCAGGGAGTGATTGAAGGAGTTAGGTCTTGCATATACATGGCATGCCAAATGTCCAGATTTCTTGGCAGTGCATAAAATTGAAGCCAGGCTAGATCACTTCCTCAGCTCTCCCCACTTGGTGTGTTGAAAACTGGCCTCTGAAATAGGGGTACAGTCACACAGCAACTCAGTCAATCAGTCACACAGCAACTCATATCACAGTACCCAATCTGCTGAAATACGTCAACAGCTGGTGTTTAGGAGGTAGCTTTTACATAGCGAATGTATCAGAAAGCAAGTTAAGAGAGCCCTGATGCTATACCTTCAGGAAAATGACAGAGGGGATGAGACTGCCCACTCTATTGGATGTGTTAAAGGCATCAGTTAGGGAAACTCTCATCTCTCTGGAAATAAAAAACAATAAAAGCAGAAAAAGAATATAGCAAAAACCGGAAGCGCAAGTGAATGAACGAAAGGACAATCTAAAGCACCACTGCATGACTGTTACTGGAAATACTTAAGTATCGACTGGTGTCTTTTCATCTGTCTTCACTTCACTGGTTTCCTGTTGAGAAGCGGGTTATATTTAAGGCATTGTGTATCACCTATAGAGCTTTCTTTGACACAGGTCCTAGTTTCATCAGAGGCTTGATTCAGCCGTACTTGCCTACTAGGGCCCTTCGGTCAGGGAAGTCCAACTTAAAAATACAGCCCAGGTTCAGGAGAGCTAGAGTAGGAGTCTGATGTTCAGCTACCTCACCTCCACACTATGGCATCCTTTTCTGGCTCAGCTTCGTTCCAGCCCCAGCGAAGCTCTCTTTAGGAAAAATCTTAAAATCTGTCTCCTTTGGGACAGCGTTAGTGTGTTGTGTGGTACTGCAGTAGCTCTGGTAAGCTCTGTTTAGGTAGCTAAGCGCTTTATAAGAGTTAAACATACAGGGGGCGTGGCTAGCCAGCCAAGATGGCGGAAGCACTCTAGAGAGGCTCCGCATCCTGGTCCCGTTATACGTTACATAATACACACCCACGGTGCCACCCTTTCCCTTAAAGGTATCTGCTTGTGCTGAGTGGCTACGGGCTGCTAAATTACTGGCTATCAGGCGAAAGTGAGCACTATAAGGCCAAGATTCCATCTGGATCCTGAGCCCGTGTGGTGTGCGGGCCAAGGGACTGCCAACTGCTGCTGTGGGCCGATGCCGCTGGGGACAGACACCGGACTGCGCAGACCAGGGGTGGTGCTCCTGTTCAGGCCACAACTGGCGATTGGGAGAGCTGGCAAAGCCGCTGAGAGGGCTGGTGAAGCCATAATGGATGAGTGACTGGCGCCTGGAGGCACCATCGGCAGCCGGGGACTGGAGGCCGCACCGGATCCGGAGGAGAGAACCAGTGCCAGGGCGGAAGACATTGGGGCTGCCACGTCTGCTGCAACGCCAAAGTAGAGGCCAAGCCCGCAGCACGTGCGTAATGTGCCGACATACCTGAGTGACCTGTTTGAGGCCTAGCGGAGCATGACTGGATGCGGCGCTGCCCGACGACGACACAGGGAGACCTTCAGCGCGTGTGACGCCCCGGAGGGATGGAGGTGGGCCTTCGGGGTGGAGGTGGGGGGGTCGAACGGACTGTACTGCTACTGGGCCGCTGAACAAGGAGGAGGCCATAAAGGGGGGCCGGCTATCCCCGCCCTGGGGATCGGAGGAGGTGGCGCTGACTAAGCGTGGCGACAGGAGAAGCACCAGGGCTGCATTGGGCCCAAGCTGGACTGCATGTTGCAGTGAGAGCTTTAAGGCCCCCGGGCCTGGGAAGGCCTCTTCACGCCACTGGCACTGGGAGGCATTCGGTGGGCCCAGTGGTGACCGCTGTTCTTGGGCCTGCGGGGCCCAGCCCTGGTGAGACGTCTACTGGCTGGATCTCCCGACTACGGAGGGCACAATGGACTGAGGATCAGCAATGGTACCCAGGTGAGGAGGAAGAAGGGTGTGGAGTTGGTGGGGTTCGGGGGTCGTGTCGGGCCTAGGCCAAACACCTGTGGGCCATACGTATCAAGACCTGGGTGGTTGCTGACATTGGATGAACCTACATCCCCAATGAATGTGCGCAGGACTGGTGGGGCCACTACTGGCTGGACTTGATCGCTGTTGCTCACCACTGGTTCTGGCACTGGCGGTGACGGGCGCTGGGGATCGGATCGGATCCAGACTTCAGGCGCATAGTCTAGCTCGCTGTCTGGCCCGGCGGCGACAGTGGGTTAGGCCTGCTTTTCCTTGCCTCCTGATGGTGCGGCGCTGGGCGTGTTTGGTCCTGCACCTGTGTCAACTGGCTAAGGACGCCTAGCTGGTATGCAACTGGTTGGAGGAACGGGGTCCGCTGGGAATAACCTACTGTGACGCATGCCCTATCCTACGTCTGGACTTGTGGCGCAACAATGGGCCGCCTGCACACGGGAACAGCATCGACGCCTGCACAGTCCTCCGTGGCGACGGTCTTGGCGGCAGGAAGTCAGAAGCTGCCGGAACTGGCGACTGCCGTCACCCTTGAGTCTGCTCTTCATGCAGTGGAGAAAATAGGCACCTCCCTCGAGCAAACACGTACCTCCCTTGAGGGCCGCATCGATAAAATCACGGTGGACTTCACCCTGCTACATGCAGACCATTGCAAGCTGGCTGACAAGGTGCGGGACGTTGAAGACGATCTAGCTGAGATTCACCCTGTTGCTTGGGCTACATCAGCAGACGTGCAGGACCTAATGGCATGTGTGAAATCACTGGAAAGAAAAGCGGAGGACGCAGAAGGCCGCTCCAGATGGAATAATATACAGGTAGAGGGGCTACCTGAAGGAGCGGAAGGAGCAGACGCATTGGCGTATACTGAGGCATGGCTGCGTGACCTACTGCCAGACGGCGCGCTCTCCTCCTTCTTTGCGGTCGAGAGGGCCCATTGTGTGCCGGCGCGCCACCCACCACCGGGGGCGAACCCGAGACCTTTTCTCTTCCGCCTATTCTACTACAGAGATTGTGACTCTGTCCTAAGGGAAATACGCAAACTGGGAGAGGTGAAGGTGGACAACGCCGCAGTACTCTTCTTCCCTGACAATGCCATGGGAGTGCAGAGGCAAAGGGGGTCATTTCTGGCGGTTAAGCTACGCCTCCTTGAGCTGGGCATCAAATATTCCCACCTCTTCCCGGCTAGACTCCGAGTAGTATCTGATGGCAATGCACGATTCTTCGACACAGCGGAGGAGGTCTGGACCTGGTTAGAATGTAATGGCCACCAGGTGCCACAGACTGGGTGAGGAGGGCCTGTGCAGACTGATGCCGTGCGTGGGGTCAGCCGCAGGGGGAGGCGCAAGCTGAATCAACGCCCTCCCATCACAGCTGCAGGCCACTCCAAACCTGGAGCAGGTTATACAGGAGAGGCGGCAGGCAAGCAGCTGCAACAATGCGCAATCACATCAGGAGGCAGGACCCAGACACCTCCCCTGAACACTCCCTCAGTGATGACGGCTCCTCTGCCACGTGGCCATCTGGTGCGGAGTCCGAGCGGCCTCCGGACATAACCCCTCAGACGACAGACAACCTAATCTAAGCTGCAGCTACCAGGAGGATCGCATGGCCTTGTACTGCGATTGCTCCAATGTGCCGCGAGGGATGGCGCTGCCGACTGGATGATGGGACAATGCCTGGGCGGCTCAGTACCTGCCTTCACAGTTAGACTAGGACCTGACTATCATGGCACTGTGCGCTCTTTGTTTTGAAAATGTAGGCTCTAATGCCCTTGTGTCTCATCCCCCTAAGAGCTCTACGCTCTAGTCTAGTCAGCCGGCGATATTGGCGGGTAGTTACCACAAGGTGTTACTGCCAGTTTCGGCAGATAAATGTTGTCCCTCTGCTCTCATGCTGTTCAAGGCTCCACTGTTTCCTCCCCTTACTGATTTTCTTACGCTAATCCCACACTATGTTGTCCTGCAGGTGTTGCCCCCATTTGTAGGTTTTGGACAGGAAGCTCTGCAGCGTGAGCCCGGGCCCCCCGTGGAAGCGGTCCAGCCAGGTCGGGGTGTGGCTTGCAGGAGGCCTGGTGTGCTCACGCTCGGGCCCTTACAGCCTTCCAAGAACAAGACTCTCGCTTCCAGCACCCCTGGCCAACACCGGTCTCTGATAAGCCACAACAAACCTTCAACACAGGCGATGCAGGTGCAGAAATATTTTTTAAAACTGCCTCAGCGCCTCTGCCATCTCCAACGCCTTATCACCTCTATTGCTTTTATTACCTGCAATTCCTGACGAATACCTGACCAGAACAGCGCACTCGTGCCCCTCCCCTCCACTGGACCCCATTGGACCCTTATCACGCAGGGGGAGGTGGGACGGCACAGGGGAGGGGGCTGTACCAAAGGCCGTTTTAAAAGGCTGAGCCTGGGTTGGCAGAAAAGAGATCAAAGGAGAGCAATAGGAGAGAAAAAAGCGCAAGCATGCACTGTGGCTAGGGGCAGGGCAAGCAATAGGTGTGGCCCCCTTCTCTTTGGTTGTGCAGAAGTGGCCTGGTGCGCCTCGGCAAGGAGGTCCATCCGCCCACCCAGCCCCACCATTGATTATCAACCAGATACCTGGTACTACAGTGATACACGAGTTGCAGGTGCCTCGCAGGAGGAGCAGGAGCGAACCAGCGAATAACAACAGTATAATTTTACACAATACAATATTCAAAATACTATAGAATATAAGTAAAAGCATCGAGTGGAAGGACCAGAGCGCTGCTCATGCCACGTTTAACACCAGGCAAAACACTAGATAAGCCATCAGCACTACAGGCAGAGCCCATACAGCTCACACAGCAATGAAGAACCCTATCTCAAATATGCAAAACACTCTTGAAACTTTTTGTGGCAGCTGAAAGCTCTCAAACCGGGTTATTTGAGAACTGTAGGTGCTCTTCGAAAACAAGGACACAAAAATCACTGAGGAAAGGAGAACAAAGAGAACAAAGCTCCATACTGAAAAAAGGGGGCAAAGAAATATGCCTGACTAACGTAAGAGCGAACATACAGCACGCACGACTGTGTCCAGGAGGGGGGCACTAAGGGACCGAAGGAAAAACCTGAGACAGCAGACCAGAGACTGGGACCAGTAGCGCCCAAAAACCTAATTCATAGGTATTATACGAGGATAAGGACTGGCGTGGAAGAAGATATGGGCCCTCCACCCTGCAGACAGATGGGCTAGAAGCAAAGCCCCTGTATCTTCAGCTCACAGATAGTATAATCAGTAGAGCCAGCTCCAGCCTAGATGCGTCAACCATCGTGGAGATGGCAGAACTAGCAAAGACTGAAATAGAAAAAAGCAAATGTATTGAGAGCACTAGCAATCAAATAACCCCTAGGGCCAAGGCAGAAGCTCATGAGGTCATGGAGATAACTTCAACAATGAACAATGGTGAGATGGTAGTTCCGGCAGAAGGCGAACTAGAAAGAAGCAGAAGTACAGAGTACATCAGGCACCAAAACATGCTAGGTATAGAGGTAGTGGCCTCTGGAGTCACAGAGGTTATTGAGATCTCTTCTACAATGAATAACGGGGATACCAACCTAAAGGCGGACACAGAGGCACATGGCCTAATTAACATCATCAAGCCTACACAGAAGGACGGAAATAACCCTGCAACAATACTGTCCAGGCAACAACTTGTAGTGAAAGCAATGATCTCTCACCCAGAGAACCACCAGTGTGATATGCCACACAACCTGGCACCCAGGAAGCCCAAACATATTGTTGCGGGGATACAAGCGTCAGAGGAAGAGGATGAAGTCAGCGGACTCAATGAAATTGCAGTACACGAAACAGCAGGCATGACACTTCAGAATTGGCCAGACGGTGTAGCTTGACATTGTCTACTGAGATATATCTGTTGTCTTTGCGACCAGGTAAAGGAGGTAAAATAACTGTACGAGTACCCTTCAGTCCAAGCACTGGAACCGGTGCACGATAAGAGGGACCAAATTCTTTTCTGTTCTCCAACTTCTCTCGTACCAGATCTACGATTTTGGGAAGCCAGCCAGTGACTGGAATCAGCAGTGCTGCATCATCTGAAGAGGGTAAATGTTCAGTTGCATAGCTGTCACGATTCTTTTGTAGGTACTGTAACACAGTAGAATGATTATCTACGTCAAAGGTTGCGGCAGCCGCCACAACGTCTAGACCATCAAGGTCTGGCACAAACATTTTAATGCCAAAGAGCATTTCATATGGGGTCCGCCCACCCAGAGATCTTCTAGGGAGATTATTGAGTGCACGTTGAACACCATACAAATGGGCCAGCCAGTTCCTGCCAGTACCTAAGACTCTAGTTGTCAAGGATTGCTTTAAGTCACGGTTCATTCGCTCCACAATTGAATTGCCCTCAGGCCTGTATGGAGACGAAAACTGCACCAGCACCCCCATGGACTTCATTGCGTCCTTGTAAGCCTTAGAGGCGAACGCTGGACCTTGGTCCGAATGAAAGGTGCCACAGGCAAACATCCCGACAAAGACACGCAAATCCCTGATGACATTTCGAGCGTCAGCACTGCGTTGTGGCCAAACCCAAAGGAATCGTGTGCACGAATCAACTGCAACTAAAAATTTATTTATATGCAGTATTAGAAGAGAATGGACCGCAATGATCAAGATATACACAGCCAAATGGTTTATTAGAAATACATAGTTGTGTTTGTGGAGGGCGTGACACTGTAGACGGTTTGATTTGCTGACAAATGTCACAAGAAAGCACATAAGTACGGGTCTGTTTATATAAACCACGCCACCAATAACATTGTTGTAAAATCGAGACTGTCGCAGACACCCCGGCATGAACAGAAGCCATGCCCTCGTGTGCGGCTCTGATCAAAGCAAGTCTGCGGTCCATGTTGGGAATCAGTCGATCCACAACAGATGGAAAAGAAGCATAAGGAACTTGTTCGGGAGATATATGATAAGAGTATTTCGAAGGAAAACCCTGACGATAACCGGTTCCCTCTCTCGTAGAAGCAGCCACTGCTGCCAAAATATCATTATCTATTTTAGTCATGGACCTTGTAACTGCTGCAACAGAACACGTGGCTACTGCAGATTTGGCCGCTTCGTCAGCCAAAGAATTACCAAGAGCATGTGCTCCCACACGCTGATGGCCAAGTGTATGGATAACCTGTGTGTGGGGCAGAAGCTGTTTAAGTTCTGCCACTCAAACCCAAAGCATTTTATGCTTAATTGCGCTGCCTTTAGAGTCTCGATAGTCATTTAGAGTCCCAAAAAATAAGTTGTCATTAAAAGACTGAACACAGTAGTAAGAATCGCATACAATAAGAGTATTCCCATTAGGATCAGCAAACTCGAGAGCAAGAATAAGAGCGCGCAGCTCCGCCAACTGTGCGGTACAGTCCCCAAGTGCTTGAGTATGCACTATGGAGGACTTAAATTCTCCATTGACAATGGAGCCAGCCACAATTGCGCAAGCCGCCGAATAAGCATGTTTGGAACCTGTGGCTGGTTGAGCCAAGCCATCGGTGTAAATGACACATTTGTAATCATGTAAAGGAAGCAAAGACAACGGAGGAGGATGAACATGTTCATACTGTAAAAACTCCTGTGTCTGAAGTGCAGGGTCAAAGATAAAAGTGACATCTGACGATGTCAAAGACGTAGCCCATTGTATCCAACGGGGATGTAATGCTTTAGAGTTAGGTACACTTGCCTTAGTCACGGCCTCCAAAGCAGGGAAGGGCGTGACAATAAGAATGCGTTTACCTTGCGCCAATGAGCGTTCCTTCAGAGTCGCCATCTGGACCGCGGTCAAAACTTTCTCGACTTTTGAAAAACGCATTTCAGCTGCAGTGTACAAATGTGATTTGTATGCAATAGGTACTGTGTCCCCCTCATTGAACGTCAAGTAAGTGAAACCCACCATCCCTGGTACGATGCGTATCACCAGGTTCGTGGTGTTATCACGAGTCAATAAGTAATTAGTTGCAAGCAAGTCAGTTTGCAAAGAATACAGAATTGAGGTATGTTCCGGGAGCCAGCTGGCAGAAGAATATGTCGGTTGTATCAACGCATAAAGCGGTTTGATACGCTGGGCATAATCGGGAATGTAAGTCCTCCCGAAATTCAAAAATCCCAGCAAGGACTGAAGTTTCTTCAGAGTAGAAGGGGGTTGCAAATGTGCACATTTCTCCAGGAAGTGGGGGGCTAACCCTTTTCCTTCATTATTGAGCTCATAGCTCAAAAAGAGCACCGTTAAATGAGCGATGTGTGACTTTGCAAAATTGAATTTATAACCATAGTCAGCGAACGGAGAAATTATGCGGTCGACTCGGACAAGATGCGGCATAAGCTCATCGTCCGTGAGATAGGTATCGTCCACGTACGAGAACGCATCTGGATCTATGTAGTGTAAGAAAGACACAACACGCGCAGCAAATGCCCCGGGGCTATTCTTATACCCCATGGGCATCGTGTAAATTTTTTATGATTTCCGACGGCTGTGAATGCTGTCAAGTCACGGCTCTCAGGAGCCAAATTGTGACTGTAGAAACAATTGGATATGTCCAGTGTAGTTTTGAATTTTTTACGAACAAGGTTGTTCACCAGTGCAGAGCTGTGAGTGTTTTGCACTGCAAAAGGGCGACAATGACTATTCAAATTTCGGTAATCCAATACAATCTGATATGAGCCGTCAGGCTTAGATACCGTAAAGAGCGGATTATTCATCTGTGATGTACAAGATTCAATCACACCCTGATACTCCAACTGCGTCAATGTCACAAACGTGAGCCTTTGTCTCGCGTTTGATTGGATATTGCGGTTGTGGCTGTGGCGCAGACCGTAAAGGTATCTCATGTGCTGGTGAATCTATATCCCAACCCACTTGGTTACGGTACACAGCGGGGGCCAGGGCCAGGGCCAATGCCCACTCTGCTGCTCAAGCCGTTGCATGCTCTACAGGGACGTAACGCGAAAAACTCGGAAGTATCACATCCTCCCCTCGAGAAGCAGCTAACACAAATGGTGGAGGCCAATCTGCCTCCGCCAACAAAATGTCGTATGAGGAGGTTAGATTTTCCCAGAAAACCACCTTGATTGGACGTTGTACATCACCCTCAATTTGAAAAATGTCATACAGTCGATCCGGGGGGGCAATCCGGGTATCTGCTGTTTCCACAGTTATGAAGGTATCAGTTGCTGTCGCCTCCAGACAAGGACGCAGTGCCTCCCGCACTATGGTAACTTCCGTTGCGCTGTCGAGCAGAGTCACCGCCCATGTCGAGTCCAGGAG